>LR990490.1:7117124-8317124 GCA_905147785.2 Thyatira batis | reverse complement strand
ACTGATGGGGATTACTCCCTATTCTTGGGAATACCATACGCACAAGTGGACGAAACTGACCCTTTCGGGGTAAGTCATTATTTATACTTATTTTTTTTATCAATAACGATACATAAATAGTATTTATAATAACTGTTTATGTGTAGTATCAGTATGCTTGAACGTTTATCAACCCTGTACATACCTACTTATTGTTTATAATGATGAAGTCATCAAATACCTACATAGTTAAGACAAATGTATGCGTATCTATTTAATACTGTTTCGGTAAATTTTATGTATTTTTTCACATAATAAGAAAAAGTTATACAATAAACATATATGATCAAATATAAATTTATTTTTAGCCCGCGCAAACGCCAGAACCATTCCATGATGTAATATTCAACGCCAACGATAACACAGTGAAATGCCCCCAAACGTCAGCTTCTGCAAGCACAGGCGAAACAATTGACTGTCTGCGACTGAACGTCTACGTACCCTATCCAGCCAGCTCTACCAATCCTCTACCTGTCTTAGTATGGATACACGGAGGAGATTTTGCTGAAGGAAGTGCTGGAGATTATGGAGTACGGAATATAGTGAAACATGGCGTCGTGGTCGTTACCATCAACTATCGTCTAGGCCCTTACGGGTTCATGTGTCTCGACCTCCCCGGCCTACCAGGAAACCAAGGCCTTAAGGACCAATACTTAGCTCTCAATTGGATCAGAAAAAACATTGCATCATTTGGAGGAAATCCTTATAATGTAACAATATCTGGCCAAGATGCTGGAGCAACATCTGTTTTGTTGCATCTATATTCAGCCAAAGACAAGTTATTCCATAAAGCCATCGTAGAAAGTGGGACACCGCAAAGCGAGGGCCTGTTTGTAAATGGTGATCCTGATGCCGCTTTGAAAATTGCCGACCACTTAGGCTTCAGCACCAGTGAGACTGAACAAGCTTTAGAGTTTCTGATCAACACTCCTCATAGCTTGGTTACAGCTGCGGCGAAGGAATTAAAACTAAAACTTAAACCGTGCAAGGAAAGATCTTTCAGTGGTATCGAAAACTTCGTTGAAAATGACCCATATACTTTAACAAATGCAAAGAAGGTTAAAAATACTCCTATTCTAATTGGGTATACTGATAAAGAGAAAGATTCCCTAACCGCTGATTACTTTAAAACTGATCCATTTGTCGTGAAGTTAAAGAATAACTTTGAACTTGATGATGAACTGTTACATAAAGCAGCTAGGAATGTCAGACATTTTTATATTGGAGATAAAGCCATATCTCCAGAAGTAACCTCAGAATTGGAAGACTTTGAATCAGATTTTGTTTACAATCACCCATCCCAAAGAACTATAACAAGGTTACTTGAAGAAAATGCTAGTCCTATTTATGAATACTTGTTCAGCTACGTTAAGGATGCAAATGCATTCGTAGCAGGTCATTCAGCAGAATTGAATTATCTTTTTAATACACCTAATGAAAATATATCTGAAGAGGATCAATTGATAGTGGATCGTATAACAACGCTGTGGACAAATTTTGTTAAGTTTGGGTAAGCATTACTCGCATTGTTTGCTTATATGAAACTTTCATGTATCACGTAGGTAAAGCGTTGTTTTGTTTGCATATCTTTCTATCTATTATATTCTAAAACAAAGTACCGAGATCTCAAAATTTCTCTTTAGTATTATCTTTAGGTAGATATGTATCTATCTAACGTTACGATTTCATATTGCTTTCCATGGTGACAACTTCCATCCAATATAATAATTTGTGTGTACTTATTTATTAGTTACTGTCCTACTTATTATATGTGCCCTTTTTTATTAAATGCGAATTAGAATCTAAAGATATATTATCGTAAACTCGCTTCAAATTTGTATCAGTTGACCGTATTGGAACAATGTCTCTGATTTATTTTATTTATAACATGAAATTAAAACCTTTTTACAGGAACCCAACACCGCAGCTAACAGACTTAGTACCAGTGATATGGTCGCCAGTTACTGAAGACACAAGACCAAGTCTGGTGATCGATTCAGATATACGCATGGAGAATAGGGTCAATCATGAAAGAATGGCATTCTGGGACCTATTCTTTTCAGTTTACGGCAACTACAATTCCCTAACAAAAAAATGCCATATGTAAATTGCATCTGCTGACTAAATATGCATAAAAATCTGTAAATATTAACTTGTAGGGGAGAGAGGGGGAAGACGGGGTAGCGGGCAAGACAGGGTACCCGTCTTATAGCAGAAACCATTTGACCAATCACGATCATTTCTTTGCGTGACGCAGGGCTGCCATAATAGCTTTTAGTCAGCGCAGTGACAGATCGCCGAAACCACTGTTTTTGGCTGTTATGTAGAAAAAATTGTATTTGGCAATTTTCTTAGCGTTTTTTCACTTTGGTTGCACCGTGATTGTTCTATAAGTAACAATATTCTAAAGTATAAATAAAGTTATTCACATGGGTCAAGAACTACTCATGCAGGTAAGAACCTGTTTATTTGTGTGCGAGAGCATTGTTTTTAGAGGGTAATTTGTTAATTTATTTGGACATGAGAGGGCAAGACGGGGCATGGGGGATATTTCTAATGTTTATTTTGCTAAATCAGTAAAAGACTAATAAATTTGTGATATATCTACTATTGGTGTTTTTTTATCATTGGAGAATGGTGAAATCATATAAGGTACTAGGTATGTCCCATCAAAAGAGAGCAGTGATAGTGAAGTTAAAAATACACCATGTTTTTATTGTAATGGTTGTTATTTGGAGTAAATTGAAGGCTGGGCCGCCTGTTTTGCATGCGGCAAATGGCCTCATTCTAGCTGTGCTGGTATAGATGATGAAAATGAAGGTGCAACGCTTACATCCGAGTTTTGTCAGCAAAAACAAATTTGTTTTTTTTAAACCCCATCTTGCCCGACGGGGAGGGCATGATGGGGAGATCTGACATTTTCTACTTTTTGGCAATTTTCTATTTAATTATTTAACATATGTTCCAAATTAGCATTAGTGATGGTAGATTGATTACCTAAGATGACTACTGAAACAAAAAATATAATATAGACACGTAAATGTTGGTTTTATTGAAGTTCAAACGTTAAGTACCCCGTCTTGCCCCCCTCTCCCCTAATATAAATTGTTAATAGTTCATTTGTGTGAAATAAATGTAAGTAATATATTGTTAGTTGGGATTATAAATTATTGAAATAAATTTATTATGTTGATCGATTACTTCCGCTACGAAAACACCGATAGTTCCTAAAAATGTATTAATGAAAATATATGCATGGGTGGGTATAGATAGAAATTCATCTAGTTATAGCGACGTTGACAGACAAAACAATATACATAATTACTAATGTAATTAATTGTACACAATTTTAAAATTCTTCCGGATCTGGAAGAAAACTTTGGATATTACGAAGATAATGAAACTTATACTCCGATTATTCATTGTAGGCAGAGAAATGACATTTCAAGTGTTGCAGGTTTTTAGTCCCAAATAAATAGTGTTGTGGTAGATTCGAATTTTTACAACTAAAAGTCGGCTAAGGATAAAGGAAACTCGACTAGAGTTTCCTTTTTTTTATTCAATGTCAGAATGCCTTTATATAAATAAAAATATGTAATTTATGGTAATAAAACAGAAAACATACACGGTAGGTAATTAAATATTACATAAAATACTCTTATGTATATTATTTGTTTTTGGCTATTGGAAGAACTATGGTCATCACTTGTCACGCTATGGATGCCATTTTTTTTTTAAAGTGACTATTTGTATGGGTACTGAACAAATAAATTATATTTATTCGTACATTTATTAATTTTTTTTAATTAAACATGAATTGGTAGCGATTTTATTTATTTAACTTTGGTTTCAATTAAATTCAAATTTAGTTTAAAAAAATGAAATATTGGGATTTTCGACTAGATTTATGTATCGGATACTGAAAGAACAAAACTGCCGGTCATCACTATTGTAGCGGGTCACCCTTTTTTGTATCAGTGACAGTTGCACTTGTCATTTTTGTGACTCGAATTATTAATCCCACTATAGTTTTATTTGCATGTACGTATGCAAACTATAGGTACAACGATATTATAGCCATATTATTTGAATTGGTTAGATTATTCAGGCTATTGTAGGTCGGCAGTGTCGCCGATCTTGAACGGATGGTGCTCATCAAGACAAATCGACTACAGAACAAAGCATTTGGGCCAACAACCGCCGCCCACAGCAAGCCCACTTGTACGACTTGCACCGTGACATGAGATTTGCACACATTCTTTAAGATTGGACCGTTTTATTAGCTGTTCATTGCCCTTCCTGTATCATGGAGTAGGGGGCAAAGACAATCAAAAAGTTTACTTCCTTTTGATTACAGAAAATGTTTATTATATCCTATATAAAAAAAAAACCCTATATATAAAAAAATTGTATGACTATCTTGCCGGTTCTTTCCCAATTAAAGGCCGACTTATTGATAAGTGGATTTAAGATGTTCAAGGGCAAGGTTTATTCCTAATTATATCTCTTTGTCGATATACACATATTAAACATTCCTCATAAATTATTCATTAAAAGTAAGTACAAATCAATATAAAATAAATTGCGTTTCTTTAATTCATGTGGTGAAGTAAAGATATTGTGGATAAAGTAATTTAGCATTATTACTACTTTGACACTTGGAAATTCACTTTCACTGGGCCCATCGTGGTAACCACCAATATTTAGTTACGCCAGATTTCCACAATTTTCTCCGTCTTTTAGTCCGTGACTATTGTTGTAATTTGATTTATCTTATCAATTGTTTACTTAATGCGATTATAGATCGAAGAGTAAAAACATCGTTACAACATGCAGGATCGATAGTTTTCACAAACACGAACTAATTATACTTATACTATCGCCTTCGATCGCCGATAAAACTTCTTATATTTTGTTCAATTTTACCTTTGACTTTGACAAACATTTTAGTAAAGTAGCCTAATCGGTCCTGCCGTTCTCGAGTTTTGCAATTAGGTACTTAGTTATTTTCATGAATTTTAATGCTGCATTTAAAGGACTGCGAGAGACAAAATCTCCACAGTAGGTATATAATCATGAGAGATAAATAGGCAATCATACATAAATTGAATATAATCAGCAACCTAATCACACTAACATTAGCCTGGTCTATCTAGTTACCAAGTTTTAGCTACTCACAACCATTTTACATTACCATATTATAGTTAGAGGAAAATACAACGACATAAAGGACAGACCGAGTACCATTGAGAATCACTTTATCACACAATTAGATAGATATACATAACATACAATGTGTCGTATAATGTGTAGTGATTTAGCCTTGACTGACCTAAAATCAGTATAGTATTGTACGATTTCAATTGATAGGAATTCCATTCTGCAAGCTATTTAAGTAGGTAGAAGTAATAAAGTATATTTGGCTAAATTCAGACTATTCCACGCTAGTTAGCCCCTCGGATTCAACCGCGTATCCTTGGACCTCATTTTATTCATAGGATGAAAAGTATGTTATTAAAGGAACTTTTCTTAATCTCTTAAGCTAAAATATATCTTCACAATCTTTCGCATATTATAGTGTTATTGAATAATTCTTTCAATCCGGTTTAATATTTGAAGTGAATGGACAAAATGAACAGATTCGTGTTTATTTTTGGTGACACGATCAGAAGATAAAACTGCAACTGAAGATATAAACGGATTATAAACAATGTCACACAAGCAAGGACAACGCGATATTTGTGTGTCAAGGGATCTCGATAAATACGGGACAGAACAAGAACATAAAAATCCAAAACATAAATAAAATGCACAAATCAAGACCTCATCATCTCAATGGTCGTTTGGTAAGAAAATTAAGATAAATCTACACTAATATTTTAAAGAGGATTTTATTTTATTTTTGTGTCTTGTTATCTAAAATCGACTCTGCCGATTTAAAAAAATTCACCATTTAAGAGCATTATCAGGAAGTAACATAGGCTAGGCTATATTGTTTACTATACCTGTATTCCTACGGGAACGGGAACAACACGGGTGAAGAGGGTGGGGAGGGTGGTGCAGAGGCAACTCGAAAGACAATATTTAAACAGTCGTATGGAAATTGTATAGGTACCTACCTTCATTTTTACTCTGGGAATATATTGTTGACAGTACGTCCAATACTTTAACATATAATTATATAATTACACTTAATAGGTGTAACTGTAAGCTGTTAGTGTCCATGAATCACGCAACGGTATTTATCTAGAAGATGGCTGTCGGCCAAGAAGTGTGTCTTATGGTCATGTATCTTAAGTATGTATGACTGATCAGTCCTGGAGTAGCCAGAATGTTGATTAATAACATAAAGGTACTAATATTATAAAGCTAAAGAGTTTGTTTGTTTGGTTGAACGCGCTAGTCTCAATAACAACTGGTCCGATTTGTTTCAGTGAAAATTATTTCAGTCTTCGATAGCCCATTCATAGAGGAAGGCTATATAACATCACGCATCGACCAATAGGAGCGGAGTATCATGGGGAAAATTTGCACAAACGGGGAAGAAATAATAAATATCCTGAAACAGTTTTCACAGACAGCCAATCTAATTCCAAACTAAGCAGAACTCATGTTTTGGTATTCATATAGCTGATATACCTACGGCATATCCTACTTCAAATACATAATAAAATAGTTATTTACATCCACGCAAAGAACTAACACAAATGTTAGTCCTGGGTGGGATGCTTACGTTACATACTTACGCATATAAATGTCAACTGGTTCCCTCGCGGTGCGGACATCGCAGCCTTCCTCTGTGGCATTGAGTGAGTACACTCCGAACTGACCCATCTCTGGTCTCAGCTGACACAGCAAACCTCTGCACAATTCATATCAATAATTTTATAATTAGAACTAATACAATTACACTAATATTATAAAGGCGATAGTTTGTGTGTATATTTCTTACTACTTTACGCAACAGGGGCTGCTGAAGGTGTCCGTATAAAATTTGACACAGAGTTAGAATATGTTCTGCAATAGCACTAGGTACTTTTTATCCCGGAAATATTGAAGGTAGTTGAAATAGGAACGTGAGTGAAACCGCAAGGAGCCACTAGTAAATGAAATAAACCTTGAACCATATGGATAGTTACTAATAAAATGTACCTAATATTAAAATGATTATACTTGCCCTAACTTTGATAGAATCATCAATCAAGGTACTCGTAAGAGGAATTTTTACAAGTAAGGTTTTAAGAACAAATAAGTATAAGGACTAAGTTACTTACGTGGTATTCCCAACACTGACGTATTGTTCGGTTAGATCGTTGTACACTCGCCATGTGGAGCGTCGTGCTGTGTCGGCCACCCACCAGCCCTCAGAACCAGCCGTCAAGTTTGTTTGCAGCTCGAAAGGGCACTAGAAAAAAAATACAGAAATTCTAATTTCAAAATACCTAAGTAAAATAAGAACTACTTAAAAAGGGATGTTTTTTAAGTAGTTTAAGGGATGGGATGACCTTTTCATTAAGTTTAAAACATTTTTACAAGCCATTGCGGTGTTATCCACGGATAACATCATCATCAAGCCACGGCTTTATATTTAAATGACAAATAACCTATTTCCCGTACAAATTTTTTTTTATTTAGTAATATTAGAACGTAATTTTTTCATCAACTACAAAAACTTATATTCTCGTACATGGATCATAAAGGCACTTAAAGCTATGTCAACGAACAAATATGTGATAAGTACATACTTATTCTTTTGTTCGAGTTACGCTTGAAAAAACAGTTATAATAAGTGTTATGTACAAAATGTCAATAAAAATATAATACCTACTTATGTTACGCAAACATGATTGCATTGTAAACACAATAATGTGTTTATGTAATTGTATTTACCCGCAAAAAAGTACCTAACAATCGTCTGATTAATTGTGAGAAGAAATTGTAAGAAAGCTATAAGCTATGGAGAGATGTATAAATAGGAGTATTTTTTTATATAAATCTAGGTAGGGTAATAACGCAATACACCGTCAAAACAAACGGACTAACTTTCGGATAAATCAAACTAATATTATAAATGCGAAAGAATGTGAGTATTGATATATGTTTGTTACTCTTTCACGGCAAAACGGCTGAAGGGATCGTGGTGAAATTTGGCATAGAGTAAGAATATATTCTGGAATAATATAAAGGCTTCTTTTTATCCCCGGAAAATTATAGATCCTTAAAAGAACGCTGGTGAAGCTGAAGGGAGCCACTAGTCTACTTGAATCAGTCTTTAATCATGTATATGATCAACAAATGGTACCTATAAATAACATTAACTACCCTCTCTAATGAAGTGTTGTCTGATTTAATGTGTCTAGAAACAAGTTTATGATAGTGTTGTGTGTTCATGCGAGGTAAATGACACTGGAACGTCACTATTACTTAACATTATCGACTCGATAAACACAATAGATCATTAGGTACCAGCACTACCAGCACTAATCGTCGAGAAATACGAGTTTAAGTATGATATTTATGAATCTTATTAAGTATTAGACAATGATTTAGTTCAGTTAGTCATTTTGTCATTTGCGTGCTTGTGTTTGACTTACTTTGTTATTAAGTACCTATAAGTTAATAGTAATTAAGTGAATGTGTATTTAACTAACAAAATATTAACATAAAATCTAGATAAATACTTAGAATCAATTACTTATCTGGTAACAAACAAAATATTTTTTTTTCCTGCCCAATTCCAACTATAACCTTTTTGCATTTTATTTTTAAAATCTGTGTAACCGTGTTATGACGTTCCATTTTTTAAAGCACAAACCTATTAGAGGGTGAAAATAATAAACCCCGACTACTTTGGCGCCAAGTAAATTAATATTCACGTACTAGGGGAGCAATTGTTCCTGTTTTCTACAATTACCTGGATAATTTGCCCTGGGAATACCTGTGACATGTACAAGTACCGATCGAACTGAATAAAGGTTATTGGCATCGTGCCCGAGCTCGACACCGTCCATGAATCATTTTTGAAACTGATTTTTACATATTTTTAACCGACATCAAAAAGTGAGGAGGTTCTATGTTCCGATGTACCTATATATATTGTGTGTTCACGGGTATCTCCGCCACCTCTAGACAGATTTTTTATACCACAATGGATCACAAGACTATACATGGCAATAAACAAATTCCACAAATAAGCGGAAAAAGGTAAACATTGAAGTTCCTCAGTAATTGCTTGGGAAACGATCAAAACAAACGGACACGATAACACATAAAAAGTTGCGCTGTGATAAAAAAAATCACATAAATATACGTTACGTTGCTGACATTGGTTTCAACGCTACTGGGGTTTTTTGACTTCATATAAAAAGAGATGGACGGTCAGTTTGCATCAAACAAAACCAGTTTCACATAATTTATAGTATCTGTATGAATAATAATAACGCACCCGATATACGATCAAACACAATATCTGCTTCACGGTTGACTAAGTAGATCACATCTATAAATACTTCACGTATGGCAGGTAACGTAACAAACGACGCCGAATTTTATAGCTAACTAGATTTTCAAGACGCATAAATCTTTTCAGGCCGGTTCGAAGGACCAAGATGTTGCGACAACTTTTAACTATGGAGAGAAGGGATAAGAAAGTTTTAAATTTACGTTTGGCAGGTAACATAATAAACGACACCGAATTTCTTAGTTAATTAGATTTTCTAGATGTTAAATCTTTTCAGGCCGAATCGAAGGACCAAGTTTTTGCAACAACTTTAAACTGCGGTAACAAGGGATGGGATAAGTCAATATAATTAATCGTTAAGGAAAAAAATGCGTAATATTACATCACATACCAAACACTTTTATTTTACTTTTAAACACAAAACCGTACACTTTAAAATGAAATATGAGTGAAAGTTTAGTGTTGTATTTTGTTGACGAATGTTTTCTAAGAAAACTCGTGCTTGTACTCATACCTACCTGCCTATAGTGAATGATATATTGTATAGGCGTTGTGATTCGTTCCACATCATAGAAAGGTGTGAAGATAGCCTTCAATACATAAGTAGTATTTACTAAAACACAAATGTTTTGTATAGGAACCTTGACACAATTAAATCTATATGATATGTAGATCGCTCACTGGTTAGATACCTATAATGTTTTGATCAAGTTTTATTGATAACAAACAAGATTAGAATTGATTTCTTTGGCCTAGGTTTGAAGGGAAAGAGTATTATATTACCTATAGTAGTAGTTAGTAATAAATAAATATATAGGTAGGTATAATGATGCTAAATTAAGCCTAAACCAGTAGGATTGGATCTAGAAGCATAGATCTGTATCCATACTTAAGTATGTGAAATATATTTCCCAGGTTGATTAAGCTAAGGCAGAAGTAAGTGGTTAGTTAAAAAATCATCGATATTTAAACATTATGAGATTAAAATTTAATAAATTCACCTATTCACCATATGCTTTGAGTTTGTTAGTCAAAACAAATACTACGAAATTTGCATAACATCGACATTCGATTCAACAAAGCGGTCAAAACATTCATATATTACTAGACAATGTGCAATCCTTTACTTGTCAATTTCGATAGTTTGAACTTGCCAATTAAATTTGCAACGGAAATGTATACTTACAACACTAAAATTGCAACATGTAGGCAGACGTTGAAATTGTCGCGTCTTTAAAAAGGTTTACATCACATAATTTTAACTAATAAAACTGCCATAGGTACAATAAATATTCGTGCGAATTAAGCATAGATTAAAACAGCAGCATAATATGATAATGTAGAACACTTAGTTAACTTTTTAATAGAAAAAAAAATAGAACTCTAACTTACCCGAAAGCAATCGTCAGAGACGCTATAAATGCCAACATCCCGATCAGTAACGCCGACCATATACGCCTGGTCCATCTTCAGGGCCGTCATGTTCAAGCCCTCGTACTCCTCCACCCCAGGGTCCTCCAACCACGACATGATCACATCCTTGTACCACTGCCAAGTGTCATTCGCAACAGCCACTGATTCATTCATTGTTCACCACCACTTAACGTTTGCAATTTCTTCCAAAACGAAAGTAGTAAAAATACTTTAGAAAAAATTATGTTCACGTTCGCAAATCATTTTTTTCTTGTTAAAACTTTTTTTTATTTTTATCTTTTCCTATTCTGGAGCGTTTACGTGTAAGCGACAGTCGGCTCAACGTCGTACTGCCGGTGCCGGTATAACCAGTGCGGAGTCCGCTCTGTCTCAAGTCTCAACACACATTACTAAATAATTGACTTTCTGCAAGTCGATCTGCAAAAAAATTGTAGAACAATCAAATGAAAGTTACCCTAGCATTACTTTATCAGTTTTCTCGCGTCCTATAATGTATCGTGCATTAACCTATGAATCCTTCGTACATAATCGCAACAGATGAAATAATATGGAAAGGTTTTGCAAAAAACGAGTGGTTTTAAAACTCGTTTGAAACAAAAACGCTGGGTTCTTGTTTGACTACCTTAAGGATATTTCTTGCCTTTCATATTTTGGTGCTTCAATCAAATCTCGTTTGTGTCTTCGTACTTTAGACATTCTTCATTATCTTCAAGGGAATAAATAACTTTAATTTATTTCATGGTTTATTTAATCGTGTCCAGGAATAAAGGAACAATAAAATACAACATAAAATAAATAAAATCTTAGTTTTACTTCAATGTTAACCGAATCCTACTTGCCATGAATTTAATGCGTGGCCAATCTTCATGCCGGTATTAACCGGTGTATAAAACCTTATTTAATATAGGTAACAAAGTATTAAAGCCTAGGTAAGTACTTAATATATTTTATCGACATATTGATATGGTAACCCTTAATTCAAACCCAAGTTCAAACTCTTTCAAAACGTATTTTTGAAATCTAATATCATCTCGATAGTCCATAATTACCGTCATTATACATTCACTCATTCCACAACTGCTTTATTTAAACGATTAGTGTCACGCAATGTTTTTAACTTGTTCTTTGGTTTATAATAAATACACCGAAAATGGAACTATGAGAAAAAAGGCATCGCTCTCTCCAGCATCAGTTTATTTACCATATAATAAGGCTAAAACTGCGGACCCAATAAGATTGTTTGGTGATCACTGCATATCAACATCTTAAATATATAAAAAGATTTTCAGCCACATATTTTCTATTATACTTTTGCTAAATGACTATTTAGGAAATTCTAATTCGACGCATCCGATATTGGAATTATCCCTAGATATTTTGGAGTCCATTAGCTCAGTGATCGTCCAATACCGAAGCGAATATCGTGGGTTGTAATCTTAAATATAGGTACACAATATTTTAAATACAAGACTTAAAAACCTTGCAGCATATAATTACTAGATACATTTATTTAATAACATACTTAATACTCTTCAAACGACAACTATAAAAAAATCTTTTCAAGGTGGTGTGTTTCGCCTTCATAAAAACGTCCCGGAATACGACCACATCCGTTGAATCTTCCATCTTGTTAACCACACCCAGTAGGTGGGAGCTTTAAACTACTCCTGAGAATAAAAATAACACTTCAATATTACCATCTCATAATTATAAGATGGGAGGAATACAGGTGCTTCTACCTAAAATATAGTCAAATAAATTATTAATGTATTTGTTCTTCTTAACTAATTAACGAATTAATTTAATGACCTACAGGTAAGGTTGTATCTACTTGTACCTTTGGCCTTCCTCCGAAGGAGCTCAACGTTTATCGAACAAGTTAGTTCTCAAAGAATTCGGCTGTAGGTCACTCGTTCTTAAATTAAATATTAAGTTTATTTACAAGTAAAGTGACGTATTTGAGTATCGAAAATGAGAGTATTTATTATCGTATTATATTCCTGTGTGGTTATGGCGGAGATGCAGGACACTGGACTCGCGGCTGGTTTGATGCCTGACTGTGAGTTTTTAATAGTTAATCGATAAAGTGAAACTATGTGAAGGAGATTCGATTCTCAGCCTCGACATTTGAATGGATGAATATGTCTATTGGTTTAGAGTCTGGGTATTGTTGTTGGTGCATTGCGGAAATTATTGAGTGTGTGTTATATAGTATAGTACAAGCCATAATATAGTACAAGCCATACTTATTTTAGGACAGTTTTACTATTAAGAAAAATGTCCTAAGTATTTGTAAATTATTATTAATTTAAGACAATAGCATTCGACAATGTCCTCAAATGAACAAGAAAATGTAGGTATCGTCAATGAAAAAATATGTAAATGATTTTTTACCTAGTTTTCGTTCTGTAGGAGCTATGAAGTTTTATAAGGATTTTCAACGTCACTACAGGTCCAGGCATGAAAAAAAATACAGTTTTATCAGAAGCTGTCAAACAAACGTTATACGTAGTGGCGATGCACCCTTCGTCGAGCTTGCTCGGCCACCACGAGAAGAAATGCAAGCTCAGCGTCGAAGGCGCCGCCTGCGCAGCCAAGCACATAGATCTTACGAAAAAGAAAACTGTGGTAAGTAATACCCTTTAATACGTTCAGACTCTCAAGCCTTTTCAGAAATTTAATGGATAACTTTGAAATAATTTAACACAAATTCAATCAATTTAATTGTAACTTCAAATATTTTCTTCTTAATGTTTAAACTGGGACATTTAGGGACATTTTTTTCACACACGGCCAATCTGATTCCAAAGTAAGCTTCAAATGAATCTTGTGTTATGGTAACCAGATAGCTAATATACTACATATACTACTTTTAAATACATTACATATTATAGATATACATCCAGACACAGAACAAACAGATATATTCATGCATACAAATGTTTGTCCTGGGTGGGATTCGAACCCACGACCCGCGGCTTGAAAGTCAGCGTCACTAACCACAAAGCCAACTAAACAAACTAAACTTACTAAGTTTAGATCATACAATTTACATATAAACAAACCCATCTTCTGCTTCACCAGATCATTATAAGCGGTTACCTGGACTCATCATGGTCCCCCTTCGTCCGCTCCTTGACTGGTACGTACTTGGAGCGCGGGTGCAACGTCATCGTGGTCGAAACGTTTCCCATACTGGTCCGCACATATCCAGAGTATGTTGATTTATGATTATCTTAACTATATAAGTACCTAGTTGTAAAAGTTATTTTTGTTTTATTATTTCATATGCTCACACAGGTACAATTAGTATTTCGTAAATAGACCCCTGATTATTGATAAAATTAACGTTACGCTATATTAAGCATTGTAGTTCAATTTTTTAAGCTATTGCATAGCTTTTATCGCGGGCTCTGAGCGCGGCGACCGAATCAAGAAATTCCGTAACGAAAAAAACCTAACACCCCCCACTCCGACGGGCAAGGAGGCGTGGCTTGAAGGCCGTGCATCGTCTAACGTCGTTTCAGTTCGGCAGTCTTCGACACGGCGTTGTGTGCGATTAGACGTATTGTACGACTCTACGAAACTCGCACGAATCGAGACGAGCTGCTCCGAAATCGGACGAATACATAAGCAGCTGTTTATGAGAAAGTATATAGGTGTATATGTATTTATGTACAACAGTGAATAGCTGTACTTGTAAAATTTGTGTATGAAGTGTTTTGAATATGAATGAACAAAGTGCATTTATTATTAAAATAAATAAATAAAATTATAATTGCATAAGTTGATACAAAATGCTATGCAATGCAATAGCTTTACCGCGGCAGTCCCCGAGTGCCTCACGTAATTTTTTATTAATCGTACCGCTGCAGCAGATGCCAACCTTCAATCCCAAAACTAATTGATTTGCAACTTAACTCAGTTTAATATCATGTAGATAAACTTGTATTTTAATAAATTGCTTGCAAACACACGCGAGGTAGCATATCGTATCGACCACGCACAGTTTTTCTCGTTCACTCATTACATTAACGACATGCAAAAGGAAGAATGTTGTTTGCTGCTAACCTAGAAGAATAAATTTAACACTCAATTATCTACAATGCAATAAAATATAATGCTTGTAAGGATCTTCTTAAACAATCATTTTAAGTGATATTTTTTTGTAAGCATCTCAAATGTGTATATGATCGAAGCATCTCAAACCTTCAAACGTACCTAATGCTTTCATGCTAAAAGATGTTTGTACAAGAGGTGGCACCGCATGTAGGTAATAAGGAGATAAGTAGGCAGTAGATTTACTATGACTTAACTTACGTCATCGAAAATAAATCCAACTGCCGGCAATTACCTTTAAAACTCGTAGGATCGTTATAAATTTAAAAGCTTATTCTAACCTAATCAACACAATCCTTCAACAGAGCAGCTCGCATCACCATGCCCCTAGGCGATCTATTAGGGGAGTTCCTAGCTGCTCTCGCGCTCAAGGGCCTGTCTTCGAACCGGCTGGAGTTGGTCGGAGCGAGCTTGGGCGCCCACATAGCGTCGTACGCCGCCGTCAAGTATACCCAGTTGACCGGGCGACGACCCTCCAGACTAACTGGTTAGTGGCTCTTAGTACTTAGTTAGATGAACGTAATAGAATGAATAAGGTTTTGCGGTAAAAAAAAGACTTAAGTAAGGCACTACTGTTACATTAGAATAACTGTTAATATAGATTTTTTTTCTAATCTAAAATTCTATCTTGGTGTCTTGCTTGACGTATCTACGTCGCAAACTTTTATTAGGGTGAGACTAGACTTACCTTTCAACAACTGAGGCATTGGATTCGCAAGTTCATATAACTTACCTACCTAAAAATGATGATACATGAAATACTTTTACTTTGCTTGACACGCTGCCGAATGTGTAGATAGACAACGTGCTTAAGAAATCTCTGCTTTGATCCCATATGATACCGTAGGGTTATTGCCCTTAGATTTATTACTAAGTAAACACATCAAGACTTAGGAATCTGACCAGTGTTATCGAAATAACGTGTATTACCATCTAGGGCTAGACCCGGCTGGGCCGTGTTTCCGCAACCTGCCGCCCGAGGCGCGGTTCCACGCGGGCGCGGCGCACCGCGTCGACGCACTCCACACTAACATCGACGGCTTCGGGATCGCGCAACCTGTCGCTGATGTCGACTTCTATGCGAATGGAGGTATATTGTTTACCATTTTATCACCAGCTGACTTGGTTAGAGATAAGAGAGCACGGGGCATGCAACCTACACCCTTATGAGTCTTAGTACAAATGCACTATTGCATCACGACGGAAATAGGAATTGAGAACTGTGAATATGAAATCCACTTTACCTACAAAAATAAGCCCCAATAATTTGTGTAATTAAACGGTATGGTTATGACTTTTGAACCGGGACTCCTGGAGCCCGATTTTGCTATTAGATACTTATTAAGTCATAATTTAAAACGATTATCTCTGCCTGGATGTGCCCCATATTGATTTTACTAAATGGAAAATAGGTCCAAGGAAAATTACAAGCATTATTTGTTGTAATTCCAGGTGAATTCCAGCAACTGGGTGTCAATTTCCTCATGCCATGTTTCCAACTATGCAGCCACATACACTCTGCACTGTACTGGATACTATCTCACACCAACCCTGACCAATTTCTTGCGGTCCGCTGTGATTCTGTTACTAAGGCCCGCCGGGGACAGTGCTTTTCTGAAAACATCACCAGCAATGTTCTGGGGCCTCATACAAACTTCGACAAACCAGGAATATATTATCTGCCCACTACCTCGATGCCACCATACTACCTCGGTAAAGTCGGTCTAAAACAACGAAAATTCGGCTCCAATAATTATTTATTAAAATTAACACCAGATAAAGATATAATTGTTACAAGTTAAATTAAATACAATATAGATATTAATGCAATTTATTTATATTCATTACAGTACGCAATTAACAACAATTACTTATTATGAATCTGTTAGGCCGAGAAGCGTCGTTTCTAAAACATATTTCCGTAAAAAATACTAATGTGTTTATATACATTGGGCTAGTTATAGAATGTAGCTAAGGATTATATTATTATAAGCTCTGTATAAACTATCAATTTGCTCTGTTTGAGCGTGTTCTGAAAGCCATTCATATTGTATAGGTATCACAAAAATCAGATAATTAATTTAAATGTGCAATTGTATTTCTATTATTATAACACAATCAAAAATATACTGTATGTAATACTAATAGTACAAAAATATGTTTAATTAAACAAAACGATTGATAAGTGAATAAATAATATTAAATCTAAAAATAATTCAATCCAGATAATAGTGAGTGATATAACACAGATGTATGTAAATACAAAATATAATACGATTTCATAGTAATTATGCAAAAAAACCCTAAAATAATAAATGAGTAAATACCTTGATAAGTTTACACACAATAAAAATTCACATTGATTAAAAGACTGATTCGAAATCAAATTTGATGGTAAACAATTTTGTACACGATTTCATTAATACCATCCATCGAGCATGTAACCAATAGAGTAGCAATAGTGAGCATTTGTTTAGCAACGCATCAATGATTTGTCACGTATAACTAACAAGCCACGCTCGAACTAAAACAGTACCCGACCAATAAGAGACCTGTGTGTGCGTCTAGTGCAACACTTGACCTTGAGTCGGCCAATCAGAACACAGGGGCCGGCGCAGCGTTTTGGCGTATTTTGTTTTCTAACAAAACTGTTAACAGTTCTACTCTATTGGTTACATGCTCGATGATACAATCAGATCTGCAGAATTTAAAACTATAACGCGGATCAAATAGTCTCTCATGACTGCATACTTTTACTACATCAGGCGTAAGAGAGATAGAAGATACGGTACCATTATTACTACATAATTCTCATTATGGTGTCTCTTTCGCTCTCACATAGAATCCTATTTTTGTTTCAAAATATGAAGAGTTAACTTATTTTTTTCAATAAAGCACCAAACCAATTGAAGCTTTATGTCTAATACAATACGATTTAAAATGGAATGTGTATAATAAAGTTAGACCAATTAGGGCAAATAAAATAGAAAGACAATAATATAAGTATTGAATTGATTGATTAAATGTTATATTATACTAACTGTATATATATTATTATATATGCAGAATAAATGTACTGGGTTTAACCACTTCTTGTCCTTATTAACTCGCTATTTTTTTATATTTTCAGTATAAGTTCAAATCAAACGCAAAACAATGTGATAACTAAGAATACATTAAACATTTACTAAGTTGATCAATGATTTTTATAACAAGTATTTTAGCGCTAAAAAGCCAGTATTTCATACTTAACTCCAATAAAAGCAATTGTTATGAAATTTTATACGTTTTGAAATTTATTTATGCATTTCCTTCACCAATTATTTCAAAGAATATGATATGTAAATACAATTTTATTCGCAATTTTCAATGAAGCATTTGGCACTAACTATTACATTAGAATTTACGAATGATATAAGTATCACTAGATTTGATATTTAGCAAATAAGCTCTAACAATTTAGCTATGATATAATGCCCATACAAGATTACACGTCTATTTTTTAATTTAATTTCGACTCTATCACGATTGGATAAAAGTTAAATCAGTTTAACCAGTCTCAGTGTTGATGTGACAAAATTCGAACGATACGCCTTATTCCGTGGTAGTAAAATCTAAATTAGATTGTAGTTTATCTTTTAGTTTTACCAATACTTTAGCTGCCACAAATATGACTCGAATACATTGTTCCATTACAATAGAATATAGATATGACTCAGATTATTATGTATATAATTTTTAATTGTACATTAGAAAAGAGTAAACCAGCTCAAAATCACACAACATTTTTATCAAAACTTTCATACATACAAAAACTAAGCAACTACATATTATTATATATAACCATTCATTCCTAAGTTGATAGAAAAGAGTAACAATTTTGAATACAGCATTAATAAGTAAATATACTGCTTATATATTAACAAACAAAATTTCTTTGCAGGATTCTCCAAACTACATATTGAGTCCTAATGAAAATATAAACTCACAAAATTGCTACAGCAGCCGTTACTTGAGCTTACTTTTAAAGATTTATCCCATTCCATCACGTGTCACCATCATTGTATTGTCTAGAAAACTTTAAATCCGTGCTCCATAAGGCAGAGCGGGATAGCAATAGCTACCGGGGTATATACTCTAAGGGGTACCACGCTACGGTCTCCTCCCTTAAAGGTAAGGAGTTTAGGGGTATGACGACTCCACCTAGGAACTGGTTTTCCTGTAACGAGTCGTAATTCCACACGGTCGCTTGGAGACTTCGGTTTTTAACCGCCTCTATGGATAGTCTGTATTCGAGCATCTCCATAAACGATGGGTGTGAGTTACGCTTGAGCACGCGCGTCTTGCGTTTCGTCTCTTTGGTCGGATCTGGTATTAGGTATACCTGTAATACAAGTTAAATGTACAGTAAATAGGACAGTTCGATATATATGATGAATCAGTTTTGGAATGAGCTCCCCGCCATGATACTCTCAATGGAGTACAGGTCTCCCAAAGTAATAATGCGCATAGAAATCTTCGTCACTGTTCGGCAACGGTCGTATGTCCCGAGCGTCGGAAGTGGATAGCGAAGATCTGCATGTGCATTATTAATTTGGGAATACTGTACTTGCGTTTCTTCAATGAGCGGAGAGATTTTTACAGGGTTGGCAACGCGTGAACGCTCCTGGTGTTGCAACCGTCCGTAGGCTACGGTAACCGCTTGTCATCAGGTCGGACTGTATGCCTGTTTACCACCTTAGTGGTTACAAAGTATAAAACAAGGTCGCTTTCTCTGTCCATATATCCCTATGTATGCTTAAATCTTTAAAACTACGCAACGGATTTTGATGCGGTTTAGATAGAGTGATTCAAGGGGAAGGTTTATATGTATAATACATGCATAATTTAGTAGAAAAACACTGATAATTTTAGAGGTTTTTGATGTGATGAAGCATTACACCCGTAGGAAGCCGGGTGGATTCCTAGTAAAAAAATTATAATAAATGCAATGTTACCTTAACGTAAGGGTTGGGGGGAAGGCCTTGAGGCGTGAGTGCAAGTGACTGCGCGTGAAGCACGAGTACTGAAAGCACCCCGCCCGCGTATTGTACTGACACTTTCAGTGAACCCGAACCGGAACCGGAGCCCTCAGCCTCGGCCGCTTCGCCGCCTGACATTACACATTTACTTGTATTGTAGTAACGAATACACGTTGTACACAACTTTTGAAAAGGTACATTAGCTATTAAACTTAATGGTTATTTCATATAATTATTTATAGAGGGCTAATACCTTTATACAATATGGGTATATGTTATATCGAGAAAAAAGTATTAAAACGGTTCAACATGTGCGTGACACTAATAAAATCCGTACGGACTATGAAATTTTAATAATAATTATGTTGTTTCATACAGTACCTAATCTCATGAAAATGGATATTTGAATTGTTCACCCAAGTTAAAAAAAACTTCTTATCCCAACGTACTTTTATTTATTGGAATAAAAAAATACTTAATCTTTAATTATTATGTATCGAAAGTTTATTATTCTGGGAAAATTTTAACCGACGGATGAAAGCTATTAAACATATCCACAAACCTTTCTTCATCCTCTGCGGTTCGACATCCTGTTGGTCCCTCAGTAGGGGATGGAAGAATGTGTAAACTAGATCAGAATGGGCAATCTCGTCGGCCAAACTAAACAGTGACGTCAGGAATGCTTGCACGTCGCCGAAGCGTCGCTCGGCCACTTGCCTCGTGTTGGAGCGGCCTACGTAAAGACCCGAGGGCAGACTGGAATAGATAAACAATCAATAAATGACAAAGTTCTGAGGTAAAAACAATTGGTTTATTTTAATAACAAGATCGTAATTCGGGATGGCGCGAATTAGAGGTAGCCTACGTTGAGCAGTGGACTATTTAGGTTGACAGCGACGAAAGTCGTAAAGTGTAAGCAAAGCGGGTGAAACAGCTAGTGTAGAATAAATATGGCATTTATATTTTCCTACACTTTTTTAATATTACTGTATGTTTTTTTCAGTTATCACGGATACGAAAATCTATTTTAAAAGAACCAGTTTATTTAAAAAATACCACACATTTGTGTGCATGATCTGTCAGTTTGTTTTTTGTTCGGAGTATGTTTCTATGTATTGAAGTTAGTATACCTATTATAAGTTATCTGGTCACGATAGTACAATCTCTGATTACATAGAAATCAGATAACCTCATGTGAGAGGAATGTCCCAGGATATTAATTTATTTCAACTAATAGAGCAACTATGCTTCTTTTTGCTAGCTTAATACCAACTTTATGACATAGCTATAAGGCTGAATTTTATTCAGACATCGTTAGATAGGAATGTGATTGTTAGTAAAGATATTAATAAAATATATACAATGAAAAATGAGAATACTGTTTGTGTTACATAATTATTTTGGTATTGAAAGGGAATTTCCCAAAATAGAAAATATTATCTATAGAATTACCAATCTGCAATTGAACTTTTGATATGATAAGAAGTGAGTGGTTATTTAATAAATATTTGGTTTATCTTAATCCAGAACTTTCTTTCCATTGGTGGAACCTGTTTGTGTATACAACTTATCGTATTTTATTAAATACTTGCTTTCTTTTTATCTATCTTTTTTTTACTATCTACTATTATAAAAAAGGGAAAATGTATGTCCGATATATGGAGAAAACCTAAGCAGTATAAATATTAAATAGATTGAGAATGTGAAATTGAAAGACAGGCCACAATTAAAAACAAAATTAATACAGTGTAAAAGGTAATGCGTAAGGGGCTTTTATTTACGAAATAAGGAAAAATAAAATTTGGAGGCACGAGCATCGCCACAGCACACCAAAACATTTCCATAAATAATTAAAATATTTAATCAACATATTCCACCGCTGTTGATAAGTCATAATGATTTTAAATAAAAGATAAGATAACGTTCATTATTCACCGCCCGTCGGACGGTACACTTGCTCCGTATCTAATCTAGCACGAGTATCGAACTGTTATGGACAGACTACTATTGTCATTGCAAATACTTTTGTTTATTACCATTTAATTTGTATATTAACAATTAATGGGTGTTATACAAAATCCAGAAACAGGTAAGCGACTTTCATTAATCAAATATCAATTTAATTGTTTCATATCTAGTTATCAATGTAAATGCTATAATTAGGGGTGTCAAAGTGTTCTCTAAATGCCTAGTAGATAAGAAATATATATAGAAATCAATGTACGGCAACAGCATACTTGAAATTGATAACCATCTTTATTATAACTTGACCTATATTTCAGTTGAAGGGGCAATAAACTACATCGCATCTCTAACGTTCCTGTGCTGTATATCTTGTGTTGCTATAATGCTGAAGTTCGGGGGATTTAAGGCATCGTTAAACCTGTACGGCCGGAATAAGAAGAAAGAACATCCAGACCAGACATTGTCTATGAATGGAGCATATAGGAGTAGTCGAGATGAATTCTTTGGTAACATACATCTATACTAATTTTTATTTATTTATTATCAACCATGAAACTTACGTCTATCTTAACAGGCCAGCCTAATACGACAGAGTAGTTGATCTTATTCTATTATAAACCTAAAGAGATTGTGTGTATGAGCGGGCTAATCTCAAAAATACTGGTTCAAATTGAAAACTTATTTTAATGTTGCATAGCCCATATCGAAGAGGGCCGTAGGCTATATAACATCACGCTATGACCAACAGGAGCGGGGAATCAATTGAAGAAAATGTTTTAATTGCAGCATAGGTTCAACTTAATATATCGACAGCTATATATTCGTGTTTAGTTCACATTCAGCCAAACATTTATAATTATTATTATAGTCCAAAATGAAGCATATTTTTCAAAGCATGGTCAGTGCTTCGTTAACTAATACTAAATTAGGTTAAATATAGGTATTCGATACTGATATCTCAGCCATTTTCGGACATGATGGGTGTGAAACGATACTAAAAACAAACCTTTTAACGATAAATGACATAAAAGAGTTATTTATCTTATCTGTAAATAATTCACTAATAGATTTTCGCGAAATATTTGAGTCACATAACATTTTTAGTTTTAGTAAGCTAGGTTTGCTGAAAATTAACCAATTTTCACCGTAAAGCGCTTTACTTGTATTACTGTGATTTACTTTAAAAATAAACTCTGCCGGGGAAGTTAGCTCTTAGGGTCAACCATTGATGGTCTGTCTGTCGGCCTATATGACAAGAATAATTACATCACAATCAAATTATTGAAATGATAAAAACCATGTTATTTGATATGATCAATTTCAACGCTAATTCCTTTTGTATTTTCAGGATACAGTAGCTTATCTGAGACGCCAAAAAAGATATCGCCGTCGATGGTCGTCATACCAAACAACCAGGCAAATAGTGTAAGAGCCTCGAAAAGTACTGGGGACCTAACAAAGGAAGACAATGCCCCACCAAACTTGAGACAAAGCTTCCCTGCTATCTCACTCGATCCTAGAGGCGCAGAGGAGCCAAACACGCGAAAAAGCTCGAGAGACGTCAAAAGGCACGAGAAAGAACAAAAGAGAATCGAGAAACAGAAAGTAGCCGAGCAGAAGACTAGAGATAAATTGGCAGCACAAGAACAAGCCAAACAAGAGAAGTTAAGAAAGGATAGGGAAAAGAAAGAGGCTCGAACAAGGGATAATAAAAGGGTGGAAAAGAAAAAGGCACCGGCGCCCCAACCTCAAAGTGCTAACCCGTTAGCACAAGGTTCATCGTACTCGACGAACACATTAGAAAGTTCTATTAGTAAAAGTAGCGGCCCGCCGCCTTACTCTGAAGCCCCTAATCCAGAGCCAACTAGAAATAAAACCAAAGCCGAGGATAAAGTAGCCGCCACTAATAATGTCAGTTTCAGTAAACCCATAGACACCGGAGGCAATTGGGATATGGTATCTCAGCATAGACAACAAATAAACAGACCTGCAGCCGCTGTAGGGACTCGACAACCACCTAAGCAGATGGTCATGGATTTGAACTACAATTTCGGTGGAAATTCAACATCAAAAGCAATCTACGCCAGTAATGACAATGATAATAGTGAAGCATGAGTGGTACTTAATTTATAGGACACCAAAGTTGACTACATTAAGTGATGTGATCATCTGATAAGATCATAACTGTCAGTGAACTGATTAAATACATTAAGATTTTGAGATATTTTTATATTTTTCAAATAAATTATCGAACAAAATACGTTTTTTCATTTAGAGTTTTTGAAATGTTTATTCTATACTTTCTGGAATGCAATATATTGATACCCATGCAATATTATAAGTAAGTTATATAATAGTCAGTGATTAAGTGATTGATCGGTGAAAGTGGAACGTAGATAAGAGTTTTAAGTATTAAATGATTAGATATTATGTCTCAGCTGTTTAACAAATTTGGAAGACAGATGTAAATACAAAGAATCGTTAGCGAAACCTTATATTAAGAATATCTATATTTTAAATGCTGAACCCGCTTTGCCAAAAGAGCAGTTCAAGTCAGATATCAGGTTAAGTAAATAAAGAAATAAGTAGAGATGTAGTTTATGGCATGTATTATTTATTTATTTATTATACTTTCCCCGTCACTTTAAACCAAAATGTGACTGATAAATCTTACTAATATTATAAATGCTAAAGTTTGTGAGTGTGTATGTTTGCAACTTCTTCACTTTGGATTAACACATAGGCTGCTTTTTATCCCGGGTAAAATCGCAGAAGCTAGTAAAAATTAATAATTCTCTCCTATTCAAACATACCTGTGAACCTTAGCCAAGGGGAAATGGAGACATATCTTCTGGTACAGCTCTGTGAAGTGTTTGTACGAGCGGTAGAGCACGAAGGGTGTAGTCTGTCCTTGTCTATAGATTCGGAGCGCGTACACGTAGTGCTTCTCTGGGTCATAGCGTTTCTCGTAGCCGAGGCATTCCACGCTCACTAGACGACCTTCCTGGGCCATTCTGGAGTACAAACAGTTTGGGTTAGTAAGACTTACTTATTCAAAACGATTATAGATTTTGATAAAAGCCTTGACTATTTTCGGACAATAAGTGATCTCTACTGATTTATTTGTTTTTTTATTTAAATACATATATATGCAGTTATGTTTTGTATGTACATATATCCTTTTTATTAGGATATTTTTTATCTTGTGCTGGTTTTAAAACTTACGTGTATGTCCGGGGCATAAACGACAGCAATTCTGATGTATTGTTACTTTGATCTCCACTAGCACGTAATTGTGCTAAGTTGTGTAAGAAGAAGTTAATTGGAGTGAACCTGAAAAATAATATAAATCGGTTACTTAACAATTATTTTGTAACAAAGCACATGTGTTATCAAAGACAAATGTAATCCTCTTTATGTAAGGAGTCTTAAGTACTACTTGTATTTGAGTGGTTCTATATTTTCCCTCAGATAAAAACAATCTGTTTTACACATATCGCATCAATAATAAGTGGTTTAGGCCATAGTGAACCACGCGGGCCTAGTGCGTATTGGCGGACATCAGTTTAACTGTCATCTCGGGCATGCAGGGATGTTTTCCTTCACCGAAAACCAGTGGTGTAAATTTTTAAGCTCAGAGGTCATGAATCGACATTCCCAACTGATAAATGTAACTATATATTCAAAGACCGTATCAGATTTAGGATTTCTCACTGGGGTGGCCCATAATAAGGTATCATAGTGGTATCCTGTAATGCGATGTGTTGTATCGCGAGTGAATGCGTGAGCTCGTGTGTGTGTGAGTAAGTTAGCGTTGCCAGATATATTTTTGCCAAGTCGGAATTTTGGAACTTTTTGAGTGAAAAAAGCGGGATTCTTTCGTCGAAAGCGGGACATAGTAAAAAAAACGTTAATAATCAAAATCTTTGAATAAAAATTTTTTTGAATATTTATCTTTTCATTTGCATTAAAATTAGGGCAGGCGGCCAGTCCACACTTGTCTGTGCCACCCGTCCGCGCTTTCTCAGTACGCTGCACGCACGGTCGAGTTATTCCCGAAAAGCGGGACTGAGCCTGTCCCGCGCGGAACATTAAAATTTGATTAAAAATTGGTTGCCTGTAAAGTCGGTATACGGGCGAAAGTTTTACGTGACAACGACGCAAGGGACGCGTGCCTTTCACTTTTTATGTCTGTCTCTCTCGCTCTTAGGGGGGCTAACCATGCCCGAGTGGAAGGGACGCGTGCCTCTCACTCGCTCTCTTTGTGAGCGCATAACGTGAGCGGAGCGTAACGCAGTTTCTTGAAGTGTCACCCGGCAAACCAATTTATAAGACGTTGTCACGTCAAAAATCGGGACGTCTGGCAACGCTGGAGTGAGTGTGTGAGGGGTGTGTGTACGTACTTGCTCTTGAGCGAGGAGTGTATGAGCCTCGCGAAGGCGGCGGCGGCCTCGGCGTTGGTGGCGGCCGGCAGCAGCGCCGCGCGCACGTACCCCACCGCCGCGCTGCTGACCCCCGACACTCCCGACATCGCCATCTACACACATATTTTGAAGGAGGGTAGAGCAGTAGAGGGTAGAGAAGGTAGGGCGCAACGGATTCGTCCGTTCGAAATTGGAGTAGCCCGACTGGGGTAGTACCTCAATCTTACAGAAGACCGCAGCCAAATAACACTACATGTAGTGTTGTGTTCCTGCGGTGAGTAAGGTAGCTAGAGCTCCATGAGGAGACGCTGTAGCGGCAGTTTTTTACACCCTTACGCGGACTGTGTCGGTGAGCGCAGAGGGCTCTCAACCGAAGGTGAAAGTTTAAGTAATCACAAATTTTATAATATTAGTTAAGTTAGTATTTTAATTCTCGCCGACCCGCCTGGACGAGCCTAGCTGCGCGAGCCGGGAAGTGGTGGCCGCCGTTCGGCCCATCCTGCGGGAGTGGCTTGAACGGGGGCACGGGGCTCTCTCCTTCCACCTGACACAGGTGATCACCGGCCATGGTTGCTTTGGCAGATACCTGTGGCGTGTGGCGGGTAGAGAGCCCACGGAGATGTGCCACCACTGTGGTTTGATTGTCACGGACACGGCGCAACACACGCGTGAGGAGTGCCCCGCTTGGGCGATTCCTCGCGCCGCCCTGTCCGTGACGGTAGGGGGAGACCTCTCGCTGCCGGCCCTTCTCAGGGCCATGGTTGACAGCGAGGAGGCTTGGGAGGCGGCCGCAGCCTTCTGCGACGTTGTCATGTCGCAGAAGGAGGCGGCCGAGCGCGAGCGCGAAGCCGCTGCAGACGCGCCCCTAATGCGTCGTCGCCGCCACGGTCGTCGGCGCCGGGCCTTTGAGGCCCAGGTGCCGCCCTAAAGGCGACAAGAAGGGATGAGCCGCCCTTATCCGAGGGAATTCGCTCATTCGTAGATTCCCTCGGATAGGGGGGGGTCACGGGTCCCTTTCCCGAGAGTGGAGCGGAGAGCGGGAGAAGTCCTACCCCGCAGAGACGAGCCCCTAGCTGTGGGCAACCGCCGCAGTGGTGGGGCCGCGGTTGATAGCCTCGCGAGCCTCGTAGCCCCACCGTAGCGGCGGAGAAGGAATAAAAAAAAAAAAAAAAAAAAAAAAAAGTATTTTAATTCTCGCCACCTGTATATGTACCTATTTAATAGATTCAACTTACCAATGCAAACAGATCCAGTATATGGTCGTGGTGTGCCCTGACGATATTGAATGCCATGCAGCACAGCTCCACAAAGTGCTGGAAGCGCTGCGTGGGTCGCTCGCCTCCGTTGATCACGTACACCATATCGTGAGTCAGAACGAATGGGGCACGATCCCTATTTAAACGTTTATTAAATTTCTAAAACTAAATCCATATTATAATATAAATGAAGGTTAAATTTGATTGTTAAGCCATAACTTTGTTTGGAAAGAGTAATTGCTGAGTTTATGGGCGGCTCTACTAAGCAAAACCAACCTTCCGAACTGAGCGTTAGAGTCTGATTCACAAGTGCTTGTGAAGGCCTGTGTTTCATTTCATTTTATGAAAATGAGGACATTACTTATTTTTAATAAGAATCTACCTACCTATAATGCTGCAATCATATACTTACATTAAGATTATGTTTTTATTCACTTTGAGAGACTAATATAGTATCCTTACAGTATAGTACTAAATCAACATTATTTTATTTGTTTGTTGCTACAATATAAATAATAGTTCATACAGCTATACTTAACTAAGCCTACCAATATTATAGGGACCCCGGTAGACTATAGCAATATTATTTTTAATATGAATAAAAAAACCCTCACTTATAAAGATAAGACAACATACCTTTTAAAATTGCCAAACATCTGTGCGTCTCCCAAAAACTTTCCAAAGTCAATGTGGAATAGATGCCCTGAAGTCTTTAACATAATGTTGTCGTTGTGTCGGTCGCAGATACCGAGCAAGTATGTGGCGACGCTGTATCCCGCACATGAAGCTGTGAGGAATATTAACTCAAGTAAATATTTACATTATAATACTCTCGCTTCTCGCTAGTATATCAATAAGGATTTTATAAGATAATCTGATAAAAGAGTACGAATATCTATCATAAATCTCCCATATTGATATTAGTCAAACATGGCATACCTACATTTTCATTACAACCAGGAACAAAAACACAATTATTCCTAATAACAAAAAAAAATATAAGTTAGTTCAAAATTTAAGATTGAGTGCAAGACACTGACTCTCTTGGAGTAATTTACCAAACATAAAAACAAGTTATCATAAAACCTCAATTTATAACTCAAATCAATACTCCTCAATTTTGAACCTTAATGCAAGTACTTACCGGTGAAATTATCTCTAGCACGTTGATACTCCAACTCTGAAGGATTGTGCTTGGCGAGCCATTCTGCTATGGGCTTGTCTTTAAACGAGCCAGTAAGACCCCACTCCGTTTGTATAGCTCGGAGGGTTTCCGCTTCTGATACTATTTCGATCATACCTATGGAATTTGGGATTACATATTTCTTTAGTATGTATCATTAATAAATAAATATTTAGGGACATTTTTCACACATGGCCAATCTGATTCCAAACTAAGCAGAGCTTGTGCTATGGTAGCCAGAGAACTGATATACTGCATAAACTACTTTTAAATACATAGGTATACATCCAGACACAGAACAAACAGACATATTCATGCATGTTTGTCCTGAGTAGGATTCAAACTCACGACTGGCGGCTTGCCACTATATATTCTGTCCTGTGGATCCGTCCAATAATAGTCATCCGCATTATTATTCATATTAATTATTTGCATTCCACAATATTAATATTAAATTAAGACAATTAAATTTTGACTTTGACATTGTGGACCCAGCTATTACTATTTAATACGATAAAATACAACAATAGTTAGGTTGCTTGTAATAGTTTAATGATAACATCTGGATGAATCTGTAATAAAAAACGCTTACCTCTCTTATTGCTAGTGGGTAAAGCTTGGAATGTGACCATCCTCAGATCCAAACCAGCCTTGAGCCACAAACTGTCCATGACTTTAATAACTTGAAGCACCAAAGCGTCTTGACGCAAGTCATCTCCCACCTAAACATAAATTATAGCTTTGTATAACTAATATTGTTTCCTGTCTTAGTTTAAAATTAACTTTATATCCTGCACATATGATTTACCGAGTCATTGTTTTGTAGAACCTAACTTAGAATATTAGTGACTCCGCCATTTTGCGGCGGAATCAGGAACAACAATATTATTTGGCTTAAATGGAAGCAGCCATATTAGCCTAAAAATAGCGCCCTCATTTACAATGTTGTAACATAATGGTAGCACTTTAATCATAATGATACTTTATAAAATTTTACTTTATATTTAGAGAAATCATTGTTACCTTAAACATAGCTGGAATCACAGCATTATCACTGCCGATGAAGTTTATTTTCAGCGGCAGCGTATTCGAGGCAAAGTACATACACGACCTGTAGAATTTAAAAAAAATGTCATGGCAGTAATCTACCCTGATATTATAAAGAGAACATATGTGATATTGTTTATAACGAATGGGCTCTAAAACTTCCGGACCGATCTGAATACTTTATTCAGCAATATAAAGTACATTATTAGGAAGTACCATGGGATATACTTATACTTAAAAAAAAAGAGGAGGTTCTCAATTCACCGGAATATTTTTAAGCGACTTCAAAAAAGGAGGACGTTTTCAATTCGTCGGAATGTCATTTTTATGTTTATTCACCGAAAGTTAGGGGAGGCTTACGTCCAACAGTGGACTAGTTTAGGTTGAGAACGACGACGACGTATTTTCACCGATTATTCAATGACGGGTGGACCGATTTCCAAAATTATTTTTTTGTTTGTACCCTACACTTCCCGGGTGGTCATCCCATATTCAGGTAAGGATCTGATGATGGTAACCTTGAGAAATTGGTGGAATTCTTATAATTATAGGGATTTTTTAAGTACATACTTAACGTCGACATCGCGTACATATCTATGTAGAGCGAGCGGTAGTGCGGCGGCACGTGCACGTAGTAGAGCGGCGGCCTTCTCTCCGCCGGCGCATAGAGCCCGTTGTCGAGCGCCTTCCTTCGCCGTCTTTACGCTTAACGCGGTCTCTGATAACGTCTGTACGACAACATTGAGTATAGAAATCAGTGTACTACCACAAAAAAAACGTCGCCTAACTACATTTTAATAAACTAGGCGTGAAGTAAAAAAAGGTAAATTATCTAGAATATTTGACGGAGGAGCAAGCTATGATTTCTACTTGCAAGCAAATAGTGTAAAAAGTGTACAAAAAGTAAAACAACATATGCATATGACCTTACGTTGATACATCATACGTGAATGTAGACTTACAACTTATAGAAAACCCATTGGTACCCATTTGTCCAAACTAATGAATGATTTCACACGTGAGTTTTGACAAACACAGTTCATCATCAGCTCAAGCCTCCGAAAAACAAAGGGGATTTTTAGGCCATAAATACCACGCTAGTCGCACCACTAGTATGAAACATAGTAGATAACATGTATTTTTAAGTCACTAGGCAACCAAAAACTTGTACTAACCTTAACAAGCAGCTGTTGTCTAACTAGAGTCGCGTTAAGGTTTTCTCCGCATATAGCGAGCAGCGCCCGCAGCATGAGCCTATAGCGCCATGTGGCTGTCAGGCAACCGTCAGATTCTGTAGGCTCGGTGCAATTCTCTTCAAGTGTTATACCGAGGAATTCTTGACTCGGAGCCTTAAGGAGAAAATGGGTTTAAAAACTGAATTGGCCTTGTATGTTTAAGTTTATAAGTAACTGGTGACTCCCCGCGGTTTCACCCGAATTCCCGGGGATTTTCAATTTTTCCGAGAAAAAATGAACCCTATATGGTTATACCCGGTTATAAACTAAATTATATCCAAATCCGTTGAGTGGTGTTTGCGTGAAAGAGGAACAAACAAACATACATACAAATAACAGTTCTGCCTCCAGCTTATCGCTTGGGTAGTGACTTATGTCAGACAATAAGTCAACACAAAACCGATAATTTACAATCAACTTTACACATTTACTTACTTGTGGTACATTCGGGAGCGAGTGAACTAGCAGCCAAAATAGTCTGTGTGCAACAGATGGGGAAGCCAGGGCTCGGGACAGTAACAATTCTGCAACAATCATAAAAATAACATTTACAAATCGACTTTAAGCCCTTTTTTGAATTTACAGCCCGGTTGGCTTTGTGGTTAGTGACCCTGACTTTCAAGCTGCGGATCGTGGGTTCGAATCCCACCCAGGACAAACATTTGTATGCATGAATATGTCTGTTTGTCCTGTGTCTGGATGTAAATATCTATATAAGTATGTATTTAAAAGTAGTATATCAGCTATCTGGTTACCATAACACAAGCTCACTTTGATGCTTAATTTGGAATCAGATTGGCCGCGTGTGAAAAATGTCCAAAAAAAAAAATAGGAATTAACACATGGTTACTAAACATTTTTGCCATTTAGTTATTTTACTGTAATGTATGTAAATATTTAGCTAAGACCAATTTGTGACATCGCCTTTTGAGAATACGAATTGAGTTAATATTCTATTATTTTCTTTTGTTTGCAAATAAATAATATAAAGATCCATTCTTACCGGCCAACGGACTCGCTTCATAAGTTTCATGGCGTAAAGCTTGCGCCAGTTGCGGTAGAACGCGACACAGGTCATCATCTGACATTTTATTCAACAGCTGAGTCGCCACCTGGCGTATTGCAATGTCTGGGAAACTGTGGGCGAATGTGCACTTTATTACATTTAACTTAAAGATTAAAATTCAATGAGCTGAAGGGGATTAATTAGTTATTTGTTATACAAGAGTGCAAAGTTGCTTTTTAACCGCGTGTTCAATTTTGATGACCGAGCAAGCGAAGGATTCTAAAATTGAATCACGAGCGCAGCGAGTGATTCAAAATTAGAATCCTGAGCGTTAGCGAGGGAATCAAAAGAGCACGAGGTGAAAAATCTTTGCACTCGAGTGCAACACGTAACTTTTCATTCCACCTCAGCGAGGAAATGACTAAATGCAAAAAAAAAAAAACGTTTAACAAATTAAAAAAAAGTTGTATGATATATTCGGCACCATAGAGGTAGCAGTAAATAGGTTTAATGTTTTTTTTTTAATTCACAAACTTAGTGCACACGATGTTCCAAATTCAATTTACTTTATCCTCTAGAGAATAAAAACGGCTTTTCCACTCAGATATTGAAGATTAAAAATACTCTTTCCGAGATGGTGGGATGAAAAATATATTACAAGATAGTACCCTAATGAAAGGGACAGGATCAATATTGTTTAGTATTTATACTATAGGAGAGACAATAGATATTAGAAGCTGAACAAAATCATGAAAAGACAATTCAGAACAATATTTCAACTCACACACAAATGTGATTTTTCAATATTTCAAATTAAATAAATAGCATTTCTTTGAAAATCAAAACGTTTATTATTCAAATAGGCCTTAACAAGCACTTATGAGCAGTCACTTTTATGCTTGGTTCTGAAAGTTGCTTTTACTGAGAAGAGCCGTCAATAAACTCAGCTATGACATAATGGTAAATTACTTTTTTAAATATAGTACCATAAAAACCAAATAAAATAATTACCAGGGTAGCAGCAAATGCATGGCGTTCAACGGCGAAGGCTTCTCCCAAAGGCGCAGTAGAGCGACGAGTTGATCTCGATGTTCGCCGTACCAATTCGTAGCAGCTAGCAGTACCAGGGGCAAAGCGCCTGGCAACTGCACTAGATATTGGCGTTTTTCCCACAAAATCTGGTAAAAAGGAATATAATTATATTATTTCAAACTCATCTGATTACTACTCAATACCAGTTTAGGGATTTAATACTCGTGTCAGTTACAAGTATGAAAATAAATATTTTTACCATAATATGTATGGTATACATATCTAAACAAATGATCATCGCATCCCTTCCTAAGCAGAGTTTATAATATACAACCCGATAGTTGATATAGTTTACATTGCACCTTATTTGTGTATATAAATACCCTTGGACATTCAAAAAATTGTCCTGACTGTTAATCAAACCCACGTGACGTGTAAATCAAGTTATTATGACGCAATACTCGTTATATTTGATTATAACAAAACGACATTTGAATAAATGTTGAATAATTACCTCTCTACATTCAGTAGGCATTCTCTGATAAGCTCCCTGCTCGATCAAGTGTAGTAGTTGCGACTGTGTTTGACCGTCCAGGCTGTCGAATTTAGGCAGATCTTCTCGGGTCAATGACTTCGCTTTGTTGTCTTCGCCGGTCGACCATTTCACGCCAGAGTGCGCGTATAGAGGAATTTCTAGAATGTATAATAGATAACTTTTAAAATAATTGTTACAGATTACTAATATCTTCCCAGTAGGTCTTGGAGGAGTTCAGTCTCATTCACATAACTCATAACTCAGATTCAGATCAACATTGTATTATGTCGAAAAATTTTAAAATCGACTTTTATATATCGACGAATAGCGAAGAATGATTCCCACATACCACGAGGACAAACGTATTTTTATCAACAAAAATGTCCAACAGACGGCGCAATGTTGAGGATATACGCAGTAACGTTGACATACAATGAGATAACGGTTTTCCGTCAATTGTGAAAATATTGACTTGGTGCAGTGTTGTTTTGGGGGTGCGATATATATTAGGACTAGTGACTCCCCGCGGTTTCACCCGTGTACGCGGGAGATCTTCCATTTTCCCTATGTCCTTTCTCAGACTCTAGACTATCTGTGTACCAAATTTCATTCAGTAGTTTTAGCGTGAAAGCGAGACAGACAGAGTTACTTTCGCATTTATAATATTAAGTATAGATGTGTAGGTTATTGTAGTTTATTGTTAAGAGTGTCTCAAAATGTTTTAATAGTGTCATATATAGTGTAGAGTGTGTGTAGCTTATTGTAGTTTATTGTTTAGAGTGCCTCAAAATGTTTTAATAATGGTATGTATAGTGTAGTGTCGTATGTAGTAGATAATAGTTACCAATATTAATGACGGGGTGTGGAGCAGGAGGCGCATGTCCAGGCGGCGGCGCGGGCCCGGCGCGGCGCTCGCAGCACGCCGACCACAGCGGCAGGGCGTAGTGTCCCGACGACAACATACTACACGACCAAATGCAATTTAAATATACCATATCGTCCCTTAGTTTACAACACCGCTCAAGTCCAAAATTGCCAGTTTCTACATTTGAATGCCGTTGGATAGAGCTCCTCATTGCGCGTCGAACCATGGGTCACATGATATAGATTTCAGTCAATAAGAGGCTTTAATTCAAAAAGTAGTGACAGCGCGCAAGACGGTTGGCCTTAAAAAATAAACAGTATTTTTCGTCTCCCAAAAAGTTGATAAAAATTACTTATGCGGTGTTTAAGCTAAGGGACGATATAGAAAATGAATTTTCAACTTTAGCTTCGTCAGGAAGGTACACGATCAAATACAATTTAAATATACCTATATGGTCATTTGAATATTAGACTCTAAAGTTTGGTACGGAAGGTTGATTTTGCTAAGAAGAAGCGACAATGAATTCAACGATTTTTTAATGAGTTTTTAACAAAAACGTTATATCTGCTAGAGCGAGCGTAAAATACAAGAAGGGATACAGCGATATTCATTCAAATACACCTTTTAGGAAATTAATTTTCGACTCTCAAGCTCGGTCCGGAAGATTGCTTTTGCTGAGAAGAGGCGGCAATAAACTCAACAGTTACTATAATTTTAAATTAGTTTTTACAATAACGTTAATTCTGCTAGAGCGAGCGAAAAAAATATAAAGAGATACAGCTCAATATATCACCATGATGGTAACGCTACCCACGGATAGATGGCGCTGATATGAAAAACCAACATCACACAAAAAAAATCTACAAATCAGTATATATAATAACTTCCAAAGTTATCTACTAGAGCACAGGACAATTCATCTTTTATATCAATGGAATATTCTTTTCACCTCGCTCCTTCTAATTAATATAATATCTATAACTATATATTTATGACGTCACAGCTGACACACAAAACTAGAGAAAAACGTTTGAAATTACATTTAGGTTTGCTGATTGGCACATAATACATATGTACTTACCCATCATAATCAAACAACTGTATGGCAGCCCATCCAAGCTCCACCTGCTCATACTGAACATCACCATTTTCTTCATTCTCCTGTCCATCTTGCTGATTGTTCTCATTGGTCTGATTATTCTGGTTCTGATGTTGATTGTCAACGGTTCGCTGAGTGCGACCGTAGAGGGTAAGGACAAGGCGGGACTCGCGGGGTAGCGAGTTCACCAGCAAGTCTTCTAGATTTAGCCTGATGAAAAATTTACAATATAAAATATATCGTACACTAAACATATATTTGACATTATGTGACAATATGTAAATTGTTGGTGTATCTCATATATCAATAAATCAATATAAAATGGAATAATTCTGATAAAACCTATGTAGTAATTTGAAATAGTTTAATTTGAATTCTCATTTAAACTAATAGTTACACTATGGGATCATGGCACTTCCAATAGATCGAAATATCAGGAACAAAAAAGTTATTTTTGTGAATGTATGAAATAACGACGCGGAGAGTAATTGTCCACTTAATAATAAAAGCCTTTATTAACAATCTTATGTTACATTTCATCTTATGTACTAATATAAAAAAAAAAAAAAATTATGAAAGTAGCGTAATTAAAAATTATTATTAGACACCGGTTTCTGATTGTCTTGCTTTGTAGCATAGGCCTCCAGTGTTCTCCACAAAGATGGGATAGATCTTTGGCCTATGCTACAAACTTGCTGATCTCATCCATGGTCCACTTACCAAGTATCAAATATGATTCTAGGATAGAAGCCAGCGCTCTCGATCTTGGACGGCTGCGTGAAGTGCAGCGCCTTGAGCGGGCGCGTGCCGTGGTACACCTGCGCGTGGAACACGTACTCGTCGTGGTGCCAGCAGTGCGGCAGGCAGTGCACCGCCTCCACGCAGAACAGTGTGGACTCGGATATCGTGTGAGACGGTACCGCTTCTAACAAATTAAAATAAATAAATAAATATCCTGGTTAATCATGTCAAGTGAGTCCCCACTTCCCCCAGTGACGCCCTGAGCCGAGCCACGGTCCCGCAGGGGACACCTTCAGCGCTGTAGCTGACCTTTCTCCTTCGGGTTGAGAGCCCTCTGCGCTCACCAAAACAGTCTGCGTAACAGTGTAAAAGCCATCTGAGGCTAACACCTCCTAGTCCATTAAAAAAAAAAATATATCCTAGGACATCTTTCACACACGGCCAATCGCATTCGAAAGTAAGCTTCAAAGTGTGTGTGTGTTATGGTAACCACTGCTGAACGTATTTATTTCCCATGTATTATTAATAGTATTCCCAATATATATTTATGTACATATTTCCAAAATGTATACATATTAGGAATCCCATAACTTTATACTAAGACTGCTTAATTTCTGATTAGAGATCATATATTTAAACAGTATCATCATTAAACTAATTCGTCTCAATACTCGATAGAAAACCGTCCAAAAACCGACTTACTGTGAACATTATTAGGTGCTAAGTAATGTGCGTCTGCCAATTGGAAGTCTAGTAGTCGTGTGCGTGAGTACAGTGCGAGAAGGGCCCTCACTGCGTCGCGTACTCGGGTGCACTGGAGGGCCACCGCCTCGCGTCGGGTGGCCCCGCGCAGGGACACCGCGCAGTACGGACCCATGTCCGACTGGATCTCGGGGGTCACGCCAGTATTACTTCCCTGATGGATAGGTAAACAACACTTGTTTCAAAAGAGTAATTGCCAAGTTTATTGCCGGCTCTTCACAGCAAAAGCGACCTTCTAAAACGAGCATTAGAGTCGACGATTCATAAGTGCCTATGAAGGCTTATTTGAATTAATAAATATATTTTATTTCATTATGCGCCAAAAGACAGAAAAACAGATATAAAAAAGTTACAGTAAAACTTAACTAAATGCACAAATGGCGGTCTTAATGCCGGTTAAAAAATAGATTGTATTGTGCGATAACGATTATTTAAAGTAAATATCGCCGTACAAAGACAAAATATTTTACTTTCAGACACTAATGAATAATCTCACCTGTGCAGTACAAGCCTGCGCAAAAGCATTTAGCGTATGTGTAACGTGCAATGTCTCTACGCCACCCGCGAGAGCGCAAATAGCTTTGACCGCCTGAAACACTGCTTTGGGGGAACAGCTGCCTTCCCCGCCGGTCACGCCTACTGCTCTCGATAATTCACCTTCTAGAGTCTCTGAAATTTAAAAAGTTTTATGAAGACTTAGTTTAAAATGCCATAACATATGTTATTTTTTTATAACCCATGTGGGCTTGTATGAAGGTAACTACTGAATTTAAAACACCACACATGAGACAAAACAAATAAGAATTAATCATTAGGTGCTTAGACTAACATTATAAGCGTTAAGTTTCAATTTATTCATGTAAGTTAAATTGGTAAATCTAGAAATTATATATGCAACAATGGACATCCTTGGATAAATAAGAACTTGTTGTAACAACACCTATCCAAGGTATAATTATGTAGGAGAGTCATGGAAGGAGGGGATAAAATACAGTTATATAGAGAAAACACTCATGTATATACCGTGCTATAGCAACAATATACCGTTTTATCCATATATTTGTATTGTATTTTATCTCCCCTTCCATGATTCTCCTAGATAATATACGTCATGCTACATTAAAAACTTACCTAATAAAATAGAGAGGTTATCAAACGACAGCATAGGGGTGGCACCCTGACTCGGCAACAAGTCATCTAGCGATAGATGCGCATCCCTAGCATCGTCTCTCTCTGTCCTTGCTAGCGCGTTGTCTCTTCCCTCGTGGAGACACAGACTAACATCTTTCTCTAAGCGCACGCATTCGCGAATGTAATCGTATTCGCTTAGAGTACTACCTGGGGTTAGGTATTCTTTTGCACCCCACACCTATAAAAAAAATTATAAATATTTAGACTTTTTTGACACACGGCAATATGGTTTTGAAATAAATGAGTACCGAGATAGCTAACTAAGATATTATTATGTACTATTTATGTAATAGTGTTTAAGCCGGTAAGGTTCACAATCGCGTGTAGGTACGGAAAGTAAAATAAATAGCGTGTATCTTGAGATCAACGTAATTTGCGACAAAAAATATTGTACATCGATGTCCACTTGATTTGAATAGATCGCAATAGACAAATATAAATAGGATCGTACGTTTGTTCACTGATTTATATGTATTTGAAATAACAAACAGTATACAAAATCTGGCAGACATACATAATTAACGTGTCGCATGTATGCAATATATTAGGCAGAAGACATGCTATATTGATAGATATGGGAAGTTTAACATGATAAAAGTGTATACATCACTTACCCTCAACATATAACCAGACATATCTTCTCTAATATCTTCATCGAGGGAACAAACTACAGTTAATATCACATGGTCTACTTTTGACTCGACTGAAAGAAAAAATAATATAAAAATAAAACACAAAGTAAATCAAACTTTATGATTATATCTATAGAGTTTATTCTAGGTAATAAGTATTGATAAAGAGTAGCGCTTTCGGTCAAATATTTTATAATGATAATGTGAAATGTAACATTGTAAAATTGACTTTAATTCAAAAAATTTAAGACCCTAAATTGAGTGTTGACCTTTACAATCACATAAACATCATGCAGACAACACATGGAAATTTGGACTTTATATCTAGCGTGATAGAGTTCACTTACCATCGGATGTAAAGGTGATAGGCTCGTCGGAGTGGACATGGTGGACTAGAATCTTTATGCTTGTATTCGGAGGGTACTTCCCGCCGGAACGCGCCGCTATCACGTGACCAGGATTCGTTTTATCATCGGTATAACTGTATTTTTCTGTAAGTAAATTATGACCGTTTATTATTAGATTTATTAGCTGATCTAAAAAATGTCATGTCTATATAAATAAGCACAATTTTTTACTCTTTTAACCCTTATTCATAATAATTTAAACTTTTGAAAGAAATTCCAAAACTAAAACTGTCTGATATTTTAATTATTTTCTTCTATGCTTACGGCCTTAACAGTCACTGATATCACTATGAAAAAAAATGTATATTATATTACTTACTTCGCACATCAAGAACCATTTTCAAGAATGCCTTTTGTTCGCTGTCGTAGTTCCTCGTTCTCACTTTCACTATACAATCGTAAAGTTTGTTCTGAAACATAAACATTATCTTTTGGTGTACCAAGTTGCAAAAAATATATATACGGGTATGAAACCTCATAACAAAGGTCATAAAAAACTTACAGTAGTGCTTCTCAAAGCGACCGCAGGAACGGTCGGTATTGACTTGGGTGGAGGAGACGGCAACATAGTGTTGTCTCGCTTGTTGATGGTCGCGTACACTGGCGTTTCTCGCATCTCTGTCTCTCCGTACAGGAAATCCAACGGGTCGTACTCTTCATACACGCTACTCGATTCGCTTGCTACAACGTAATCTGTATTCCGGGGTTGAGAAAACGTCATTTTTATCAGCTATCTTATAGTTATATAGACCATTACTATAGCTATTAACTACCGTAAATGAATATTTAGCATATCACCATGTCTTTTATATAGATACATGCCAAAATGTGTGCATATACACAAATGAGTTACAAATGAAATGTGATTTAGTTGAACACATAATCCCACACTATGCAAAAACGATTGAAATGAAACTGTTATCCTAATTGAGTTTATTCGTCCCGAAACAAAAAAATATAGTAACTTTTGGAAAATTTTGTGTCTCCTTAAAGGTCAGAGAAATTTATAAATCTATCAGTTGATCAAAACCATGCGTTTTTTGGAATTAAGGCCATTATTTCACATCCCAAATAAAGTGTAACAAAACAGCATTTCTCTTCCATTCAATAGAATTAAAAAAAGTGAAAAATATTATCCCAAATTTAGCAGTTTATCTGTGAAATACCTTGTTGAATATTTTATGTTTTATATACCACACCGCCATATACATTCAAAATATACCAAAGATGGACAATAATGATTAAATGCGATGAAAAGAAAATAAAGAGTCATAACATAAACCAACTTTTCAAAAAAGGATCCTCTAGCCAAAAGTAGATGAATGTGGACTCAATAACAAATATCTGCTTGTAAATTATAACAAGTCAATTCAAATTAGTCTTTAATATCACCATAAGATTGGAATTTCCAGGATTATCATACTACTATTTCAAATTAGACCTTAAAGCATAGCAATAAGATCCAATTTGATTTATACTCGTTAAAAAGTCCACAGATGAAACACAAACCCACTCACCATTATTCTGTTCAGTTAGTAGCGGATCAAACGCTTCTAGCACACTGACTCTTACGCTACCTTGGCTGCCGGTTGAGTTTCTGCCTCCGAAGTCGATCAAGTTCATAGACTTGGGCAGACTGCCTACAGTGTCGTTGGATTCGTTTGACTGCAACGATCGAAAGTTAATCAATTTATGTCCCACTAGCTATTTAAAAAGCGTTCCCGGAGGATCGAGTTTTTTTTGGGTTAGAATCAAACTCGAAAATTGTATAGTAATAAATTGACAAATTAATGATTTTGATTGCATATGCGTTTGAATACCTTATGAAACGAAAATTAAATAGTTTTCAATTTATTGACAAACATTAGTTAAATTTATGTATGTTATATCCTACTAATATTATAAAGGCGAAAGTTTGTATGGATGTATGGATGTTTGTTACTCTTTCACGTAAAAACTACTGAATGGATTTGAATGAAATTTGGAATAAAGATAGCTTATAACCTGGATTAACATATAGGCTACTTTTTATCCCGGGAAAATGGAAGACCTCCCGGTTACGCGGGTGAAACCGCGGGGAGCCACTAGTGTTTTAATATAGCAAGCAATAATATGTAAAATATTGCAACTCACCGCAATACTGACTTCAGAAGATTTCCTAGATTTATTACTCTCCACACTGTCCCTTTTTGGCTCACTCTTCACCACTGTCTGTGCGTTTGTGCTTGAGTTATTGACCCCATTAACATTTTGGGGTACACTTCCCATCGGTGGGTAGGCGTGCATTTGGTTCAGCTGCGGATATAGGGTCATGGGCCTTTGGGGTCTCGATATCATATTTGTTGTACTATAATTGTAGGGATTTGGGGGGTAAACGTAGGGGGAAGGGGAGGCCATTCGCGTTTGACTATAAGCGACTGTTGGGGCATACATTGGGGGGTTATTTACCGCATAAACTGGTGGAGTATCGTGTGGGGGCATTGGTGGGGGGTAGTAAGAGTAATTTTGCATCTGACCGGGCATCGGGGCGGGCATTGGGCCGGGCATTGGAGCGGGCATTCCGTAAGGAGTTGTAGGGTACGGAGGCATAGGGTTGTAGGGTGGTTGGTAGTTATAGTTGTATTGTGGGGCATAGTAACCCGGCCCCGGTCGTTGGTTATACGGTTGGTTATTCATGGCGGGTTGTTCTATCGGGTTTATTGTAAGATCATCTGTTTTTTGGCCCAATCTGAAATAAATAAAAATATGTTTAATATCGTTTTATTAGAGTGTGTAGGCAGCAGTAATCTACCCGAACGGCGATAATGACAGAACATTTCAAATTTGACTTTTATCGTAGTTTTGCCGGGATTTTCGCATGTCATCTCATAAATGTATATAAATTGAAATTCTCTGACTGTGTTTATTGAGGCGGATTTATTATTAAACTTATCTACGCCTGCCTCTGTCTCATAGGTTTTTAGCTTTAAGATATCAACAATAAAGTACTGGGAGCTTCTAGATCTCTATGCATTGTCCTTACTTGTTGATCTGCTCAATGTAGTCCTTGAGCGAGGCATGAGCGTCACTAGTTGCCGACTTGGTGGTCGGACTGGCGAACGATATCAGATCACTGCTCTCGTTCCTAGTCGGACTGCTACCAGGCGATCGGACACTGGAACAATCAATCGATTTCTTATTAGTTATTTGCATGAAATAGACCGAACATTTTACGTTTATTGGAAGGAAGGACATATAAAGTATTGCATTAAATGGGGATTACAAGGGATGTAAACTCATGTTTTAATTACACGCTTAAAGCTTTTCCTTTACCGGAAACCTATGAATGTCTGATAAACATGCCTTCGTCATACCATGTATGTACCATTACTTTGGAGTATAGAGACTACCAATTAAAAACGTTAATAAGATGAAGCAAGAACTATGATTTAAGTAACACCTATTTAGTAATATTTATGTCAGTTTGTATGGTATGCTGCGATGTATATAAAATGTTTAGTGCATTTCATCAGAAAGCGTAACTGAAAGACATCCATTATTATACGCATATATGTACTCATATTGCCAAATAAATATATGCACTATCATCATAGCCATATTCTTTAAAATAAAACAATATAATCTAAACTTATCTCCCGTTAAAGTAGGTTGAATCATCAACATGAAATATTTTCGTAATTTCGTTACATAATCTAATGAAATTAATTCCAGGTCAAGCGTGTACATACATTTTCACATCGAATTACAATGGTAAATAATCTATTTTAAATTCAATAGATAGGTAGATAAGGTTGTTATTTGTTTGTCCTTACCTAGGTGTCTCGGTAGTAGATAGTCGTCCCCGCGGCGGCTTGCGCGGCGGCGGCGGCAGCGCGGGCGGCGGATGGTCGGTCTCGTCGCGTCTCCGCGTACTGACACTAGCGATGTCCCGAACATTATCTACAACGCAATATCGATCAGATAAACACCACTGACCAATAATAGCTTCCCTATATAAGATTACTATGTATTTATCACTGATAAAGATAAAGAGAAAGCTTGAAATTTTAGAAACGTAATAAAAATATTGTACAAATATTAATAACGTATATAATATTCTCTATTAACATATCCGGAAAGTGCTGAGCGAAGATAAGCTAAAATATGACGCGGTACTAGCTAGCTATACAATTAATCATAATATGTTAGCTTCTGCGTAAATAATGATACAAAGTACCCATAAAGCATGTTTAGGTAGAAATGACGTCAAATGCAATGAAGACAGTAAGGGGTTCAAATCCTATAGTTTGGGATTTCGCCTATAGAATACATAGTTAGGTAGAGGACTACCAGCTAAATTATTACAGGTGTGTACTTGGTGAGACTGACAAAGTAAATATTTTTATCAATGATTTTTATCTAATAAAGAGGCGTATGTAAACAGACAACCACATAATGCTCGTTACATATTAAACTAGGTAAATAAAAAATAGAGTAGCTCAAAGCATAATTAACGAGAGAAAAACGACTTCCGATAGCGAGCATTTGGAAATTCAAACGCAAAATTATCGCGATTTCGTTTAATCAATGTTCTACTTAGTCCCGTCAGTTCGCCGACCCGACTTCCTTTTAGATTGATGTGGCCATGTCGAAACATTAACGACTCGATGATGCTTATTAGTTTTTATTGTCACAGGTTCAATTGACTTCATTGAAATGAATTCTGATTCATACAAACTGCAGTGGTTATACAAACATTGGTTTTAGGTATGTGTCATTTATTTTTATCAGTCATCTTTTGCGTTATCACATCTTTATAAACCTGGCACATACCATCTAAAACTTGTGTCCACATTAAATAATAGGTGTTGTAGTTTAAAAGAGGGCATGCCGTTTAATCCCTGCATCTATTGAACATTAACATCCCTAGTACTTATTTTCTTATGCTTAACAAATATGCCAAAAGTAAAAAAAACATGATTGATCAAATTAATTACTAAATAAAAAAATGTTTTAACTGAAAACATTACAGAAATAAAATAAAATACTCTATTTTATTAGGTGGTAATGAGCATGAGATGGTAAATTGAGATGAGATGGTAAATTTATAAATTTTCCTAGTCGCAAAAATAAATAATAAATATCCTGGGACATTGTTGTTAAAGGGACACAATCAATTTACAGTAGGTATGTAACAAATTGCTGCCTCCGCGCGGTTTTACCCGCGTAGTTCCCGTTCCCGTGGGAATACAGGGATAAAATATAGCCCATGTTACTCGGGGATAATGTAGCTTTCCAAAGGTGAAAGAATATTTGAAATCGGTCCAGTAGTTTCGGAGCCTATTCATTAAAAACAAACAAACAAATCTTTCCTCTTTATAATATTAGTATAGATAACAATATAAATAAAACAAAAGGGTATTATTAAAAACCCAATCATTGGATTATATGGAAATGTCACATACCTAAAATTAATATATTTAAAATTATTTCCCAAACATTAACAATTATTATGCTGTATTGGAATATAATTTCAATCATACTATTTTCCTAAAAGTGTATAATATAATAAATATAATGTATAATATAATAATGGAACAAAAGCTTTAAAAGGTGATTGGGTAAGTAACAGGATAAACATGAAATTAGTTTATATGAACATTATTAAAATATAATTTTATTTGGTTAATGAAATAAATGTCATTTCTACCTTTTATTTTCATTATAGGTACAAAGTATGATGTGGTTCTAGTTATTTTTAGAGTGTAATCTTCAGGAGATTTTAACTGATTCCGCTGATGAACAATCAGAAATAGTCCAAAACAACACATTATTTGATAATTGATACAAGTCTATAAATAAATAAATAGTTTAACAAAAACATTGCTTGACAACCCGGTTGGCTTTGTGGTTAGTGACCCTGACTTTCAAGCAGCGGGTTGTGGGTTTGAATCCTACCCAGGACAAACGTTTATATGCATGAATATGTCTGTTTGTCCTGTGTCTGGATGTAAATATCTATAATATGTATGTATTTAAAAGTATTATATATAGTATATCAGCTATCTAGTTACCATAACACTAGCTTGATTTGAAGCTTACTTTGGACTCAGATTGGCCGTGTGTTAAAAAATATCCCAGGATATTTATTTATTATTATTATTATAGCTCATCAAATATTGACAAGTGCATTTGTATTGTTTGTATAAACAAATATTTGTTTATTGTTTAATGCATTGTCAGATAAGACAATCAATCAAGTACCTACTTATTCATTCAAATATTATCCACACACATTTCAGTATTTATTCATTATATATGTACTATTTTTGTTTTTAGTTAATTTACGAGTTCAGCTACGCTCTGGTAGAATATCATTTAACCTGACCAACCAGTGTAGGTTACACAGAGTAAATGAGTTTTGTCCCTTACTATGCAACAGCACATACACTATTATAGTTAGGATTAATCAGAATTTGATACCTTTATTAAAGGCATTTCAGTCAAGATTCCACAAGCAGCACAAGGACTACCATCTCATTATTAGGCTTATTTATCACTTAACACACTGATATACATGCAATTGATCATAAGCTGCTAAACAAATCCTGTGTCCATTATATTTTGGTAATGACCAAAAAATGGATTTTTAGGTTTGTGATTATAACAAGCTATGAGAGATAGCAAGACCTTGGATCACATTATCTAAAGGAGTAAACAAAGTTACGTCAATTACCTGTGCTAGAAAGAAGTTTCTGTCTACGGAAATGGTCTAATGCCAGACTTTCTAAACTAAGAGCCTGGGCCTTTTCCAAGTCTGCCTGGAACTGGTAATCGTAGTCAGACATAATTGTTCTTCCCTCAACGTGAATCTAAAACGATCACAAAATGAGCGTGGGAATTAAAACTTAATAGTGTTTCTTGATGACCACACAACACGACACAAAAACTTTTTTGTTGTTTACTTGAAACATGGTATTTATTTACTATTACCGTCTTACCAAGTGACAGTTTCCGATAACGTTTTATCAATTTAATTTACACATCATGGAATACTCGATTTTATATGATTATATCAAGCTCGGCACAATTTTATTTTATTGTTTAGATTGGGTCATCTCGAAATAAGTGCATCATTTAGTTGTACGCGCACACGAAGTATTATTATAACGCTACCAAATTATAAAGCACCCAGAGTTGTGTCAAATGTTTGACAGATGGAACAGATTATTACAAATTAGTATTAGCAAGACAGAGATATCCGTATAACGTATAATTGACGGAAAATATTAAATCTTGTCGAATAATAATGGTGACGTGACATACATATCGTTAAATAGATAGATGAAGAAATCATTTATTAGTCGATTTCAATATGTTACTATGTACCTCGTATAATGTATCTGTTCCTTTTGTAACGAGGTATTTTATAGGTGTGCTGCGTATGGCGCGTATTTTCAAAAGAGCATCACTTGTCCCAAAGAGTAATATAATAGACCTATACAGCTTGTCCTTTAAACTTTCTTCTTCATCTATTCTAATAAAAAACTATAATAAAATAAGTATGTGTACTTTATCAAATACTACCGTGGCTACGGGATAATCACCCGCCAAATTCAAATTATTAAAGTTAAAAGATACTAAAGTTTTTCTATGTAGGTACCTACATATTGGTGAAAACAAAAATGTGTATTCCACCCCATTTAGTACCTACTTCCAAACATAATAAAAAAAAAAGACTCGGTAGCGTATGTATAAGTTTTCTTTATTTCAAATATTTGCCTACATTTTGTTCTTGAAAAACGGCTTATAAACATCTTGTTACAACAGTTTGGATTTATGTACCTATCGGTTATATTGGGATTTTATATTTAATACGTTTATAATATCAGCGATGTATTTTTTTGGTGGTAGACTGAATTTGATCTGTTTGATCCTTTATTTATTACATCGCTTAATTGTTCAGGTCACTAGCATAGTGAGGGTTCATTAAATATAATCTAGAAATTCATTATCTCCTTGTTAGATAAACTATGGTATATAAATTTTGATCAAAGCACCTGCTTGGCATGTGATATTTTATATCATCCGTCTAACCAATTAGTAACATTTACAAACGTCCACCTTTTAAATTAATAATTAATATCTATTGATAGTAATGAGGTATCTTAACTTTTTGCCAATAAATCAGTTTTTATAGGCAGTACTCGTACTATGCTATTCTAATGTCTGCGGCAAGCCAGGCTCAGTGGGCTTCTTTCTTTTACTGCGTTTCTTCTTTATGATTTTTCGACGAGATGGAGTTGAGTCAGTGTGCAAAGTACCAGATATAGTCGGTGTGTTTCTTGAAGGACTTGACCTTCTTTTCTTAATAGTTTTATTAATTAATACAAACTTTTTTAAAGGTGTCGGTTGTCTTATTTTCATCGGTGACGTATTTCTGGAAGTTTTCATGCCAAAATCGGTAATGAACTGATCTTTCCTTTCTGACGTTGTGGCTCTGGGTTGCGATGGATCACGCACGGGGGAAAACAAACTTTTTGCTCTCCAAACTCTCTTCTTAGTTCGATTTTTTTTAACTTTCTTAGTTTTTATTTCAACTTTGTGCACTGGAGATTTTCGACCTTCAACAGCCATCTAAACACACAATTGTAAATAAATAAGTAAGTACCTACTACATATTAGGTCGCTGCGAGACCCCCAACCGTGTGTGTGGCGGTTCATTTCATGAACAGTACCTACATACTTCCTAGATCTGGACAGACTAAGTATAATAATATATTTAAGTGATGATCCCCTCTCGGCTCTCAATATCAATATAACTACAATTTGATTGTAAAAATAAAAGTACGCCACCTGTTCATAAAACAAGTCATCTGCATCTTGACGATCGCAAAAATCGAGTATTTTATTGCAAACGGTTCGTAGGTTTTTGATTCGTTGCTTTTTCTTTTTACCCATAGTACATCGATCAACTTCGTCTAATCGAAGAGTTCTGAAATAAAATATAGATAAAATTTAATTGGCGATCAAATTAATATACTTAAGTAGGTAACATCGATTTTATCATCGCGCTTCGCGTTTACCGTGAAGCGCAGTTTTGCTTCACGATATATTATAAGCTCACATGATATTATAAGCTTCGTTTAAGAGGTTATAATATCATTACTACTATAGGAAATCAAGACATACCGACCTACAGCCTGTAACCTACTTACTTAATAACTTTAGGCTTGCTCATAATGTCAACGTCTTTTTCATCAATGTGCATCGCCGTCTCCCAGATGTTCTTGAAGAGTAGTCTGCGATCAGCGTAGCTTTCCTCCTTGGTCATTCCTTGATCCATCGTTCACCCATTCAACTGTGCACCATTTGTTATGATATGGTAGGTACCTATTTTATTACTATAAAAGTTTTTTTCATGAGAGACTGTATCTGCTATTGATTAATACATTTTTTTTAATTTTTTTATTTGTTGTTGATTAGTTTTAGTTGATTCTAATTTGACACACGCATTTTTATTTTTTAGTTACTGTGTTAATCCTTCGACGGAATTGTCTATGATGCCTTGATGTAGGTAGAAGTAGATCGCTACATGGATGTAAGTAGGTATTAAAATAAAATAAAAAATCCGATCCTTATTTAGATCCCTACAACATAGCTATTCAGACTTTTATTCTAATGGTTTTAGAAAAAAACATGGCAATATCAGTCTTTAATGCAATATTTTATCTGGTATTAGGTAGGTATCTGTTATGTTTTGGTGTATTTATTACATAGTTAGGGCATAGGCTATACATACATAAATAACATAGTAAATCTATCAAAAGCTGCTTAGGTATGTAGTTTAGTAAGCCCTGTTGTGGAAAGCAACAAGTTTATAACAACTTGTCGAATGCCGACTTTAGCTGAGGAGCTGAGCCGATGGGCGTTCAGTGGGCGGGCGGCGCGCGACCCAAGAGGTTTCCAATACTTTTCCGCGACCGAAAAAGTATCGCCGTGAACAAACGTAAAATGCCAAATACATTTTAAATACTTTACAAAGTTTTGCAATGTTTATCCATTATGAAATATGACTCTAATGCTTTATGGGTGGCGCTCACCGAGTGCAGCGATGGAAATCTATTTAACGTATATCCTAAACTATTGGCCGAGCTCTTGTTACAAGAGGAGGCAGCGAGGCAGGATGGGGACACTAGCGAGGCAGAGAAACTCGTCCTACCGAGTGATAGGGAATGGAGGCTCACACAATACTTCATCCTTGTTGAGTTGCAGAAGACATTGGAAATGCAAGTATTTTTAGTGTTAACTAAAGTTAGCTATAAATAATTACATATATCTGAGATCAAAGTCAAAATCTTCAGAAGTTCGCAGTAAAAATATTTTTCTGTTTTTAACTGTCTATCTGTTATTTATTAAACAGTAATAAAAGTGACCAAACTACAATAGGTATATATGATAGGTAGGTATATATACAATTATTTATTTTGCTTACCAGCTACTATCAACGAGGAAACAATAAATACCTACTTATATATATCGTTAGATACCTAAATAAGAGCCATATCTCCGGCTAGATAGCTCAGTGGGAATTGTTATAAGGAAAAATATAGTACCTATACCTACGCGGAATCCTCAATTCACACAAATACCTATAGAGTAGGTATATTTTAATGGTTGAACTTATAACCTCTGGACGTGTAACAAGTTAAAATCAACAACACCAACGTAAGGATGTAAGGTAAAACACCAGCATAAGGGTGTAACAGCCACCAGAGGCTGACACCTTCTAGTCCATTCATAAAAAAAACCCAATAGGTAGATCTCATCTATACCTATGCTGCTCATCCAAAACAGCATTTTTGGTCAATGTTTTCTCGTCTAATTCGGTAGATAGACCTACCTAAGGTATACCTACTTACACCAAACAATCAAATATTTTACTAACCAATAGGTACCTACACAAATCGTATGTAATATTTCCCGCCCCCCTCCATCACTGTTACAACTCGTCTAGAGGCTTATTATTCTAAGGGTTAATGGTATGTGGGCCGCATGTGGGTGACCGTGACCTGCCATCCATTACAATGCCTACACAGACATGTGAACAACACGGTAATCTGTATAATGTCACAAAACTGATAATACCTTACATAGTTTAGGCGATGATAGCAGACGTGACGTAAAATCCCGTGACGAATGTCGTAGGCTGCAAATTCAAGGGTATGGGTATTAAAATTACATACTAATCATATGGGACTATCTATAGAAGTATAAAAATAAGGTAAAATCTGTACATTCAGATCTAATGAAGAACCTTTGATAAATCGCGTGGAAAAGGATTCAGATTGATTATTTCAGTAGGTATCGTCTAAATTAATTTTTTTTTTGTTTTTTTTTTTGTATTAGTCTATTTTTTAGTTTATTAATTAGCGTGTAAGTGATACTGTTTAATTACAAATGCTGTCGACACTTGTAATTGTCATGTTTACAAGAAATGTTACTGTAGGTACCTAGATTTTAAGATGTGTGAGTGTAAACGTGATGTTAGTGTTGCTAAATAAATAAATAAATTGGATCTAACGATTTCCACAACAGGCGGGGCTAAGAGTACCTAGAGCTTATTACTTATTTCTAAGTATTATTTGAATATAAGTATTTGCCAGCTAGGCTATGTCTATTTCAGCGATACATGGAAACGTTTGCATGTTACATTACAGTATGATTATCTGGCAGTGGTAGCGATTGCATCTCTCATTTTATATCTATTTCAGTAAAATGCTTTGATGTTTCTGTATATGCAATCTAGAATCTTACAGGAACTATAGCGAAGACATTTACTGCAGGAGTTATTAAAAGATACGTACTTATATATATGTAGGTTACTACTACAAGCGATTCTGATCAAGCAATTTATTCTGAACATGGCTTGATAGAGTAGGCGCTAACCTAGTGGTTTAATGATGTTTGGCTTCCAACCTTTGCGTGTGTACCTATTTGTTCTTATCGAAGATTGAACTAAGAATAAACATGCAGTTCAGAATGTTTCTACCCATTGATTAACAACTCTACATACACTATGAAAGTGTTGTTTTACTTATTGCAAAAGACAAATGACTCTTTCGAAGAAAACTTAAAACATCTTTCCGTCAAATAGGAATATTAGGAAGTAAAAAGTAGATATTATCGCCAGCGAGCGTACGGAACAGACGTATCGTTAAATCCTTTTAAAAAAATTAATAAGTAGCTACAGGAAATTAAACTCAGTGACTTATAATTTAATGCTCACTCTTGATTGCAAGCTCCGTGTGACATACGACATTTTTAACCACGAAATCAGCATAAGTACACCTCACAACGGTCACTACACTCCCCTGCACTCCCCGGGCAAAGGAGACAAGCTGCGAAGAAGTAACAATTCATCTCGCTCCCTCGCCGTAGCCTATTTCCGAAGACAACAAAAAAGTAATTATACCCACATATTTATTTATAAAAATCACAAAAGATAATATCAATGGCTGTACCTCGCTCACCAACTAATCGACCTATTACGTATGTTGAGGAGATAATAGCAACCACACGCAGTGAATCGCAACCAGATCTGAGGCGACTAGTGCAATCAGATATGGAAACTAATAAAATTACTATACGAAAAAGAAGGCAACCAGATGATGACCTATCTAATAAATTCGATAATTTTGAAAATAAAATTATGACAATGTTAACCAATATGGCTCAAACACAAACTGAAAAATTAGATAAAATATCTCAGGAAGTATCACTAATTAACAACCAGATTACACAAATTAAGACAACTACTGACCAACTTTCCACAGAACAATTAAGAGTCAAGGAAGAATTAGCTAAGATGGAATCTTCTAAAATCAATTTGGAAAAAAAAATCGATGACCTTAAAAAAGATTTTGAGAGCTTCAAAGCATCGACTGCTTCTACAAATCAACCTTCAACGAACTCTTCATATGATTATATGCTGACCGAGATTCAAGAGCGCTCTCAAAGAGAGAAAAACATAATCATAAGCGGTATATTAGAGATTAACTCAAAAATTTCTACCCAGAGAATCGAGCATGATAAGCAAGAAGTCATCAAACTGATAAAACTGGCTGATCCCAACTGCGCAGAGCCCATAAAATGTTACCGTTTGGGAAAATATAATAACATTAAATCCCGGCCTATAAAGGTCTGCTTTGCTTCAGTTGATACGGCTAAATCTATACTACGTAAAAAAAACAGTATTTACAATAAAATAAGAAACATTAAATGTTATTCTGATCAAACTCCATACCAGAAAGATGAAATATTAAAATTAAGAGAAGAACTAAAGAAGAGAACAGAAGAGGGAGAAGAGAATCTCATTATAAAATATGTTAAAGGTTCACCTAAAATCATTACTACCCTTTCAAAAAACTGAGTCGCAATGAGTATATAGTAATAGATTGAACTACCAACAAGACTACATATTAAATCAAACACTCATACCAATGTTAAGTCCAATTTAACCTACCTCATTGAAGTATGGGGTTCGGCTGCTAAAACAAATTTAAAACATTTACAAATAATCCAAAATAAAGCGATAAAACTACTATTTCATTTAAACTATTTAACACCAACAACAACTGTATTTCATAAAACTAAGCTAATGCCACTTACTCAAATATACAAATACCTACCACACGTGTTTGCTGATTAGAAAACTTCTGACAAAAGATACTCACTCTCAGTTAACTTTCACAAAAATTAAATCGAATCATACTCGAATAATGAGAAATGCTAACAATATCTGCTTGTAGACACCACGAACCAACTATGGAACTAGGATATCAGATTCGAAGGCACCAAAATGTATAATACATTTCCTAATGATATAAAAGAAATACAGTCTTTCACATTATTTAAAAAACAATAAAAATTTAAATACTTAAAAACAATTAAAAAGAAAAAAAATAATTATAATAATAAAAAAAATTGCTATATTGATAGAAACTGCCTTACAACATGTAATAAGGCCGTACAATGTTATGCGGCTTGCACTATAATATTTTTCTATTACCTACATTGTTTAAAAAAAATATATGTTTTACTGTTAATTTTTACTAACATAAATATAATTTTAAACGCTTTGTTTTAATTTTTACTAACATTATTATAATTTTAAACGCTTTGTTTATAACTTTCGTCGTTCCGTTCGATCCATGAATGATCAACTAAATTTTTAACTTGTATTTCTCATAATAAGTGAATTGTAGGTATTCTGTTTTTGGGAAATAAATGTCTTAAACCATATAAAAGTAATATCTACGGAAAAACTTTGACAAAGTGAACTAGAGCCACTAGAGGCAAATAGGGCGCAAAAAAAACTTAATTAAAAAAACTGTATTTGTTTGGGAGATAAATGATTTACGCAATCGTTAGGTTCGTTTAATATAATAAAAGTGAAATTGAAAAAGCATTCCCTATTTTATTATTAGGTATTAAAACCTCATCAGAGATACAATTTTATATTACAAATAGGTACTGTAGACAAAAAATCGCCATGCGATTATAAAAACAAATGCAATAGAAATGACAGTTTAGTAGAAAATCGAAATAGAAACTAACCAAAAAAAGTTTCTTAAAAATAATATATTTTGTCATACTACCGTTTTTACAATATACCTAAAATGGAGATATTTTTAATGTTTTGATATAATTATTGTTAAAATTGTGCTGTGAAATTTCATTGTAATGGCTTTTAGTAGGAATAAATAAATTTAAAACTAATAACATGCTAGTTCACGAGAAGGGACCTCCAAAAACGTAAGATTGATTTTATCACTATTGTTGGTACTTAGGTAGGTACACGTAAACAGGTAGTTAGTGGTTACTTATTTACTGTCAAGGAAATAGACGATAAGTTGGTACCTACATCTTAATCAAAATCCAAGAAAATCGGTCAAGTCAAGAGTAGGTTTTTCATATGCTGAAGCATCTTCAAGTTATCATAAAACAATAACTCACGATCATGAGGGTGCAGGTTCAAACCCCGGCCCGTACCTCTCAGTTTTATAAAAACTTATGTACGGAAACACACAGACTCACGATCATGAGGGTGCAGGTTCAAACCCCGGCCCGTCCCTCTCAGTTTTATAAAAACTTATGTACGGATCCACACCACTGGCTTTCATATTCATATTAACTCTAGCTCCTCGGTGGAAACGTTTATGAGCCAATGATGGCGATAAAACAATAGCAATAAAAGAGACTAATAGCATCCTTGGTCGGAAAGAATCTACAGCTATCAATAGGAGGTTTCTTAGACATAGGTAGGTAGGTACCTACGAACCGAAAATCCTGGCTCGCATAATTGGCGAGTAAAGTAACCAGAGTAAATGGTCTATTAGATTAGATATGACAATTTATTTATACCTACCTAAGTATTTGAGCTGGAAATCTGTTTCAATACCTTTAATAATGTACCTACCTACATTAAAGTAGTAGATATTCTACCTGTAACCTTATATTTAACGATTCTTCAATCCGATCTTTACCTAAGTCTGTCCAGTGTCCGTACATATCTATCAATTTAAATGTTTCCACTTCATAATAGGGATGAAGATGGTGAAACGGTAGTCAAAGTGGTTGAGGAGCCACCTGAAGAATGGGCGCCATGGAACTTCGTGGTGGCCACCAAGAATCCCCACGCCCCTCCACCGGTGTCTGTCAAAACTGCACCAGGCCCCGTCTGGGATATTGGACAGGTATTGAGAGAAATCTACTGAATAAGTAAACTATTCCACGGCTGGTAGGTAGGTACAATATTGCATATGCTTGGTAGGTAGGTACTTGCTTTAAATAAGTCCGTTTCCATTTTGGTCATGTTACATTGACATACAACATAGTAAAAATTACTTATATCTAGAATTGTAGAGTAGATCAGAGTATAATAATATTTCAGCAACTTGTCCTATGATAATGTTTATTAAATGTTTTGTAACACCGTTTGATTTTGGATTTATTTATATATCTAAACAGTAAATAACGTTTCCTATTGATACATGTAATGTACCTACCTAACTACTATCATTATACAGGTTGTGAAAGCGGCAAGGCTCCTGTGTAAACCGCCATTGAATGTAGATTTTATTGATGAACAAGAAATGCGATGCGTCTACTCTCTTATCTACGATGTTTTCCGATGTAAGTGGGTTAAAAAATAGAAAAGGTTTGATGGCCCTTAACATTTATTGTAGTATGAAATAGGCAGTTTAAATCGTAAAAACTTAGCAACCAACACATAAAGCCGAGTGCGTGACCATTTCAGTTGTAAATCAGAGTATAATCACGGTTCAGAAGTCGTAAAATAGTAATACCGAAGTGTATATGAGTGTTTTACAAAAACAGAAAGCGAAAGTCTTTAGAAGTCGTTTAAACTGGAGTGTCACGAAGCGTTACGAAGTGTTACGAAGCTAGCAAAGTTGGCGCGTTTTATAGCAGCTGTAAATTACCACACGCCATTCCTGAAGGGTGCTGTGTCATTCTCACAAATCACGAAATTCCGGAGTTGAGAACACGCGCCTATCGGACCTCTCACCCGATTGTGCGGTTTACGATAGAGACCGAAGAGAGTCCCAGTGTATATTCAGCGTCGACTTTAGTATACTTGTATAGAATAGCAAAGCTGAGCTAGTTTGCTGTGTGAAAGCGTTATTTAACTTTTATCACACAAAGCCTAGTAGCGATAAATACTTGCGTGATAACTTCTCGTCTTCGAAATTAGTTTGCTTTACTACCCTAGTTTAATGGCTTATTCAATGAGAAATTTGCTTAATATACCTGTAGCTGTAAGTAATTTTTTCCAACATTATTTGTAGTGATACTAAAATAAGCTTTGTGCCTTTGACATGTACCTATTCATCAGCAAAACTAAAACTCCAAAAAGCTAGACATTCAGACAATAATGTCAATATTTAATATGTAGCTCTACTAGATTTTTTACAACCGAAGACACGCAACTAAATCCTACATTTTTCCCTCAGACCTTTACGCATGTCATACAAAAAATTTGAATAATAATTTGTAGAGTTTGGCGACATTTGATAGGTGCCTGTCTGTGAATATAACGATGTCATGAGACCAATAAAGTTTGGCTTTTTTATATTCAACGTTTACCGAATCTACGATAGGTACATACTTATACCTACTAACTTTTTTATTATTTTCAGACAAAACCATATTAGATCAAGCAATTGAAGACATTGAGTATTTCTCCGACTTCCCACAGGTAACTACAACTTTATAAACAGCGATTGACAAACAAGCAAATTAACAATCAATTTTAAATAAACTGTCTCTTTTATTGTTGGATGCAGTAAATATTGCAATTCTATTTCTGTTGTAGAACAGTTAAACTTATTTACCAAGTTTAAGATTGACATTATTTCTAACTAACTACAGTTTGTATTCGCGTGGTTAATACTGCGATAGAAAAAAAGAAAACTATCTACTACTTACATGAATATTAAACAGCTAATTCGAGAAATCTTTAGAAATCTTGATACTTAGCCTGAAGCTTTGTTTGACACTGTGCCTATCACATTGTTATGTTACATTTATGTAGATATAGTTTATTCTAGCTATACCCGTAAAGTAAAAAATTGTAACATATTTTTGGGCTCGGAATCCTCGCGGGCGCGGCCAACCTCAGAAGATCCTTTAAAGTTTCAACCTGAGGAATGATTTTATTACGCATGGAGGGCAAACATACGAACATTAATTTAAATCTATATATATACCTAATAGTAAGATAGATTTGTTGTAATTCCTTATGTAAAGTTATTTACTCCATGTCAACCAACTATGACAAAATCAAATCACCCAGCAAGGTTGGGTAATTTAACATGCGTTTCGTATTATGCTAAAAGAAGCATGAGAAATAGTACCACAGTCGCAAAATACATTGATTAATAGCTCAGTTCAAACGCCAATAAACGACGTGCTTGCTATAATACAAATAGGCTATAAAAATAACCACAATCGCCTACCAAGAATCAAGATTTCGTTCGTTTTTTTTACCCCGCATTGTTAATTCGTTCTTGAACTTGAAGGTTGTATTAGCTGAAACGGTTATCAAGGCTGCATATTTAAAAGTCGTTATATTACCGTACAGTAATAAATTTGAGTTAAGGTAGGTTCGACAAGATGTTACAGTAAAAAGTATCCGTCCCGTTTAACTGGCATTTACTGTGTTCTCGTGACCGAAGCTATTTCTTTTTCGTATGTTGAGGACGCTCACGAAAATGAGCTTTATATTTACGACCAGTTATTTAAGGCGGGGCGAAGGAAAGAATCTACATTTCGGCGATTTCGAGTTTGATAAAATGGATTCGATTAGTAACTACACGAATCTTCGTGTTGGAATGTTTATGCTAAGCGCCAGGGTTGCAGTTAAGTGAAATACATAGATGAGTATCTAGTAGAGGAATCAATTTGTTACTTTTTGTAGAGCCTATTTCAAGCGGTAGAACTATTACCAATCAATCATCTTATTCAATCAACAGTTATTAGCTCGAAATGCTTCTATCCAAATCCTGTCCTGTAGCTGACTCCGATCCTAATTCCGTCGGTCACCTATGTATTAGATTATATTAGATGAAGTTCCTCGAAGGAATGTTTCTCGTGATACAAAGTATTCTTTATTAATAATTTTACTAACGATAATAAGCATATGAGGTATAGAACTGATACCTTAGCTCTCCCTTCTAGCACATTGAACATCGCCACGCAGTATGGCTATTCCTAATGGAGCTGGCCAGACGCAGATGGGGGGCCAGACCCCGTAGTGAAATGGAGAGAGCAACGAGACTACTAGAGGAAGCCGGGTCACCCTTCAAAGACATCGAGAATGACATATGGGAGCAGAGGGTCCACTTTGCTGCTGCCATCGCAAGGATTCGTATAAAGAATAAGGCTTTTACGTAATTCTATTTACATTTTTGTTAGAGTACCCATCCCATACATTTCAATGAGTGGTTTTAACTGAGTACATATTAAATAATCACAAAGTATTAAAACTATGTCCGGCTCGAAGGACCATAGTATTTTTTAAGCATCTATGAAATAAATATTTTATATTTTTCTTTTTGTAGATTATCAGATTTATTACCACTACATTTGCGTGAGGAACGTATAACGGGCTGTGCCAACAAGGATAGTGTCACTGGTTGGGTGAATACATTCAAAGCTAAGCAAGTACATGTACCTACTGTTAAGGTTTTAATCAAATTTCCAAAATTCTTTATCTTTTTCATAATATTTACAGAAAAGTTGCAATGCTCGTCAAAAGATTACATGAGTTGGGATATACGTACAGCAGTTCTAGGCAACTTTGCGCTGGAGAATATAGATTTGATCGTGTGTGTCCAAGGTAAACGATTTAAAAACCCATATTTTTCTATTTGTAATGTTTATTTTATAACTTTATTACTAAAGCGGTTAAATTATAGATTTATCACATTACGACCACCGGACAATGACAGCGTTGGTCAGATGGATCTCGTGAAGGATGGTGTTATAGTATTACAGGTATAAACAATTTTACAACATGTTTTTTTAAGTATTAATTAACTGCTTAATTTGCCAATAGTCTAAGAATAGTATAACTTTGCCTTTTATGATTTATTTTTGTGAAGTTTATAAAAAGACTTATGCTTGCTAAGTTCAAAACCTTTGATATAGGAACGGGAGTTCTGCGAAGGGGCCTCAACCCTATGCAGGGCTCTCCGCGCCAACGCTCTACGCGGCGTGGTGGCCCAAACTCACGCTTCATCGCCACGCTGTTCCGCGTACCTTGCTGCCCAACTTAGAGACTTGGCCGCTGTGCTGAAGGCAAAGCAACCACCCGCCCCGGCCACGCCGGAGCTCGGAAAACTTGTTGTTTTTGGCGCTGGCGATAAGTAAGATTTGATTACTATTCTGTTTTTGAATAGGTATGCTGTGTTTATATTAGGAATGGCTAAAACATTTGAAGTAAAGACCTCTCACCAGGATGATATATAACACCTTTTATCAAAATATTGGAGTACTATACTATTAGCCGCACTTATTACATAGGTAATAAAGGCAATAAATATTACAGAGTGGAAAGCTATGTATGTGCTCTGAGAGAACTTGGCATCGAGGCTTCGGAACTTCCTCAATCTGAAGCTCCAGTTTGCGTCATCAGCGATCACGTGCATTGCGACACTCCGATGGTAGCCAGCGCTTTGGATGGAGTTGTCGCTGTATTGGCTACACCACCTAATTCGTATTCAGCGGTCACGGATCCAATAGATCTTGTCTGCGGGCGAGGAGGAGATTTAGCAATGCTTGAGGTAAGCTGTTATATATACTCGTATGTACCTACGATTTGTATGTTTTTGTTGGAAATTAAAAACTGCTGTGCTTCATGCAGATTCTCACTGAGTCAGAAATAGACGTCAAAGGGAGAGCTAGAGTGCAATCGATACTGGAAGAACAGAAGAAAACTTTAAGATCACTTATGTCAAAACCTCAGGTAAGCAGACCTTATTTTCTATTAATAATGACACCTACTAAATGTTACGACACTAATCAATTTTATTAATTTAGATCCAGTTGATATTGTACGAAACCCATTCTGCACTAGAAGCGGAAAACCAAGCACAAGTGACACGAGCTGTTGCAGAAGCAAATAGATTGGCTCGAGAACGACATGCATTGCTCAAGAAGAAGCACCGACATTTCGTTAGTAGTTGCAGAAATATTAATGCCGTTTAATGAAAACTAGTTTATTACCTACACAGAATTACATTTATACCCTTTCTATAGGAATTTATACATAGGTATATAGGTATCAAAACATTTACAGAGCCCACAAAAACATGGTGCCGAAGCAACAATCGTAGATTCCATGACTTCACTAGACAACACGGTTGATATGGACACTGACGACCATTTAGAGGACGATGTCAGTAACCCGTCACCCAAAAGACCCCCTTCAGGTTCACCACCGAGTACAGACCGAACGAGACCGAAGAGTGACGACACCGTCCTCAAGAAACGAATAGGCAGTACCGAAACTGGGACCCGGTCTCGCCCGGGGACGAATAAAGCAAGACCTATTCCAGAACTGCCTGGTGATGAGGCTATTTTACCGCGGGACCCTGATAAAGATAACCCTGATATTATTGTGAGTATATAATTGAGTATTATGGATAAGTGGATATGGATGCGGTCTGAGTTTGATCTGACAAAGTCACTCTATCGTTGTTTGACTTCACAATTCTGGAATAGGTACACTAAACTTAAATAGAATGGCATCAAAATAAAATATCTTTCGGTATGCTTTAATATTAATGTTTGTTAACTTTCTATTGCAGGTGCCAAGCTGTGACTTGTTTGAAATAAGGACGTTGCCAAATCTAGGAAATGGTTTAGATATCAACTATATTCTCGACCGGGACGGGTGCTACCTTGGTCTCATACAGAGGAAGGTTAGTTAGTCATTATAGTAATAACAGGACTGTGTCCGAGGAATTTCTACATTTGCGATGTCAAGACAAACAAATTAAGTACATAGCATGGGTACCTATAGTAACAAAATTTAAATATCCATACATAGTCGCACGACGGAGATGGCTTTGAAGCCATAGGTAACTACTTCATACAAATAAAGAAGATGATTATGTTATATTTTTAATATGTGTACTGTCGGTGTATAAACTTGATAAAGAAATATAAGTCCATATTCATATTAGGCTCGAGCTCCTCGGTGGAGACGTATATGAGCTGATGATGATGGTTCATATTAGGCCCATTGGAGGCACTGTTTGGTTGAGTACACTGTGATAGTAGGTCGCCCGCAGGAGATCACCCGGCTAGACGCGAAGTACATGATCCGCGTGGCGGAGGAGCGCGGCCTGTTCGGGGCCAGCGCGCCGCCGCCGCGACGCAAGGGCAAGGAGCCCGCCAAGGCCGAGCCCAAGAAGCGCCGCAAGAAGAAGGATGGCTTCGAAGTGAGCGAGTTAGCCATTTTATTGATAAGCTACTCGTAGGTAACAGGTACCATCTGCAGGGACTGTTCGCGTTTTAGAATATCCGAGTGAATATTATGAATTAAATTTTAAGATGATTTCTTTAAATTTTATCTCTTATTTCGCAGTTTTCTTTTTTGAAGACGAGGGTATTTATCTCCAAAACCCCTATATTTAACAGCCAAACAGTTATTTTTATTATTTTAATGTTTTATAATTAGTTATGGGTCCTGTTACTTGATATAAATGAATTAATTTTAGTTCATTTAATTAAAATTGTTTTACTGTTAAACATCGGGGTTTCGCAGATAAATCCTCTCGTCTTCAAAAAGAAAACTGCTAACTAACGGCCGCTTTCAATATTCGATCGAGAATCTAAGATTCTTATTAATCCAGATTTTGTCTGATCCATCGATTGATGCTAAATCTGCATTTCAATATGTAGATGTCGTCCCCGAATCCGTAAGAAAAAAGAGATTGGTCATAAATTTGCGCCCTCCCTAACGTTTTGTTTCACGCATTTGCATTAAAAGTACACAGTGGCACTTAATGAGTAAAATGGTAGTTATTTTATCAAAGCTAATGCATTTTATGTATGACATCACATGATATTGCATAAACAGTAAGAAATAAATGCGAAGTTGCAACGGAAAAGTATTTTATTAAAATATATGTCGAGATTTGTGAAACTTAAATTTTGTTGAAAAGTAACGGAACGGCACGGCACGCGTCACCCGCGTCCATCGAGCATGTAACCAATAGAGTAGCAATAGTGAACTATTTGTTTAGCAACGCATCAATGATTTGTCACGTATAACTAACAAGCCACACTCGAACTAAAACAGTACCCGACCAATAAGAGACCTCTGTGTACGTCTAGTGCAACACTTGTCCTTGAGTCGGCCAATCAGAACACAGGGGCCGGCGCAGCGTTTTGGCGTAATTTGTTTTCTAACAAAACTGTTAACAGTTCTACTCTATTGGGTAACCAATAGAGTAGAACTCGATGCTCGATGCCCGCGTCGGTCAGTTCGACAGACAAAATTAATTTTCAAGTTTAAATTCACAAGTTTGTTTGTTTCATAAAGTGAAAAATGGAGCCAGAAACTGTAAGAAAATATTATAACATACCTACCTCTAAAACCCAGAAGGCTTTCCTCTCAAAGGTTGCTATCAAATTAAGCGCGGGAACGCAGCATTTCGCACCATTTTGTACTTTACACTTACTAAGCTTTATTTTTTTTTTAAACAGATTCAACCGACGCTTTGTTCATTCTTAATCTGAATGTAAACTCTGCGTCGGTAAAACTTGCCATGAAATTTATTCGGCGAAAAGTGTTTGAAGACACAGCTCTCTCTTGTTCCCCGTCGCTGTCATCCCAATCCGATAGCTGAGCTAATACATCAAGATCACTATCACTTGAAAATATTTCCATTTTCACGTTTTTGCACAGTGCAATCGGTCAATCTTTGGGGATTCCAAATAAAGATCAATTACGTTCAAAAATCGATTTGTCAAAATCGGAGATCGGATACAGAAATAGCATAACTGTCACTTTCATACAAATACCTATCAAAAAATCCGATTCGTCCTCCCAAAGATGGATTGAAAAAAAAGATCGCCATATCGAGTTTTCGATCGATTATTGAAAACCTAAAAGTAGGAAATGGATTCAAATATCAATCTCGATCCGCAAATTAAGGATTGGGATTGGTTATAGAAAGCGGCCGTAAGAGAGACCGTACAGGTTTACAGTGTTTATGAACAACAGTCGCGATAATGGAAAACATCACATTTAACCTTGATGTAGGCTTTACTCGGCGCAGGCCCAGGTGCCACCCTAGACAACAGGGAGGAATGTACCGCCCCTATCCTAGGGAATTCGCTCATTCGCGAAGTCCTTAGGATAGGGGGGGCAAAGAGCGGGCAAGGTTCTTCCTACCCCGGCGAGGACGCCCCTCTGAACTGTGTGGGCAATCGCCGCAGTGGTGGGGCCGCGGTTGACAGCCTTAGGAGCCTCGCAGCCCCACCGTAACGGCGGAGAAAATATGCCTTTACTCGGGGCCTAACATCCACCCGTCCAATGGAACCCAATCGTGTTCAGGTTGAGCGTGTTTCGGCGCCTACTTACGCGTCGATCTGCCGGTCCACCCGGCGCGGCAGCGCGCCCGCATGGCTGAGCGCCGGGGCGGGGACGGGGGTCGGGGCGGGGGTCGGGGTCGGCGCGGGGGTCGGCGGGCTGGAGGGACACGTGTGCGAGCGGCACGCGCGACGCCAGGCCGCCGCCGCCGCGCTCTGTGCCGCCGCGTGTGTCTGCGACGCCAAGCACAGGTGGGAGATATATAACTTAATCAGAGCCGGATTGACTACGTAGCAGGAGTAGCAAATGCTACGGGCCCCGCGCAATAGAGGGCCCCCACGGTTTGAAATTCATCCATCTTCAGCTGAGCGTAACTTTTTGAGTTATTTACCAGCACATCAGGGCCCCTCTATAATATTTGCTATGGGCCCCGCGCTTGCTTGATCCGGCGCTGAACTAGTACCCGAGAGATAATTCATTTTCCAGGGATTAAAAGTAGCCCATGTCCTTTCTCAGGTTCTAGACTGTTTTAGTTCCAAATTTCAATTAAATCGGTTCAGTAGTTTTAGCGTCAAAGCGAGACTAGGGCAGACAGAGTTACTATGATGTTTGTTTTGTTATGAAATGTTTTGTATTCAAATAGCCCTTGCAACCACATATGAATAGTCAGACCCTAACGCTAATATAATCACTAAACTTAATTTTCTTAGATTTATTTTGACACTAACCATATTTTCAGGCACCACGAGTCTAACCGGCGTGCTTCCATAGACGTGGCCGGCAGTCGTCCCGCCTCGCACACCTGCCGCAGACCCTTCCCGCTCGCAGTCCACGACCTCAAGCTCAAACCATTACAGAACCATCAAAAGATCGGCGCCTCTTAACACCCTCTGTAACGCCAATCCAAATCCAACCTTCTTACCTTTAAATTTAGATCTAGTTTAGATAACTATAAGCGATAACATCAATTCATACATAGCTAAAAAGAACCTATAAATTGTCTTTAAAGAGAGCTTATTTTTCCATTTAGATACTAGTGTTAGCGGCTACATGTTCCTAGTTCATGTTTTGATGTTATTGCTTTTACGGTTACCACTATTGTATTTATTGATAGTTTCTTATTTTAAAATATTATTTACTTTTTTTCCAATTATCTATATAAACAACAAAAACAATATATTGTTTAATTTATTGAGATGCGAAACCTAAAAAAACGTTCTTTTATAAATAAAACAAACTTTTAATTCATTAAAATTACAAGTCCATCAATAGCATAGTTCATTTACAACAATACTTCTAGTTAATTATTATTATTATCGTTTGTTCAATACTATATGCGCGCATCCCAAACGTTAAAGCATTCCGAAGCCTTTTGAATAACTTATTGCCTTCATCAGTCTGTCTTGTAGTTTTTCTTTGCTCTCGTATTCTGGCAGTAGTAGTACGTTGAAGCATGTATGAGCGGTGGGGAGTCTGTCGCAATCCGGTCCATTTCTGGCTATAACCAGTTTCAAGTGACTTAGACCTCCAACGGGCACTCTATCAGACCCCGTCGTGAACTGAAGCAGTTTCCTCTTGTCGTCCAAAGGTAAGCTATGGACGAGACTCCAAAAGTCTTTTATGGTTTGGGAATCCGATGTGTAACCGCCGTCATATTCCGTCGACTTTTCTAATTCATTGAAGTCGAAATTCTGTAAAAGAGAAAGCATTGTATGAACAAGCCAGTCACTATATATCTACACAAATCGGTTTGCCTAATTGATTCATCAATATTTAGTACTAGTGGCTCCCCGCGGTTTCACCCGTATACCCGGGAGATCTTCCATTTTCCCGGGATAAGTAGCCTATGTCATTTCTCAGGCTCTAGACTATCTGTGTACCAAATATAATTTAAATCGGTAGAGTAGTTTAGTTGAAAGCGAGACAGAGTTACTTTCGCATTTATAGTATTAATTAATTGATTTATTTATTATTTTAATAATTAAAACTATAAATATTAATATTATGAATCTAAACGTTTTAAAATAACTAATAATATCCACACAGTAATCCAAAAGCAAGTTCTCACCTTACTACCGCAGACCAGCATCTCAACCTCCTCGGGCCTAAAGAGCGCCGCCAGGGGACTCTCGTCCGTGACCATGAGGAAGCCGCGCCGGAACGCACGGAACTGCGTCTCCACCGACTCGTTTAGCAAGAAGTCTGCGTATAGATCCACAAATTCCTGTAAATTTAATGTCATTGTGAACCTTGATACTTTACAATAAAGGTTATATTTACTTTAACCTATGTATATTTATGTGTAACGCGAAAGATAGTGTCTTAAAGTTTTTGACTTTTATATTAGGCATTTGTAACAGATTGAGATAAAATAATTATGATTCACACATTTGTGGTATATGGTCTGGTCAAGAACAAAACCTATGAAAAAACTAGATAAGATCTATCTATCACCATTTATTCAATAACTAGTGGCTCCACGCGGTTTCACCTGCGTTCCCGAGGGATTTTCAATTTTCCCGGGATAAATAGTAGCATGTGTTATTTCAGAACATACTCTAACTCTGTGTTAAATTTCATCGCGATCCATTCAGCTGTTTTGGTGTGAAAGAGTAACAAACATACATCCAAACTTTTACATTTATAATATTAGTAGGAGAAACCTTACCTGTTTATTATCTTGCGTTACAAATATATTGTCGCCGTTTTCCTTCAAATCACGAAATATAGTATTTCCGAAGACGTCTTGGTAGCATATCCTGAATGTCTGGTAGTATGCTTCTTCTAAATCGTTGCCCGTATACTCTAGCATATCTTTTAATCCGTTGTAAAGCGTCTGAAAGGTATTAAATAACACAACACATTTATAAATAGGAAATAGAATGTTAATGAATCCAATATTAGTAGTTATTTATCATTTTATTTCTGTTAATGTTAACAAGCTAAATAGTATAGTGCAATGTAAATTATGTTTTATTACCCTAAACTCTGCATATTATAGTAGGGACAAGATAATAGGTCACTTTTGACATTTCATCAAAATTCAACAACGTAACCTTGTAACGGCGGGCATAAAATAAGAACTGCACAATTGCTTAACTTTTTTCAATTACGTTTACATATTTATTGTAATAATGACCGATACGAGTAATTTTACGATTTGCTTTCACTAATAAACCATTCTAAACAAAATAAACAATTTCTGATCTAAAGAACTGAACGTCGTTACAATGTTGCGTCAGTCAACCCTTTTTCTTTTTAAACACTAGGGATGTTACTCTAAAAATCGAAAGCTGATAGGATTGTAAGTTGAATCGAATGCAATGATTACTTGTGAAGAAAAATCACCATAAATTTATAACCACGTTGTGATTATAATAAAACCTAATTATACATATTTATTATTCTTTTAACTAACTATAAAAATACAAAATAATTTAAAAGAAAATAATTTGACAAGATTTTGAACGAGATGTGAGAATAGACAATATTATTGAAAATAAATTAATAATATCTCTGAGTGCTGACAGCAGTGATGAAGATAGCAGTTCCGATAGTTCAAGTGAATAAAAGCAATTTTTTTGTTAAATTACGTAGGTACTTGTCTTATTTTGCTCCTTTAATTTATGAAAGAAAAAATAATAATGGGACAGGGATTCGCATGATCATTTTTAAAATTCACATATGTTTCAAGTCTGTATCGATTCATTCGATTCATTCATTTAATCGATGTTTTTAAGCAGGTCACCTCACTATGAATATAAAACTGACATCTGTCAAAAGTGACCTATTATCTTGTCCCTACATTAATTATATATTCTCTATATTAATTATTTAAGAGTTTTGAGTTTGTACTTTTTCTGGTTTACAGAAACAACAGTTTCCAATACTAGATTAGGGCCAAATAAAGACGTAATCTCCTTGTATTTCTAGGGTTTTAGTACCTCCAAAAGAATAATATAATTAGCATATAAACTTACCAGATTCCAATCGGCCAGATCTTCAAAGGAACCTTTTTTCCCCATCAGTTTTCTATAAACAACCATTGGAAAGTTGACTGCAAGGATGATGTTGTTATATATGGCTAGGCCGAGAACAATTCCGATTAGCGTGAACTGCGCTTCAGTCTCGAAGGATGTGGGATTAAACCTGGGGAATAATTAATAATATTTATATGTTTTAACATAGAGAGGTCCAGAGGTAGTTAATGGACTATCTCTTTCTATTTTAATAAGACGGAAAGAAATGGAAGATTATCTCAGGCAGACAAAACTGTCTTATAGTACCTTATCATTACTGTGCATTGTTCTGTTAAAAGCTTTCGGTGTGTCAATAAATAATTTAAAATAGAAACTTTTACATAGGTATTTTTCATTATATGTTATTACTGAATAACAGACAGATTGAAAAAATAAGATAAAAAAACTGTAGCCTTATAACTTTCAATCATTTTCTTTTGACAGAAGACTAACCAAGTGTTTTTTTGAGGCTAGAGGCGATTTAAGATAATATTCCATATGTCATTTAAGATTTATTTTATACTATAATTAATTATGTACTTTTTTGTTTAAGATGACTTGAATCACTTTGGTAGAATGTTAATACGTAATGCATTATAAAATATATCAAAACCTTTGTTTTTGACTTTTGTGGGTTGATACATTATTGCTTATCAGTATCCATATAATATGTATTTAAATTTCCTTACCAAACAGTAAGCGAGTCTGGTTGCTGAGTGAACATGCCGTAGTCGGGGTTGAAGATCTCCTCCACTATGAGCTGGAAGAACTCCTTACTGACGCCCCCCTCGTCCACGCCTTGTTCACCTTCGAATTCCACCACCAGTTGCTTCTTCAAGTCTAGAGCACGTTCCATTGCTACCATCTCCAGCTAGAACGTGATAATGCTGGATTTGATATGGTATTCTGAGTTCAGGGATTTATGAATAAATAAATATCCTGGGACATTGACACACGGCCAATGCGATGTCAAAGTAAGCTGCAAAGTGAGCTTGTGCTGTTATGGTAAGTAGATAGCTGATATATTACTTTTACATACATATAGATAATTACATCCTTAGTATTATATCCAGTATTTGCAGAGGCAATGCCATACTTTAAAAATACCAAAAACTGAGATAAATAAATAGTCTCTCTATAGAATTCATTCGTTGTATCACACACTAACTGCCACCGCGCGGTTTTACCCGCGTAGTTCTCGTTCCCGTCGGAATACAGGGATAAAATATAGCCTATGTTACTGTAAAAAGAATTATTAAAATCGGTCCGGTACTTTTTGAGTTTATTCGTTACATACAAAAATACAAATCTTTCCTCTTTATAATATTAGTGTAGATGGTGATTGATTTAGGAGCCCGTGCTTCGAGGGCATATCAATTATGATATTATTTTTACTTCCACCCTGCCTGTAACCAATATCCCCTATCTGAAATTCGACTATAGCTACAGGCCGTTATAATATTTACTTCCGCCCTGCCTGTAACCAATGCTGCCTCAAATTCGTCTATTGACAGCCCTGTTGGCTTTGTGGTTAGTGACCCTGACTCTCAAGCCGCAGGTCGTGGGTTCGAATCCCACCCAGGACAAACATTTGTATGCATGAATATGTCTGTTTGTTCTGTGTCTGGATGTAAATATCTATATTAGTATGTATTTAAAAGTAGTATATGTAGTATATCAGCTATCTGGTTACCATATCACAAGCTGTGCTTAGTTTGGAATCAGATTGGCCTTGTGTGAAAAATGTCCCAGGATATTTTTAAACGACTTCAAAAAGAAGGAGGTTCTCAATTCGACTGGTATGTTTTTTTTTTGACGTGACAACGTCTTATAAATTGGTTTGCCGGGTGACACTTCAAGAAACTGCGTTACGCTCCGCTCACGTTATGCGCTCACAATGAGAGCGAGTGAGAGGCACGCGTCCCTTCCACTCGGGCATGGTTAGCCCGCCTAAGAGCGAGAGAGACAGACATAAAAAGTGAAAGGCACGCGTCCCTTGCGTCGTTGTCACGTAAAACTTTCGCCCGTGTACCGACTTTACAGGCAACCAATTTTTTTTTTATTTATTCTGCTAGCTATAGTTAGAGTATGAGTATGAGTACTTACCTCTACCAAGGCGTCGTCGATGATGTGCGTCCTGCGCACCTTGAGCCTGAGGAAGGGCATGGGCGGCGCGGCGCCCACCACTGCGTGTAGAAGCGACACGCGCCGCTCCGAGTACATGCGGATGCGGTTCTCGTAGTACAGCCCGAGGGACTTCGTAGCCGCCGTCAGAATGAACGGGTACAGGAGGAAAGCGAACTTTTTACCTGAAAAAAAAATTTTTTAAGCGAAATGTCAGCAGTAATAATGGTTGTGCGTTGTACCATATTGGGTATGAACTGTCCCCGCAAATTTTTAATTCTTTCACCCATTCCAGATTTTCGTTACTTTCGTTCAATATCTGAACAGATCAAAATATAGCTCAAATCACTAAGTAATAATTTATCTCGTCTTAAAGTTAAAGAATTAGATACTTTTTGAGATTTGAAAAAATAATTAAATCTTTTACAATAAAATCTTTCCTCTTAGTAACTTAATGTGTATTTAGAAGACATAATTTTCTTAAAATATTATTACAATACTCACCTTTACTTATTTCGGTTTTATAATTACCGAAATCTATATCCATTTCTATAGTATCGCTAAGAGGCTCGTTGTAGAATTCCTCGAATGACAAGTATGGCTTTCTAGCATCTAATACATTAATATCTAATTCAATTGCTGAAAACAAACAAATAATTTTATTAGTAACAAATTTTGGTATCATAAATTGATTTTTCATTAACAAAAACTCCAATGTATTTACATAAACAGCTAAGCAATGGTAGCAAAACATCATAGCTCTAACACAATTGTTAATGAAAGATTAAAAAGTTAATATTACTAATAGGTATCAGCTTGTCTAATATTCTTGCAATTACAGAATGTGTGAAAAAAAAATATCTTAGTATTCAAATAGAAGGCGATTTATGATACTAGAAAGAGGACAAAACCAGAACAAATCCATTTATACAAAAAAAATTTTTTTTATTCATAATGAAATTTTTATTTACATGGTCTAAAACTCTAAACAATTCTAGTCCATTGATTGCATAAATGTGGGTTATTAGAAGATGTCGTAAGACAATAAAGCGTTGTTCCTAGTTTAAACGGATTTTTTTTATATTTTCACCGATAAAAAACATCTAATAAAATCTCACCTAAAGGATCATCAGGCTGTGTATGCTTAGATCCTTTCAAAGACGTAGGTGGGTACAAATGTCCGAGCACATTCTCGAGCGGGTCCTGTTGACTCGTGATGACTATCGGCTCCTCCCGCAGCGTATTCGGTTCCATAACACCGGCTAACATATTCGCGTAGTACACTATCTATAATTTAATAAATATTTTAAGTTACAACATAACCCTCCTTCTAGCGCAGTAGGGTAAAAAGTAAGGTAAGTGTAGGTTGGATTCGCAGAGCATTTTCTTATTTTTTATTTTCTATAGTATAAGCAATCTTTTATTGGCTTTTTGTATATTCATAAATACACTATTTCATCTCTATCTATATATATAAAATATAGACAATCCCAATAAACTATACCTTAAACAAAAGCTTATAAATCTAACTGGAATAGTAAATTCTAATAAAACACAAAAATTCCAGGTAATTTCGGGTAGCAAATACCCACATATCCTTGATAATTATTAAATGTCATCACTTACTTTCATTAGCTTCGTTGCCATGGTAACATTCTCATCGTCCTGCACTTGGAACTGCCTGTTGTAATTAGTTGAAATGACCCTTAATGTAATGAGCTGTTGTAGTGTCTCCAATATATGGAGGAGGCTATCCTTGCAGTGTTGAGCCCAAACTCGTGCTAGCTTCGCTTGACCTGGTAATAAAAAGACATAGTAAAGTTAAAATAGTAACTATATCAAAATCAAAATCACGTATGCATTATTTTTTGGAATCCCCGAAAATGCGATTTCTTTTTAAGCAAAGACAATGTGTTGGTTGCCATATGTGTAAAAAAGTAAATAAGTCCGATGACGTAATCATCATCTAGACCCCCCTACCCCCCATGTCATTCAAAATAAGCAAAGAAAAGACCCCCCCGCCCCCTCATAGTGCTTACGTAATACTTGAACGGCCCCTAGGCAAAAAAATATATATATACTTTATAATCGATAGGCTATGTGTAAACTCATTGAATAATACTGAATTGAATTGAATTGTATTGAATAATACAAGCAGTTTTAGTAAATTAAGGCTATCAAAAACAATCTGAGAAATATAGACAAACTGAAAAAAGTCGCCATATTTAGCTTAAATAAGGTACCTACCAAGGATTAATTCAAATTTCTGTATATGGTAAAGGTTTAATAACATATTTAAAAAATTTAGCATTAACCTATTCTGCACTTTTTCAAGAAGAATCAATTAAAATACCTTTTAAAGGTAAATGCTCAGCAGCATGACACAAAGCCGGCAAAGCGATCTCCAAATAATCACTGCACCCGAGATCGGGCACTTCAAATGCGATCACGAAGCAGTTGACTGCGTCGTCTATGCTCATCCTCTTTGTTATCCTCAAGTCTATCTCCATGTTGTCTGCCAGGGTTTTCAGGGCTGTGACTAGTGCGGAACTGTAGTATTCTAATGGCACCTAAAATATGAGATCATTAGTATTCGTGGGATAATAAAAGATAGCCCATAATAAAAAAAATAAGTCTAAAATCTTTAAATAGTTTTAATGTTGGGCTAGACACTCGCTTACGAGAGAATTCATGGGGAAGTTAAATTACTTTTCAGATTAAATATGTAATAAATAATGTTCTAGGCTAGATTAAAATATATCTTATTTCAACAAGATAAGGTTTGAGCATATTTTACTCACTTTGGCAAGGTACTCGAAGGCTCTGCGACACGAGGCTACATCTAATCCGGGTCCAGTAACACTGTCCACATCTTTGTCTGGATCACTTGATTGTGACTGTCCTTTTGATTCCTTGTCTAGAAATATGTCATAAAATTATATACCGAATACTGTAGGATATTCACGTATATTGAGTTTTGTTCTTCTAATAAGAATTTTTGAACTTATTGAGTGACACATCATGGTTGTATAGAAATATTCCAACAATATTATAGAAGAATCTTTTATATATGTTGCTCATTTGCATAATATCAATGTTAATAATTATATAGTGTAACTTCAAATAAATGCCCAATTGCAGTAACACGAACTTAAATATCTGCCATTTTAGCATGTATTGCAGTTATGATATTGGAATTGGGAACTAAACCGTTTTAATGTGAATGGGGTAGAAAAAATAACACCTGCCCATTTCAAGATCATCAAAAAATAAAAACTCACCTGTTTTATTTCCACTACTACTTCCACCATCAGATACTTTACTTTGGAAACATCTGGCTAGTATGGCGGGCTGCGTGAAGGCTTCCCCCAGTGCCCTTATCAACGGCTGCCTCACTTTAGTCTGTAGACACTCGTCACATAGCTCGTAAATGCGTTCCTCAGTCAACGGTGCACCATCTAAGTTCATAAGCAAATCGTCAAGCATATTTATTAATCTTATAAACCGTTTTTCTGCTTCCATTGTACAGATTGTACTATCACTTTGAAATAAAAATTACAACTGATTTGATTTTGAAAAAACTATGCATTATAAGGGTGGCAAATAATGATGAGCCTATTTAAGTAATTGACAAGGTAACAAAGCAATATTTGACAGTAAGTAATTAGTTAACATAAAGGGATTTTATTTAGTTAATTAAGCAGGTAGCTTTTAATTATTAATGATTTTAAATTAGGATGGTATGCTACTGTAAAATTGTTTTGAACAATAAAACTATGGGTATCTGATAAAATTTGAGTTCATTGTATTCTTGGTAAATGTTACCTTTGTGTAAAAAATAAGCTATGATTAATTCTTTATATTGAAGAGTCTAATTATTGTAGAAATTTTTATTATCAATATATGTAAATTACACACATTTCTGTTCTACACTTTTGTGTACATCAGTTTTTTTATTATGTTTTTGTTTTTTATTAGAGACATACAATAGTTTAGACATTTATAGAATAAAATAAAATCCATTACTTAAAAAAGATAGTATATGACTTACTATTATGACTACGTGTTTTAGAATCCTCATATTGAGATACTTTATGACTAGTTTGTGGTTCATCTTTCAGTGATGTTGTGGGAGACTGATTCATGTCCTTGCCATCTGATCTGTGTTTTGCATCTGATGTACATGTACTGAAAGGATAACGTAAGCTAACTTTATTACATATTTCAATTAAATTTACAGTATTTTATTCACATATTTCAAGTGCATTATGAGATGTTTATACTACTAGAAGTACCTAGCCCTATGTGTCTTGGCAAATAGAACAAAATCTCTGTACCTATGTCTATAGATTTAGGTGCACAAGCTTTTCTTAACTTTTAATCAGATTGGAGATATTTAAAAATACTGGGTATTTTACTTTATTTTATTGGAACTTACAAATTAAAGGAGGTAATATTATGGGGGAAATAGATGCAACTAATATTTTTGTATTGGTTACTGTCATAGTTTTTGTTGAATGAATTTACCTGCCACTAGAATCACAGGCATTTGTTTCTGTGCGAGGTACTTTGTTAGGTAGTGTATCACATAGGCGAGCCTCCTTGTAGAACAGTTTTATGGCTTCAGCTGCTGCTTCATTTGGTGATAAGTTTCTTGCCTGTTTTAAAGGCATTTAATTAATTTCAATTCACATGCTTAACATTCAAGACCATATGCTAAGTAGTTTAGTGATTGAGAGAACTTATATATTAATGTAATAATTTTTGACAATATTTGAATTGGTATATGAAATTTATTCTGAGATAAGATTAATACATACTGTATCCAGTAACATAAACTAATAGTCTTAATGTTTATAATTAATAGATGTATCATGCAAAGTGCAAAAACAGTAGGCTTTATATTTTTATCATATATGTATTATAAAAATAAAACAGAAATCATTGAAATATTTATGATAAGAAGTATTTAAATCTACCTACAATTTAATCAATCTAGGTTCCACTATCTACAATCTTCATCATAAAGTTTTACAAAATTTATTAAAGTAATAGAGAATTCAGTTGCATGTAGGTTGATCCCGATCATAGCTTGATTGCTCTATTGTTTATTATTATTTTGCATTCAGAAAATTTATGTATATACACTGCCTAACATCAAACAAGCAGTTTATCTTACCTCTCCACTAGATGCACAATATTTATTGTCACAGTCGGGGTTACCGCAACCGTCCAGTAACTGATAAAAGTACCTCTCGATCAATTGTTTAGCAGCAGCACGCTTCATGATGTCCTGAGTCTGGTCACTAGCAGCTCCAGGACATATACTAGATGATGGTTGCTCTTCACTATTACTAGGGGTTGTATTTTTTGACGATGATGCTTCGCTCCCCCTAAAATAAATATCAATATTATTAAATTCACGTCATAACAAGCCTTGTCGCACTGCGCCGAAGTTTATAACATAACAAAGGGAAAAAAATAGCAAGTAATGCTTATAACCTAACCTTTGTTTATAAATTACGCAGCAGTTAAATATAGATTGATGTAAACCTCTTAACACAGCGGTAAACAACATCAGCACCCCTGTTATAAATTGGATAATCTTATTCACTTCGCGAGGAAGGACGACAAATAAAATTACCTTGAAGCTTCGTCAGTTTCGCTTTTTGAGTTCATAGAAATTAATGCAGTCCAGTTACAAAATAATTTCTATGTGGCAAGTAACATAAATGCAATGGCATAAATCTAAACATTCGCCAGCAATCAAGCTTGTTGTAATATTATAACAAAATCTACTGCAGGTATACAAAAATACCAACAGTCGTTCTATTCTTTTCCATTCTTTGATCTGTCAGTCAGCTCAGCCAGCTACCATTTTGACGTTATCAATTACATGCAGAATAAAAACTATTTTATTTTGTTATAATTATTTAAAAAAGATGAATAATCACTATACATACACTCCATATATTGTAATAAATATAAAATAATATCAATTTTCTATAAAATTCTAATTATTTAAATGTAATAAAAACGCTAAGGGTGATTAAGTTAGAATTATGAAATAAACAAAACAGAACGTTTTCAAAATGTAGTACCACAGGTAATTAATTTATTATTTAATATCAGGAATAAGTCGATTACTGTGAGATAAAACCAAATCGGTATACAGATATTTTTCACTTGGGTCCATCTCTATTAATGTCAATGTCAATTCTGTCACTGTCAAATAATTATTTTTTGTTTGTTGGTTGTGTACTATTTTCTAAGAACTCTTCATTTTTGCTAAAGTTGTATTTAACAGAAAGAAAAAGCTTTAAGTGCGGTTAACAGTGAATCTTGAAAACAATCATGACGGAAGTTCTTCCTCCCGAAGAAGCTCGCCAGGACCGAGTGGATACTATCCTTAAAGGGTTTCAGGTGTATCCTTTTCAATGAAGCAATTTATTATATCTGTACACGTAGAGCATCGAGAATAACATTACCTGACCTAAAATCAATATAATATATGATTCCTAAAATAATATATTTCACTTCAATAAACATTAACACCAACATTTCAAATATCTTACCTGTAAAAAAAGGCCCTTTATTTAACACTATTTATTTTGATTCCTAAAATCTTTAGTACGAAAATCTAAAATACAATCAAGTCGTACTTCAACTAGCTATAAGAATTTTAATTCATTGTATCATTAATTTAATTCTTAGTGTTGTGCAATTTTAGATCATCCGCATAACCGTATTTCAGCCTATCCAGGCACGATTTATTTTCAGTTTTGTTGAAATATAGATCAGTTCATACCAAATATTGTTTATTTTCAAGGTCCATTCTTTGAAACCCATTGGTTATTTCTATGAAAATCAACATCACCCTTGCATTTATATTCCAGCAAAATCAGTTTGACTATTATAACTACAAACATTGTTCCATATATTTCCTCAACAATTTTTAAACCAGTAATTGGATGAACCTGCGGGATGCTGATTCAGGTAAATGCATATTATTATACCAAGACCACAAAAATTCATATACATTTGATTGTCAAACATATGTAAATGTAAACACTGTAATATTTTTTTTTGTATATTTCAGGCAAAATCCTCTGGCAACACAATGAAGACATGTCCAACCCTGAGCTGGAGCATGAGGCACGTGTTCCCAAACGCATTCTGAAGTGCCGAGTAGTTTCCCGTGAGATGAACTTCAGCTCAATTGAGTCTATGGATAGATTTCGCTTGGAGCAGGTACATAAATAAATGGTCCAAATCACAAACATTTGAATTATGATATTAGTATTATCAATAATTTGTTTGAGAGTAGTGAGTGGCATGAATATGTAGTTCTTCAATGCTACAACATTTAAACTTCATCACTCAGATCCTAACTAATATGACAGCCCGGTTGGCTTTGTGGTTAGTGACCCTGACTCTCAAGCCGCGGGTCGTGGGTTCGATTCCCACCCAGGACAAACATTTGTATGCATGAATATGTCTGTTTGTTCTGTGTCTGGATGTAAATATCTATATAAGTATGTATTTAAAATTAGTATATGTAGTATATCAGCTATCTGGTTACCATATCACAAGCTCTGCTTAGTTTGGAATCAGATTGGCCGTGTGTGAAAAATGTCCCTGGATATTTATTTATTTATTTAAATGTAAAAGTAACTCTGTCTGTCTCACTTTCACATTAAAATTGAAATGAAATTTGGTACACAGATAGTCTAACTAAAGCCTGAGAAAGGACATATGCTACTTTTATCCTGGGAAAATCTCCTGGGTATGCGGGTGAAACCACAGAGAGCCACTGGTAGTATATTATAACACACATTCTTCATGTTCTAATAAATTTCCTATTACATATTTGTTACAGAAAGTTCTATTCAAGGGACGCTGCCTGGAGGAGTGGTTCTTTGAGTTTGGCTATGTTATCCCCAACTCTACCAATACTTGGCAATCTGTCATTGAGTCTGCCCCCGAGTCACAGATGATGCCTGCTAATGTGCTGAAGTGAGCATAATATCTTATTCCATATTTTATTGAGATTGAAGTATGTTTAAATTCACTTAATAATAATTCATCATTACATTATATATTACAAAAGATGTTTAAATTTCATGTTTCATTTTGAGGGTATATAATGAGGACAATCTCGATTTTTTTTTATTTTGGCTTACATGGCAAAAACTAAGGAAGGAATATTAACAAAGCTAGTATATTTATGTGACGTTACAGGAGTAATATCACCAGATAAAAACCTACTTAAATTATTTATTATTGCTTTCTTCCAGTGGAAATGTTGTCATCGAAACTAAGTTCTTCGATGGAGATCTGCTCATCACAACATCGCGAGTTAGACTCTTCTATGTTTAATTTACTCTGAAAGATTAAAGCATTTACTAGTCAGTATATTTTGTATGCATTTCCTGCCAATTTCTTTTTTTATTTTGGTGATCGTGTGAAGGTTTGCACTATTTATTTGACCCAAATTTTTATTTCACAAGTGTCCTTAATGTTTACTTTATATGCACTATAAATATTTTAATGTAGCTTGATCAAAAATTCTTACCCACATTCCCTATAACGTTTAACATGTAAGAATAAATGTGTAGTAAATACAATTATCAAGTTTTAAATTTAGTGTCTAAATAATTATGAATTTAACAATATATTAAATATGTACTTATTTCCTATAGTGACCTACCTAAATAAAAATTTATTTTTAATACTACCACAATTTGTGTTCTATGTCTGATGTAATATTTAATTTTATTGAATCTCTATACGTAAGAAAAATTAACTGTTTTGATAAAACTGATTATCTCTTTTAGGTAATTTATAAAATTACATTTAAAGAATATCATGTATACCTCACTTATTTCAATAAATGTAGTAATTTCACAAATTGATGTAAGTACTATTAGTGTTTTAAGTTCTAAATATAACGATTTACAGTATTAAATATTTATTTATTTATGGCTTTTTACCTTAAACATTATAAGTGTTGTACTTTTATTTGGAAAACCACAATTTTTTTTGTACATATACCGTTGTGTTTACATTTTAAGTTCACAATTATTATGTTTAATTTCTTTCTACACCAGATTTTCTGTTGCAGTATGTAGCCTATTTCTATTATATAAGTTAGTTCTTGTAGGTACAGTACAGAACGGGTTTGATTTCTAAAAATGACAACAAGATACTAAAAGAGAAAACGGAATTGCCACCAAAAAAATAATTAAAAAAATATGGAGACACCTTCTTGTAGTTTTTCCTAATTTTCACGCAATATGGCGAAGGAGTTTTGAGGTTAGTTTTTTAAATTGTGTACTTCTTAAAAAGCTCTGTTAAACGTTTTGCTTGCATGCAAAATATTAGTTGCTAAAGTAGTAAGTTTAATGTGTTTTTCATTCACATCTGGATGCGAGTAAACGTTGGCTGGATTATTGTAGACGTTCCACATGTTGTTAACAGATGGCGCTAGTTACCATGATTTCAAAGTTTTATTGTAAAAGGCTAATCATTTTGAAACCTTATCAAATACTTACGTGCCTAATTGGCAGATTAACGAAAAGATACATTGTAGAAAGGATAACACATTTATCAAGTTTACTTGTAACTTCAAGTTTATAGTTTCGGAACTCGATTAAGAGCAGGTTATTATGAAAGTAACTATCTTCATTTGATTCAACTATTTATTTACCTTTCATTTTAGTTTCTGCAATTAGTACCTACCTACTATATCTATATACCTATATTTATACCGTTGCGGTTTTTGACATAATAAATTTTACTTAGTAGGTGAGCGCCTATAACTAATAACATCGTTACAACGTTAAAATACACACCGGATTTTAAGGTACTTGCCAGGACGAACGTATCCGTCCGGATAACTATCCTTCCAATAAATTAATAAAGCAATTGATCATATTAGCCACATAATGTATGCGTGTATTGTATTGGAATCGTGACTAGATCCCGTATCTCATTAGTACGCTGACACGTTTAATAATATTACCATAGAGGAAATGAAAAGCGTTTTACGTGGGGCGTCACCTGCAGGAAAAGCTTGTAACGATCACGACAGGAACTTTTTGTAAATGAAATGATCGGTGGCGGTGCGTACATCCTCTTTAGCGAGAAGCCGTCGACGGATTTCTTCGTACGCGCCCATCGGCGAAGGAAGCCGTGTCGTTTCAATGCGCATCACACACCACACTTCGCATATAAATAATAGAAATTATCTAATTATGTGCGGGCGAGTACTAGCCGCGTACTTGTCGGGAATTGTAATATCAGTCGTGGCCGGCCGAACAATAAATAATAATTATTACGATGACATTTCGATAAATATTGAACGCCTTTTTTTGATAGGAAGGTCGATGTTATCGGTTACAGCCATTACACATTGTAATATGACGATAAGCTACCTAAGTATGTACACACATTAGATTTAGGTGGTCGTTCGGTTTGGGGTTTTATTTGTTTGTTTGTACGTTAGCACCAGGGAATAGGAACATGGTGCGTGTGTGCATAGATAGGTAGGTCGTGAGTTCGTGCCGATAGGCACACACCTTGCTATTTTAATTCAAGTCCATTAGCATAGTGCTCATTGGGAATAATTAACGTAGCACACGTTCATTGATCTCGGAATCTATTTCAATTAAGATTTTGAGAGGAACATATTTTTTGTAAAGTTATTTCGACCTAATATGTAGGTAGATATTACTGTCTCTAATATGGGATTTGGTAAAAAAAACAAATCCAAAGAGAAGTAAGTTTATTTTTCATTTCTTCAAGACATTTTGTCATAGCAAGCTAAAATCCAAGGCGATAATTTTATAAGCAGGTAGGTACGCTCACTTATGCGATATTTTCATACACGTATACGCAGTTGTGCTGACAGGCAGGTATTAAATTAGTCCTCAGTCTAAAGTCGACCGACAGACGCCTGCCGTTGCGGAGGAGCGTTCGCCGGATGAACACCGAAATGTGTGATATTTTTAGGAATGTTGATTGCCCTCTTCCTGTTTCCGGCATGAACGAGCCGCTGTGATCTGCCGACTGCTCTCCTACCGATACACAACTGCTAATTAGTGATGAATAATTAATAGTTGTTGCTTGTTGACACGTAAATCACTTGATACAATAATTTGAGCCAACAGCAATTACTTTAATCTCGCCAGTTATAAAAACCTCGATGACGGCTTGGTTGGTTTTATACATATCATAGGAGTAGTTTTGTTTTATTTTCCACGTACCACACGTTGTTCGCTGTTTATATCATTAGGGATTTTTCTTGCGTCTTATGATCCACTACAATTTCATGTCTGCTGGTGTTAAGAATGTGGCGATCATAGTCGACCGTAAACACCCGAAGAGTGTAATAGGGAGGGATGCCTCATTGGTACCTACGCCTTATACGAAAGAAAAGCCAATAAAAAAATAGTTGCTACGGGCAAGCAGAGCCTATCTGGATCAAGTTTCCTGTAGATAATATCTTTGATCAAAGAAATGCAGTATTTAACGACGATATATATGGACGTAGTGAACCGTAACAACGTCGAATACCTTTTATTATTAATAGTAGGTTTGGTATAATAGCTACTATTAAGACAAGACATATTTATCATAATCATTCTCTGGATCTTATTGCTTGCGTTTTCTTCTTCCGAAACTAGAAATCGGTGTCCATAAAAGTCAGTGAACATAGTGTTAGTGGCGATGACCTCGTTTATCCGGATTATAGTAGGTATTACGATTCTGAAGCCTCTGAAATTGTCTAATATGTATGTTGTATTCGTTGACACTCAAGGTGGAATAAATATAGGCTCTGTCAGGCAGGACACCGGGTGATGGCGCGAGCGGTGCGCGGGCGCACGGGTCAGCGGCCTCTGCGTACCCTCCCCGCGCCGCCCGCTACGTCACCACTACGTCATAGGTGCATTCAGGGATTATCTTATCATTGGATAATTTCGACAAATTAAACGCTTTGCTATGAGACCGGCTAGTACATTTGCTTGTACTGCTTAACATTAATGTGCATACGGATTATAGACTCATTTGCAGAACTATTATAGGTTCCTGCACCTATCGGAAATTGTCGTGTTGTATTAAAGCAAATTGAAATATTTTTGTGTTTAATTTCCAAGTTTTAGCTTTATTGCTTGCAATTTAAACTACCTAGTTCTTTAAAGTAAGGGAATAAATAAATAGGTACATTACATTTTGTTAAGACTATTTTGATATAACACAATCACAAGTACTAAATAACTGGTGCGTAGGTACTTAGTGTTCTTACTTACGTAGGTATAGGTATAGATACCTACTTAGTTACTTATATAAGACCACAACGGTCCAAATTGTTGTCTAATCTTAACTCGACAGAAACCGTTAAAACCTTAAAAATACGTGTTCAAATAAAAAGTAAAGTTACAAGTAAAACTATGTTTTTGATATTCGACTTAGGTGGCAGCGTTGCGGTTGTCGTGACATCTCACCGGGAGTACGTGCACTGGAGCGTTACAGAGGGTAGCTGTAAAAAACTATGTGCACTCGACTATGACTGCTGCATCCAATCGAACGTCAAAACTTTCTTTCTGTTTGTTCCACTGAGGCCGAACTCGGTTTCCATAACTCTGATCCAGTTAACATGTCTATAAACAAAGACATACTTTGATATTGTATCTTATAAAATGAGATAGACAATTACGAAACACCCAGTCAAAATCTATAAATGATTTTATTGTATACATGAAGACCTATTATGAATTTGTTCCATCTTTAGATTTAACGATATTTTTATCGATCATTATCCGACCATATCGGAATCCAATAAGCAGCTACCGGTGATGATGCCTTTTATAAGAACTGAGACAATAAAACAATAAAAATGCACACGTGTACTTCAATCGACCTCCCATAAAATAAAACAAGTATTTAATGATTCATGTGATCAATTTCGTGAGATCCATTTGGGTTGCTCAAGGATCTCGTACGCTGTGCATTCTGATGACATCCTTCCTACTATGGTCCAGGTTACATCACATCTTGTTTAATAAGGTGTGGTGGATTCGAAATATGAAATCGGTTATCGTCGTTAATTATCGATTCATCGTAAGTGCGCCGCCATCTTGGATGTAAGTTACCGGCCATGTTCCCGCGCGCGGCTTCCGGCGTGCGCGTGTTGGTGCATGCTAATGTTCGCGCATGCGCTGTGTGTCCTGTTCGCCGCATGTGCGTTCCACTTCGGACGTCTCTGCTTCATCAACGTGCCGTGCGGTTGGCCTGTTGACAGGATATCTGTCGTCGATGTTGCTATTTCAGTTTGAAACTTATCGTGAACTATACCAAGTGTAGATAATGCAACCCATGCACTGGATGTGGGTACTGAAAACTTAGATTTTCCTATGGTTATTAAACCATTATATGTACTTACCTACCCATTAGGCTACTAGGTAATAGTCAAACAAAGTAAATGACCATATTACTAATTGTAGATCAGCTTATTACTTAGGTACCTACCCATAGTTTGTTTGGTGATGCGTAAATTGCGTAATAGACCTCTGTACCTACTTCTATGTAGGTAGGTAGGTACCACACTTTTCCAGAGATCGGGCCCATCGTAGAACCGTCAACTACTTATTCTTATCTATGTTGATACCTACTTAGGTATATAATGTTTGTCTGTAGTAGTAATGGTGACTACCTACTTACATTTACCGAATTCAGGTAGGTGACTAGGTGCCGATTCAACACCATTTACGACACAATCGATAAGCAAGAAATATTAGTCACATTTCATTGGAAAATAACTCATTGAAACATTCCAGGAAACGTTATAGACAGGATGAGTTTCTCCTAGGTAGGTACAAGTGTTTTTGCCGATTACGTTTAATACACAAACGGTGTATTCTCGTCACGAGTGATGTCCAATCCATGAGAGACAGCTGGTCTGCAGCCGCGCCACCCGCCCGCCGCCGCCGCCGTCGGTTGCCGCATAGCCTCATAATTCACACACATCAAGAGATAATACCACTCATTCAGTGCCAACGGCATTGTTTGCACACTATACCTACAAACAGACGTACTACATAACCATTTAGATTGTATAAGTCGTATTTACTTAACGGCATCAATGTAGTTTGCAGTGATAAATTTTAAATGTTGATAACTCGGTTACCTACATACGATATTGTAGGTAGTCAACCGTTCTAGGAATATAAATACGTAATTGTTATTTATAAGATTCGAATATGGACATCGCCATTGTGGATTTGGTGAAATGGCGTGTTTTCCCGGAAGTAGCTTATCTACATGGAAATAAGGATAGAATAGTTGCGATAGGTACCCTTGCAATACAAATAAAAATGTATACTAACCATATAGGAACTAAACTACAACCATAGTTTCACAGATACTGGAAAGCAAGTGCTTTCTATATAGAAAATTACCAAATACGAATCGGGAACTGGAATCATTACCTTCCTTAACTTAGATACAAACTTTATCTAAATGGTACGAGAAAGCCCATTATGAAGATAGGCAAGAAAGTCCATACATGAATCTGATCCTAGGTCTCACGCGAATATTTGTTTTTTATTGAATAAATTGTTTGTTAAAAACTTCCCATGAATAATCACATAAAATTATAAGCTAATCAGTTGTCATTATGTGATAATAATGTGGTCGTTGTCCATTTGGCGAGCTTGGCAACCCTTCTCGGCGAGACGAGACGTGGTTTTTATTGAAATAGCTTGCTGCACCCCCTCCCTGCATGTGGCCGTAAAGGAAATGACATGTGGTACCCGAACTGTGCTTGCGTTATAATTGTATGGATACGCTGTTGCTTTAGTTTTAACTTTTGCTTCATGTTGTAGGGATATCATAGCTAAAGTTAACTGTTAATTAAGTTTGCGCGTAATGTTAATGATTAGCTGTAGATAGATCCTAGTTTAAAACTATGGTAAATGTAAATTCATCTCAATTAAGGAAGAAAATTTCAATATGAACCTAGTAGTAGGTTATTCTCAACTCATTACGCTACCAATAAATTAGTTCTATTTTGTTTCTAATTTCAAATTTCTGTTTGGAGAGAAGCAAAGAAATAGACCACTGATAAAAAAGCCGTCACTATCACCTCTTCATATCAATGAGTACTGACTATGCTTTGGTCTGAATGAGATTATCATGGACGAAACTCCATTGCCAGTAGATCATTGAATGAAACGAAATCCGCTGAGATATCTTCGAAAGTCTAAGGATTATCTACATTAGGTTGTCCATTACCGCCGGTTGTCCCTGATGTACACCTGCCGACACATTCCGGCGTCGGCAGGGCTTCGGTCCGCACTGTGCACCCCACCAAATTTAGTAGCTACCACATCATAACCTGACTGCATTAAACAACAATGAAATTTTATTCAACTGTCGTACGTAAGGCACCTGCACTCGACACCGACACTGCAGGTTTTTTTGCGCCATCCTTACTGCGGACTGTGGTGGGTTATTGAATTAAACATAATTAAGTAGCATTAGGTCCGGCTAATCAATCATTTTGATTTTTTAATTAGAATCAAGCAAAACATCACACCACGTTGTCGAAAAATTATTACAGAAAGAGCCTATACCTACAATCATTTTGTATTTCCTGTGTTAACATGTGTCATAAAAATCTTAACGCAAAAGAATTATTTTGTTTTACTACCTTGAGACTTTTTTCGTTACATTTAATATTTGAGATGTGGTACAAAATAAAACAAAATAGTGAGGGAACAAAGTGTATTTGCTTATTATTTGTGTGGTGGGTGCGCGAGGGGAGGCGCGCTTTGTTTGCAGGCACGCGCGCGCAGCCACCAAGCATCTCGCGCTCCTGCGCAAGGGCTGCTCAAACTTTCTACTCTCCTGTTTTATTTTCTCCTCCTTGTAGTTTCCATAGCTATTTTAACTAAGTAGCACTGTTATAAGCTTTCACAATTTCAAATACATCACCTAGAGCTCCGGAAATTTACAAATTACCTACCTACTTACGGAAGATATATAAAATGTATTTGAATCTACCATAAGAGCGAACTATATATAGGTTCCTAGGTAGGTATATTTATTTGCTTACTTTATTTCAATATACTGTTTGTAAGGTCGGTATTATTGTACCATTCAGATTAGGCTGTTATCGTCGATCAGCAAATTAGTAATCGCGAGTTAGCAATTCAGAATCTGTCTACACAATAAAAACCCAGACGCTTGTATGTATGTACCTATGTAGGTAGACATCAATTATATTCGATGCCGGCGATATACAATGCAAATGATGCAGTGGAAACCGCCAGGCGCACGCCGCGTGCATATCAGATTTGAGTGAAATAGTCAAAGTTTCAGCATCGATGGCCGTAAACATGGGTACATGGGCGCGTTGGTTTGCGTTTCACGTTATATTATAACGAGTTACGAGGTTCGACGCCCGGACCGCAACCTTTAAGGTCGACCCGGCGGCCTCAAACCCTTTATTTACACATGCAAGCCTCGCAGGGATCCTTGTTAAATGAAGTGAAGCTTTACGACAACAACTTTTGCTTCTCCTAAAGCCTGTTTCACCGCTCTCTTCTGTGTTACGGATGAGCTATTCCTTAGACAAATGGTATAAATACGAGCATCAAGTGGTTTCGCTGAGCAGTGCATTAGATACTAAGGTATGGTCTTACATAAAGTATTATTTTATTCGGTTACTAGCTGCCTCCCCGCGGTTTTACCCCGTTCCCGTGGGAATACAGGGATAAAATATAGCCTATGTTACTCGGGGATAATGTAGCTTTCCAAAGGTGAAAGAATTTTTGAAATCGGTCCAGTAGTTTCGGAGCCTATTCATTACAAACAAACAAACAAACAAATCTTTCCTCTTTATAATATTAGTATAGATATCAAAGGCATAGACGTAACCAGTTCCCATTCTATATTTTAACAAATATTAATTAACTTTGTCACAATTTAACGGTTTCCTTTCCATATGGGGCAAAACCTTAAGCTTATTGCAGGAATAAATTTTGTATGTAGGAGGTAATATAGAAATAATAATGTCACAAAAATTACCAGAAATAGGACCTAACTATGTATTTATTTTCTTAGACATAATAGACAGTTCCACGATGTATCTCGGTGACTTTTCGAATCTGGTTCAGCTGCCTCCATTTCACACCTCTAATTTGTTTGTTAACTGACTTGGTGCACAAGTAAGTACCTAGTCATCCTCCGTAACTCTTTCATAAATTTTAATAATTTTTAAAAATAGATTTTTTCTCTACGTGATTTGAAATCATTTTTGCATGGAATTAATTTAAGTTGAAATGAAAAGACTCTTGAAGGCCCGAATATAGTAATAGTCGTATGTATTTTTATGGCACCTGATTGCAAACATTTGATACAAAATATTTAACTCATTAATTCTAATAACTACCTGCCTACGAATACAAAATCATGATAATTGTTATAAAATAAATAAGCATAAACACCAGATATTTCATAATAGTTTACACTATAAAATATATGATAGAAATATATGCTTCTTGGAACTATTTGGTACATAAAATGATTTTTTTTGGCGTTATAAATCACTATTCGTAAGTAACATTAATCATCACGCCCCTTGACGTCTAAAATGCCGAACAGTGAAATATAAACTGCGGAGTGGAAGTAAAACACAATATGTAAGAAGGTACTTTAGGCACGTGAACCACCTATCATCATCAAAGATCTGACGGCAATACCGACCTTGTAAATATTCATTTCCAGCCATTGTTGGCCAAATGAAGTACAGCCTATATTTTTTCTACTAAGTATAAATTACTATTGTATTCCATGAGGTAAAGCTTTAAACCTACCAAATAAGACACAATGAAACAGCGGAAGTTGTTTTTGCTGTAACCGGCAAGGACAATATTTCAAAAGGCGGGCTAATTTCTTTCAAAAATAGAAGTTTACTTCCTTCCGGACTAAGTAAGTTTCAACAATGGAGAATTGTGTCAAATTATACTAGCGAAGATCCCAAAAGAATTGGACCCACAATCTACATGAGGCAACGTGACGCTAGACTTGCGATAATAAGCATTATTGCGTTTATATTAACGACTCACTGCTCGGTTTCAATGCTAAACCGTATGAATTGTCGACTCACAAAAACGGAAGGAAGCGTACAGCAATTGAGCTGTAAAAGGGATCGCCGGGTGTTGTTCTATGAATAGATATTTTGCCATACGTGTCTTCGGCACGGTTTCGCAGCTGAATATTGTAGCAGGCAATTTTGAGTTTTGTAGGGAGGCAAGTGCGTGAGCGACCGATCGACGCGGGGCTTAGCAGCAGTGCGCGGGCGGCGGGGGAGAAGGGGGGGAGACGGTTTCCGGCTGCGCGGGCGCAGCGTGGGAACGAACGCACCCACCTACGAGACAGCTCCTCGGATTAAATGACGGCCACTAATTAATTTAAGTTTGCGGCAAGTAAAAATAGAGATACGCTAGATTAGATATGCTAGATTCTCGAGAGGGAGAGTAGGCACATCAAATACTTGTTTAGGTAATAGCCTCAAGCTTTATTATTGCGTCAATTAGCTACAATTTCTACTTGAAATATGAGCATACTACTATACTATAGGATCTACATCCTGCAGTATTTCTACAACAAATCTATATGACGGAAAAAGCCGATAACAATTTGTGCGCGAATAGACCCGACGAATAACGAAGCTCGATTCTCTTTGTATTTAAAACCAAACATTCGATGAATGCGGCAAGCATTTCGCACAAGTAGTTCACCCTTTGTTCGAGCACGTCGAGAGGTCGCCAAGCTGTCGGAGCACCTGGCCTGCCAGATGCTCACCGTTCCATTCAAGCCGGGCTGAATTTTATCAATCGCGGACGCACTTCGCTCTCGAGTCTCGACACCCATTCACCGTTCCTTTTTTATCTTACGACATGTGCATGTGGATTTTATGTACCTATAGCTAGCGATCGCATCAGATTATATGCGCCTTTATGGGTTTTCGTCTATGAAACTCCTTAGCTATAACAGCTAATACTCTCGAAAGCACAAAATCCAACTAATTTACTTGTAAATGAGGTAAATAAGTATTTAAAGTACCTACCAATCAACATTCTGATAAGTTCTATTAGATATATATGAACCATTCATAATGTCTCCACAAATAATTCGTACATAATACTTTAATTTCAATAACGTAATCTTCAAGAAAGCGTTTATACGTATCTTTAAGATGGCTATATGTGTACGAATGTAGCTATCTCGCTCTAATCTGAAGTATGACATTATGTAAAGGTGCCATAAAGTTCCTCGATACGAACATTGTGAGCGCAATGCGCATCACACACGATTTCACAGTTTCATTCACAACACCAACTCCGCTACGCTAGCAACAAATGGGTTCGTAGCAATATCTTGGTGATTGAAAACGGTATCTACTCACATCGGTTCAGAGTACTCCCACTCCCACGGTTCAAACACCGCAATAATTATCAGTAACACCGCGTGAACCGGCAGTACCTACAGCATCAGAGTGTATATCATTAGATGAAAGATTTACAAAGGTCTGTGCACCTACTGCATATGATATTTGGAATTCAGGGACATTAAACATGCAATATTATTGAAATGTGTATTTCATTACGACCTCTTAAAACAAATGATTGATCATAACAATCAAGGAGTTCACTGACGTTCATATTTGTACTGAAGTAACCTTTGAAAATAGAAGAAAATTAAGTCTAATTTTAGTTTAGTATAAAAACAATTGCGTGTCACAGCTAACCTTCGCGTGTGAGTTGCATATTGTGAACAAGACAAATGGAAACTAATTTAATTTCAATGCGATATACTTAGTTACCGACTTCATTAATGAAAGCATCATGAAGGTAGATAGTGGGAGCATTACTGCCTGTAACAGATCTTACATAATTATTGGTAAACCTTCGCCTTTCGCAACATAAAACGATTATATCATCCAAACATACATTGGAAATTGAACTTGTGTCCTCATTGATAAAGTTGAAATTGAATTAACTATGTGGATAGATAAAGCTCTTAGTTCTGCGTATAGTTTTGTAACTGAATGAAGCAGCTGCTACTGGAGTGACTACACCACACTTATATAGGCATTGCCGGCCAATTTTGCCAATGGGTTTAGTTTATGAGGTGATTCATTCAGTTTTATTTACAAGGTAGGAACATTTGTTGGCCCCTTATATAGTCGGTAAATTAATAGTTTTATCGACCAACTGTTTTGATGCTCTGAATCTAATCTAAATTTTCAGCAAATATAACAAAATATTTTAATTAAACACGTAAATCAATAAATAGTTGGCTTCGTTCTGAAACGAACGAAAATATTTGTATAGAGATGATATAAGAAGAACAATCAAGATTTAATATTAATAGATACGTGCTTATCTCAGACTAGCTGCCTCCCCGCGGTTTTACCCGCGTAGTTCCCGTTCCCGTGGGAATACAGGGATAAAATATAGCCTATGTTACTCGGGGATAATGTAGCTTTCCAAAGGTGAAAGAATTTTTGAAATCGGTCCAGTAGTTTCGGAGCCTATTCGTTACAAACAAACAAACAAACAAACAAACAAACAAACAAACAAATCTTTCCTCTTTATAATATTAGTATAGATAAGTATATTATCCATGTAATATAATGTTGTAACCAATAAAAACTTAGACTTGGTACTCACAAGTTATTTTTAGGTGATTCTCATGAAGATTCAAGCCACGTCTTCCACCGGTTTTATACGTCCAAAGCAATCCTAACATAAGTACCTATGTGTATGTGCAGTACACGTTATGTTATAATTAAGTATTATGTGTAATGGTAAACTAGGCTGTGGAAGATAGGGCTGCCCGACATCATTAATTTTTTTACTATAAACATTTTAGAAAAAATTATCGGCTATGTAATAAACATACCTATACATGTATACCTATAAATATCGATGTAATTTGTTAGCAAATGTAATAATTTAACCTTTCTTGTGGCGCAGTCCGGTACTAAAAACATTCTTATCAAATATTTACCAAGATCTATAGAGATCTTTCGCACAATATTGATCAAAAAAAAGGCTTGATCAATTCCGTCTCAGACAGAGGAAGCCATAATTTTGAGACTATGAGGCTATATATTATGTTACGCTACGCCAATCACAGCGCGCCAATCAAGCCAGCCAATCGCAGCCAAAGCCAAGCCATGCCACCACTTTTATCACCGGAAGCCTTCGGTGGGAGCAACGCTATAAAAAGCCCTGCAAGCTCATTTAGTAGCGAGTTCTGTGCAAATATATAATTGTTAAGTGAAACTCTGTCCGTCAGCGTCAAAAATAAATCAGTGTGATCAAGTATACTAATTCATCTATCATTTATAATTCTACCCGTTTCATCTCAGAAGTGGTATATACCTACTCATATATAGCTATGAAACGTAACCACTCTGAAGCGGCAAAGATAGGCCGCCACGTTCGTCCGCACAATTGGAACGAACCTAGTGACGGTAGATCAGACACAAGCTACAGTGAAGACGAAGTCACACCACCATCCACCCCTCCGGCTCGGAAAATCCTGAGAAGACTTTTGGAAACAGAGGTACAAAAGGCTATGTGTGACTTAAATGAAGAACTACCCTCCATCTCTACAAAAAAAGAACACCGTGCAGCCACGCTGATCCCGGAGTTTGACCCTGACAGTGATGAATGTACTACAGCGTTAGCATGGCTCAAAAAAATTGATCAACTCGGTGAAATTCATAACTGGAACGAAACCACGAAATCGTTTTACCTTCAAGATCGGCTAAGAGGCCAGGCGAGAAGGTGGTACAACCGGTTAGATGAATACAATTACTCCTGGGAAGATTGGAAGCAGATGTTAATACGCGCTTTTCCCAGACATCGTGATTTTGGGAACATGTTGGAAGAAATGATGAACAGAAAGAAAATACCCTCAGAATCGATGACAAAATACTACCAGGACAAAGTGGCCATGTGTTTCCGCTGTAAGTTTTCTGACAGCGCGACTGTCTCTTGCATTATACGGGGCTTACCAACATCACTTCAAGCAAATGCAAGAGCGTATCAGTGCGAGCGACCCGAAGAATTGTATGAAGGCTTCCTCTGTGCGTTGGATGACTACCAGCCGCCCTCAACGACATTTGGCTTACGTACATCGAATAAAGATGCCATCAATCGACAGCCAAATGATAAAAAATATACCCCTATCAACCCTGATACTGACCCGTGTCCGAGATGTAAGAAGATTGGACACGTGCTACGTAATTGTCCATATCCAGATTCGCGAACATGCTTCAAATGTGGTAAGCAAGGCCATATTGCTAACCGCTGCGTAATCACTCCAAAATCACCGTTACCGAACGATGATAAAGTCAAAGATATCAAGCTTTTACAAAATCATAACAAGATTTACGAAAAAGCAGTAAAAATTAATGGCATACATGTCAAGTCGTATATTGATACCGGCAGTCAAGTGAATGTACTCTCCGCCCACGTTTCGAAATTATTAGATCTAGAAATCAGCCCGACTAATGTCATCCTCAAAGGCTTCTCTGGAGAACATTTACCAAGCCGCGGAGAAGTATCTTTTGAACTAGAAATCGATGGCATACGTATTCCCAGCAAGGCTCATTTAACTGACGTGGATATGGGGAACATCAATCTACTAGTTGGACAGCCCATTATCAATAGCGATGGAATGAGCTTAGCCGTCAGCGATGGAAAAGCTACCCTCAGGCACGACAGTGACTTCACAAGACACATGGATGTAATTGAAGAGCGCACTCGCTTCAAGATTATCACTACGGAAAAAGAATGCCTATTGCCTGGACTTTCCATCATCAAAGTCAACGTCGTGGATAATAATGAAGATAATGATGTCGTCACTACGCCACAACACTATGAGCTGCAAGGTGTATCCTACTCAATTCCGGCCACATTGCTACGAGGCACCGTCGGGTATATCAAGATTATTAACAATGGCGCACAAAACATCCTTTGGGACCGAGATGAAGTACTGACGAGAGCTGACAGCTGCATCACTTCACCGCCATCGGAAGTTCAGGTTAGTCTACAAAATTACACTTTGCCATCGCCTGTCGTAGCCAAAGCCAATAATGATTACAGCCATCACATAGCTTCTTTGTTACATACTAGTCTAGCTAATGCTCGTACTATCGGGGGAGTAAACATAGATAAAATCAAGACAGGTCCATTAAATAAAAACGATCACAATGCTTTGATTACTTTATTGACAAATTACACGGACTGTTTTGCAGATAAAACAAAAGACTTGGGATGTACTGATTTATTACATATGAAAATTAAACTAACAAGTGAACAGCCTATATACCGCCAACCTTACCGCTTGTCCCATAGTGAACAGGATATAGTTCGATCCAAAGTTACCGAATTATTAGACGCAGGTATAGTTCGAGAATCAGAGTCTTGTTTTGCTTCGCCAGTAATTCTTGTAAAAAAAAAGAACGGTGACAGTAGACTTTGCGTCGATTATAGAGCGCTTAACGCTATTACAGTTAAAGATAGATATCCTTTGCCCAACATCGATGATCAGGTCTCAAAGTTAGCCGGTAAAAAGTTCTTCACAAGCCTCGACTTAGCACAAAGTTACCATCAAATGAAAATTGCACCTGAAGACACTCATAAAACGGCATTTATAACACCAAACGGGCACTTTGAATATACACGTGTTCCGTTCGGTCTAGCTAATGCACCGTCAGTTTTTATGCGACTCATTAATAAAATTGTAGATTCTATACGAAATTCCAATAACGGTACAAAAGAGGGTAATAGCAAAACTCCTTATGTAACGAACGAATGGGAAGTATTAGCATTTCTGGACGATTTATTATTGCCCTCTTTCGATGTGCAATCGGGCTTAGAAATTTTAGAGAGGGTACTTCAGAAATTGAAATTAGAAAATTTAAAGCTAAATATGAGTAAATGTTCATTTTTACAAAATAAGATCACTTATTTAGGACATGAAATTTCATCGAATGGTGTACGACCAGGTGAATCGAAATTAGCAGCAGTATCGCAATATCCCACCCCTGGTAACATTCATGAGATACGTCAATTCATAGGGTTATGTAGCTACTTCCGTAAATTTATTAAAAATTTTGCAATAATTGCTCGCCCATTAACAGATCTAACAAAGAAAAATGCAGTTTGGCATTGGGGTAGTGAACAATGTAATAGTTTTGAACAATTAAAACGGTGTTTGTGTACAAAACCTATACTTGCTTTATACGACCCAGCATTATCGACGGAGATTCACACGGATGCATGCAAATCAGGTATTGCGGGCATTCTGTTACAAAAACAAACTGATAATTTATTACGCCCTGTTATGTATTATAGTAGGGTAACTAGTAAAGAAGAAAGCATGTATCATAGCTACGAACTTGAAACACTCGCTGTAGTTGAATCATTGCGTAGATTTAGGGTGTATATTGTAGGTAAACGGGTAAAGGTTGTGACTGACTGCACGGCTGTTCGATCCACCTTAACCAAACGTGATATTATTCCGCGTATTGCCAGGTGGTGGCTATCAATCCAAGATTTCGATATAAGTGTAGAATATAGACCTGGAGAGAGAATGAAACACGTAGACGCGTTAAGTAGGAACCCGGTTGATTCTAGGAATGTCAATCGCCTTGAAGTGTCAGACTGGTTCTATACCATACAGTACCAGGATGACAAGTTGAAGCGAATTATTGACCAACTTAGGGATGGTTCAGCTGCTACTGAAATAACTAATAATTATGTCCTCTTAGATGATAGGTTATATAGAAATACATTGCATGGTAATCGTCTTGTGGTGCCAGCATTAGCTCGATGGAGGTTAGTACAAATGCACCATGATGATATAGGGCATGTAGGATTCCAAAAGTGTATGGATTTAATAAAAAAAGATTACTGGTTTCCAAAAATGACTCGCTTTATTCGGAAATATGTTTATGCATGCCTTAACTGTGCTTATGGTAAAGGAGATCATGGGAAGAAGGAAGGAAAATTGTTCCCTATTCCCAAACCCACAGAACCTATGCTAATGGTTCATGTCGACCACTTAGGTCCCTTTTGCAAGACCGCCAAAGGCTATCAGTATATGCTGGTTCTTACAGATGCTTTTACCAAATTTGTTATAGCTGAACCCACCCGAACAGTTAATTCAGTAGAAACCATTAGAACACTAAAAAGAATATTTAGCTTATTCGGATATCCTGATAAACTAGTTAGTGACCATGGCAAGGCTTTTACTAGTAGGTATTTTAAAAAGTTTTCAAATGACAAACAGTTTAGACACATTTTGACCTCAGTTGCATGCCCACGAGCCAATGGTCAAGTGGAACGCACCAATAGAACCATATTGAATGGGCTGCGTACCACAGACCCTAGCGAGGCTGCAAATAATTGGGCCAATTGCTTATCTGACGTACTTTGGGGTATTAATAATACTGCAAATGAAAGTACAACTTATCGACCCTATGATTTAATGTTTGCAAAAGGCTCTAGGCCACGTTGCGATATTGTTGCTAATCAAACTACTTCTGCTTGTGAGCCAGTAGAGGTAAGGCGTAGTAAAGCTAGTACTCAGTTAAGGTTGGCTAGTGATAGGATGAAACGTAATTACGATAAGAAACGCAAAGCAAGCCGAATCTATAAAAAAGGGGACTTAGTGCTTTGGCGGCAAGCACCGACAAGCAGTGCAACAAGAGTAAACACTAAACTTGATGATATTTACTCAGGGCCATATATTGTTACCAGGGTAGTCGGTAACGATAGATACAAAATCCGTAGTATCAAAGGACTCCGAGGCTACAAATCCTTCATAAGTCTGGTTGCAGCGGACTCCTTGAGGCCTTACCATAGTACAGTTTCTATATCTGATAGTGCAAGTAGTTCTGATGAACAACTTGAAACTGAAGACCTTATTGATTTACTAGAAAGTTAACCAAGCTTCCTCCCATTGCGGGAGCAATCTATGTTTCAGGACGGCCGAATGTTACGCTACGCCAATCACAGCGCGCCAATCAAGCCAGCCAATCGCAGCCAAAGCCAAGCCATGCCACCACTTTTATCACCGGAAGCCTTCGGTGGGAGCAACGCTATAAAAAGCCCTGCAAGCTCATTTAGTAGCGAGTTCTGTGCAAATATATAATTGTTAAGTGAAACTCTGTCCGTCAGCGTCAAAAATAAATCAGTGTGATCAAGTATACTAATTCATCTATCATTTATAATTCTACCCGTTTCAATTACTAATATATTTTGTACTCAATAATGTACTTATTGTCAATAATTTAATATTATTTCCATTGAGACAACCCTAACCCTGACAGGTTACAATGTTAATGACTACGGATACCAAATAAGCCTATTGGAATATAAATTATTAAGATATGCCATTTGCCACACACAAATCACTAAATGTTTTATCGGTTTGTATTAATAAAATTTTCCAAAACTAGTATTTTGTAGACCACCGCAAAAAAATGTGTCGCGACATCAATGATTCATTAGAATAAGAAATTGTAATTCTAAGTATATTTTAGCGTAGTCGTTAGTCTTCTTCACTGACTTAAAAATATAAAGGCGAATGAAGTTTACTTTTAGGCCTAACCATTTAACAAACTTTAGCCAAATTATACCGTACTCAGGGTGTTTTCCCGTAATAAATTCTCATTAATCACAGCGACTTGAAACAAAAATAAAAGCTTATGGTACTTTAAAACCAAACATTGTTCAAACTTACAATTAACCCAAAATAAAAATAGTTAAGTACGTGAACGTCACAGCACCGTCACTTAAAAATACCCTCCCCTCGCTCCATTCATATCCTGAACTCATTCATTCGATATTAACCGGCCGAGTGTAAAACTCATTAAGCGGTGTTATTTTATTTAAATACAGCATACAGTTGTCGTTTTATATTCATTCATGAATTAGACGGTTACGGTTAGTTCCGTTTGAAATTCTCCCACGGTTGCATGAATGGGATTCGACGCCAAGTGCGTTTGCGCACGATTCAAGGAGGGAAAGAAAGAAAGGGGCGCGTCACTTCCGGAGTAGTGCGATGCGTATGGCGGTACTTCCGGTCGTCCGCTGTCACCGGATACGTATGTTCCCTGTTCGCATCAATTATTATGTTTCCTTTTTAAAAAGGGCGTTTGAGCTTTATGTGTGTAGGATGAAATTGAACAAATCTTGGCATTGTCTGTATTTTATAATCATAGATTTTTACTCAAATAAAGCTTTAAATAAATTAATAAACGATCTAACGAATAATAAGGAAGTCATCCGAATCATTACCAAGTGGAATAAAAGAAAGCTGGCAACATTGCCAATTTCTAATATATGATGAAGATGAATACCGCATTCAATTTAAATTGCGCGAAGTAGGTACCTAGAAGATAAGTGGAGGAAATTATACGTCATGTATTTTACTGAATTATAGATAGGTATGTAATTATTTTCAAGAGGCTACTACGGCTTTTCGGATTACATAACACATTTGGCTAGAAAATTTGGTTTAAATATTTCTTTAATTAATAATAGGTACATTACATATATTAAATGAACACCTTTTGATAATTCGGTACAAAAGTAAAAAAAAATGTACAGCAGTCATTTTCTTATGATAAAGTATGTATAAATAACATGTAGATGCGATGAAAATCAGTTTCAAAGAAAAATCTATTTTTATGGAACCTCGGCCAACTCGCGCGCGTCGCCACTTTCACAGGCAATTGTTTTGATTGCAGTCTGAGTAGGTAGCGAATGTAACGCTGTCCTTGTCGCACACTCCTAGGATTATGGTGCGTGATAAGGATAGGTAGCGGAAGTGGAATAAGAATGAGACTGGGTTCATTCATTGATGTTTTCGTCGTGATCAATGGACACAAACACAAACAACTAGCGTAGTAACTTTTGATTATGCTGAAACTTTTTATATAAATTTGTGTTTTATTTTTTCGCTCCATTACTACTATGAATGAAATATTAACATTTGCTATTTAGAAAATAAGAAATAATTACCACTCACGTAAGTAGCCAAGTATTAGGATTCGATTTTATTTTCAATTTATATCCTTCAAATTATATTGTGGGGCTCAAGGTTTATAATACTAACAAAGTCAGAACATAAATAGTTTTGCCCAGTTATGCCTGTCTACCAGCCGTCTCTGGGGGTCTCGAGCCATGTCACTATTTGACGCACTGGATCTTCGGTCATAATTCATTCGAAAATAGCCCTAATGACGTAACTAATACGGGCTTAGGTATATGTTAAATTCATGACCTAAGTTGGTTGGTATGACGTAACCTAGCGTGGCAACATTCATTGAGTTATCAAGTGCCTACCCACTCACCCTTCAGTATTAATTACCCACCCTCGCCCACTATTCCCGTGACGTCACAGGCAATTTATATCTACAAATAAAATCAATTTTCTAGATAAGAGCACGCTGTTTTATGTGAGCACTAGCGGCAATTTAATGAGTGTAATTTAGAAGCTCATATTTTTTTGTTCATGCTAAGTCTGTCTTATATAACACTAGACTGATATACAGATATTATTCACTGGTATAATATTTTTTACTGTAGAGAAATTTTAAGCGTAGTCTTATTTATAAATTACGACCTTTCGGAAATTGGTAGACAATAGACAATCAATTAGTTCGTTTGAAAAAAAAATTATGAGATCAATTCAACTTAGATCAACTGTTTTAGTAAACTATAACTACCTACATAGTTTTATTGAAATCGATGAAATGTTGCAATATAGTTTCGTTTACATTTCTCGTATTACGCGCACGTTTCCTGGCAAGGACGACACGTGTAATTGAAAGCTCACAACGAGTACTTACAACTAGCTAATATATTATATTACTTCAACGGCACAAAATATAAGAGTTGTGAATGAAACAGTGCGCGTCCGGCGAGCAGCGAGTGGCGCGAATGGGAGCGGAAGCCCGCGGTTAGTCCACTTCCTGTTTCCTGCAGGGCCGAGAGCGTCGCACGCGCAGCCGAGCGCGCCCGACCGTGGCCGATCGAGCCCGAACACACACGACTCACACCGATCACAACCGAGTGTCCGAGCACTCCGAGCGCGCAGACACCCTTTACCGCACCGTGTATGGTAAATGGAAAATGAAAAAAAAATTGTGTCATCAAATTCATCGGAAAATGTATGCCCTGCATATGATTCGTTAAACAACGTTTGCGAACGTAATAAGAAGGCCTTTGAATTATAGAACTGAACTCAGCAATACGTTTTTTGAAAATAATATGCGTCATGTCATAGTCACATGGCTCCATAGCGAGACGCACATTAATTGCCCAAATGCGAATAACATTTTATTATAGTTACGTAGTGTGGCTGCCGATTCGCCTACGCTGCCGCCCACGCACGCGGCGTCGCCCACGCCGCCCTCCCGCCTCATCCTCCGCTTGATCTCTCCGACGGACGTAGTAGTAGCGTAGGCTAGTATCATGGGCACTAGATTACGTATCGCGTAGACTGGACACTCCTTCCTTTAACATGCTCTCGATAAGCCTTTGCGGAAGAACACACATTATTAAATCATATTTAGATGCTCTTCCATTTTTGGAGAGGCTCTGATGTTATAGACAATTTCTACATACTTTAAGTGCATGCTAAATAAGGCAAATATAAAGTTCTTATAAGTTAGGCTGAAGATGATGATGAAGTTAGCGTTATTTCTAGGTAGGTACCTATCTAATACCTGACTAAAGTAATATAATAAACATATATTATGATTGAATTGTCAACAAAATAATATTATAGGCAAAACAACATCTGCGTATCTATTGTTTTAAGAAATGATCTTTGCCTCAATCCTTCTTATACGGCAACAAGACAAGTCGATTCAATTGCGCCAACACGAGTTGTTTCGAGACTTACACGCTGAATTAATTAGATTGTATACCGCTGTCATTATTGTAATTTTGCCTCTCGATAAATTTGTAATGAAACAACATCATTAACCCAGACCAGTCTAGCATTAGACGCATTTGAGAACTCACGACAAAAATATTACAATACCTACGTAAATTCAAATGATATAACTGTAAAGAGAAATAACGCCTAACATTTTTTTTTCCGTAGAAAATGTAGCTTCCAAAACAACCTTGACGTCAGACGCTATCAGACATCTAGTGTTTTTTGTAGGCGCCTTATAAATAAAAAATGTTTTATGTAGTAACATAAACAAACCATTATAAATTTATTAGTGCGATCGCCTCACAGGTTGTATAAACATTGCTATTATGCGAGCTATGTCACAGGACTTAATTATAGCGTTATGTCGTGTTACCTTAACTTGAGCCGTGAAAAAAAAAATAAGGATGGGGAAATGTAGGGGGTAACGAGACACCCCATCCCCTGTTTACCCGCCGCCATTCATGCGGTTGGGAAATATGTAGACGTCAGGCGATCTGAATTTACGATAAGCCGAGAGAATATTAAAAAAACCATCATTACCTACTTACACATTTGCAAAAAAAAAATTGTATCAAATAGTCGTCGTCTGACAAAAAAAACATATTAAGGCAACATTTAAATTGAAGAATCTTTAGCAATTCCGAAGTAGCATTTTCGGAAATGGTGACGTAGAAATTACGATAAGTTGCGTAAACTATAAAACAATCTTGTTCATTGTTATAATTTTTGCTTTAGATATTTACCCGTTTTATTGAGTCTTTGGCGTTTACTGAATGCAGGAATTTTAGTAATAGTAACGACTAGGTGTTGCGACATTCTAGATATCGTTGAAAAGTTACAGGAGTTTGGGTGGTGGGGGCTGGGAGAAGGGGCGAGTGGCGCGGGCGTGGCGTGGGCCACATCGCTCCACTTCAAGTATGAATGAACTTCGCTCCGCGGTGACGTCACTCGAACCAACTGCCCTGCTTTTTTCATCAGTGATTATGATCAATATCTACATTCGGTGTGGGATGGCGCATTGAAAGTGCATCGTATCGATTATGCCATTAAAGGTCACTTTGACGTATGTGTACCTACCTACCTATAACAACATGGTCTTTAGTTACAAAACAACATCATCTAAGTACCTATTTATATTTGTAACAACTAATCATTCAAGTTTTAGATTTAATAAGTAGTGATCATCTTCCGCGCCATATCCTGTTGGGGCTATTACATGATAGGTCAGAGGAACGATTTGGACTAATTAGGCGGACTAAAGCACATAGGTTACGTACCGTTCGCACGTAAGTAAAAATGATAAATCAGTTTTATAGATATGTTAAGTCAAACCAGGTCGACACCAAGGAAAAAACAACAAATAATCGAAGTCATTCAATCACATACATTTCCATTTTGTTGCACAGATTTGTTTAAACTATTCTCGCAATACGCAAACAAGGTCCACATTGTTACTCTGGATGCCGGATGCGGGAGCGCAGTTCATATCTCGACATCGGTCCGTGTCCGGCCTGCGGCTGGACGGCGGACGGACGCGCGTCCGGCTTGTACGGTCACATCCGATTACGCTGGAATTTACACTCTGTATTGTGACGTGAAGCTTAAATTGCTAGTAATTACGCGCTGAGGTAGAAGTATTTCCCAGAAACACTAAACAAGATTATCTATATTTTATAGGTGGCACGCAACAGATTTAAAAAAAACCTAATACATACATACATTTATTCATTTATCGATTGACATGAATCTATCAATGTAGAGAAATATTAGCATGAATGACCACAATCGTGACAAATATTCGGGTATTTTTACTAACAAACGTGAATCTACGAGAGCAATAATGTAAGACGACAGATATTGTCGTAGGTATCGACTTCTACATATTGTTATATCAATTGCAAATCAATTATCAACACATATAGGTACCTACTATACCTACATAGATAACGGTAGACTGTAGAGCAACGGGTTTTGTAATGCGAGCCCTTCCTGTGCCGACACTCGATATGAAATGTAATGTAATACTACGTAACATTTACATTAAAGTTGTTGCAGTAACACAATAATTATTGAAAACCAATGTATTAATTATATAGTAGGCAATTTTATTCGTGCAGCCGTTTAAGTGGCCTAGAAAGGTTTCGTAAATCTTATTGCTTCGCAGATTTAGATGGTCTGAATGATATGAGAGTGAGACTAACATTCCTATTCGGGAAAGATATTACTTGGTATTGGTATGTAAGGATATGCCTAAGCCGTTAAAAAATAATTTGCATCATTTTTATTTAGTCATAAGCAAGTAAGTAGCAGGTTTCTGGTTCATGTCATCACTAAGCTGAATCCGTATGCGAGCATAGTCTCCGAAAGTGTGTCAGAGTGTGTGGTGACTTTTAGCCAGTCAAGATGGAGTCAATTTTATGTAAGCCAGTTGATTACACAGTCGACAGTTACCTAATCACACCACATTAGCAACAATTCTAACACATAAAGTTAACGGATCACGAAATCATTACGCGTAGAACAAGACAAGTCTCGTCGATTAGTCAACATTCTCCTCAACAATTAGGGCCAAGTATCTTACTTACTTCTTATTATACATATCTACTTACTTATATTGTGTCGTGGTTATCGTGCTATAGTGCATTTCGAGTAAAATAAAATTTAGCATTGACTTTATACATATTTTGTTTATTAACTCATGTAAGGAAATATAGCTCGGTAAAACCGATGACCGAACAGGAAACTAAGCGTTTTTTAAGCAGATTCTGATTTAACATCTTTCCTATTTGACAAAAAATTACCCCCATAATTTTATTATCATATTATATCTATAAATAATTTTTAAAATTAAATTTTTAAAATTATTATTAATAATTATTAATAAAAATCAGAATATTATTTGATTATTTGGGTAAAATTGAATTCCTGGTCTTCTTAATACTTATCCATTATCTTGATTTATATAACAATTCTAGTATAATATGACTTTCATAAACCTAATAATTCCAGTATTTTTATTTAACATCGCTAATGCAATACCAGCACTTAATAGAGTCACTTTTAATGACATCTTATAAATTATAATCAGATTATTCATTGTAGGCAGAGATATGACATTTCCAGTGTTGCAGTTTTTTAGACCCAAATAAATAGTGTTGTGGTAGATTCGAATTTTTACAACTAAAAGTCGGCTAAGGACAAAGGAAACTCGACTAGAGTTTCCTTTTTTTTTATCCAATGTCAGAATGCCTTTATATAAATAAAAATATGAAATTTATGGTAATAAAACAGAAGACATACACGGTAGGTAATTAAATATTACATAGTATATTATTTGTTTTGGGCTATTGAAAGAACTATAGTCATCACTTGTCACGCTATGGACCCCATTTTGTTTTGGAAGTGACTATTTGTACGGGTACTGGACAAATAAATTATATTTATTCGTACATTTATTAATTTTTTTTAATTATGCATGAATTGGATGATTAGCCTATGTTAGGTTAATTAAATTAATAACATTTATTCGATTTTATTTATTTAATTTTGGTTTCAATTAAATTCAAATTTAGTTTAAAAAAAATTAAATTTTGGGATTTTCGACTAGATTTATGTATCGGATACTATAAGAACAACACTGCCGTTCATCACTATTGTAGCGGGTCACCCTTTTTTGTATCAGTGACAGTTGCACTTGTCATTTCTGTGACTCGAATTATTAATCCGACTATAGTTGTTTTTTTTTGCTCTTTACTACACCTCGTTTTAGAAACTATTTATATCATACCGATTTCCAGTATTAGCAATTCGGCAGTGTTGTGTTGTCATACTCGAACAGACTTACGGTGAGTGGTCCGAACTCTGAAGCATTGCAGACAGCATGCCGCTTACCTTGCATTGATTTTGAAACACTGCTACCAGATTAAGTGTCAAAAGATAAAGAAATAAATGGACATACCATTTATTTATTTTATAGCTAAGAACAGTGCATATTTTATTGCAATAGTGTAAAACCTTTTTCCTATAAGACTATTTATATTACAAGTTAATTTATATGTATTAAATTACTTAAAGTTGCATAGGAGCTTTGAATTTGCTGCTAATATTGCAGGGGTTAGTTTTATTAATAGAGTTCGAGGAAATTTAATTAAGGTACCTTGCCATCAGTAAGGGTATGATTAATAAAGAGTCAGATACATTTACCGTGGAGGATGATATTAAAGTGCCATGAAATGTCGGCTCTTAGCTGTCGATGGAAATACATCACTATTGTATCAACAAGGTAAACTCGTACAATGTTGCGACGATATACCATAAATTATAAAAACGGCCAGGATAAATGGACGGCTCCCACGAGTCAGCCAAGACAAAAACTTGTTCGCTCCAAGTGCCATGGCGATTCCATTGAACGAGTGACAGCTGCTGCGCTCTCTTTGCTCCTTTCAATTCTAAACCACATATAAATGCTCTATGTATTTAATTGGGAACCAATGGCTAATTGATCTGTATAAACCCGGGACGAGGTACGTGAGATTTATTCATCCCTAAAGCTGAATTCAACGTAGGTTACAATTTTTTTATGTAATTCAACACTACACTATAAAATAAACTCAATCGAAATAAAAACACAGTCTGAACCTATGTACGAAATGTTTCATATATATCGTCTTTAGGAAGGTAATTAATGTTATTAATGTTCGTCTTTAAATGATAATATTGAACTCGGAATTATTATAATCCCGCATTAGGTAGGACCTATGCTTTACCCGCTTCCAATTTACCGAAACCAAAGTACCTACCTATATTCTATATTAACATGATATTAACACATAGTTAATCGAGATTATATTCTATCGGCGTACCGAGTTTCTGCAAAGTCCCGTCAGCCGTTATTGCGTGCAACATCCAACTTTAAAATATAAGTACGATGTACTTGGTAGCCTTGGTGGCCTGGTGTAATTTAAAATACCTTAATATTCAATGCCACCCCTGGAATTATGCGTAACTGACGGCTTACCATTACGAATAATTTTCAGGGGTGGCACTGAATAAACATGTTTAAATTCCTATATGATTATTTTAAATATAATAAAAAAAAAACAGCCAAGGCAATGCGCAGCACAGACCTACAAGGCTCGGCGCACACGGGCGTCTCGTGCCGCGAGAGACACAAAACGCCGATATCTCAAGTTAGAAACGGCATAGCGGTTCTCACTATACTTAGTTACTCGCTTTTGTAAAACTAGTCGGTAGTATTAGTATGGTTAATAAAGTCGCAATTAAATGTCGGTCTAAAACGATAAGTGTGTGCGAGACTAGACTAAGCCATATGAATTTATCTATCAGGTCTGGTTGACGGCAACGCCACTGGTGCTGGATTCGATTCCCACCTTGAACAAGTATTTGTTTCCATGTACCTTGCTTGTTGTTTACAACTACATAATATATACAGTAAATAATCAGCTAACTGGTTTTCTCAATACAAACCTCTTTATTTTTGTTTTATTTGGATATTTATTTAATAAAAAGTTGTGGCGTTTTGCGGCTGTTGCAGCCCGTGTGTGATTAGGCTAACAGACCAGTGGGAGTAGATCTACGTAGGCAGACGCAAGCGCCGACAACCAGCGCTTTTTTATCTGTTTCGCGACGCATGACCCGATGACCGTAGTTTGCAACGTCGCCAATTTGTACGAGATATCGGACCGACTCCTGCGCAAGATAAACTCACTGCCCACTCTCCAGACTGGGCATGACACTAAAAACTAACAATTTAGTATCTCTCCAATAGACCTCAAGTCCAGACATCATGACCTTATTATTGAGGTAATATTATTTTTTATTCGATGTAGTCTGTTCAAATCTCAAAATGGGTAAAGCCAAGATATACCTACCTAAAAAAACACTCGTAGATTACCGTGCAGTTAGGTAAAAACTTAGGTAGCAGTTCGGTAGTGTCCCAAAAAAAATACGGGAACGGCAAGAAAAAAATTTTTAAAATTAAGTAGCCTAATTTATTAACCGGTTCAAATAGTATCTTGTATTTACATAAATTCATAGCTGTTACATCGATTAAAAATGATTTTGATGGGCTTGCAAACATCACCAATGACTTCTCACAGACATTATAAGGATTTATTTTTTTATTATTTTGGCACGGGACTCTAAAACGAATAAGAAAACATAATCCTACTAATATTATAAATGCGAAAGTTTGTATGTATGGATGTTTGTTACTCTTTCACGCTCCAACGGCTGAAGGGATCTGCTTGAAATTTGGCACAGAGCTAGAATATGTTCTGGAATAACACATAGGCTACTTTTTATCCCGGGAACGCGGGTGAAACCGCGGGGAGCCACTAGTAAAAACATAAACAAGCACCACAGGGGAAATCACAAGACTGAAAGAAGCTTACAAAAACTTACACAAACTCAACCATTGGCGATCTCTCCTATGCATCGCATTAGGTAGGTAGGCACCAACTTACAACATGTTTTGAAGTTTCGGAGTATACGTGACTCACATAGTGTTGTTCGTATCCTGAATTTGAAGATGATGAGAAAACTACATAATATTATTATGACGATGAATTAAATAAAAAAAGGTCTCTACCATTGTATCTGACGTCAGAATTCGAAGTGGAAGCCGCTTCCCTCGCGCGTCTCCATCTTTTATTTATGGACGATTGATTGATGAAGCGTATATGAATGAATCGATTTATGGTTTCGTTGGGCGGACACTGTTTATGTGCCCGCTTGACGTCAAGAATCTTAAATGGGAAAAAATAAAGTCCCTCGAATTTATAATGCCAGTTCATAGGTATCCATGGCGGGTTCGATGGGATAAAGATATAGGTACCTACCTAACTCACAGTCTCGCTATGAATGGTAAGGTAGCAGGGATCCGCGCATCACTTGTAAATTGCATTATTCATGATAAGATGATTCGCGTTAAGATTAAACGAAACGTTAAGTACCTACCTAAGGTGTTTTGCCATTCATAGAAGCAGGTAAGTTATACATGTGTCCGTTAAATTTTATTCTGACCAAGAAATCTCACGATACTTGGAAAGACTGAAGATTTGAACACTTCTGAACACTTTTCATTGCATAATTTACGTTTCATTACATCATGCATCAGAAAGCCGCAGTTAGGTATAAATCTGACACCCTCACTCCAGTCCATTGAAAGGTCGGTGCTCTCTCTAATTTATCAGTAAAATTACATCGTAATTGTGTTATATTTTGACGTGACATGCATGAGATAGGTTAGCAACCGTCTGTGGTCGTACATTACAGATTACCCAATAGCTGTTATCGGGTTTGTTCGGCAGAATAATGCGTTGTTTGAAGCGCCGCCACTTCCTGCGCGATGACCTGCAACGTTATCGTATCTACTTACTGCGTTTGCGCACCAAACGCTATGCTGAATCTAACAATGGGAGCAACCGTGAAAATGGCTCAAAGAAGGCCATTTGGTGTACCAAATATTCAGTACAGTTTTGTCTTTTAGAGCTATTGGAGTTTTACTGCAAGCAAATAATTTATTAACATCCCACAACTAATTGCTTTTTAAGGTAATTTTACAGGTCTATTTTAAGACAATCAAAAATACAAATATAAAGAATCTAATATACGGAATCTTTACGCGTCACAACATTCAGCCAGTGCATTATTGCACAAGCGTCAGACACAAGAATCATTCTTCATTGTTTGATAATCACTAATGTGTATAAACATTCAATTGTTAATTTCTAAGGCTGGCGTTTATATGGAATATTTTAACGTGTTAGAAATACAATAGCATGTGTCACCGGATTGGAATGTTTAACCACTGATCGAAAGCGACCAAACTCTGACCATTGTAGGTACTCGACTGTACATAAGGGCTCACGCTTTTAAAAAACAATTAAGTATGTAATATTCCAAATATTACTTAAACTTATATTATGTTTATCAGCTCCACATTAATTAACGCCGATTATCCTAAATTCTTTGTAAAATAACGTTCAAGTTTATAATTTTAAAAGAGTCATAAAACATGGCAACTATTGTAGTAGCGCAGAATCTTCGACATCAGGCATAATAGGGTCTTTCAAATAATATAAGCCGTGTCGAAGAAAATCAAACTGGCAGCGCATGATGCATATCAGGCCATAGGTCAAGGAATGCGTTCGATAACTGGCAAGATTTGACAGTGAAATAGCGAGAGTCTCGTATAAAGTCTACCTATATCACAACGTCCAACAAATAGCAGCCCTGGTCACAAATCAACCTCACAATAGCCCGAATGATCCATCTCCTTCGTAGCATAGGTCAACAGGCCCGCCGAGCGAGCGAAGTCATTCTATACGGTATATATTTTTTTTATTTTATAAACATGAGTTCACCTGGATCAAACAGGTTTATCATCAATTGTAATATATCAAGGTTGACATATTTTATGTAGCGACAATCAATGTGTATGTAAGCGTTTAGTTTATCTGTTGTTGTGTGCTTAACTGCTTACTAACCTAGCGTCCCTATGCGCTTTACTGGATGCAACAGGACTAATATATGGCGACTAAATTCAAGGTGCAGTACCTACATCTCAGTCTGTGGAATCATATTATATAAATATACAATATTATGAGCTATTTTTTTCAACCGCAGCAGAAAGTCATGGGTTCCTATTGTTGATCTAAATTTGAGAATGATAACTTTCAAATTATCATGCATTCGAGTTCTCATTCATTGCGTCAGACGCAATTGTACCTACGCTATATTTATAGGTATGTACTTAAGTAACATAGTTTGACACATTTTGTAAAATTTTCAAAGAGATTTTTAAAGTTCACATTACCACATCTTAGGGCCAATAACCAATAACATCCTTTTATCACATTGCCAGGCCCCATCCGGCCATCAAACAATGCAGGCGACAGGCTGTCAACATCTGTTGTCCCAATTTGAACTATCTAACTTTGCTGCAGTAGGTACCTACACTGTTACGAAGTAGGATACGGACGAGATGAGCGAAGGATTTATAACGTCATCGGTACGTGTTGTAATTATCTGCTTATAGCTTATTGAAAGCTTCATAATTTTGCCTCTCAAACTACATGCCTAACTTATTGGAAAAGCCTGGCTGGACAATAGAAACGAAAATTGATGTTTCATATAAAAATAATTTTCTGATTATATTCTCAACTACTTACGTGTTTACTGTCCGACAAAAGCGTGCTCCGAGCATCCCGGATGATGTCGGTAAAAGGAAACGGGCGCGACGGCAAACTCCGCCAACGGTCATGCAGCAGAACGCCCGCCCGCTGCCCGCCGTCTTGCCGCCGCCGAGCGCCGGACGACCGCGTCGCTATGCATCGGATACATACTTACTAGTCTTGCCTGTTAGGAAGAATCTAGCTTGCCTCTAATTTTCCACATTATAAAATGAACGCCATTAATCCGTCACTGATATTTTTTTTATTTCTTAAAAACAATGTTAATTCGATTTGGGTTTGAGGTACCTATTTTCAGGGTCGTTTCTATTTTATTTTTATGCACCACATAAAAATATTTTTATTCGTTAATTTTATTAATTTAATATCACATAGGTACAAAATGCACATTTGTTTGAGAACCTTCGGGGTTAGATAATAGATTTTTTTTTTGTAAAGATTGTGTGTTGATTGAAGTTTGATTTGAACTTGAAATTACGGTCGTCTAATTTTCATATAAAATTCTATAAAGTTTTAAGGCGATTTGTTGAAATTAATTTCAAATGTACAATAGATTCGCAAGATAAAGACGAATCGAAATCCTTTTGATGCAGACGGGTAAAACCAAACTTTGTACTTTATAATAATATACTATTCATTGACAGAAATAAATAGGTATTTACCACAGATTGCCAATCCAATATACTTAAAAATTAAATGGGTACATATGTACATAACAATCATTTGTTTTTTTTTAAATATCAATACCTACCCCAGTCAATTTTCAAGCCACAGGCTATAAATCGTCATCAGTAAAGTATTTACTAGGGCTGGCAATGATTATACTTTTGCCTAACTAGTGTCGATTTAAATGACTGTTGTTATGTAACTAAATTAAAAGATTACCTATAAGATAAGTATTTAAAATAATATAGCGTACTATATTTATTTATCAACTGGATAACTATTTTTTTTAATTTTTCGCGCTGGTTATTTCATTTAACGTAGGATGGCTAGGTACCTTAACCCAACCCTGCATTCATTCAACTGACTTTTGACAGCAGTTATAATTTGATAAGAAAGATCCTTTCCATTACTTTTGAAAGTTGTGGGTTAATTGAGGTAAATTTTGATAGTTAGGATATATAATGTTTTATAAGTGCATAAAATATAAAGTGCTAGAATAACTTAAAGGTGCAGCGACATGGATATTGGAGGCAACTGAGGCAAGAGATATCTCACAAATTTTCCGACCGACCATCGTTCAGCGTTTTTAAGTACTAAGTATTATTTTACATAGTTTTTAATAAAATAGATACATTAAGCTACTAAATCTCTCATGTTGTTGAGACAGCAAATTGAAATTTTAATTGCGTTAATAGACTTATTGTGGTAGGTAGGTAATCCTATTGATTCCAACCATTTAAGTCACTACTTATGTTTTACACTGATGTTATGTTATGACAAAGAAAGTACAATAAATCTTTTGAAATTGTGAACAAAAACACCCAAAAAATACAACATTGGCAAACATATTGTGAGCATAAATACTCCGGTTTACCTAATAGTAACCAAATGATGTGGTAAATAAAACTGGTAGTAAATGATATTGATGTGATTTTAGATTGATTAATATCAAATATGTCTGGTATTTCAATTTGTTCATATGGTTAAGTATTTTGTTACAACTTGTACGGAACATGACATATTGTAGATATTTCATGCACTTTTTGCATTTATCAATATCTCAATATATACCCATCTAAATAGAAAGCTAACAATAACTCAGATTGGTCAAAACAAGGTTTCAATAGTCAAATACAACATTAATATGTTTAAATATATTATACAAATGTTAAGTATGAATGATCACACATTATCAACAATTTTCCTGTCATTGTCAATGACATAGTGACCATTTAAATAGTTTGAGTGAAGGTGAATAAATGTTTCAATCAAAATAAACAATTGTTAAAAGTGATAAACCTATGTGTTTACTATATGTTTGAGAATGCATCAGGACTTGTTAATTGGTAAGTTGTTCCTTATTGTTTTGAAATAGGTATTACAGTAAGTAAATAAACCAAAAAAACACTATGCTTTTTTGCCTGCTTTGCGTTAAGTAAACTTGTTTAAGCTGTTGTTTTAATACATACATAATTTAGGATATTGTGTATATGCTGTCTTGTGTTGCAATATTATAACATTAACTAGTTTAAGTATTATATATTATGTACAGTGCTTGTAGCGCACAGTTATATACTTCCTATGCCAATGTTTTGTCATTGGACGCTTTTAGCTACTTTAGACAATTTTTTTTATGTGATATGTGAGGTTTTGAGGAGTAGAAAAACGATGCATAATGTAGTAAACATTCGTATTTATAATATAATGTTGTCGTTTTATTTACAAATAAATACAAATTCAGTTAATAAATAAATGGTAAATTATCTACATCTTAATAAGTATGTTTTATATCTCATTTCTTAATCTTCTCTGGATTTGTGTGGAATCCAAAATACTAACGTTAACGTTTTCTTATGACACGTAACGGTCTCAAGAAAATTTGAGACTTTCGACGTTCGGGCGACACGTTCACGTACATTCACACTATACGACTATATTTACAAGGTACTCGTAGACGATTCACTCAGTGAGCGCGGGGTGCTCGTCCGACGCCTTCCCCGCGCTACACACTCCACTCGGACCAGGCACAGCGTTCACTGAGTCCACCCCCGCGCGGTCCGAAGCTCTCCGCTCGCCAATAAATATTTGTACAACGCGGTCGCGGGCGCGCCGCTCGACTGGGCGCTTCGGAGGGCGCGGGCGGCACGCGGCGGGACTAGATAATACTGGAGAGTCGCGGCGGTGGGTCGGGGCAGCGGCAGCCGGAGCGGCGGCAGCGCGCGTACAGCGCCGCCCCCGCCGCCGCGCACCCACGCAGCGGCCAGTACAGCCACAGGCACGGCAGCGGCAGCGCCAGCGCCGTCGCGCACGCCAGCCGCGGGCCGCACGCGCACGGCGAGCCCGCCTCCTCCTCGCCGCTCCCGCAGTGGTAGAACAGCGCCTTCACGCAGCACATGCACGACGCGTAGTCGACGCACGCCTCGGCGCTGCACAGGCACGAGCCGCACAGCCAGCGCGAGGGCAGCGGCCGCGGGCGCGCGCACTGCTCGCAGCGGCACCGGCCGCAGAGCTCGCACACTATCGAGTCGGCCGGGACGCCGCCCGCGCCGCCACCGCCGCCGCCGGCGCGCCGCTTGTCGGCCGCGGCGGCCGGCTGCGTCGTCACCGGCTTGAGGGGCTGGCAGGCGGCCGCGTGGGGAGGCGAGCGCCGCGGGGCCTCCACGTAGGCGTTGCGCTCGCGCTCGGCCTCAGGTCGCGGCCGCAGCAGCGACACGGTGGGCTGGCGCGCGCCCGTCGGCCTGTGGACGCGCGCCGCCGGCTTGGGCGGCCGGGGCGGCGCCGCCGGCCCGCCATACTCATCCATCGAGTCCGGCTAACGGCTCTCCGGGCCGTCGCCTTCCTGTTCCCTCATCGTCCCCACCTGCAGATACGACATTTGGACTTGTTAATTACGTACGAATATTACGATAACCATCTAGGGATTGGCGATCTCACTTTCATCATCTCGCATTCATAATTCTGACGTTTACGTGTGCATGTACATATGGGCATTCGAACATGGAAACTTCTCCAAATACGATCGTTTTTTGTATAGGAAGATGGCAAGACGAGCATAAAAATAATAGAACACTTCTGTTACTTATACCTCCAAAGTTGATTATTGCACGGAGTCGGATCCGATGTCTTGAATATTTAATAATGACTAAAGTGAATTCACTGCTCATTCCAAGTCAATATATTTTTTAACTAGATCCTACTCAGCCAGTTTTATTGATTGTGTGCAATTGTCTTTAACTTCGTAGGTTTACCTAGATAGTTTTATTGCTAGATTTAATCTGTATCATAATTAACTTATCTAGAAAGTTGACTAAAAGTTAGTCGTACAAAGAGTCATGACTGTCTGATGTGAGATAATAGATGTACCTACCTCGTACCTACCTCGATATAGCAAATCATGATACAATTAGCGATGCTGTATGAAATTTTATTTGGCGTATATTTCATAGATAATACTACTGGTACGATGGTTTAATGAAGTAACCGAAATCATTTTTATTAAATAATCTCATTTGATTCTGAAACCTTTAGAATCGCAATATCAACATATCACTCAAGTGGATAGTGCTTATACCCAATTAAGTACATATTTTGATTAAGATCGAGTGCCAAATTGAAAATGTCAAAATCATTGTGCATACAATACTAACGTAGTATGGACTATATGAAGTAGGTTAAAGTAGATAATGCATTTGATGAATTTTATTGAACTTAATTTATGCCTCCGCTAATAGCTGTGTTGTTGTTTTAAACCATTTAGTGTAGCGAAATTATTAGCATTGTTACTGCCAGTATCTAAATATTTAAAGCGCGCAATGAATGAGTAATAAATCCAGGTAGAACCACAGTTAAGTACATAATTATTAATTATATAATGAACAAAAAAGGTATACTTTGATTTTCCATCCTCTAATAATTTTACCGTATTTTACTCGCAGTTCTATAGATTGCAGTCAAAGGTCAATAGTTGTTACGAATTTTAATGGATTTTACCGCTTACTTAAGACAACAGCCGATTGGTACCCAAATTACTGGTATAACCTGCTCAGCTCTTATATTTATTCAAAATGACACCCATTAGATTATTAAGATGTCTTCTTCTTTATATTTCCTATCAGGTAATATGATTTCGGAAGCATTTCTTTTGGTCTATCTTCAGTCTCTTTCAGCTCTCTGTAGAGCGGTGTCTAAGTTAACTTCCTCTGAAGATAATTTCTAGGCCTAAGCATTGGCCATGTCTCTACATCCAAACTTTTTTTATCAACGGGTTCAACGTTCGAGGAGTTTAGCTATCTTAAGAATTATTTAATTTGTTGTTATTAATGAAATCCACTTTATGGGTAACTTGATTATTTTTCTATATATTTTTGAATCCAAGTAAATTGCAGCTTAACTGCATATAACGCATCTGCAAAGTAACAATCGAGGTGGCAAAAGCCCAGGAGATAATTTAAAATTGAATTGGAATTTATACGGAATCTTTTATCACGCTCAGATTCAATAACCACATAATATCTATGTCATCTGTCTCTATGACTCTCTTCGTCCTAGAATTATTCAGAATACACGACTCTAGTAGTAATTAAAAGTAGGCACTAGGATATCTCTTGCTCCAAGAATACCATTAAGTAAATGAGCTATTACAACCGTTTTATCACACATTTATAACAGTATTTTGTTTTGTCTAAATAATATGCCTTATCGGTAAAGTTCGTTACAAGATATTAGCAGTTATATTGCCATTGTTTACAATTATTCTTTATCTATGCTCACAGTTATCAACTTATTTTCGAAATTCGTCCCACTGTTGCTATAATAAAGTGCTTAAGCCTTGTAAGTTATTTATTAAATATCAATTTTATTATTAAATGATATTCGTGATAATTCTCGGAGTTTTAAACTTCAGAAAGACAATATACATAATGAACCACTGTCGGATGTAGTACCTGCGTTTTGTTTGTATAGTATGAATTACACATACGCATGGTGTTTAAATAGATCCAAATCGTACAATAAACGAAAGCATTATTATTAAGTCGTTAGTTGAGAAGGTTCTCGCTGTGAGCGCTGAGCGCTGCACGTGTGCCGGTCGTCAGGCGGCGGCGCGGCGAGGCGTCGCCTCTCGTCATTCATGTTCGCTCGATTTCTTTGCAATCCATGTAATTACTACCTACGCATGACTACGTGATCTACATCAAAAAACCAGCTTGTTAGATCCGCATATGTTCAATTTGAGAACAAAACGACTGTTTGGGCCGGTGGGCGAGATGTTCCACGTCAGAATGCCATATGTACTTACAAAACAGACTTTCCACGGACACTCGTCTCCTACACACATCTTTACACAAGGGCACTCGGGCCTAACGGCCCCACACACATACACTGAGCATCCTTGTTGCTCTGTGGTTTCCGAGCAGATGGTCATGCCGCACCGAAACCGCGCCGGAAGATTCACTGACACACAAAAATACGGTAGAACCACCGAATTTCGGTCGCGCAAATCCACGGGAAGGTTCATGAGACCGGCGCGGTCCGGAGCGGCACCTGGCGCGGGCGGGGGGCAGCCCACGCACCGGCCTCGATTCTCGTCCGCCCGCCGCGCGGTTATCACTGCAATATGGCCGCTACTCACTTCCTCGCTGAAGTTCTTCGTTGATTTCTACTCCTGATCTCGACGACGGCGTTTTTTGTATCCGTTCCGAACTCGTGCGGATTCACTGCACTTATTCTTATACACATTTTAATGGAAAACCGGGAGCGCTAGCGCTACGCTCCGACGAAACGACCGTTCCGTTCGCTGGCACATTCCGCACTGGCGTCGGCCGCGGGTGCGGGTCGGCGGGAGAGGCCGCGCTCCCTCCGCCGCGCACCACTCCGCCCGCGCCTCGCCTTTTTATGAATGGAAGGCGGCCATACTGAATGAACCGCGTACACGGAGCGGTTGGCCGCTATTTTCGCGGGCGAGAGCGACGCTAGGGGTCCGGGGGGCGGAGGCCGGAAGCGGGCTGTGAGCGCTCGCGGTGCCAAATTTTGCGGCGCGGGCGGTGGCAGCGGATGTGCTCATTTACCAAGCTTCCGGCGAAATCCCCCCGCGCAGCCGCATCCGGGAATTGGGTTTCCGGTAGGCGAGTGTCGCAGCACCGGGATACCGCCCACTTTCGTCCTGCAACTACTGTGCTCTCGGCATCCATGAAAAACTGCAACTTTTATCTCGCAGAATCTATTTTTTCCTGAATAAATATGTCATATGGCGATAAGACTCGTCTACGCACAACTTTTTATTTACATTGAAACAACATCATTAGCGTTCTATTTCTGATTAACGATGTTTTGAAATTCATGGGCACGTAACGCTTCCATTCACTACAATATTTTGGTATGCGCGTGGTAGAGAAGCGCGCCCCGACGCCGCCGCCGCCGCCGCCGTCGACGACGGCATCTGTTATCGCGAGCGGTAATTTTCGCAAGGTTGCAGCGACAATAAGGCGTGTTGTGCACGCTGCGTCTCTGTGTCAAGGACGAGCGATAACGCAACGCCACACCGCGATGGATGTCACACTTACGACCAATCGCCGCTAAAATACCTAATAATTCACCGAATTTACATTCAGATAGTTATCCCATAAGACGAGTACGAGATTGAGGAATTCGTAAAAGTTTTAGAAACGGTAGTAATTTGCAGGTGGTCCCAACTGTATAACTTTAAGTCGGAGTACAAAACATGAAATAACAAAAACAATACTAAAAACCCTTGAAGACGTTTATAGTTTAAAGTGTCTTAAAAAAATGGGTTCACAAAAGTGCCATACACTTTTTAGGTTGACAAATAGGTAAAAATGTACCAAGATAACTCAACGTAAAATAACATCTGGCTCATAGCTTAAGTGAGTGAAAGTTGTAAGCAATCTTTGCCATCAATAATTGTGGCTAACCATACTAAAATGTATAAAAACATTGTCGTTTACTTTCTGAACTATCTCAATTAAGTAAACATCTGTCAAATTCCCGATATTACTAGGGAGTTGGAATGTTATGAGCTATCATGTATTTACCTACCATACCATCTATGTATTTATATCAGTATCAACTTATATGGACGTATACCTACGGCTCTCTTATTAAAATTACTTAATTACTCCCCGTGGTTTCACCCACGTAACCACGTCCCCTATGCCTATACGTACTCTATGTGTTATTCCAGAACATATTCTCTGTGCCAAATTTCATCTCGATCCCTTCAGCCGTTCTGGCGTGAAAGAGTAACGTACATTCACTTACAAACTTTCGCTTTTATAATATTAGTAGGATATACTGACTAACATGATAGAGATTTTTGTATTATATCTTCCTCTTGTTTTGCGAAATATTTTCCTCTTTAAGTCTAAACAAATGGCAATAATTTCATCTGTTATATGTAGATATTAAATGCATTTCCACGCTTACTATTTGTACTCTACACTAAACACATGATATATTTATTAAACATGAATGGATTGGCCGGCTCAGAGAAATGTTGGTGATTTAAATAATTATTCAGTATGTTAGAACAAAGACCCCCGCGGTCACTGCGATGCTGAATGGATGTAGCGATAGAATGGCTGAGCATTTACAAGAAAAAAAGAATAATCCTCTACCTGAGCTTGTTCATTCGCCCAACTTCTATTGTTAAATTGAAATATAGGCCCACATATTACACCAGATGTGTTTCAACGTTTAAAAGTTTCGTTGTTACGACGATGGGAACGTCAATGGATAGAAATACTGATATTAAAATAAGCATGACCATGGACATAAAGACATGATTGGTACACGTACACGTTTAAAATACTTGGCGCTATCTAAACGAGATTCATAGAAAGTAAGATGGAAGTAGTAGGTACTCAACAAAACTCGGACAAATCTCTGGCAAAACTCTCCTTATGAAGACAATAAGAGAGCAAAGATATAATAGCATTAGGTAATCACGACTACCGCATGCCAAACTGTGTTTGGCGTACTGTTAAAAAAAAAGAGCTTTATTTCTGAAATCATTACATCAAAATTTACGCCGAGACTTCCCAGTAAGTAATCGGAGATACTGGTGTTGGGAATGACTCGCAACTCCCCACTTGGATAACTGTATGGATCAAGATGCAGGAAAGATGAGTTCGAGCACTGCCCCGACTAGGCAAGACATGGAAAAATGGATAGCGGTAGGCTTTACTCTGCTGGTATGAAAATAGCTATTAAGTGAAATGACAATTAGCTTGGAATTTTGTCAACTTAATTGTTTCAAGTTCGACATTATAGCTACAAAATCATTGTCCATAAAAGTTGCAGATTCGATGCAGATCTGAAATCTAGAAAATACAACAGATACATAGGTATCTGTTGTATAAATAGTTATATATAAAACGAAAGTACATATAAATATGCAACCACAAACATTATTTTAACAGATCTCTTGAATATTTCAATTATTGGAATTGCAAGGTGATTAAATTCATGAGCTGTTACGAAATGTGACGCCAACCAAGGAAGAACAATAGAAGCGACAATGGGTGGCCTAAATAGGTATTGGTAGTAAAAACGACACCGTTGCCACCAATTGATCAATGCATGCATGCTAACTGCTTCAAGTAATGTAATCAGAGCTCGACGATCCAGGAATATCAGCCCAACAATGAGATTGATAGGAGATCAGTTTTCGCGGTACTCATTTGCAATTATGGTCACCTTTGTTCCCTTTACAGGAAAACTGCGCATTTGAATTCTCAGTAATCTGATTTGTTTGCACATGTGGAATATATTTACCAATAATATCAGTTTATCCTATAATTTGTGTTTAAAATATGTGTTCTTGTGGCAAAGTAGGCGTTATAATCGCCGGCCTGTGCGATAGAAATCAGGTTTCATTTGTTATTCTGGAGGCGGCGGCGGCGTCGTGAGTCGAGTCGAAGCGGAAGCCGACTTCGCCTCCGCCCGCACTTTCCATCCGCCATCGCTTGCACCTATGCAGCTAAATTGGTCCCATCTGTTTTATAACTACATTTATATATTTTCTGGCTATTGGATTCTAAAATTAATGTGACTCAAAGCGTGCATTTATAAACATGCATATATACAAAAATAACTGCAGTAACTTGTATGATATTATTTCATTTATATTTAAGTAAATCTACCTACTCAAGGTGTAGAATTTTAAACGACTGATAAATTTATCACGTGTTTATTTCAATGTATCAGTTTATTATAATAATATGTATTATATTCAAAACATTTTTAATGAACACTCTTAAATGGCGCTAGTAGTTATCCTTATCATTCGATTGTTTTCTGAAATAATCATAATCTTTGAACTTCCTGCTGCGGTCGTACGGAGTTATCGTCATTACTATTTATTATCTTACTTAGATAAATCCAATTCAATGCATAGATACTATATTATGATTCTATTAAATGGTAAATAGGTAAATACCTAAACCAAAATGCGTGTCCAAGTCATCTTTATTACGAAACGATCTGTCTAGTTTCTTGACAATGATGAATAGTATTGTTGCTTTACGCGGGTTTAATAGCTGATAAATAGTTCAATTTAAGAGTGTTGTTTTCACGAATTTATCATCGTATTGTGTACCAGAATCGGTTGATAATACTAGAGTACTATCGGGTACGGGGCGCGGACGCGTTGTAAATAATACCGGATGTTTGCCACAGATAAAAGAAACGTGAATGAGAGCGTTAGAACGATCCGCGTATGTTTTGCGTCCGTATGTTGGCGACTTAACGACATCACAAGGAAATCATTCTTAACCTAATCGCAAACGGGTGACTGATATTATTACTACTTCTATTGAGTTTTTGACACTAAGCATAAAAAAAAATCCACAGACTTTAAATAAAAATAGCAAGGGCGCTATTCCTAACTGATGTTTTATATTAAGCAGAACTGGCTATATTCCTACGCCCACCCCGTTAGAAGCCTGTTCAAAGTAGTCAAGAGAAAAGAAATACGTGTACCTATATCTTCCTACGCTATAACGCGAGAACTGAACCCAACACAGGATGTTGTATACCTATTCTAAAGTAGCGTAATAATACAATAGTATATACATATGTATGTTCGTGTCGCGCGCTTATATAATAGAATAGATAAAGATTCATTCTGTAGTGTCTTGTGCCAAGCAATATTTTTAATGAATCGGCCAATATGAACCGAGTATTACGTAATAACAAAAGCCAGAATGAAGGATCTCATTGAATGGTCGAGTGTCGCGCACGACTCGGTCCATTCATGGCACACACTCATCGGTGACCTTAGCCGTACCAAGCCCATGTGGTCGCTTATTTCGTACAATCAGCGCACCGGGACTGGCTACATGGCGAATATTAAGACACAATTCTTACAGTTTATTTAAATATTATTTAAAGGTGTCGATATACATTAGATCAAAATTGCAACAGTATACGTTGGCAGCGATGGCGACGTAATTTTACCATAGATGATATTCACGTATTCTCGTTTTAATTGGTGGCAATTATATAAATTCCACGTAGCGGTCGGGTGAGGGCGTGCAAGAGCGAGGTGTGGGGTGTGCGGGGGGTGCGGCGGCGAGGCGGTCGACCTTCCATGAGGCCGTCCGTCCACGTCCGCCGCCCGGCCCTCGGTGCCACTCCGCTGCTTGCCATCGTGACGGCTATTATTGCCCCCGCCGAACGATCGCAGGAAACACCGCACCGGTATCACTATAACACCATATTAATCCGCATACTTGACCATTTCAATGTACGAAGGGATCTATTGATAAAATATTACTAACTACCGAATACGAATACGAAGTAGGTATTGCTTAAAGCACAAAAAATTACATTGACTAAGACCTCGTATTTTCAGTATTCCCGTAAAAGATACCTACCACAGATCAGATCTGTTCATCATCATTTATACAAAAAATAAATTGGTATCTACCTTCCAGTTTTTAGTTCCATTATTATTGCTACGAATGAGTACATCATCACTACATAGTATAAAACAAAGTCGCTCTCTCTGTTCCTATATCCCTATGTATGCTTAAATCTTTAAAACTATGCAACGGATTTTGATGTCGTTTTTTTTTAATAGATAGAGTGATTGAAGAGGAAGGTCTATGTGTATAATAACATCCATTAAATAGTGGAGAAATACTGTTATTTTTGAGGTTTCTGATCTGATATCGGCGTGCCTATAAGCATTGCACCCGTGCGAAGCCGGGGCGGGTCACTAGTATAGTAATAAATAACTTATAACATTGTGTTATAACACTGCATTTAGAGGTTGTTACTCTGGTTGTTTCTCTATAAAATCAATGTTCCTATTTTCGTAAGTGCTTTGCGCCACCTTTTTACTGTGACAGTTTTCAACATTCCACAAAAGTTGCTCGTGATTAGAAAATACCAAACTAATGACGTGCGCGTCCAGGATACAATGTTCACTCGAAAAGCAAAAGTAGCTGTGACAGAGAGCGTCCATAGTCGGGCCAATGACATCACTTTCTACATCCAATATGCCTTAACTATGTTCACAATGCCGTTTAACAAAACGCTTTATGTCGTAGCAACATAGATCTCAAAATGAATGCCAAGCAAAGCAGTTTTCATCCATTGCAGCAACCAATAGTTGCACCATTGTTACTAAAGTAGAGAGATACTGTTATTGGTATATAGTTGAAAAGTCTAATATCTTTTTATAACTTCGTGTGAGCACCTAATATATTGTACTTTTATATTGAATAAGGTAAGAATAGATGATGGTTCTATTTCTGCCTAGGGTGTACTTAAGTGTACTTTAAGATTCCTGTTTTGATCGATTTCCTTGTTTTCGACCTAGTCTTTTGGTCTCTCGATCTTTACCACAAATTGTTGACTATCTATAATATTTGAGAGTTTACCTATACCACACTAACCCATAGACAGGAAGTAGTACCGCACCGACAACCTATGAGAGTAAAAGATTTCTACGTTTGTAAGAGCAGTTAGTTAACCGGCTAATTCGAAGTTCATCAAGAAAATCATAATCCGGTTATTTAATGTTTCCTGAGAAATTTGAGGCCATTTCCTGGTTTATAAGACTAATATAATAATAAATATCAGCTGCACAAACCGTCGCAGTATCGTGACCAGACCTTATGCTATTGTCTCAAAGTGTTTGACGTCAGTTTCAGTTCTGAAAAGTCGTCGTCGCATGCAAAATCAATCATCTCAAGAATTTTAGCGTCTTGGACTGCCATTACATGAACATTGTTGACATTTCTGCACCATTCTTTGTACCAGTTACCGTTTGTCTTTATCTGTTGCATATCTACTTAACATCTCAAATGTTATTAAATATACGAGAAAGTACAAGACAAAAAAGGCTTACCATGACTGATTATGAGTGACACAATGACTGAAAGTGTGTGTGTCATGCGTTGACTTGACAGACACTTGATGGTAGATGACAATGAGCATTCACCGAGCTCCAGTTTTAAAACGGTAAATTCAATTGCAGCTACGGCAACTTCTTTTGCAAAAACAAGCAAAATCCAACTCCAACAACAACTAGCTGGTGGTTACCAGCAACTTTGCATGAGGGAGTAGTGATTTACACCTTTGGCGGCGGTACGGCTAGGTGCGGTGCCGTGGGCGAACGGGCCAGCTGCCGCCCACGCCCGCCGCCCGCGCCTGCCATGCGTCGAACAAGCGTCGTCGCCGCAAATTCCAAGCCCACCACTACTCCTCGTCCCACACCTGCGCTCTCTAACAGTCCCTACACCACACATACATGACACTTGTCAATATTCGTTGCCGCTCGAATACGATCCATCGCACTTCGCATTAACCACTATCGGACGTTTTGGAACCAGTATTTGTACGCTGGTGTTGATTTTCGTTAAATTTCACCATATCAATCAAGCGGTTTGACTTTTTGCCTTATTCTCATAATCATTGTATTAAAGTTGTACATCTGTTAGGTTGTGTCAGTTATTATTGTTATTTAATAGATTTATTTTTCCGCGTTTTCAGTTTGTTTTAACTTATTAAAATACTAGTGGCTCCCCGCGGTTTCACCCGCGTTCCCGGGATAAAAAGTAGCCTATGTGTTATTCCAGAACATATTCTAGCTCTGTGCCAAATTTCAAGCAGATCCCTTCAGCCGTTGGAGCGTGAAAGAGTAACAAACATCCATACATACAAACTTTCGCATTTATAATATTAGTAGGATAATTTGCTAGTGTATTTAGATTTAGGAGAGATGTTTTGTTTAATTATTGAGGTCAACCAACCGAAATAAAGTATACATTAAAAACGGTAATTAAATACATAAGACTATCTCTATACTGAAAAACGTAGTATTTATCTTGCGTTTTTTTTCATCACTGAAGCGGACACATTAAGCATTTTTTTTTTACTTTTTTTGACAAGTTTCACAAGGGGCGTATTATGAACGTAGGAACAACTAGGCAAACATAATTATTTCAGCTGGCATGAGACTGGGTTATTTCACAGCTTCTGTCATCGCGCAGCGAATCACATTCGTTGCTTAGTGCTTATCTGGTAAGGGTCAAATGACATATAACCGGCCTGCTTCATATGTCCTCGTAATACCGAAATAGCAAGGCAGTTGAGTTGACGCCATCAAATGTACACAGACAGAACGGTGTCTTTTTGTATGACTCTATGTCAAGGCTTTTTCGCGGTTACTGCAAACTCAATAGACTTAATTTTTGTGCAATGTAATATTAAAAGCAATAAATATAAATTTACACCTTTATGGCCTTTGAAACATGAAGTCAAACAAAGCTACCGATAATGCCGGAGATTGACAAACTATAGAGAGGAAGTTGGTCTTATCTAATTATAAAAGTATGTAGGTAATAATTAGTTTTGAATAGCTTAAAGTCTTACTCATGTTTATCCAGTGTCTTGAAGCCCATCTAGATCGGTAATGGTTTAGTCAAGATGAGATTTACATAGATAAGCATTAAATCACAAATAAAGACATGATTTTTATAACTTACCTACATGTTACGTGGACGATAGAATTAGTAGATACCTGTAAAAGAAAGTAAGTACATTGAGTATATTTACAGCATATTGAGACATAGAGTAAAGAGAGATTAATTGTTCCGCATAAGAAAATATGACATAATTTTAATATATTGATGTTTCATATCAGTATCGAAATTCCACGCATGTTATGTACTTGTAATAGCGAATACATGGTCGATTCAAGTGAGAAGGTCTTATTGAATACTGAAATAAAAATTATTATAAAAAAGCTATTTGAAATAAAAATATTCATCATGAATGAATTAACAATTCCACGTTCATAGCGTTAATCAATGAGTTGCATGCAGGCAAGAGTCCGAGCCGATGTCGAGCTCATTGATCGATCGACTCGATAGTCTCCACTACAGATACATGTAGTTTGTATATACAGAATGCTCACAAGCAAATAAAACCGGATGGCGCACACCGCTGCGCGCGCGCCTGTGTGGGTGCGTGCGCAAAGGATTTCCTACCGCCCCGCGCCCGCGCGCCCTCCCCTGCCGCAGACCTGTTGCGCCGCTACCGGAGTTACGCCGCATAGTTACCAGACTTGATATGCCTGCTCTGCGCCGCGCGCCGCGTCGACTCAGCCAGCGCCCGGCTACACGCACACCACAAAACCGCGTTCGAACACTTAATTATCATGGCGCAGCACTCGTGAAATGGCTGTGCATCTCGTCTGGTCCCATCGACATCTTTTATTAATCTAATATCTTCCATTACCGGTTGCACTAAAGTAAAACATCTAACCCGTTCGATTTATAGCTCCTCTTATGGATGCAGCCGGATACATGACATCATGTGATGCTAATTCACTCCGGGCGGCGCTATCATTTCGAATTATAAATCTTCTATGGAACAGATCATTACATTCGGAGTTCCTCTGAGTGGAAAAACTAAAACAAAAACGTTGCTCAGAGAGCGTAGGTATTCTCTGAGGCGTTGCCTAATTTCTGAGGATCGTGACACTTGTAACCGACTCTATTCGTTCCCATCTTGCGTTTCCTCCGTAAATTAAATATGTAATGTACACACTTCATCGGATTATAGCTGCTGACTAATAATTACCTTTAATTTTTGTTACAAGTTTTCCAATCATATAATCACTTATATAGGTTACATTATGTAAACTAAGACTCTTAAGTATCTCTGATCAAAAGTATATACAAGTTTAATACTCAACTGAATATGTCTAACTCAAATAAACTCCTGCTATTGGGTATATATCATCAGTTTCACAAACAGAAATCGCCAAAACATATATGTACCTATATATTAACAATGCAAGCTACGCTCATAAATAAAATAAAGTAACATTTTATAAGTATATCTAACTATTCTAGCTAGATAATAGAGAAAAAAAATACATTGTCTGAATCTATTGGCATTTGGCAAATACTATACCTAGCTATTGATACCTGTCTACTCAATTTTATGATGCCAATTTAATTTTTAAGTGATCAATTTCGCTGATACTTGCCTATATTTATTATAACTGTAGACTGTTAAAGTGAAACAAAATTGTTAGGTTATCGCTTCGAGAAACAATTTAATTTTAGAGTTAATATGTGCAATCTACATGCAGGTATCGTATGCTTTCATCGAACATAATGATTATTAAGAGATAATTTACTCGATAAATAACATCAAACATAACTACCTAAATAATATTGTGTATCCGCAAAGTAGGGACTAGCTGGCGCGTTGGCCGCAAGCTAACACGGTGAAAAAACAGGTAGCGCCGTTCCATCCACTGTATCGATCTTTATGTTATTTTTCTTATTTATCTTTTTTATCTGGGGCTCCGCTTCGAGACTCGGACCCGAACGGAAGTTGTAACGATTTTTAATCGTAGCAAGTATCTCGGCCGGCCGGTTCGTATGGCCGCTTTGGACAACGAGTTTATATTATATTTTTTGTAAACAACCACCGGAAACGGCCGAGAGAACGTACTGCTCTGGAACACATATCTTCCATTACGTCTGTCTTTCGGTTCTCAGTAATATTGATAAGAAATACTGATAAGGCCAAGTGTTCGAGAAGATCTACGAGACAGCTTAGAATCGTTTAACTAAGGGGAAGTTTGATATTAAGTACTTCGTACTTACCTAGCTGCTACCGCGATACTAGCGCTATTGGTAGAACGGGTTTATACGTAGGTACAGACACTATTTGAATCCTAATGGCAACAACTTCGAACGAGCTTTCACGAAGATGGCAATATTAGACAATTGAAGCTGGTATCAATGTCATTAGCTGACCCCGTATAAGACGGACTGTAAATTGCGACGATGTATTTTTGTAACATTTTTCTGCCAATAGCGAGGCGTGGGCGCGTGATAATGGCCCGAAATATCCACGTTCTCAACGCCCACCCGGACCATCGAGAATATTACTTTACAGATAAATATTACTTTACAGATAAATAATTCTTATCCGAACCGATGTGAACTGGACAAACGAGGAGAATTGTGCAACTTGGCCAATTGTCTTCACAATAGCATCTAAATTAAATATGTATTTCATTTCTGCTACATTTTTGTCACCACCATGATCAGATGTTTTTTTATGGTGATTTGATAAGATGTGGTCACTTACAGATGCGGGGCTCATACTGGATACTGGATGTGAACGTTTAACCGAACGCTTAGTGCTCGCAAGTGGGTAGATTGTTATTTCAAAGACGACTTCCGCCCGCGTAGCAAAGCGCCAATCAAATCCGTTGCGTGGTGATAATATTAAAACAGCTCAAGCTTGCTTTTATGATAATTACCTGCAGGTAGGTACAGTACACGAGCTTTCGATTCTAAATTTGTCTGTGAACGCTCCAGACTGATTATCAAGTACTTTTTGTCATGCCCTACCTTTATTTACTATAGCATAACGCTCTGAGGTTGTATGAACAGCTGACTTCTATCAAAAAACACCTCAAGGATATTTGATAATAGCTTTACGGCAAATCAAAGTACATTTTTTGTTGTCCTTGTAAGTGTTACAAAATTGTCGTTGTGTCAGAAGGATTGATTTTGAATAGATTTGAGATAAATTAATTCATGCATTCCTTGGTTTTGATTTGAATGAACTTGTATTTTTATAAAAACATACGTAGGTACTGCCTACTATGAACTACTACATACTCAAATAAAAATACGTGTGAAGGATCTGATATATGTAGTTCATTACTATTCCTCAACATAAACATTTCAACAAACTATCCAACATACAACCTCTACTAGAGAATGAAGTTGTGGTCGTGCGGTCTCGCAAAATGTTTTTGTGGTTAATTTGCCAGTTTACAAAATATATAAAATACTCATTGATTAGCTTCGATTCCTTTGATGAACTCTTCTATAAGTTATCAATCTTGCGTCGCAAGAATTATGAACATTCGATGTTCACTGGATACATCCAATGTAGAATGTCTTCTACACATCGACATCCCGGCACTCGGCAGCAAAGCGGTCGGCTCGGAGAACCAGTTTCATTTAATCATCATAATTGCGTCCTCCGTTAAGCCTATCCCGCGCGAGTGTGCTGGAGAGAACACATGTACTCATCTCTTGAACCATGGCGTTCTATTCAAGGATCATTTAACATTTAAAATGACTTAAATAATTAAGATATTCAAATGCAAATCTTCTTATTAGGAAAAGATCTGTGCTTATAGTCTTTTTATAAAATCAGCAAGAAACAACAGCTATTGCATTGCCTATGAATAAAAATACAAAGTTGGTATCTATCTACCTACTTAAAATGCTGTAATTTTTGGTGCCTTTTTAATTGACTTGAAGGTGTTATTCGCAGATCGCATTTACGTCCTTACGTGGACCATAATACTGGTGCCATATCGTCATTGGTTACAGTCGCGATAAGGCTATGTGTTATCTGTCTACTCTACACCAACAAGAAAAAACATTTGGTCAACATCCATCAAGGCCATACTATACGCGGAAACCTAAATTCAACAATACTTTTTGGAGATAAATATGTAGACACCACGGGTCTCAGCAATTTAAAATGAGGATATTTGTCATTTAGTAGCCCGCAATCTGATAAAATGTTCCGCTGAATTTATTATTATAACATTCTAAGAATATGCCTACTGAATATGGTTAGCTTTAGCTTTCATTCCATAGAATTTTAAAGCAAGTAAGTAGTCTGGATAGTATTTTAATTTTTTTTTAAAAATCCTTGATGGTTCCTGTAATTCCTTGATGTGTTGAAGATAATTTGTAACTACATTAAGTTGGATTCCCTTTATCTTATGAGGTCTTGAGCTTTAATTTATCTAAGGTATATAACACAAAATGGCGACACAATTGTTACGTTAATTTGCATTGTTTGCGTTGTGACGTACCTACCTATTATTTGAAGTTGGTTATGCAGGCAGTTTAAAATGGGCATGCCAAGTTGGTTTGTTTTACTTAAAACTTGATAAATTGAGGAAGAGCATCGTAATATTAGGTACCAGAATTGATAAACGACTCCACGGATTTCGATCATAAAACGAAAACATAACGTTAAAAACTATACACATTTGAGCTTTTCTCAGGATAAAGGCCATTGGCGAGAGGAAAGCTAACTAAAACGTTTTTCAATGATTTTATTCATATAACTGACAGCGTCACAGAAAAAAGGGCTTTGAAATAATTCAGTTTGTTCCCTGAGCAAGTCACGACATAATACGCTTCGTGTCGTGTCCCGCTGCGAGCCGGGTTTCTCATGCACCTCGGTCGATTTCTCTCTTATTTCAGATTTTTTCGTACATTTCCCAAAAGAAATAATCGTACCTAATCAACCGTTTAGGTTTAACATCGTAGTCATAATAACATTTTAAAACGAAAAATGGCGCAGATAATACTGGTTTTTATCATCTGTACGATGATAACGTTTCGTGTTTCGCTCTCGGTTCCCGTTAACTTTGCCCAAGTATTACGCATTAGCTTTTGGTAATTCCGATAGGCTACGTTGAGGCGTCGAGTCCGACAGACGGCGCGGTAAACAGGAAGCGGTGTCGGAAAAGCGAGTGTTGGCAACTCTTCAACTACCACGTGCTCCGGCGCTGACGACGCACTGCGCACTCGCGATATCAAACGCTACTCATCGATAATAATTTCCATATATTTGTTATCGTTAAGTACGAGACAACCATATTCAAGTTAACGCTCTTTGAAACATCTCTTCAATTTAAACAAACAGTTTACAGCGAGTGGCAATTATAAACTTGTCGAACGTCAAAATTAGAATTTAATTACAAGTTCCTATTTTAGTGACCGGTAGTCGCGACGAGATGTTTCAATAATAGCCACATGTATGTATAATTCGGTATTTTTAAGAAAATTTTCGCGGCAGCCCAATAAAAAATGCGGCAAAAACTAGCGCGTTCCGTCCGCGAGCCACATGGTCAGGGTTGGAACAAAAGCCGCGTCTGAATATGCGCTACAGATGTGCTATGTGGTCCACATGTCACGAACAATGCCTGCCTTCACCGACCGCGAGACATTGCTTGTTAGTGAGACAGTAATAATTCGTTATGTCAGTTATATAAAACTATAGAACACTTCGTGATAATACTCACGTAAATAATATTATTAGAATGTTTACGTACCTACCTACCTACAATTCGTTTTTAAGTACTTAATTAAAGGTTACGAGTTTATCAGTTGAATTAACTTGAGTATTTTTATACGACAACGTCGTTGTTCAATAAAATGCTATGTTACGTGAATGTTTTTCTGTTTCTTGTTATTTAGCTGGTGTCTTATATAATATAATATAATAAGTTCTGTAGGAATGCGCAATTACCTATTTCAATATAGGTATTGAACCAAAGTATTTGTACATTATGGTGTTTTACTAACCCTTTGTAGAAAGTATTTCAGCGTGATATCTGTTTGTAATGCTGCTTAAAACATGAGAAGGTATCTTCACTACGTTAACCATGGAGTGGAAGATAGGTACGTACGGCACGTACCCCGTTCTTAACGCACTTTATGATGGAAGGTTAATTGGTAGGTATAGTATCTAAGATGTAAATAAAAATAATGGATTCTTAAATACTTTCCTTGAGCTGATCATGTATATTTCGCTCATTGAATATGCCTATATTGGTTTTAAAAATAAAACAATGTAGCCTAGCCACATTGTTTATTGAGGTTTCTGAGATAATGAGTTCGAGTCAGTTTCTCAAATACAATGATCGCTTATGAATGAATTAGTGAATGACAGTTCGGCCATGTTGTTTGTTTACGCGTGCGCGGCACATCGCGCGATCGGCCGGAGTCGGGCGCGCTCGCCGGCGCTCGCCGCCTCGAAATAGCACGGCACCAACATCGAAGAGTGCGGTCGACGACCCTGCGCCCTGCCACACCGAAAATATTGGAACTCTACTCCGATTCAATCCTTTCTCTGATTATGATACAGGTCACCAATTAATTAGGTAAATATCTCTAAGACACTTCTACCCTCATAAATTTCTAGTATACGTAAATTAATTGGCTTTCCCACTTCTTTTATTAAGTATCTAATAAGTAGATCTTTTTCTTATTGTCGAACATTAGGTAACTTATATAGCCAACACTTTGAAGATATCATACGAAAATTAAGTTACTTAATGTAGCTAAGTTATTATTTCATTATCGAGGTGAAAATGTATAAATGACGAAACTAAGGGAAGCCCTAATAATTTTAAACCGTAATATGACTATTATACCGCCATCTGCAGACACTTATCGTGATTTATAAAAAGTAGATTTTTATACACAGCCCGGGGTTTCATTGTAACTTCAAGAAAAATATATACAGTCAAATGATCTTATGGCATGATACAAAATTATAATACAGGAGCCTAGTTCGTTAAACAAACGTTATGTGAAAAGGGTAGGCAACCATTTCAAAAAAATATGTTCGCTTAAAAAATAAATACAACTGGCCGCTAGTTTATAATAACCAGTGTTGCCCTCTACTGGTATCTTGTAAAACTATCACACCTCATATCTATCAATTCTCTGTTAAATTTGTCAGCCACAGTTTCAGGGCATATTGTAGTCAATAGCATACATAATCCTGTAAATTGTGCAATAATAATACTGTAATTAAAGTTAAATTATAAAATATTGGAATGTATAATTAATTTTATCCGCTAGAGGGCACACGGAATCATCGGAGATAAATAATGATGAAATAGTCACTTTCATTTTGCATTGCAGGAATTAACCATATACCTGCCTCCTAAATGTTTATTTAATCCTGATTTATTGCCTGTCACAATCATGATTTTTTTTTAATTGTTTCGCGGATTTTTTTTTATTTGTTTTAAACTTATCAAGCGTAGGTAGTAGGTAATTATTAGGAAATAGCTTTTACTATCATTAGATAAAGTATGATTTAGCAAAAAGTCTTAGGCTGCCTATCAATGCGCTGATTTTATGGTGTCCAGACTCCAGACCACTTGAGCGCTAAGCTACTCTGTCTGAGCCTCTTTGCCTAATTAATATTGTACTTTGGTATAATTATTACTTACCTAATGCAATAACAACACCAATAAATACGCGTGTGTGTGTTAATGTGTAGATAATAAATGGAATGATATTCGTCGTTCGCGGGGGCGCACCCACATCATGGTCCCACACCTAATGTACTGTTAACTACTAGTGTATCCCTATTCAGAGAATGTGGCTCCGCCTACTGCCAACTTGCACAAGAATTGATATTCAATTCACAGGTAATCATACGATAACTGGCTCAGATAGAATACAACACACATATCACAGTGATGATGGTATGCGTTTATTGTTTTATTTTTCAATTTGTTCATGTATAATGTCTGTTATTGGGTAATGAACGATGATATGATGGAAAATGAGAAATACATAAGAACATTACCTGGATATAACAGATCCTTATGACATTTTATCTAAATAACGTGTGAAACCCATAAAGACAGTTGTATTGTATATATTTCTTGAAGTACAGTCGAGCCGTTTTCATTGCACTATTAGATCGTATTGAAAAACAGTAACTAGCAACTATGTTGCAGTGAATACAAATAATTTTAGTTGTAGTCTCATGAATAGGATCGTATATAAATAGGTGCATAACATACAACAAACTCTAGCATACTTGTCAACGTAAACAGCCAGTTGTTGAAGTTATTTAGGCAAATATGTAGGAGCTAATATTGTACAATAATATAAATAACATCTGTGCTAAGCTAACGTGATAATATCGAAGCACGATTATTAAATCCATCCGTGGGCAGAGTGCTATTGGGTGCGCCTACGTACCTCTGTTCTACCTTCTACCACCAGTTATAAACTTGGTTTCACAACGCGATGCACTCGGCTGGGTGGTTGGTTGGCACCAAATTCGTAACCCACAGACACTAAAGCCCGTGGGCAGGTGGAAAGTGGACCAAACCGACACCTGATTGTTATGCAATATATCGATATGGTATGCACCTTATTGGATGCGAAAGTTGACAGGCCGTCCTTCAACGATGCTGGCATTTACCTCATAAGATGAGTAGGTACCTACCTACTAAATGGGTAGGAACTTGTGATAACTATTCGGCAATCGACAACTACACGGAACTATCTCGGAAGGATTTATAAAACTGATTGTTGCTAAATATGCAAAATAGACTAAGGTTGTATTTATTTTGTCCTAAGCGACAACCTAAGAAATCGTGGTAAATCTATTAATTCTAACAGTGTTTCACCTATCAATGGAAGCAAAGAGTACCTACATAAAAATCATGTTAATTTAATTGAGTACCTACATCCAGCACTCCTTAATGCCTCATTTACATTCAGCCCCTATCGCTGCTCCTCGCGCTGCCGGCAATAATTCCCTAAATACTGCTGTGGCAGGATCGAGGGAAATGTGTATTTACATACTGCCCTTCCTCTCACTTCGCTTTCAAGTTCCGGCAATGGCAGACGTTGAAATTTTTGCAGCGTCCGCGCTGTGTCTTTTAGCGATACAGAATTATGTGCGTCAGTTAAAAATAAATCAAATGAAAAAAAAGAAAAGACGTCGTAGAAGATGGTGGATGATATCTATTCATCGTAATAGAACTTTGTAAGTACCTACCAACCTGCTTAAGATAATATTTTATAATGCAGAAGAATTGAGCAGAATGTAAACACGCCCTACCGCTCGCGCTGCCGGTCCTTTGAAGTCCGCACAAAAACCGCTCTTTTGGGGAGCGCTGGGCAGCGCGAGTGGCATTAAGCAGTGGCATGAGAAGTATACGTTTACATACTCGTCCTGCCCACTTCCCTGCCCACTTCCCTGCTCACTACAGCTGAATGTAAATGAGGCATAATAAAGTGTCGCATACGCACCTTCACTTGCCGGCTACCGTTTTAATGAATAGTCATCGCAGACCGCTATAAATTATAATTCACAAATTGAGAATAGCCATTTGTTCACGTTTAGATATTTTTGTTTTATACCAACGCTAAATAGGTAATGCAACCTACTCATACAAGTAATTAGTTATGTTTATATAATATTATAACTATTGCCTTCCTATTAATTAGATTAGATTCTTTACATAGTATAGAGTCGCTGTACGTTTACATTTTTTAAACGTTGCATACCTACGCAACGGTCTTAATGTGTCCTATCCTACATAGTGTTTTCCATACGTTGATTTAATTGTTTGGGTATCTTTCGTTTTTGAATCTTTTAATAATTAAAAAAAATCAACATCTTGTACGTATAGTATGGTAGGGTAGTAAGTCTTCGGATCCATGAAAATGTGTATTTATATGTAAACTGTTTTGAAAAACTTGATGTATACGAGGCCATGCATTTAAGTGGGCCACTTTGGACTAACCTCGAACCGCCTCCGCCCGCATGGCGTAACTTCAGCCAAACCAATTCCCAATTTGAACCTAACTTATAGCATTTATTTCTAGGTAATGTTTTTGCTAATTTGTGTAAATAGATGGTAAAACGGGTATAAACTGGTAGTGAATGTTTTGTAAAGTATCAAAAACATCTCATTTTTCAGTAAAATTATATGATTACATTGATTGTGGGATTTGTGGGCTTCACATGGCTTTATGATTTTTTACCGTCAAATCATCTATCAAAAATTACAAGAAATGGTGCATGTTTCAGACTTAATAGTGGGTAGGTATGTATAGTCAAAGACCTTAATCTAAGTAGGTATGTAACGAACATGATTTCTATATATTTGCAGTTCATAAATCGCATCTAAAATCAATGTTATAACGGCATTGCATGCCACAACACAAACTTAATTATATCACGTAGTATGTCAAGAAAAATACTTTAAACCAGTTTATATCTCCACACAAAGGAAGCCGCGGGCTAATTCTTGTCTAAGATAATAAGTGGCGCGAACCTACCTACCAGGATAACCGCAATAACTGTGGGGAAAACGGAATATTTACTGCATTTATATCTACCTATATTATAAAGCATCGTTATGAATTCCTTATTCATAACATGTCAGTTTCTAGATAAGTTATGTCCTAGTTTTGCATAGTCAATCACGTTTCTAATCATAATAAATTAACCAATCGAAACTTGGAGTAGGTAAAATGTGACATAGGTATTGTGAGTGCATTTAAAAGTCGTGAATGATGTATTGCGGACGATATAGTGCGTTCAGTTCAGAGTGCAGGAGGCGCGTTGAGGTACTTCCTGCGGTTGCGTGACACGCGCTCCCCTTATCGTATTCATTGATAGATTTATCTGGACGAGGTCGCGTTGTCCGCTCGCCGATCTGCGCCAGTCACGCGCGCACTGTCGCACAATACTACTCACATTTGGGACCGACTATTTATTCTTTATAATATTCATGAATGTAGATACCTACTATATAACATTGTACTCGTAACTTTTGTAATATAAAGACAATCTGTCGAATCAATTTATAATTAGAAGGGCAGCAGACACAAACGGTGGGTTGTTGTCTTTCGCCGAAGTGGGTTTCCGCGAACACGATGGCCGCATTTGGTCAGCGAGAAAGATCGACGGCGACGCCATGCCATCTTCAAAAAGATATCTTACAAAATGTAGAATCGTTTTCTTCGTCGGAGCTACATGATTTATTTTAAATACAATTAACCCTTTGTCTCGCCCGTCTCATATCAGCTGGTCTAGTGGGTTTTTTTTACAGTAACAACTAACATTATCTTAGCAAAAAACAAGACTGGCGCCATGTTGATAACAGTCTCAAAGTTTTTAAAAGACCCGTCGTATTGGCTTTTAAGAGATAACTGACTTAAATCTTTTTTAAGAGCGCTATAACGTTGGGTGCCCTTTAAGTGATTTTTATCATGGAGACGTATTTATTTATATCAACATCCGGATCGCAAAAAAATTGAGCTTAAGAATTTTGCACGGGTTTTATTTGAATGTTTGTGACTACCTATTGTCTTATGGTTATCGTGTGACCGGTAATAGTATGATACGAATGATGAAAGAAGAGACCATTTCCTGTATACGTGGAGTAGTGTAGAGGTGTAGGGTATCGGCATGCGCATGCGTCGGCTGCGCTGCGCTGCGCCGGCGGCGCGGCGGCGGGACCGGGCAGTGTCTAGCGGTCTGTTCCTATTGCTACATGCAACGGGACACCGCCATTGCTAACCCAGCTACCAACGACTTACAATTTCCTGTCGATGTGTTCTTTCAATCTCGATCATTAGATCACTTGATATATCGTTAGTTTGAGTACCTAATTGTTAATGCTTCATACCCATCTAAGCATGAGTAACGATACCGCGTCATGTAGAAAACAATGTTAAAAGTTAACTACGCGAATTGGGTGCTAGTCACCCATTTAATAGCATCTTTAATTTACAACGAGTAGGTAGGTACTAGGTATACGTCTTCTAAATTATTTTCAATTAGTAATTTGTCCGTCATCGTACCTACTAAAGTCACCGAGCGAGAACATTGCTTGACTGAGATCTGTATGAAAGTGATAATTTTAATGAATGAAACCACAGCACATTTTGTTCAAGGTCGAGATACGTTTTTAAAGATCGGTATAAATAGATGACGCACCGAGCGAGGTAAGATCCGATGTGATGAGGAGTAGGTATTAGCTGTGGTCGGCTGGGCTAGTGGCAGTAGCGGCGGTGGCACGGCACAGAGAGACACAGTGCTCGCGTGTGGTGTCACTCGCGGTGCGCACGGTCGCCTGCGCTGCGCGGCGTGCGCGCGTGCTTGCGGCGGCCGACTGTTTCAGCCTTCAGCTCGGCGCAGGCGCGCCCGCTTCGCTGACAACCATTCATTCTTACGCATGAATGAACGACGCTTAGCACGTGGTCGAAAAAAAATGAACTGAAACTATAGTCTAGCAGGATGCTGCTTGAAAATTATGTACGATTTAAATATACGGCCTTGTCGCCACGTCTACACTCCGAACGAATTTTATCATCTATTATTATGAACTCAATGTAGATAGCCGATTAGAGTTGTATTTAATTCAGCTACTACCATTTCATAATGTTGTTTAGTCTCACATCTCATAGGTAAATAAGTAACATTTGATATTTTCCTATCAGTAAGTATAACTTGATATACCTACTTAGGTAGGTACCTACGCGTAAGCTAGCCTAGTAGTGAATTTGCCGTCATCTAATTAGTATTACTACCTACCTACCAATGCAATTAAATGTACCTATTTATTGATTATTATTTTTGTACCTATCGTAAGTGTACCAGTCGTGGCCACGGTACCAGTAATGGCCAAAAATTAAAAGAAACCTCTAGAATTCGGACATGAGCGAATGTTTTTACATTGGAATCACTGTGACATAGACTTTAGACATCGACTACTATCTAAGTTTAACGTTTTATTGAATTCAGTCAGTTACATGTACAAATTTGTGCGAATACAAAGTGTAAGGTGATTTGAAATTGACAACGACAGCTTTTCTTAAGGAAATCGTTAAGGCGGTGAGCAGGAAGTTTCACTTGTAAATAGTATTGCTTAATTAAAATCAAAATTAGTTTTGTTTGATGTGTAAGCCATAAAATAAAGATAAACTTAGACTAAGACTGGGAAATCCATTAATGGATTTTCCCTGTCCAAGACTGGGTCACAAAACTACAACTTTTATTTGTTAAATTAATTGAATCCAGCTTGGCCGTATCTCACGCGCAACACATTACAAATATTAAATAAGGACTGGACTTTACAGTTTCACTATATTCAGTGCTGAAACTTTCACAATTTTGGTAATATTTCACAAAAACCAGTTTTTTTTCTTAAACTGGCCACCATTGGGTCATTTACCATACCTACTTCCTACGTATAGGTATAAAACTGAAGAGAGCATAGAGTAGGCCAAATGCATAATACATTTTTCATTACATCATATGTCTTTGAGTTCTATAGCTTTACTAAAGCAATTAAATAAGTATGTAATTATTTAAATCAGGTGTACTTACCTGAAATAATAATATTTTAATTAACATAAGGTACCAACTCCAATAGATATAATTTCATCAAAGAATAATTAGAAACGATATATTTCGAGAACAAAATAACTAGAATTAATGAAATTGATGTAAAAGTAGGTACTTTTATATCTTCTCCTTAACGAATTATAATAAGTGGTCCATAATAAGTACCTACCTACTTACTTAACATTGGAAAAAAATATTTTAAAATAATCTTTGATTAACCTTTACATTTTTTATTCTCCTGTTAATAAATAAAATAGTATAATATTATAAAGAGGAAAATTTTTTATGTGTATGTTTGTATTGAATAAACTCAAAAATTACTGTGCCGATTTCAAAAAAATCTTACACCATTATTTGTTACATCACCAGGGAGTAACATAGGCTATATTTTATCCCCGTATTCCCACGGGAACTGGAACTACGCGGGTGGAACCGCGTGGAGGCACCTAGTAATATATATTACTTTACACATCGTCAATCGAATAGCAAAGTAGGGCTTGTACCTGCTATAGAGCCTACCTACCAAACCGATCAGCTGATAGATACTTACTTAAAATACTTTTAAATACAAATATCTACATAGTTATTTACAACCACATACGGAAAAATCAGCATGCATATAATTGTCCTGAGTAAGAATCGAATCCAGGACCCGCGGCTCGAAATTCAAAGTAGCTAACCCTGAATATAATAATACCTAATCATTATAATATTGGACTCACATACAACCTAACTCTGATATCTTTATTTTGTTGGATTCCTTATATTATAGATATCAAATAAGTATTCTTATCTTTACTTAGTTATATCTTAATTATTGCGTTACGGGTATCACGAAGAAGCTAGACCCATAGCACCATATACCTGATACCTACATTCGTATAGCATCTGGACTAGAAGAACCACCAGCTAAATTGTCTCGGTGACAAATTATCTTGTCATATGTATTGTGAAGCCACTTTTGACGGGAAAAAAAATCATATGGCATCAAAACCAAAAGCGAACCCATCAGTTTTGATCAGAGAACAATATTCTATTAGGTTCTGTCTCCGGAATCTGCCGGAGATGTTAAGAATCTTACAACATAGTCATATCTACTGGTTATTCTTCGACCGGAATTCCTCAGATTATGTAGACAATTAATGAGTTATACCATGGGAATTTTAGGTATATGGTAGGAAACAATAGAATTGCTAACGTAGCTCGTGCTTACCCATTGTTCAATGTACCGGTACCGACGGGCAATAAAAACTCGATTGTCAAAGACAGATGGATGGTCATCCATACTAATGCATGATGAAATCGTCAGCTACATATCCAGTAGATTTATAAGGCTTTAGATTTCTGTATAGCAATGTTTCAGGGCTTTCATTTTCAGTGCTTTTGTGCGCTCTGAGTTCTGACAATATTAAGACCATGTTGCAATGGTAGGTACCTACATTTGAGATTTATCTGTTCACTGACATTATATTAAATAGATTTTGTAGGTAGATATATTTGTAGGTACAATGTACATTTACTACAGCGGAAATAATTTTTGTAATTAGGAGAATATGGCAAAAAATTTGGTTCATAACTAGGTACCTACTCATAGTTAAACTCGGTAGTTAGGCGTTCCAAATAGGATGGTCACTTATAACAGAAAAGCGTTATTGAATTAAAACGAATAGAAAATAAATAAATTTGGAATTTCAGTTGTTAATGATTATTATTCAAATAAGTATAACTTATTTAAAGCAGCCGTCGGCTTTCATACGCTTTAATAAAATATTAAATGAATAAATACCATATGTAGATAATATAATTTGTAACTTTTAAAGCATCGAATTTATTTTAATACTTACTGAATATTATCTTGTATTGCTACAAATATTTGTCACATACACATAATTCATGACACCTTTTTAATAGATAAATTTAAAACACTTCACTGATGCTAATTTATGACCACTCAGGCACTCAGTTTATTTTGTTGCACAAATATAAATGGCTGTTGATACAAGTGCAGCGATTTACATGAGATGCTTCCATGAGGAAGTGCCCGACGAGCTTTGAGGGTGGTAGGTTCCTGAACGGAGCTCGGAAGCCCGCGCATGCGTTTCGCAGCCCGGGGCGTGACCTAGACCCTGAACACAACACCCCCTCGCCCACGCATACCGAGTTTCCATGGTTACCGCCTCAAAATGCATCAAAAATACGTAAAAACACCGAAAAAAATACATACACGATCCATTAATACACTTGCAAGCTTCTTAGATTCCGTGAAAGTGTTTCGTTAAGAAGATCTATAACAGTTGCCACTGCATAATCAGCCGTCATCTACGTCACAGAAGCGCATTTCGAGAAAGTAGAGCGTTACCTACTTTGGTGGCTCCACCCAATCAACGATATAGCTCGGCTGGCATTGGTGTTCTCCAAGAATGGTATGGGGCATGATGACCTTCCGGACTAAACATTATTGACGACAAACATGACCTACCTAGGTTTAGACCACTTAAGCTGACAGGTTTACACAGGGCATCGCGATACTTATAGATAGATGTCTATGCAGTTATTATTATTCGATCAATTCCTATTATTATTATTATATTATTTTCATGTATAGGTAACCTTTTACAATTCTGTGACATAGTTTTGAATTGGATCGTACATTCCTATACTGCAATGTTTTAACACACCGTCTGGGACTAGGTATCTATCACTATCTTCAATAGTGTACATCTATATCTTGGAGGGCTATTCTCGCTAGCAAATCTACCTGTCTTATTATGGATATACCTACTATATATGCCTATAGGTTGTGTCATCGATTGGCAGCACTACATTCGAATAGTACCTATTGTATGTACACATAAAATTTGTTTATGTGAGCTTTGTAGTCCCATATTAATATCTTAGTTGATCCTCATCGACCTCCTAATTATATTTCTCTCTATTCCTCGAACTAGACAAACAACATTTCTTGTGAATTGTAAATAATCCTATACTAATTATTTTTTTAAGATCCCCGGTAAATTCTACGAATTTTGATAATTTAATTTAAACCTGCTGTAGAATGTAGGTACGTAGATTTCTACCATTCCATATACTTAGATCTTGATATCAGGTACTATGGTCCTTCTGACACACCGATCTATTAACACATGGCTGATTCACGTTCGCACTACCCAAACCTATACTGGTATTTTCTCAAGACATAGATTATGTGACCAAGTCTTTAATGAAATAAATAGGATTTCTAATAATTGGCATATGTAGGTACCTATTAGGTTAGGTACATACATAGGTATCTACAAAATAAACACGTATCACACGATAGTGTAACATATCCTAAAATCTGTCAAACATATTTATTCCGTGCAATTAGTTGACACGTGCCAGTGAATGTTTTTGATCAAGTCGGCAAGACGAAAAATCCTCATAACTCTTTAGGAACGGAAAGACAGGTAGGTACTTAGGTTACTATGATCAATGGCAATTGATTTTTCCAGCATTCTAATATAGTTAAGCAAGGAGAAATCAAAAACAGACATTTACTTTGTAATTTAATAAAAGTTCATCAATATAAGAATATGTCCGATTCCATCTATATAATACAAAGCATTTCAAAAAGGGAAAATACCTACATATAAAATACAACCTCCTGTACCTTCACTTCACTGTGGACTTAGGTCCCGCTTTACCTCCAATTGAGTTTGAGATCCCTGTATGTATACAATATACAAGGACACACTTGAGATGATACCTTAGGATGATACATCACCGTCTTGAGATTCAACTGATGACGAAAGGTTCGCAAATTTCGGAAATGTATGACTTATGCGTTCGGTGGACATAGATTAAATTGAGTGTAATGGCGATGGTTATCTTAAAATGTAGCTATAAACTAAATGTTAAAATAATACAAACAAGAAATCTGCGGATCTAACGCCATCATTAAAACTCGACGACGATGATGTCCTGCCCCAAAATGGCCTCGCCTTAGAAATACTATTGTAGAAGATACTTCGAAACGCGCAACTACGCGCTAGTGTTTGGAATTATCAAACGAATTTATAAATACTATCGAAATTTTGTCGGTACGTTTCTACATAAGCAACATCTTACAGAGATGGATATATTGCCCTTCAAAAAGACACGTCATTTCGCCAACGAGATCGTTTATTGCACTACATGACAATTTGACATTATAATAAGACAGATGCAAATATTTATCATCATATTTATTTACACAAAACTACACAATTTTATTGTAAATAACTCGTATGAATGTATATTTACAAAGATTCTGTTATATCAAATAACTCTTACAAACCTACTTTTAAAATGTGAATAGGATACACATTTAAAACACCGAATCTCAATCCTCACTATAAGAGTTATTAGTTGCGAGCCAAGTAAGTCCACAAACGTTCAAATTAATGAAACAGACTGGATGAAACCAAAACGATAGCCATCGATAAAAATAAATAAATAAATTGTGTATAATGTACTATTTACAATGTATTTCAAATACTAAATAATTTCAATAATTTTGCCTATAATCTGTTAAAATGGTAGATGACTGAAATTAAAACAAATGGTAGTATTAAAAAATCGGCTAAGGTAATAATGGTAGAGGCCCGACCCGCGACATAGACAATATTTTCCCAAAAATACAGTTGCTATGGTTATTAGAAACCAAAAAAGAATACAAAATTCATTACTGTAATGTAAACGATTTCATGAGATTCTATGATACAACGGAAAGAGGGCTACGGTTAGATGGAACAGACAAGCTGATCTACGTCGTTATTGAAGGAGCGAGAGCATCATCAATTAGATCCTAGTATATTAAAAATGTAGTTTAGAGGATCGAGAACATCTTCTTCAACTCGACCATCAACTGCCAATCCGTCTTGATGAGGTCATCACGGAAGTAATCTTTGCACGCATCAATACTTGCACGCGATATCTGTAACAAAAGGTTTTAGTTAAAAAAAATATATGTTATTTTATTGTCATGTGCAAAACAGTTATTCAAATGAACTCTAGTAAACTGTAAAAAGATGTGTGCTTTTTATTCAATGTCAAAAATAAACCCCGCCTAAAGCATGTCCTAAAACTATTCTATGCCATGATTCAATACCTACGACTGTCGGATGTTCGTAACTTTAAGAGTATGTTAACATACTAACAACTATAAAATATATAACTACATTAATGGCATCAATAAAACGAAGTATTCATTAAGAATTTTAAATGAATACACAAGAGAAATGACTTCCCGGATAATTTTAATTGCAACCAAATCACCATGCCCATCGAATTGTTACAATTTAATTGCAAAGATTCCCAAGTTTAATTGCAGCCTACAAAGACATCCGCAAAAACTTGTTCTGGACCCTGAGACCGATTCGAGACACCTTCAAAGCTAAAAATAGCTCGTGTTGAATGTACAAGTGGTTCATTCAGGTCGACCCAGTTTGGGGCGCATCGATTCAGCTCCTCGGGGTGAATGGGGGTTCTGACGTCATTAGGAAAATAGAACAGGCTGTGCATGTCAGGAACTAGGTCACGAGCACCCCGCACCCCCGTGGTGACCCCGATGCAGCTACCGAGGTGCCGAGCCGTGGGCCCGGAGCTAGCCGAGCCGCCGAGCCGCCGGGCCAGCGAGCCAGCGAGCCCGGATTACAGTTATTGCTTGTTGAGAAAGTACGGGATAATTCAATACGGTATTTTTAGCTCGAAGGATAAAGTGAGACAAGGTGAAGCATCAACACTTGACAAAATTAATAGGTACGAGTAAATTATATTATAATAGAATGAAATGTAATCGTATTTTAAGTATTCGTATTGTAAGTTTCTCTAATATTACTGACCTAATTTATGTGATTTTTTAATAACATGTCACTATTAAAATAAAATATTATACATATTATATATACCTACCTTACCTATATTATACCTACTATCTAAGTACATGTACTTAGATAGTAGGTATAATATGTATGTCAACAAAAATGAAGTTTTGAGATAGATCCAAATTTTATTTAGAAGCTTTTATTTTACTATATTACCGAAATCTTAAAATTTTATAATTTAAAAATACTAAGTCATTTGATACTTTCATACATGATCAATATGATCATAGTAGTTTCATCAATGAAACCGCACTGCGAAATATCAATGGAGCTTCTAGAATGGGATATGACCGGGTCACTGCGTCTGTGTGCATTGGGTTATATGTCGACGACGTTAGTGTTGGTGCCACCCGTGTTATTAAGGAAGTGTGCTTTGTTTTCATTCACATAAGTGCTATGTCTATGCGCAATGAAAATTTCCATTGACAGACACGCCATTGTGAATAATGTCATCTAACGTTTTTTTCTATGAAACACTCATTGATTAAACGTTTAATATGAAACCATAATTATTAATTTCTCAAGAAGCGCCTCGTGTAGCTAATGGAAAATATAATAAAATTAACATACGTACATCATACGTGGGTACGTAAAAGTATATAAAAATACAGAAAACAATCCTTGAACTTCATAATTTTTTGAAATTCAGCCAAAAAAACCCAGTGACATTTTATAATGAAATGTTTAAAAGTAATATTCGTATGAATGAAATAGGATCTCTGCGCAGATGATTCCAAGATAAGTCCAAGAGCCAATCAAAATGGAAGTGATTCAGATGTGGACAAACTTACATTACGCATGGAAAGGCGTGACGTCACGCTTATCCGAAAATATCGTGGCCTTCGCACGGGTGACGGAAAATTGCCGAGTTCATACTGAGTGCTCTTACATATTGAAAGAAAAGATTAATGTTTTCTAGTTATCGAATACGAAACAAAATATTTTTTATGTAATGTTTATTTTGGCAATGGAGAATGTGAACATGTCTAAACATTAACTACGTGCTCTGTACATTTTCATGGGTAAAATATATATGTGTATTTATTACGTTGTTATATTAAATACATGTGATACATTCACATGTCTATAAATATCTTCATATTCTCTAGTAGACAAAGACTTCGGTTCACGAAATAGTATTATTAAGCTGTAACATTAATCTCGTCCAATATTTAGGGAACATTATTTTAAAAAGCAGTGTTTCATGTCACACAGTGTTTTCTGACACGTTGTATAATTTAATTCTTGGAGGAGAAAAGTAAAGAGGTGAGAAAAATGTAATCATAAACAAACTCCGGATCTCTGGCGTCAGAGCAAGCTTAGCAACAAAGCGTATCCCCGGGCCTAACTATATCATATAACTGCAGCGATACCTCCACTTCCCCGCGTGTCAATTTCCCCTCGACCTAGTGACCCGCGCCCGTGGTCACCCGCACCGCACCCCGCCCTACCCCCGCTGCATGCGATCAATGAAGCCGTGGGGAGGGATTCATTGATGCTTAGCACCCACCTTGCATTCATACTATGGTTTTGCAAGGGTGAATGAAGATTGTTAGAGGCCGACCCTATATCCCATAATGTCGAGTACATTTTCATCTAGGACTCGTGGTTAGTTCAATGATATGAGGCACCTGTTTATCATGATCGTTGCTAAAAATATTGGTATTTATATTTTTTTGGTGTTTTGATCAGTTTTTTTACACTCTGATATTAGACCCGCTCAAATTAAATTTGTTTGAAATAACTATTTAGAGGAGCTGAAAACAAGCTATATTTATTATTTAGGTAAATAACAGCTCCGCATCAAGGCAAATCATCACAGCATCCTATCTTTACGTACGTCATAACGATTGAAATCGATCATATGGGCCACATAAAGCTTAAATCAAGTATAATTACAACAAGTGAATTGTTTGTACGTACATTGGCAGCAAACGGCCGCAGTTTGTGTTATAAAGCGCACACAAATATCAATAGCTCAACTGTATAAACTGAGGCGCAACAAATCGTACACAATCACGACACACAGTTTCCGTTCTATTCTTGTATGCAAACATTTGCACTTTAGGTGGACCAGGACATGTAAATAATCCTATATATGTACGAGATAGTTCTATTTATAGTCCGTGTCAATCGGTGTCATTTGTCTAGAGAGCTAAAATGGTCCCGATATCTTGTGCAACGTGCATTGTGCAGCCCATTCATTAAAACGTCACCGGCGACATAGAGCGGGCGCGCAGACGAGCGCATTATCTGTCGACACGACCGACACCGACGGCGACGGCGACGCTCCAGTCTCGAGGTGATCCTCAGAGGCGCCGCTGACTGATATAATAGAGGTATTATAACAATTTATACTACTATATAACTTTCGCCAGTCATCTTTTGTTCAGTATTATAAATACGAATTGTTATTCAGTGATCTCATTCGAGAAGGTTTCTCTTTTATCTTTGTTTGTTTTTATATTACCTACGTTTCTTAATGGATGTCTGGTTTTAATTATTTGTACGATTTCTTGATCAATTAAATATGATAAATTTACATTAATTGGTTGTACTTTCTCATTTATGTAGTATGTTCTGATAACTTTTCAATTCAGATTTCAATGGAAGCTTTCTTATGAAGCAATATATCTATCAAATACTACGTGAATTTACACGCTTCAGTCAACAACGGCAAATTGTATTTGAATTTATACCTACTGTCCTATGTGATAAAACCATGCATAACCGCATAACCTTTTAATAAACTCCATAAAAATACCGCTGACGCCATCGTGCGGTAATATATGACGCCAAGGTAATATTATATCATCGAGCTTGTAACCAATAGAGTAGAACTGTTAACAGTTTTGTTAGAGAACAAAATACGCCAAAACGCTGCGCCGGCCCCTGTGTTCTGATTGGCCGACTCAAGGTCAAGTGTTGCACTAGACGTACACACAGGTCTCTTATTGGTCGGGTACTGTTTTAGTTCGAGCGTGGCATCGAGCATGTAACCAATAGAGTAGCAATAGTGAGCCATTTCTTTAGCAACGCATCAATGATTTGTCACGTATAACTGACAAACCACGCTCGAACTAAAACAGTACCCGACCAATAAGAAACCTGTGTGTACGACTTGACCTTGAGTCGGCCAATCAGAACACAGGGGCCGGCGCAGGGTTTTGGCGTATTTTGTTTTCTAACAAAACTGTTAACAGTTCTACTCTATTGGTTACATGCTCGATGGAGCGTGGCTTGTTAGTTATACGTGACAAAGTTATTGATGCGTTGCTAAACAAATGGCTCTCTATTGCTACTCTATTGGTTACATGCTCGATGTATTATATCTATCAGATATTATAAAGCTAAAGAGTTTGTTTGTCCGATTTGAAAAATTATTTCGGTGTTAGATAGCCCATTCATCGAGGAAGGTTATAGGCTTTATTTTATACCTGTACTCTACGGGAAAGGGAACTACGCCGGTGATCACGTGGGGTGGAAGCTAGTCATATAAAAGTGAGAGGTCCTACTTTAATATATTATCTTTATCAAGTAGTGCGATTTAAAATCGATCGTCTGCACGAATCGTGTCCAACAACCAACGGATTAATCAAACGGTCACATCAATTTGTAGTTGTAATAGTTAAGTCTATTCTTTCTTACGCCCTAATTAACTGAGTTCCCGAATAACATTCCGATTGACTAAACCTTTCCATCTAATTGACTCGATTATTTATCTATGTTAATGTATTAATAAATATTGAAACGGTTCTCTTATTCATTGATATATTTACTATTCATTAGTAATCTTCTGTCTTGTTAAGTTGATATTATAACAATGAATCATTGTCCTAAATAACAGATAATGACAATGAATGGTTAATTCACGGAACCAAGTTTACTTTTGAACTAGCTTCCTCTGCGGTTCTACTCGCGTAGTTCCCGTTCCCGTGGAAATACGGAATACGGGGATAAAATATAGCCTATATTCACCGGAGATAGTGTAGCTTTCTACTGTCAAATTTTTTTCAAATCGATCAAGTAGTTTCAGATTCTATTCAAGGCAAACAAAAAAACAATCTTTATAATATCATGATTACCTACACATGAAATCAATAGAATTAAAAAAAACTGTTTTGTACAGGAGCACATGTGTCAAATTATCCCAACTGAATGGTATGTTAGATATTTCTTTTAAGGTGTTATTACACGGTCAATTATCACATAAGGCGATCATACAGCTACTCACGCTAGACCAATTTATGCTGTTTATTCGACTACAAAAATTGAGGAAATGACTTCATTGTTGGTAATGCGTAACGTAAGAAATCTGTTATGTCGCAGGAACCGCGGCAATAGTGGAATCAACAAATTGGGCGACCGGAAACATTTAGAATTTTTTGATATGGCTACCAATTTTATCTTGAGTTTTGGACTGTCAATTATATGTTATTAACATTAACTAAGAATGTGTGTATTTATGTATAAATATATACTAATATTATAAATGCGAAATTAACTCTGTCTGTCTATCTCGCTTTCACGTTAAAACTACTGAACCGATTTAAATGAAATTTGCTATACAGATAGTCTAGAGCCTGAGAAAGGATATAGGCTTCATTTTATCCTGAGAACATTGTAGATCCGGGAACGCGGGTGAAACCGCAGGGACCCACTAATTGATTATAAATCCGAAAATAGCTCTGTCTCTTGCGCCTTCACGCTTAAAACACAGGACCGATTATTATGAAAATTTTCAAAGATATACTAGACCTTGTAAAAAGACATAGGCAATTTTTTATCCTGGGAAAGCGGGTAAAACAACTCTGTGTCTTGCGCCTTCACGCTTAAAACACTGTGCCAATTATTGTGAAAATTGTCAAAGAGATTCCAGACATGGAAAGGACATAGGCTACATTTTATTGTGGGAAAATTGTAGAACCCCGGCAACCAGTATTAAGAAACATAAACTAACCTTGCTGACTAGCATATCAGTCTCGTCGAAGTGTCGGCCGAACATCTTGGGCGACTCGCCGGGTATCGGCTCGATCTTGATGCACACCTCCTGTCCCTTGCGAGCCGTCTCCACTTGCTTGTGATTCACCTCGATGGACGTCACTATACCCAACTCCACAAACTGTATAGAAAATGTATGATTTTAGACTTTATTTTGATGGTGATAAGAGTCAAGAAATAAAATCATATAAATATAGTATAAGTAATATGTAATTCAGACGTTTATTCCATAGCCCTTACTTTACTTTAATTTTTTTAGTGTACACACTACAATCTAATTATTAAATAAGCAGTTTAAGAGTTTATAAATAGAAAGCAAAATTATTCTTCATATCAATAATTATATGCCCAGCCATTATATGTACCAGGAATAAAAAAAATATAGCCTACAGACGTGCATAAAACTCAATATTTCGACATGTAACTTTAAAAATAAGATGATTCACAGTAATTATATTATTATGAAATAGTTTAAATACAGAGAGAAACAATACTTACTTCTTGACTAGGCACACAGATGGGCGTGCCCTCCTTCAAGATGCCAGCCTCTACCATCACGCCGGCCACAATGGGATCGCGGGAATTGAACACGAATTGTGGCAAAACCTGTGCATAAAACATTTTAAAATTAATTACTTTATTCTATTATCATGAAAATACAAGTTGATTATGTCTTAGATCAGGTAGGCCAATAAATAAATAAATAAATATCCTGGGACATTTTCACACACGGCCAATCTGATTCCAAATTAAGCATCAAAGTGAGCTTGTGTTATGGTAACCAGATAGCTGATATACTACATATACTACTTTTAAATACATACTTATATAGATATTAACATCCAGACACAGGACAAACAGATATATTCATGCATACAAATGTTTGTCCTGGGTGGGAATCGAACCCACCCCATAACTAAACTGACTTTCCACTTATTGGTAAAGAGCATCCCGGTATTTGTAATTTTTATAAAAATATAAACGATTTTTAATTATGACAATGCTTGGTTACAGCGCTCGTTCTAGCAGGACTAACATTATTTGTAACAGAAATTGTTAAACAATTGTTTTGAAAAGAGTAGTCGCTGAGCTTATTACCGACTTATTCTCAGCAAAAGCAACCTTTCGAACCGACCATAAGTCGTTTAATAAGCGAATATTTGAATGAATAAGTGAATAAATAAGACAATGATATTTAAGAATATCTTCTATATCTCTTACACATACTATAAACGAGACTAAAGGCCGGTCCACACGCTCCGTTTTGCACAACGTTTTGCCTGCACAGTTCAGAACTGCACAGACAAAACGTCTTCACTCCGTCCTCAAAACTGCGCCTTTTTTCAGTCCACACGTAACGTTTGGACCGGCCTTCAGACTGATAAATTTATAAATTATAATATTACCTTAAGTTTGCATGGGAACACAGCAATGTGCTTGAACTCCTCCCGTTTCCTTTGCTTCAGTTCCTCACGGTATGCAGTGAACTTATCGAACAGATGGTATATAATATCCGCCGAGAATATCTTCACGCCGAGCTGGTCTGCCAACTCCTGGGCGTCACGTTCGATCTGATAAACACCAATACACATATAATAAAAATGTAACGGATACCTGTCTGTCTGTACATGGAAGATTTATGAGAAAAAAAACATTGTTGGGACCTTAATCAACGCAAATAGCACCCAAAACAAGTGACTCTTTATCTGTTTGTCTGTGCGTTTATGCACGCTATTCTCAAAAACGGCTCATCCGATGGTTTTCACTTATATATTGGTAAGCTTCACATAACATTAAGTGTTTGTTTTGGTCATGGGGTTCATAAATAAATAAGTTGTGCCAATTTAAAGATCCAAAAAATATCAGCCAAAGTCACTATTCCACGTGGACGAAGTGCGCAAAGCTTGTTTATAATAAAAAATATTTATGGTTAATAGTATTTCATACACACCTTGACATCGAAAGCTAATATGGTAGCATACTGGGAATCGTGCTCCAACATGGCGGATGCCTTCATGACGTCACGCTTCACGACTGGACCTATCCTGATTGCAGAGTACTGGAACAAATACACAATAACTTTACATATGGTTATGACAAAAATCAATATACCTAGTAGTAAGTTATTTGGTTGGCGAATGTTTAAAACCAATATAGTACTAATAGTGAATAGAAGTCAAAACAATACCTTTATTTGCAGGAACGAGGCACATCAATATATTGTATATGATTAAAATCATAGTAGGCCAAATTTATAAATATGTAATTATGACTTTATATAAGATGGCTTACGACAAATTTCTCAATATCATCTGCTATATCCAAAATCTTTTTAGACTTTACCGTGAGACAACGATGACTTATTTATTTTTAAAACTAGGTGGCAATTCCCGACCTAGTTAATGGGAAACACTGGTCTAGACGATCGTTTGTCTATTTAAAAAAGAAATAATACTCACAGGAATCTTGCTAGTCCTAAGGAACTCAAGCAACGCTTCTAGAGAACCGAGCGTAGAAGCTTGTACGTACACGCCGCGCTCGGTCAATTTGATCGAAGACAAAGCTGACTTCAGCTCGCGAGCCACTTCTTCCCTGAAAAGTATTGTTATAAGTATCACTTTCTTATTTATTAGAAACCTTATTGCTTTGCAATAAAGATCAAAATCAATATTGAAGACTTAAAGGTATCTAAAGATATTGGGTGCCAGTATAAATAATATGTTTGAGAAGTATTTTTGTTACATGCAAAACTTTGTCATTTGTCATTATAGCCTAACTTTGCAAAAAAAAAAACACTTATTTAGTTATGGTTAGGCTTTGTTACTGAATTTATAAATATATGTACCATTCGTAACTTTGGATCATAATAAATAATAAAAATTGGTTGCCTGTAAAGTCGGTATACGGGCGAAAGTTTTACGTGACAACGACTTTGAGTGGTAAAATAATTTTAATGTGAATATTCATTCGTATAGTAGGAAGAAGGCTGAAATAATAGTAACAATTTAAAACATAACGTCACGTTACGTGAGCGGAGCGTAACGCAGTTTCTTGAAGTGTCACCCGGCAAACCAATTTATAAGACGTTGTCACGTCAAAATTAATAAAAAACAAATTAGGTATGTATAATCAAATAAATTATGTATATTACAATATATTTTGAGATTTATTTAACGGTTTCTAGTAACCAAAATGCAATTTTTTTAGAAATTCAGTATGTAAGCAAACTTGAAGTGTCTTAAAAATAAAACTTACTTCATAATGTCAACTTCATCCGGTTTTTGCGCCACAAGCAGATTGAGACCAGCAATGGCTTTCTCCAATTCCTTAGCTGCTATTTTCACTCCTTGTGCACCAACTACTTCTTTGTGCTCAATGTAAGCGTTCTGGATTACAAAATAATACATTTATTAAAGGAAATTGACTATATATTTCTAAGTACAGTGAAAAATATAACATGACTCAATGTAAATAAGGTTCAAAATCTCACCTTAACCCTCAACTCCTTCATAGGCTGAGGCATGAGTAGGGAACGGATTTGGGTGACGATTGGTCCGTCTGTGCCCGCTAATATCATCGTGTCGCCTTCGTGAAGTGTGCCGTTGATCAGGATCGTGTCTATGGTCGTACCCAGACCGGGGATTGCTTTCACCTGTTGAGTACATTTTAAAATTTAAAGGTGGAAACACATTGCATGAGACAGTTATTATTATTTATTTATTTTATGTCATTAAAGTGAACTTAAATGGACGACCATTTGATATCCAGCACTCATCATATATAATTGTAATGATTCTATTTACTTATTATAGAAATTTGTGATTATTATTCGGGTTTATTCCTTTTCCAAGCCTTTTTTTTTTTCATTTTCATTTTGTTATGTGGAGACTCACCGGCACAGAAGGTGCCGGTGCCTGCACACTAAACCCCTGGGGTTCCTTTGACGCCTCGGCGCCGTGTGGCGGGGCTGCGGGACACGCGTAAGCTGCACAACCGCATGCCCCGCCGGCGCTGCTCGGCCTCCCAAAAACAACTGGAGGCCGAGCCCGTCTCGGGGGGGCGGGACTCACGATGCGAAAACGCATGCGAGTCCCGCCCCCCTCTCATCTTCACCGGAGATGCCCAGGAACAAATGGGCATCTCCGGCACTGGACCGTTGGCACGGGCGGCGGATCCTCCGATCCACCGCCCCGGTCCCCGGCCTTACGGGGGCAACCGGCCTACGAAGGCCATTCGCCACCTACCGCGCCTGCGGCGACCTCCTTGCTGCCCACCATGGCTCTGACGAGGGCCGGCAGCGAGAGGTCTGCGCCGACAGTCTCGGCGGCGGGGGCGCGAGGAGTCGCCCAAGCGAGGCACTCCTCCCACGTATGTTGCGCCGTGTCCGAGACGTCGGCCCGCAGTGGATTATCACAATTCCTCCACTAACCCATCTCCCCTTTGGGAAGGTTCAGACAAGACAACATACCTCGAGCACAGTGGCCAGCAGCTGGTTGGAGAAGACGAGTCGCTTGTGCAGCGGGCCCTCGCACGCCTGCACGATCATGGCGAGCAGGTTGCCCATGCCCTCGCCCGTCACGGCCGACGTGGGCACCAGCGACACGTACGTGCGCGGGTCCGGGTTGTCGTAGAACAACATACCTCGAGCACAGTGGCCAGCAGCTGGTTGGAGAAGACGAGTCGCTTGTGCAGCGGGCCCTCGCACGCCTGCACGATCATGGCGAGCAGGTTGCCCATGCCCTCGCCCGTCACGGCCGACGTGGGCACCAGCGACACGTACGTGCGCGGGTCCGGGTTGTCGTAGAACAACATACCTCGAGCACAGTGGCCAGCAGCTGGTTGGAGAAGACGAGTCGCTTGTGCAGCGGGCCCTCGCACGCCTGCACGATCATGGCGAGCAGGTTGCCCATGCCCTCGCCCGTCACGGCCGACGTGGGCACCAGCGACACGTACGTGCGCGGGTCCGGGTTGTCGTAGAACAACATACCTCGAGCACAGTGGCCAGCAGCTGGTTGGAGAAGACGAGTCGCTTGTGCAGCGGGCCCTCGCACGCCTGCACGATCATGGCGAGCAGGTTGCCCATGCCCTCGCCCGTCACGGCCGACGTGGGCACCAGCGACACGTACGTGCGCGGGTCCGGGTTGTCGTAGAACAACATACCTCGAGCACAGTGGCCAGCAGCTGGTTGGAGAAGACGAGTCGCTTGTGCAGCGGGCCCTCGCACGCCTGCACGATCATGGCGAGCAGGTTGCCCATGCCCTCGCCCGTCACGGCCGACGTGGGCACCAGCGACACGTACGTGCGCGGGTCCGGGTTGTCGTAGAACAGAGCCGCGTTCAGACCCTAAGGACCGACGAGATTATTCAAAATTTACACTCATATTATAATTAGGAAAATAAATTAAAGAACATAATTCCATATTCAAATTAGGAAAGTGAAGAAATTCGATACATTTAAAAAAAAATTCTACAAAAAAGCCGTGTCTGTAAGAGTAGCACTAATTTGGATTAAGCGTTTTCAATCAGGAAAGTTTGATGTCAAGAATGCACGTCGCTCTGGTTCCTCTATTACGGATAAAATGGATGGCATTTTTGAAAAAGTGGAATAAGACCGGCATATCAGTAGTTACGATGTAGTTGAAGAACTGGGACTTGACCACAAAATAGTTTTGGCGCATTTGAAAAAAAACTGGGTACACATAAAAGCTCGATATTTTGGTACCTCACGAGCTCACCGAAAGAAACCTAATGAACCGTGTAAATAAATAAATAAAAATAAATAAGCCATTTATTTCTTGCTTTTACAAAGTATTTTAAAAAAATTATAAATAACAATAAGTTTTACTATTAGTTATGTAAGTTATTTAGCAAGAACCCCGGATTGGGTAAAGGCCTCCTCCAAAGATGCCCATGCGTCTCTGTCCTGTGCTACGTCTATCCAGTTTCGGCCAGCTGTCCGTCTGAGGTCGTCTTCCCATCTGGTTAGAGGTCTGCCTCGGCTTCTCTTGCCCGTCGGACCGCACCACGATGTTACTCTCGCAGTCCATCTCTGGTCTCTATATCTCGCGACATGGCCAGCCCATTTCCATTTTAGCTTTAGTGCATAAGTTACTGCGTCGGTCGCATTGGTGGTTTTTCTTATCTAGTATGTCTTACTTTATCTACCTTCCTTATGTTGAGCATACTTCTCTCTAGCCCCCTTTGACAGGTCCTGATTTTATATGTGGCTTTAGAGGAGAACTTCCACGTCTGGCACCCATACGTCAGGCATGGTAAGAGACTCGTGTTCATAACTTTCGTTTTCATGTCTGTGGGCATATTACTCTTGAAAATTTCTTTAAGGTTCCAACTACTCAAAAACTAAATGAACCGTGTACTCATTTGTAATTCTTTATTACCACGTAATTAAACCGAACCATTTTTGAAGAAGCTGATTATAACTGGTGATGAAAAGTGGATCACGTATGACAAGAACGTGCGAAAAAGGTCGCGGTCAAACGCCGGTCAGGCTTCACAGTTGGCGACCTGACCTTGCACGGAGGTGCAAGGTGCAATTTCCACCTATTTTGGTCTCTTCAGAATTCTTTAGGCAGTGTCAGGTTAAAATCACGAGAGGACTTGCCAAAACCACTTGTCGCGGTATTTTGATCAGCAAACCCCAAATTTCTATAGCAATGGGATCATGTCCCTATTATAGCAGGCAGACATGTCATGTCATGATTTTGATATATTTTTTTTTATGAAACAATAACAATTGCGAGCACTTTATGAATGATGCATTATCAAAGTTGAGTAGGTACATTGCATTTTTCGTTACACAGAAAACACGCTTTCATCTTTATCAATTTAAATTTATGTTAATTAATTAAATAATTTTTAGATATATAAATAAAACAACAACAATTTGTTTGGTTTTTTATGTTTTATAATGTTTCACGACAAGTTAGCGCCGCTAACTCTCTTTCACTCTACCTACAATATTTATCATCTTTAACACCCGGCAACCCTTATTTGCGGCCGAATTTAACTAGGCACCCATATATGAAAATTCATAGAAAAAATTTTGCTGTAAAATTCATAGATGTACGTTATGAACGTTAAAATGTATCAATATCATACCTGTTTACAACTGGCTGCGAGGAGGCGCATGCAAGTGGGCGAAGGCACCCGTGATTTTTTAGAATCTTTATATAAATTGCCGTGACGTAGACGAAATTTAATTTAAAAAAAAGTGAACGTTATGCTTTCCCAAAAAATTTTTTTTAATAATTTTATTAAAAATACTTCCGGCCAAAATTTGATAGGCACCCTCGGGTATATCTATTCTCCTAGTTATAAATATACATGAAAAAATGGTTTGAAGCAAAAAACAGATCAGACCCTTGATCCTACGGCCGGATCTTAGGCTATAATGATATCCTGATGATAGGCTGAATTTAGTTAGGTCATTTTCATCGCTTGATTTCAATATACCAAAACAATACTCCATTGAAATGTAATAAATTTTAGGGTGGCATAATAAAATTAATTTAGCCATTTTGGAAATAAAATGCTCGAACATACCTGTTCAGCGAACTGCAGCATAACATCCTTGCTTCTCTTCTCGAATTCCAACTGTGTGTTGGGTTGCTGCATCTTCAGTATATCGCGAACGTCCTTACGCTGAGCACTCTGCCAGTCGTAAAGACGGTCGATCTTGTTAAGTGCCACTATGAAGGGAGTCTTCTTCTGTTTTAGTAGATTTATCGACTCGATTGTCTGGGGCTCTAGACCGTGCATAATGTCAACTACCTGAAAGTAATGAAATGAAATGAAATAAATTTATTAATTCAACTAGGCCTTCACAGGCACTTATGAAACGTCGACTCTAATGCTCGGTTCGGAAGGTTGCTTTTGCTGAGAAGAGCCGGCAATAAACTCAGCAATTACTCTTTTCAAAAACAAGTTTTAACAATTTCTTTAACAATAATAACATTAGTCCTGATAGAACGAGCGCTATACCCATGCCTCGTCATCATTAATATAATCATTTATACTATAATAAGCTTTCTGTACCAAAGCTGACTTAACTCGTTCCTTAAATTTATTCATAGGCAATTCTAAAATATTTGTGGGGATTTTGTTATAAAACCGTGCACCAAGTCCTAAAAATGATCCTTGCACTTTCTGTAGTCTATAAGCAGATGTTACAAGTTTATGCTTATTTCTAGTATTAATGGAGTGCAAATCACAATTTTTTGCAAAAAGACTAATGTTTTGACGGACAAATATTATGTTTGCATAAATGTACTGTGATGCAACTGTGAGAATGTTAATTTCCTTAAATTTATCTCTGAGGGAAGCTCGCGAGCTTAAATTATAAATAGCACGGACTGCTCTTTTTTGCAAAATAAAAATTGTATCTATATCAGCTGCTCTGCCCCAAAGCAAGATACCATAGGACATAACACTATGAAAATAACTGAAATAGACTAATCTAGCTGTTTCTACATCCGTAAGTAGTCTGATTTTTCTAACCGCGTAAGCAGCTGAGCTGAGCTTCCCCGCAAGACATGATATTTGGGTGCCCCATTGAAGTTTCGAATCTAACGTGATACCCAAAAACACTGTTGACTCAACAAGACTGAGGGCCTCATTATTTAACATTAAATTAGAGGCCAATTTTTTTACATTAGGTAATGCAAATTTGATACATTTTGTTTTGTTTGCATTCAAAACTAGATTATTAACAGTAAACCAATTTAATACCTTAGATAATGCACCGTTTACATCGTCATAATTGAATTTCTGTCTATCAACACCAAAAATCAGTGAGTAAAGTTAAAAATTATTGAGAGATTAATTTTACTTCATATATACATTGTATCTTTACATAGTACAAAACAATTAGATCTTTTAAATAATGCAACGGATTTTAAGGCGATTTTCAATAATAGATAGAGTTAGTGGATGTTTTATAGAATAGACGAATGAACACAAAATATGAGCATTCTTAATGATTTTTCAATAAAGATATTTTTTGCACTTACCAGAATAGCAATGTCACAGAGAGAAGAACCTCTGTTCCTCAAATTACTGAAGGACTCGTGGCCGGGTGTGTCGATGATGAGCAGTCCAGGCAATTTGAACGCTATTTCTGTCACCTTAAAGTACAAATAAAAAAAAATTAAAATTTAAATACATATACATAATATTACCTACATGTTATAATTAAATAAAAAAAAAATTATAACCCATTTAATACTGAGATATCAAAGAAATACTTACACCTTTAACATGTCTTGTTTGTTCCTTAATGTTCTCAATGGGTACATTAGTAGCACCGATCTGTTGCGTGATACCCCCAGCCTCACCATCTTGTACGTTGGTGCGACGCAGTTTGTCCAAAATCTTAGTCTTGCCAGTATCTACATGGCCGAGTACGCACACAACGGACGCACGGAGTGGGTTACCAGCTTTATTAGCTTCGTTTTCTTCACGACGTTTCTAAAGATATAAAGACAATTTAAATTAAAAAATCAAAATCTTCTATACTAATATTATAAAGAGGAAAGATTTGTTTGTTTGTTTGTAATGAATAGGCTCCGAAACTACTGGACCGATTTCAAAAATTCTTTCACCTTTGGAAAGCTACATTATCCCCGAGTAACATAGGCTATATTTTATCCCTGTATTCCCACGGGAACGGGAACTACGCGGGTAAAACCGCGGGGAGGCAGCTATTATTTTACGTTCAAATTCAAATGGGCCGATACAAGCACTTCTGAACAGTCACTCTTATGCTCGGTTCTGAAAGTTGCTTTTACTGAGAAGAGCCGGCAATAAACACAGCAATTACTTTATTCAAAACAAGCTTAGATCTAGTACAATATTGATTTTAGAAAATGTGTGAAATAGTTGGAGCGAGCATGTCACTGCTTAGGGTCTTTTTCTAACAAATAATCTGATACAATATAAAGGTCCTTTTTTTTGGACATTTGATACCAAAATGAGAGCAAATAAATGCTGTTTATAGGAAAAAAGTTGTCACCTCTAATCTTCTCAAAACCAGTTCTCTCTTCTTCTGAGCGTCAGTCATTTGATCGTCTTCCGAGTCTTCCTCAGAACTTGAATCTTCATCTGAACTCTCATCATCTTCATCGGAGCTATCATCTTCATCTGCTTTCTAAAAGGGACAAAGAATTATTTAATGGAGAATTTCTATTTTTTTTAATAAATATATAAAATTATTAGAACTACCTATGTATCTGTACTAATATATAAAGCTAAAGAGTTATTGTGTTTCCCTTAACGCACTAATCTTAGGAAGTGGTCCAATTTAAAAAATTCTTTCAGTTTTATATATTAAGGAATGCTATAGGCTATATATCATCACACTACGACAAATAGGAGCGGTGTACTAATAAAAAACGTTGCAAAAGCGGAAAGTGACGGTAACGATATTGCGCCAAGTAGTTACTTATATAAATTAACACATTACCTGTTTAGATTTATCCTGTTCTGGCTTCTTTACTTCTTTGACCGGAGTTACCACTGGTTCAGGCTTTGGAGCTGGTTCTGGTTCCGGCTCCTCCTCAGAAGACTCGGCATCCCATGCATCTTTCACTGAGTCATCATCAGATTCCTTCTTTTCAACTGGCTTCGGAGGCTCTTCCTGTAAAGAAACAAAACTTAGAACTGTGGTCATCACCTTATAGTAAACAATTGGCTCCCTGGGGTTTCACCCTATTTGAATATTTTAATGAATAAGTGAATAAAGAACACATTGATAACTAAGAATATCTTCTATACCTATAACACATACTATAATAGGGACTTAGAACAAAGACTGATAAGTTTATGAATTTTCCCCGCGGTTTCACAACGTACCCGGGAGATCTTCCATTTCTCCGGATTTTTTTTTGAGAAAGGTCTCAGGCTCTTAGACTATCTGTGTGTCAAATTTAATTTAAATTGGTTCAGCAGTTTTAGCGTGAAAGGGAGACAGACAGTGTTACTTTCCCATTTATAATTTTAGTTAGGATTGTGATTAATACTTTGAAATAAATTTGCTTACCTTTTTATCAACAATCTCTAATTCAACGTTTTTCTCTTCAGATGGTGTCGCTGGTGCATCTTGCGACACTTGGCTCTTTAATCTGCCAGGCTTCACCCTAGTCCCAGGCCTTGGAGGCTTCTTCTCCGATCCAATCTCAACACCCCTCGCTTTCAAGGACTCTAACAATGCTTGAGCCCTCGCTTTCTCCGCCTTCTGCTTGGGAGTTAATAATTTACCCTCAGCCTTAAGTCTTTCTTTTCTCTCCTTTTCCTTTTGTTTCTTCCTTTCCTTACGTTCCTTTTCTAACCTAATCGCTTCTAATCGCTGCAGTTCTCGTTCCTCTTCCTGTTTTATCCTTTCTTCTTCTTCCTTTTGCATGCGCTCTTCTTCTTCTTTAACCTTTTTCAAAGCTTCTTGCATGGCTGCAATGGTTTTCTTTGTAGGTCCTTTCTTTGCCTTATCATCTTTATCAGCCTTATCTCCCTTTTTCTTTTTCTTCCCCTCTGCTGGAGCATCACCATCTACCTCTTTTTCTTCAGATGGAGCTTTACCTTCTTCTGTGGTTTCTGCCTCCACAACTGGTTTACTCTCAACTACCTCTGGAACTTTAACTATTGGCTTAGGGTCTTCTTTTTTACCCTCTTGTTCTTTTTCTTTTTTCTTTGCTTCCAGTTTCTTCTGCTTTTCTCTTTCTTTTTTTTCCTTTTTCTTCTGGGCAGCTGTTTTTATACCTCCTTCATTGTCATTTTCAATATCACTACCATCTTTATCCTCTTCTGTAGGTTCAACCTTCTTACCCTTCTTTTTGGATTTTGTTTTCTCTTCAGCCATATCTTCAGTTTGTGCTACTTCAGAAGTAGGTGCTGGTGCAGATGCAGGTGCAGGTTCCGCCTTAACCCCAGAATATTCCATCTCTAATTCAGCCAGAACTTTTTCAAGGTCATCATCACTGTCATCCTTCTTTCGTTTTGCCTTCTTTCCTTTCTTACCGGCTGGTTCTTTCTTTTCTTGGGAAGGTTTCTTTTGAGGTTTAACTTCTTCTTCATCTGATGACGGTAGTGCTTCTGGAGGTGAATCATCATTGTCTTCAATTTCCAAAAGGGCAAATGCACTCTTCTTTTCTTCTTTCTTTTTGTTCTTTTTAGGTTTCTTCTCTGGCTCATCATCTGACTCATCTGTAATATGATGATATAAGAAATTTAAAATTCTACAATGCAGTTAGGTATTATTATATTAATTTGTAAAACCACACAAACACTGATAACATTATTGTTTATTTCAATTTACTTAGTTCATGTCACACTGTAATAATATGATATCTCAATAAACAGACCACTTAAAAAGTTGGAACTTGTGTCTTAAATGTTTACAAAACAAACTGTTATTAAAAAAAATTATTTCATAAATTTTAGATATTGGATACCTAAATGGTTTATACCTAATTACTGTAATTTTAATAAACAATAATGTATTAAAAATCTCCATTAAAAACAAATACATTCATGTATCTTTCTAATAAATCAAGATTCTGATTGCCAAGAAATAATAAAACTTTAGTCATATAACTTTAATGACAATGAAATATATACAAACCTATACTGTTCCCATCATTTTTATTTTTTTGAGACTTGTTTGAAATTGAAACATTTTTAATGTTTTTTGTGACTTCCTTGACATCCTCCTCTACAGATTTTTTATGTTTAGATTTAGCTTTTGGCTTTTCCTCTTCACTTTCATCGGAATCCCTAAAACATAAAACAAGTTAGTGGTAAAATAAATAAAATCCTGCAACACTTTTCACACGCCGCATAAATGAATGAAGAATTAATAAATAGCAATAAATATCATACTGGTAGGAATAAATATTTTTAACTGATGAATACATTTGCAGATACAGAATAAACAGGCACATTTATGTACACAATTGTTTGTCCCGAGTAGAAATTAAACCCACAACAGCTTCAAAGTCAGAGTCACTAATCAAAAACCCAGGGAGATATTATAATAGAATTAATAGTAAGCAGCTGTCCAGTATCCTGCATTTGGGTAGTAGGTATAGGAAGTTTACTTCATAATAACACCATGCCAGACGTTGACACACATGATTTAAATCCTTACCAGTGTAAATCGAATGTATCAATACACAATATGAAGCAATTTATATCTCAAAATATTCCTGTTCATTTTATAATTACAGCTAACCTAAAATTACTTACTTTTTCCCCTTTGGCACCGGCTTTACAGTATCAACACTAGTACTTTCCACATCGCTGTCGCTGAAATATAATGAACAATATTATTAACACTCAAGATTTACTAAATACTATATAAAACATATGGAATTGTATAAACCAACCCTTCATCCACAGTCGTATTCTTTTTACCCTTTTTAGCTTTCCCCATGGTTTCAGTAAGCTATATTAAGTCACGATGCCTGTTATATAGTGATCTGCTTTCGTGATATTCGTGATTTCTATCATGTGAAACGTGATCAATGCACAGAACTATCTTGTAGCCGAAAAATTAAATACGGTCAAAAGTCGTCGTGTCCGACTTCACCCGATCCATAGACTGACACAGATGACGATGAAACAAGATTGCTGTACAGGCTGTACTATACAGATTGTACTATACATCACAGACAGAATAAATAATCAAACACTATGTTATAGGGAATTAATCGACTATACTAATCAGGATTAAGTGAAATACATAATAACTTTAAAGAACTTTATTCACTATCTATCTCTTTCATAACATGCCGAACGAAATAGATCTGGAGAAATATACTATTTGTGCTGCTAGAAAGTGAATTTTTCGAAACTGTTTTAAATAACGATAAAAAATAATCTATATATATCGTAGACAGAGAAACTAATAGACTAAGGTACCCTGTAACCACGACTGAAACAGAGATAGTGTAAGCGTGTGTTGCCACAGTGCCCGACTTTCCCATTTTGGAAGGGAGTTCCTTATCCCGCGTTGCGAAAGGGAAACATTAAATTAAAATTTAATCTACAACTTTAATCTAAAGTTACCACAAGCTAATTATTACTAAAATTAAGCCTACTGATTAAGTTAATACTCCCAAATAAATATTTATTGAATGTAAAAAATATTTATTATAGTTGTCTTTAAAGAAATTAAAATATCCATCAATGTATTGGTAAAAAACAGTGACTTAATATATGTATGATAAGATATGTATCTATTTTCAAAATATCTGTATTTTTTTATTTTTATTGAACTAAATAATATTTAATTATTTTTATTATAACTGATCGATTGATCGTTGATCGGTTATCGACCGGTGAAGGCGGAAGATAAAATAAAAATCGCGATGGTAAAATAGGGGTTGATTGTAAAGGGTTGAAAATTCAGGGTTATATGTATTTACTGTTGCTGTATCATAAAAAAATTACAATATATTTTTTTTCTAAAATTGAAAAAAAAATTGGGGTGGATTACCCTTAACATTTAAGGGGTAGAAAAATAGATGTTGTCCGATTCTCAGACCTACCCAATATGCACACAAAATTTCATGAGAATCGGTCAAGGCGTTTCGGAGGAGTTTAACCACAAACACCGCGACGCAAGAATTTTATATATTAGATAAAAAATACCGGGGCTATTGCTAGAAAACACTGTGATAATTGGATTCCATGTTCATTTGCTTTCTTTTTATACACATTCTCAAGAGAAAATTTTACAAAAAAAAATGGGAGATTTTTTACCGGACGCTGGCAACACTTCCACAATAATGTTTTTATAGGTTATTTTGATTGAAACTCGATATTACGCTTTAATTTTCATAATTTAACGCAATATTTTGCTAATTTATACTAAAAAAATAAGTTATCAACCCTGAAAACACATATTTGTGGTCAATAAACTACAAAAACTGTCGTACTTACGCGTGAAAAGAGACACCGGCAATTTTCTGCTCACTATCGCTTCCACATGAAATTACACGACAACGCACCATTGTACCTTGGCGTTATAATAGTATAAATTTCTCAGTCTTTTCACTATATTAGAATCGTTTTAACACACTAAAACATATAAAATTCGCAGATCCAACACAATGTAAACACGAACTGTCAGGTTTGTTTCGCAATTAAAGTTGCTGACCTTGAAAAAACTGGTTTCACACGATGAGACAGAAAATGTACTAGTTGCATCTTTGTCTTACGCATTCGTATTAAAATGTTCGCTCCCTTTCTTGTGTGAGTGAGAAAGAATCGTCACTTAGTCTATTAGTTTCTCTGTCTACGATATATATCTTTCTTTAGACTGACTGATGAAATAGATCAGCCTGTCTGTGGTCAGGCAGAATTCTGAAATGTGACAGACGAGAAAGCAGCAAATAAATTTTTAGTCAAATAATTCTACATATTTTATTAATTCACAAAATGTACAAAGGATTCACACGAATATTGGCAATAAGTTGTGCAGATAAATTAAAACACTGTGCTTCTCCATTGCTTAGGAGTAATGTCTTATGTACACGAAAAGGCAAAGTCGGTATAGGTTATATTTTTATCAGAACCAAAAAACACGATCGTGGAAATCCATCGGCTTTATTCGTACCGGTGCCGGTAAAGCCAAATCCTGATGACATAAACATTGGAGAAGAATTCACCGGACGTCTGAAGAAACAAGACTTATTGAAAATTCTAAACAAGTTTTATCAGAAACCGGAGGTTAGGACACTTGCCTCCGAGAATGGACTCGATGATCAGTTATTGCATCAAGCTTTTTTATCATTTAGAAGACATTGTTTAGAACACGATTTACCTCCAGATTTACACATAACAATAAGTGATATATTGCAAGGTAAACTTACATTGACTCCTTGTTAGTTCTTATTGGTTTCATGTTTACATATTACACCTCTCTAGGTTTTCCCACAATTTAGTGACCTAAATAAATAATAAAGATTGATTCATGTTTTATACTGGGGATGAACCACCAAATTCCATTACCTCCATTATACTGTAATATAATAATAGGCATTTTGAATTGGTACAGATGCTGGCCATGTTGATGATCTGTTCCCATACTTCCTACGGCATGCAAGGTTGGCATTCCCTCATCTAGACTGTTTAGATGACTTGAAAAAAATATCAGATCTGAGGACACCGGCTAATTGGTAAGTACTTTAATTACAAAGAGCACATAATAAGTTAAACTCTTTTTTAATAAAGAGTTCAAAAACTAAGACTAATACTAAAATGTCCAGTAGATAGAGTAGTTTAATTGGTTAATAATGTGACAGTGTTTTTGTTTTAAGTTGAGCTTATCAACTTTGACAACAAACATAGCTCTATTTACAATTACACAATAATTTGTTATTTTATATGAAGTACATATAAAACTGTCTGAATGAGACTCTGTGTGTAAGTTGTCATTGGTGTTATTAAAAAAATAGCAAAAGTACTTATAAATGTGACTATCTATCTTTTTTTGTTAAGCACATAATATAAATAGATAACAGGGATTAAGAAAATAATTAATGATTGATGACAGTAACAATATTTTGTTGACAATTAACAAGATAAGTTAAAGACTATCATTGCCCTTTCAGGTATCAAGAAGCGAGAGGTATGAATAGAAAAATTGTATTCCATGCTGGCCCAACAAATTCTGGCAAAACCTATCATGCTATGGAGAGGTTTTTGAAGGCAAAATCAGGGGTTTACTGTGGCCCATTAAAATTGTTAGCTACCGAAATATACCATAAATCAAATAAACTTGTGAGTTCAATATTTTGTACCATGAAAATCATAAAATTACATTGGGCAATAGTCATATGAAAATATTTATTTCTATTGTGTTGTGACTATTCATAAGTTGTTTCATAACTTGTAAAGAACTTTTCGAATTAAAAACACCATAAATGGTTGTCTGTAAAGTCGGTTTACTGACGATAGTTGAACGTGACAACGTCTTGCATTGCTCACTCAAGTAGGAGAGAGACGGATGTCGAACGCTGCCGAACGCAAAGGCCGATTGTGCTTCTTTGTCGCTCGTTCCGCGCTCTCGCTTGCACTTCAAGCCTTACATGGGACGCCTCAGAGCGAGGTAACGCCGCATGAGTCATGGGACGCCTCAGAGCGAGGTAACGCCGCATGAGTCATGTTTTTTCGTGCGTGCAGCCGGCTCTATCGAATTATAAGACGTTGTCACGTCAAAAATATTTTATTAAATATTGTTATTTGCAGGGTACCCCATGTGACCTAATCACGGGTGAAGAGAGAAGGCATGCTTCAACATATGAGACGCTAACAACCAGTCCAGAAGATGCAGAAACATCAATAGAAACAGAACATTTACTTCTAGATGATGAAGAAAAGAATGCATCAAAGCATGTTGCATGTACTGTTGAAATGACATCACTCAATAATAAATGTATGTTTTAAGTATTTAATTATGAAATTACTGTCACTTAAAACACAGTTATTATATACTTAAATAAATATATTTGTTTTGCAGATGAAGTCGCAATTATAGATGAAATACAAATGATTGGTGATAGAGGCAGAGGATGGGCATGGACTAGAGCTATATTAGGTAAAAACTATACATATTGTGTATTCTTGCTGAGTCACCACAGCTCAGTCATACTAAATTATGAAATACTAGCTGCCTCCCCGCGGTTTTACCCGCGTAGTTCCCGTTCCCGTGGGAATACAGGGATAAAATATAGCCTATGTTACTCGGGGATAATGTAGCTTTCCAAAGGTGAAAGAATTTTTGAAATCGGTCCAGTAGTTTCGGAGCCTATTCGTTACAAACAAACAAACAAACAAATCTTTCCTCTTTATAATATTAGTATAGATTTCATAACAATAACATGTTCATATGAATTGTTTATTACAATTATCATATTTCAGGTTTACAAGCAGATGAGATACATTTATGTGGCGAGGCTGGAGCTATTAATCTCATAGAGGAAATATGCAATACAACTGGTGAAGAAATGGAGGTAAACCAATTCTTGTTGGCTCTTACTTTTTACTTGCTGCTTAAATTAATTGTTTCTGTTGCTATCCTAGAATATGTGTTACATAAAATTCTATAGAAATCAAGAATGGAAAAATGAAAATGAAAAATCTTTTTTATTCAAATAGGCCTTCGTTTAGTAATGATTCTCCCAATAAATATACCTATCCTACGACAGTATTACTATGGGCATACTTGAAGCATTAATTTAACAACAATTATTTCACAGATACGTACATACAAAAGGTTGACAGAGCTCAAAGTGGAAGACTCATCGTTAAGTTCGTTAGACAACGTGCGCCCCGGCGACTGTATAGTGTGTTTCAATAAGAACGATATTTACAGTGTAAGTCGAGCCATAGAACAGAGGTCAGTCCCATGTGAGGCAGGTATCCAATCATTATACACTGTTGTCACTTAGCAGTCATGCTTATTTGAATTCTATTGTGAATTATTAAGGTTCAATTTAGATATTTCAGAACAAGCTAGGCTAATTTGTTAGTTTCCCTATTATATATGTTTTAATGCACTTATAGTAAGTCATTATTTACTATGATAATTATTTGAAAATTGTTTAATTTTCATTACTAAAAATAAATTATATCCACCACTCCAGGAAAAATCGAGTTAAGTAATAAATTCATATAAGTATGTGTTTTGAATGTAATTTTTATTTCAGGGGCCATGAAGTAGCTGTTATATACGGTAGCTTACCGCCAGGCACTAAATTGGCACAGGCCAACAAGTTCAATGACCCCGAAAGTTCCTGTAAAGTTATGGTGGCCACAGATGCTATAGGTCTTGGTATCAATTTGTGAGTATATTTCATTTTAAACTACTGAATCTATACTAATAGCCTATTTGTCAACGAAGGCTATAGCTAGGCTATATATTATCCGGCTACGATTGATAGGATCGGAGCATCAATCAAAAACGGGCAAGGAGCGGGTAAACAAGTATCCTTATATGTTTCATGATATAGGGATATAGCTCATGTATTATGGCTTAAGAGAATTCTAAAAAATCATATTGAATAAATTTGTATCTTTTCATCCAATTCACAGGAGTATACGAAGGATAATATTCTATTCACTTATAAAACCAGTTATCAATGTTGATGGGGATAAAGAAATGGACGTCATTAGTATATCGCAAGCATTGCAGATTGCAGGTAAATAGATATATTTTTAACTAGTCGCTCCCCGCAGTTTTACCTGCTTTCCCGGGAGACCTTAAATTTTCTCGGGATAAAGTGTAGCCTATATTTATTCCAGAACATATTCTAACTCTGTGCCATATTTCAAGCAGATCCTTTCGGACGTTTTGGCATGAAAGAGTAAAAAAACATCCGTACTTACAAATTTTCGCACTTGTAATATTAGTAAGATTACTTTTTCAGAATATTATTAACTTTATGAATTTCTACTCTATTCCTATTGCTTTAAAGAACATATTTAATTTAGATAAGCAGCTTTTTCAATGTAAACTGTATTTATAGGAAGAGCCGGACGCTATGGTAGTGCATGGGAGACTGGTTATGTTACAACATTCAAATCTGAAGACTTAGCGACGCTGAAGACTTTACTGTCTAAGCCTCCGGATCCCGTCACTCAAGCTGGGTTACATCCAACTGCAGAACAGATGGAGTTATATGCATATCACCTTCCACATGCTAGTCTTAGCAGCCTTATGGTGAGTGCAATAAGGATAATTTTTGTTTTACGTATTTATTTATTTAATGCCCAATTGCCCGATTACTAATTGGAAGCAATTTATCTTGATTCTTTCGTTTGGTCTACTCTAATTTTAACATTTAGGTGAAAAACGTAGGGTTTATATGGTATTTGTTTCGGCCCCGGGGTTTCACCCGTGCTCCCAGATGTCTTAAAATTTTCCGAGAATGCCATACTAAATTTAATTAAAATTGGACATGATACACACTCATTAACTTTCATCTTTATAGTGTGATAGATGACATTACTTTTAAATGAGCTAGTACTTAATTTATATGAGAGGTGATTTTGTATATTATGTCTATGTACAAACGCAATATCAGCTTTGTTTGAGATATCACAACCAATCGAAGCATCTACCCATATTTATTTAACACAAGTATTTTCTATTCACAGGATATATTCGTACATCTATGCACAGTGGACGACTCCCTATACTTCATGTGCAACACGGAAGGGTTCAAGTTCCTAGCGGAGATGATACAACATGTTCCATTGCCGTTGAGAGCAAGATACGTCTTCTGTTGTGCACCTATCAATAATAAATTGCCTTTTGTTTGTGCTACATTCCTAAAGGTATGTTGGAAGATTAAATATCCTGGGACATTTTTCACACACGGCCAATCTGATTCCAAAGTAAGTTTCAAAGAGAGCTTGTGTTATGGTAACCAGATAGCTGATATACAGTGAAACCTGGTTAAGTGAGACATCAAGGGACCTGCAATGTCGTTTCACTTATAGAGGTATTCCACTTACCCAGTGTCTCAGATATACAGGTATAAATAAATATCTATCTCATTTACAGAGGATTCCATTAATAGAGGTGAGAATACAGGTTATTTCAGTTATACAGGTGCGATCATTAAATAAAATATCAATTTTATGTTAATGTTTATGTAATATCAAGTTTATATTATTATTTTAATATTATTTTATTTCAATTTTATGTTTACTCTGAATTATTCTACAAAGAGTAGATTTTGGCACATTAAATTCGGCACAAACTTCTTCGCGTGTCTTCCCACTTTCATAAACGTATATTAACTTCAGTTTTTCACGTAATGATAACGATTGTACCTTTCGTTTTGACATTTTTCAAATAAACATCTGTATGATAGTAAAGCGAAACTAAAACTGAAGGTAATTGAAGCTCAAAATTTGTACTTACGTACTTGGAATTACGTGTGGAATTTGTTGGTAGAATATAAATGAGTAAACAAACAATGTTATCTCAGTTACAGAGGTTTATGCATATAAAATTTACTCACTGTCTCAGTTATAGAGGTAACTTTGATGATAAATCGAAAGAACAAATCCCAGATATAGAGGTTCACCTCGTACCACTAACAGAGGTAATTCAGTGCCAAAGTGTTGGGACCTCAGCATGAGTTCCAGTTATGGAGGTTTCTCACTTATCCAGGTCCCACTTAACCAAGTTTCACTGTACTACATATACTAATTTTAAATATATACTTATATAGATATTTACTTCCAGACACAGGACAAACAGACATATTCATGCCTACAAATGTTTGTCCTGGGTGGGATTCGAACCCACGACCCGCAGCTTGAGAGTCAGGGTCACTAACCACAAAGCCAACCGGGCTGTCAGTATATCCTGTTTGTATCATATAAGCATGAAATTACAAGAGCATTTAAATACACGGTCATGTTAGAGTTCTTTGAACGTGCAAAAGGTATCCTTTTGGAGAAGCCAACAGGATGCTATTGCCTTAATATGACAGGAAGTAAAAAAGTATACAATTGTAAAAAAAACTTAATGAAACAAATATCAAATAAAGAGTTTGTATGTGACCACTTATTGTATGAGAACAATGGGTATTTAACACACCACCACCGAACGTACCTATTTCCCTTCTTTTTCTTCTTCTTCCTGTGAAGACAGTAAACTAAGTGGAGATATAGGCCAAAAAATACTTCGTTATTGGGTTTTTTCAAATCGAGTATCAATATTTTGTATCAAAACAACCTTACGTATTTCGATGTTTTTTTATTTAATATAGCACACAAACAGAATATAATTTACAAAAAGATAATAACATAACGGTTTAAAGGTTCAGTTCTGATCTAGACTATACCCAACTCAATGTATGCCTAGATGCATATTGGTAAATGAATTAAATGTAGTTGTATTTATATTGATATATTTTGTTTATAGATGGTCCGCCAATACAGTCGCAACGAGCCCATAACGCAGAACTGGTTGTGCAACGTGGTCGAGTGGCCACTGCCTTCGCCGAAGACTATCATGGACCTAGTGCATCTTGAGTCTGTGTTTGATGTGCTCGAACTTTACTTGTGGTTAAGGTATGTTGAATTGAGAATGTCTTTATATTGTTTAAATTAATGCCTAATTATTTCATTATAAAATATACATGCCGCCATAGGGTATGTATGTGAAATGGTAATTTTATAAAAAGACAAATATTTTTAGGCACTTTTCTTTGTATTAATTTAATTATTACACTGGTCATGTCTGTTACAATCTCGGATTTTATACCAATCAATAGCTTGCTTGGTAGTAGTAAAATGACTTCTTCATACTATCATTTCTCACCAGTTTATGTTAATGGAACTGTGATAATAATAATTTATGTTTATATTTTCACAGCTACCGATTTCAAGATATGTTCCCAGATGTCAAATTAGTAAGAGATAAGGAATCTGAGTTGGATGCGATCATTCAACAGGGCATATTCCAAATTACAAGGTATAACTAATATTTCAACTGCATATAAAATATTTTATTCTCTTACATCAAAACGTAGGAAATTATGCAATAGTGGCAGATAAAAATGAAGGATTGTCTACCAAAAATCATGGGATGGTTTGGTTTCCAGTTCTATGTATTTCATTTGTTCATGGATTGTAAAGATAGACAGTATTAAATATACAAATACATTAACTTACAAGTAAATTGTCTGATAAATAACTATGACACTTATAATTTTACAATTATTTATAGGTTATTAAGAAATTCAGAGCAGATACTTCGAGATGGTTCGGACAATGTTCAAGCGCTCGGCGGCAGTAGGAAAGCTATGAAAGTGATGAACTCCCCAACTAAAGGCGACGAGGGCAGAGGGAAACTATCGGATATGCTCGTTTCTAGGGTAAGCTCCATTTAACTGTATAATGCATCTAATTTAAAACCTTAGCCAATTGAGATAAGGTTCAATTTATAATAACTTATAATATTATCGAGAATAGTTACTGATTCGTTTAATTTCTAATTTCAGGGCCTAATAACACCACAGATGTTGAAAAAATTACAACTAGAGTTAACAACAGAAAAGAAGGCAGACAGAACAAGAAAAAATAGAAATAGAAGGAAATGATATGTTTAGTTGTAAATACCTAGTGTTTTGATCAATGTTATGCTGAATGAATGTGTAATAAAATGTTACTGTGACTGTTGACTAAATGATTTAATTTTCCTTTACTAAACGGTACTTGACAAGATACTTTTCAATTTGAAGAACAATTATTATGTGTGTATGATTAAATAATCTTAAAGTATTTATGAAATAATATATTACTATAGATACTGGTGATAAGTCACAATCCCATTATCATAGCACAAGTTCATCTTAGGTTATTGAGATTTAGTAAAATAATTGTCCAGAATTTGCTCAGTTTAGAAATTATCATAGATAGTCGACGTTACACTTATATTGTAGATGTAAGTAGAATTACCGATTTTAAACTCATTAAATAAGGTAATTTCAAACATAATTAAATATACCAACCACTCCATAGTAATAATTAAAATATTCTCACGATGTAACTTAAGTGTACTTATGACTTAAAACTTAGTAAAGCCTCAATGCCATTGATAATGAAAATGAAAAAAGTTTTTTATTCAATTAGGCCTTCACAGACACTTAAGAATAGTCAAAATCTAACGCTCGGTTCGGAAGGTTGGTTTTGCTGAGAAGAGCCGGCAATAAACTCAGCAATTACTCTTTTCAAAACAAACTTAGATTTATTTACATTTCAAGGAATTAGTTTCACTGATAATATAAATGCATGACAGTGTGTATGTCTATTAAATGTTGAAAAGTAATGCTAAAAAACATCTTCCGATAGGTATCAAGGTTGTAATTTTTCAATCGCCCGAAATCTAATAAAAAACACTTGTCAAGAAATATTATTCAATACACCATAAATAAAATTGTTATTAGTATTATTCATGATAACAGTAATGTGTTCTATGCGATAACACAGCCATAAAATAATGACCTGTTGACATAATAATTATCATAAGAGGGTAGTAAAATTTATAGGTAGATATGGAGCGATTCTCGTCTCAAAAGTCGGCGTTACGACATAGTTCTATTGACAAGACTGGAAATGAAGCTTGTGTTTGTGTTTTTAATTTGTACTTTTATGAACAAGAATATTCAAACAAACGGTATGTGTCCATTATAGAAACCAGTAGTTTTGTTCTTAGAAGTGTTGTTAATTATTTTTGACAGCTTTTAGAGTTCTCGATGTGAACGGAGTGGAAACGATATTAGCACTAGAAAATGAGCCGATTAATATAGAATGTAAATTGAACGAGCCCATGGCTTACTGTGGTTTCCTACATCCCAATGGGAAGCGATCTTCGTAAGTGTATTTTACAATAATAATTTATTTATTTCAAACAATATGGTATCTACAGTAAGATGGGCTTATAATTAGATCTGCATATTCGACCAGTGCTGGTGTAGAAATATTTAGCAGGGATATCCTCGCTCTTGCATAATCATGTCATGTCATAACTAATATAATAATCATAAGTATTTATTTTCGTGATTGCCTTCCCTTCACCTCGTTCATAAGCAATATCTGCCCGCAAGTGTGAAATGTGTTTAATATAGGCCTGTTAGCTTTCAAATCGTCTATTTTGGTAATTTTAGATTCAAAATCACAAAAATTTATTTAGCTTTCTAGGGTCATCTCTGAGCAATGGTAATTGCGCAAAAGAAATTAATGCGACTATGGAAGACTCTGGCGAATGGCGCTGCCATATCGGGAGATACGGTACGGGAGTTGAAGCTATACAAATAATTCGAGTCAGGGTTGTCAACCAATTGGCTGCGGTGCAAAGTAATGTGTCCACTGTTCATGGGAAGCAAGTGACACTCAGTTGCGCAACTACCAGGGGTATGATCCCGTTGAGATACTGTCGCTTCGAGCCACCCACTGGTGTCCCGTTCAGTATCGACTCCAATGTGAACAGCACAAAGTATGTTTCAAGTTAAATTTGAATTACCTACTTAGAAATCATTGCAAAATTTGATATACCTAAACAAATGGTGTTCTAGCAGCTCCACTAGAGTTGTTCATATAAAAATTCTGTGCGATTTCTCATGCTGCCTATATATAAAACGGCACTGGGTAGGTATAAAGAGTTTTTAGTTATAAAATTTATTTGAGATTTACACATTTAATGTGTTATTTACAGTCCAATTCTAAACCGATACTATTTCCCTGCGAACAAGAGTTTAGACCGAGGCGATTGTGCAGTTACAATTCGTAAAGTGAAATACGAACACGTCGGTTTGTGGACGTGTGGAGCCGGCTTCGATGATGGCAATGAACATATCGACCAGATCTTGCTGGATGTCGAAGGTGGGTACATTATTGGCGAAATTTTTAATAAAATACCTACCTACTTGTGATTCAGTCATGACAATGAGATCTCCGCATACTATAGATTGACGTCATTGACTGTGATATAATAAGACTGCCAAATCCAGTCGGACCCTTAATTACAAGATTTAACTGAATAGCTTAATTTTTTAGGGTCGACAACCACTAGTATTGTAATTGTTCTTAGGCAGCAGTGATCAAATCAGTAACAATCAAATAGACTATCTTTTGGTCAGCTTCATTGACATAGAAAACACACATTGAGGTAATAAATTACTCTCCATTCAGGTTTGTATACCATGTCGACAGCGTCAGCGACAGGAATCACCTTCGGAATCATCGGCACTGTAGCGTTCCTAGGTCTGCTTGGCTTCATAGCATGGAAGAAACGACACTTACTTGGCAGCACTCGACAAGATAGCGAACAAGAGCAAGAAATGCATGACATACAACATGTGGCGAGAAGCCGGCAGAGTACGCCGCAAAGATCACCGGTCGGTATGCACATACCCCGGGTCACGGTTCAATCCCCGTCTGAGCAAGGAGAGTCTCCACATATGCCGTAAAATAATTGGCTACTTTCATGAAGTTTAAGTTAGATTAAGATTCGATAGAGCGTGCACCAGTCTGGGCTGCCTCAAAGTGAATAGTATAACAATTGTGTAATAAACGTTTTTAAATTCTACATAAGCTTATTGAAAAATTTGAGGACAAATAGTTTCCACTAAGTATATTATTTTTAATACAATTTATGTCAAATATAATATATTGTTGTTGATTTAAATCAATCACTGCCATTGTTGATATTTTATTAAGGTTACATTTATTTTTTATTTATGATGTAGAAATCCATCATTGAATGATATTGAATATTCCAATAAAACCATTATTTTTATGATGTTTTACTTACACATTTTATTTGTATACTATCATGATATAATACTTATTACTGATGCTATTACAAAGATTGGAGTATTATGTTTGCAATTAAAAAAGTAATTTTAATCATCTTCAGAAATAGTTAAGTATCATCTGTCATGCATTTTTATTATTTGACCTAGTGTCCTATCTTATCCTAAATTTCTTACATACTTAGACAAATACCTTAGAAGCTAGGATGGTTCAACATAACAGCTAATCTTTCCATATTAACTGCATATACTGAATGGCAGGCAATCACATTCTTGTGTGTTAGTAGAGTATTGTAGAACTCATCTATTGAAAGTTTTTCATCATTTGATGCAGTTTTTGGTACACTGTAATAAAATAAGTTTGTTATTTTATAATATTTCAATCCCCAGTAGGCCCACATGGTGGACTATGGCCTAAGCCCTCCCATGTTTGGGGTGGCTCATGCTCCTTGGTGGAGACTTATATAAGCTGATGGTGATGTATATTTATTCAGTTTGGAAACAATATAAATAAGTTATATTTGTAATAGTTTAACCAGATTTAAAGTGGTTAGAATAATATAAGGAGTCTTCTATTTCAATGTGATTTCTAAATAGTGGAGTAAATGAAGCATTATGGGTCCGTTTTTTTTTACTGTGAACCGAATTGCATACAATTTTGGAATTAGGTTCATCTTACCCTTAACTTCAAAAGTGAAAATGATTTGAACTCCGCAACCACCCTGGGTGTGGTTGCCACCCCTTCTCGGGGGTGAATTTCTTTTTTTTCAAAATTGCCTCGGATATCAATAGAAGGCCTAATTTTAAGCAAAAATCATCTGTAAAGCTTTCAAAAAATCCAATACTTTTCAAGTTATTGGCTATTGAAAATTTGCAATTTTTTCACGGTTTTCATCGGTTTTTTGCAAATATCTCCAAAAATATACGTTTATCGAAAATTTTATCAAGAACAAAGTTGTAGCAGGTAAAACAAGGAACAATTTGGTATTTTATAAAGTATTCTACGTGCAATATTAAGCTAGATATTAAAGATCAAAGCCGTGTTTTATTTTATCTGAAATTTAATCGATGTGGTCAATGCCATCTAGTGGCGAGCAGATGCATTTTATGCATTCTAATACAAAAGGGTTTTGTAGCGCATAAAATAAGCTTTAAAATTAGCACTATTCAAAGTCTTTTGCATGTAAAATAAGTGAGCTGTATTGCAAATAAGGGGAGCATCTAAGGTTTTTCTTTTAAATCAATGGGTTTCATAAGTGCCATTTCCACCAAAATTAAAATTAATCGTATTCCGCCTAGAATTAACTTTATTATGAAGAGTTTGATGGATAGTATCAGTTTGGCTGCTTCAGGACACATATTTTTCAAAAAATTCATGATTATAAAAAAAACAAACTTTCAAATATTTAACAAACCCACCCTTTTTTTAATAATATCTCAAAAAGGACGACAGATACGTATAAAAGTGTATATGTAAAAAAAAATGTTAATTTTTTTACAAACAATTTGGTTCTTTTGTTTTTTCTGTCAAACAAAAATTGACGGAGATATGATTGTTTAAAGAGCGCGTGGCAGCGGAATCACAGCCTCTCTTAAGCAGTTAAGCCCTTTAACCCTTCACCGTTTCAGAAAAAGGTTTTTTACTATATATTGCAATAAAGGATGTTGTAGCTCTTTTAATTACCTTTACAATGGTGTTTTATAACTTGTGATAGCATGAAAATTGAAGCAGTTATGGTCCAAAAACTTAACATATTTTTATCTACTTAGTAACTGAAAATTTCGGAGTGCGAATATTTGGAGCCATGTGAAAGTACGCAGTATAATAGAGACCCACAACTATTGTAATGTGTATATATGCTACCAGAAATGTATGAAATCAAGGAATTGAATACAAATCCTAGGAAATGTGTACAGTTCCGATACTATTTAGGAAATGTATAAAATATTGTTTGAAAAACTATTTAATGCATAATTATCCTAGGAAATGTATAAATTTCCTCGAAATTATATGGAATACCTGCTGGTCCACCGGCAATGTCTAAAATAACTATATTTGGGCGTAGTAATCAATGTTATGTTAGGACAGTAAGTCTTTGTCACCTTTTTTGTGTTCATTTCAGAACATTTAGACGTTCGAGGCTTAAGGGTGGCCCAAGGGCCACCCCCGCCGCACACTAACCTATATTAATAATATATTATGGCGATAATACACAAATATTAACGCCATAATATATTTATATGGTATATATTTATACCAAACTATGACACATTTGCAAGGGTTGTAAGATTTTCAAGGGGTTGAAAATGATTTTAATATGAGGTAATTATGTAAGAAAATACTTTACAATTTCACCATTTGCTATTAGACATGTTTTCTAGCGATAAAATGGCTCAATGTAATTTTTTCCATTAAGGGGTGGTTTACACCCCTTAAAAATAATAGGCGGAGTTCAGATCATTTTCACTTTTAAAGTTAAGGGTAAGATGAGCCTAATTCCAAAAATTTCATGCAAATCGGTTCACAGTAAAAAAATTCGGAGGTAAGACCGTATTTTTCGCTTCATTTACTCCACTAAAATTAGATTAGAAAGATTTAAATTCAAATTGTTAACCAACTCACCTGCAAGCAATTTCAAATACAGCTGACTGTTCCATCTCATCAATAGTAGGCGGACACCTCGGTCCGAGTCCATCTACACTGTCATCCACAGCAACACGTCCCTCACTTTGAGGATCATACAACTTATTACTGTTACGTAACCACATGTTAGGCACATCACCTCCAATATCATACATGAAATGCTTGTTTCTCATTTTATAACCTTTACGCTGAGATATAACAGAGCTTAATACATTTTTAAGGAAGTTCTGGACGGCAACAACTATGACATCTGCTGCATCATCCTCTGCACCTTCAAGTCCGAATTCCCACGCTGTAAGCATGAACCGACCAAAAACTAGTGCATGGTCTGGCAAGAATATTTCCTGTAAGCAAGAAATGTTTTAGTTCATTTCAACTTCAAACCCAGTGGAAAGATCGAATACTAACATCACTGTTAGAGTTCCCAGACAGAAGCAGGGAGATGATTTCGATTTGTTTATGTCAAAAATGGAACAAATGTTTAACAAGTGGACCGCTGAAAGTGACAAAAAATATGAAAAGTTACTTGAATCTGTAAATGTAATCAGGGAACAAAATGTTGCTATATCCTCATCAATTGAATTTTTTTCGGCAAAGTATGATGAGATGAAAAATTTATTCGAAAAATTGCAACAGGACAGAAAATGTGATCAATCCCACATAATTTCACTGGAACAAAAAATTGAACTTCTCGAAAGAAATGCACGCATATCTTGCATTGAAGTTAGAAATATCCCCGTCCAAAAGGGTGAAAACAAGGAAGATCTATGTGCCATTGTGAAGAATATTGGAGACATAGTTAGTGCTCCTAACAATCTGTCAGATATTAGAAACATTTACAGGGGGTATTCTAAAAATGAGTCACAAAAGCCCATTATTGTGGAATTTGTCTCCACTTTTCAGAAAGATAAAATGATTATGTCTTATAAGGCTTTCAATAAACAAAATAAAAACGGTAATTTGAATCTGTCACATATAAACATTGCAGGACCCCCCACAAAGATATTTTTGGCGGAATACCTTACAAATAAAATGAAAAAAATACACTTCCTTGCCAGAGACTATGCTGCTAAAAATGGATACCGCTTTTGCTGGGCAACTGCTGGATGTGTATACTTACGAAAAAATGAAGGTGACCTACTCATACGATTAAAAAACGAAGAAGATTTAAAAAATATACAAGAAAAATAAAATCAGCTCCACAGGTTGAACATAATGAGCTTTATTTATTTCGAATAAGTTTTTTCATTATAGTAGTATACTCTTTGCTATTATATGATAATTTGAACTTTAAAATCAAAAATGTTATATGTTTTTACGGTATTGCAATCCTACTATACACATTACACTTTACTACAATACTCCTCCTTAATTATCAAATTGTCTGTTCATACACACCGACATTATACACTTACTTTTACACAGTTATAAATCCTCCCAAACAAAATGATAACTACAATCTATATAGAAAAAAATATATTTATAGAACTATTGAAAAGCCATCCTTTTTACATTTGATTAATATTGATATATATTGTTACTTACTCCTTTTTACCATAAGTTTCTTGTGCTCCATTAGCGTAGCTTTATTTGAAAAAGCAATTAACATTCCCAGACATAAATAATATAATAAATAGTATTGAAAATATAAATATATCTGACCCAATAACCTGTGAACCGTTCCAATGTCAATCACACTTACATAACACTCACAACTATATTAAAATACTACAACAAAATATTAGAAGTATAAATAAAAATTTTGATAGTCTATGTGCTCTTTTGAAAATTATAAATATTAAATGTGATGTGATTGTGTTAACCGAATGCTGGCTCTCATATGTAAATACTGCGCCAGTTCTAAAAGGTTACACAACCTATAATACCATTCACAATTTTAATCAAAATGATGGAGTAGTAGTATTAGTAAATAATGATCTAAATTTTTGTATTGAGGAATATCAATTAGAAGAAGCTAACTGCTTAATCATAAAACTTAGTTTTGAACTAGTTGTAATTGCTATTTACCGACCGCCGTGTTTCGTTAACTTAGACAATTTCCTTACTTCTTTAAATACCTTATTGTGTAGTCTGATTTCCTACAAAACTGTAGTGTTAGTCGGTGACATAAACGTAAACATTGCGGAAACAAATACTTCTTCAACTAGCTACCTGGACACACTTTTATTTAATGGTTTAATTCCAGCATACTACATCCCAACTAGAGAATCCAGCTGCTTAGATCATGTCATAATAAAAACTAATTATACTACGCATACATTTGTCTTAGATTCGGCAATAACGGATCATAATTCAGTACTGTGTTGTGTTGAAAATAAAAGTAACAATATATATAATAGAAATAGGACTAAAACAAAAATTAACTTTGAAAAATTACTTGAGGAGTGTAAAAATTTGGATTTTAGTAATATACTGCAAATTGATAATATTAACGAGGCTATGAATACTTTCCAGGGCTTTATTCAAAATTTGATTTTAAATAACTCAATAAGTTATAAACTTCCTAGACACAAAATAACGTACAAACCTTGGATCACTGTTGGTTTGCTGAGGTGTATGAGAAACAGGGATAGGATGCATATGAAATTAAAAAAAGAACCATTAAATCAAACATTACAAATTACGTATAAGCGTTACAGGAATTACTTGAAAAATATTATAAAAAGATCGAGACATTCTTATGAAAGGTTGGAGTTGTTGAATTCGAAAAAAGATAGCAAAAAACTGTGGAATACTATTAAATCAATTACAAATACGAATAAATTAAATAGACCACCCCAAGAATTGCTTCGGATCAAAACTACTAAGTTATCTTCTGTTGATGCTGTGAACGAATTTTTTGCTAATGTAGGCCAAAACCTTGCAAAACAAATAGACACAAATATTCCATTATTTACTCAAGACTCTGCTAGCTACCCTCCTACTGATTCGTTTGTCCTTTCTGGTACTGATTACGAGGAAGTACTACAAATAATTACCAGTCTAAAATCAAATTGTTCCCCAGGTAATGATGGTATCTCCAGCCAAGTTATTAAACACATAAGCAAATATATTGTCCCTACCTTAGTTTATTTATTTAACCGTTGCTTAAATGAAGGGATTTTTCCTGATACATTAAAAAAGTCTATCGTGATACCGATTCACAAATCTGGTAAAAGAGACTGTATCAACAATTATCGGCCAATATCAATTTTAAATATACTTTCAAAAATTCTCGAAAAAATTATTAACAGTAGATTAGTCAATTATTTAGAGTCAAAACAAATTTTATCTGAGAATCAGTTTGGGTTTAGGAAAAACAGATCGACTGAGGATGCTGTTCATTCTTACGTCAACTTTCTAGTAGACATGTTAGATAATAAAAAGAAATGTATTTCAATATTTTTAGACCTAGCAAAGGCTTTTGATACAGTCTCTTTTTCTAAGCTTTATAAAAAGCTTGAACTATATGGTATCCGTGGAACTCAACTGTGCCTCTTTAGGGACTACATGTCAAATCGTACGCAAAGAGTTAAAATCAATGACATCATCAGCTGTGAAAGTCCGATTACCTTTGGGGTACCACAAGGCAGTGTATTAGGCCCTTCTCTGTTCCTCTGTTATATAAATGAGCTCTGTAACATGAAGCTTGATAACTGCAAAATTATATCATATGCGGATGATACTACTTTGACATTTTATGGTGATAATTGGCAGGAGGTCTATAATTATGCACAGAGGGGTTTTAATAGGGTGTGTCATTGGCTCGCTGCAAATACATTAACACTAAATGCTAATAAGACAAAATATATTCCATTTACTTTACGAGATAGTCCCGCTGATACATTTAACGATTTTAAAATTACTGCACATTCTTGTTTCTCCTCGAACTGCACGTGCAATCAAATAGCCAAGACAAACAGTATTAAATACTTGGGTGTAATTATTGATATTAATCTTAATTTTCGTGACCACATAAATAGTCTGTCACAAAAAGTGAGAAAATTGTCTTATGTTTTTAAACAACTTAAAAATGTTGCCGATATAGAACTTATAAAAACTGTATACCTTGTGTTATGTCAGTCAGTATTATCCTACTGCATCTCTTCTTGGGGTGGGGCTGCTAAGACATGCATGATGCCAGTAGAAATAGCTCAACGGCAAATTTTAAAGATCAGTTTTTGCAAGCCGCGACTATACTCAACGGAATTACTGTATCGGGATGTTCAAGTACTATCGGTTAGACAACTATTTATTCTTGCTACTTTACTTCGACTACATTTTATTATACCATATGACAAGGACCATGAAAGATCAAATACAAGGAGAAGTCATATGGTCTGCCGATTACCAGCTGTCAGAACAAGTTTTGCACAAAAATTTTTCTACTTTCTTAGTGCTAAATTATATAACGAATGCAATAAAGTATTAAAAATATATTCTTTGAATAGATCTGAATGTAAAAAAGTTCTAATCCAGTGGCTTCTTACTTTGAATTATCGAAACACTGAAAACCTGCTGGTGACTCTGTAAACTTCAATAAAATTAATGTTTTCAAAATAGATTTAATATAGGTACATGCACCCACTTACATTCTTACAGACACACGTACACACACATCCACACACAAAAACGCACACACACACACACTCGCACACACACACACTCACACACACACACACACACACACACACACACACTTACACCACTACACACTCACACTTACACCACTATACACACTCAAACACCACACACTGTTTGCTTTGTTTTTACATCGTCTTTCTTTATTTTTTGTATTTTTAGAATATAAACCTAGATCTAAATACTGTAAATCTTGAGAGGCGGGGACCAGGAGATCCATAGTACGGGGTCTACTCAGTTTGGACTCCTGTCTCCTGCTACATATTTTATCTGTACCGTAGACTAGTTTATTTTATTTCTTTAAATTTAAATATGTATTTTTGGGAGAGAATAAATAAATATTATTATTATTATTATTATTATATACGTAATAAATATTACAGTAAAGGTCTACCATGACTGCATTGGTACATAGGATACAAGAACATGACATAAAAGAAATAACAAAGACAAGTAGCAAAGAAATAACATGACACAACAAAAAAAAATATGGTTTTGTAGAATGTGTATAACCTGTGCAGCATATTTGACGCCTTCGCTGCCGGCTCCAGGCGGTGAGTTAGGCGGTAGATATTCCAATAGATCAACAGGTTCAAAGTTAGACTTCTCCGAAGTACGAGAACTCCTTTTATGCCTTCTGCTGTTCCTGTTGTGTGAATTCGCTTTCTCCTGGGCTATAGTAATTGATGTTTCTGCTAAACCTTCAACCTTATTCAGTAACGCTAACAAAAACTCATTATGAAAGTGCACTTGGTCTTGGTTCAATAGTTTACGGGCTTCAGCATCAAACTCTTCTTTGGTCAGCTTCATTCTAAACCATTGCTTCATTTGATTGAAATATTTCGTCGATTTATCGCCCAGCACATCATTTAATTTACGTCGAGCTATATTCAAAGTATCTGACGACATTGTTAATGTTTATAAACTTTATAGCAATCTACGTATATGTTACTGTAATCAGTACAATTTAAAAACACTATAAAAATATACTCTATAATAAATAAATAAAAACTATTTTATTTTTAATGTATTTGTTACGTAGACAGAGAAACTCTGTCTACGATTTGTTATTAATTGTTATGATTGCAAGCACTCAGCTCATAGCATAGCATAGTCGCTCAATGACATTTGATACATGTGTTGACATTTATCAATTGGCTGACAGTTTAGAATCGGTGTTACCTACTGTCGTATATTATTTACAACAAAAATTACGCCAATATATAGTTTCGCTATATTATGTCTCAATCTCAATATATCTCATTATAATTTGTTCCAGACAGGGTCAAAGAATATCCGTGATCATATCGTTTTTAATATAAATTTACTTATCATAGGAATGTAACAAAAACAATATTTCAAAATATAAGTATTTATTAAATTGTCTGGCTGGCAAAATTCAATAAACCGACGATGATTTAACTTATACGTGTATCCTAGGCTTAATTTTAATATGAACTCCATTCCTTGATCTCAGAATGAGATCGGCACACAGTTCAGGTTCAATGTAAGCTGGCAGTAGTTCAAAATGTCTAATTATTCCGGAGAGCGTTACTTTTAACTCCATCATTGCAAACTTTTGACCTGTAATGTAGCATAAAATTTTATTATTAACAAGTAATAAACTACATATCATGAAGTGAAAAAAAAAATGCTAATATTTTTTTACTGTTATTATATGTTGGGAGGGCAACGGTCCAAAAGAGTTTTAAGCTAAAATAAATAAGTATTATTAATATTGAAATGATATGGATTGTATTACGTACCAATACAATTTCTGGGACCAGCACTGAATGCCAGCCAGCTATAAGCATTCTTTGCATTCATCAGTTCAAATCGCTCTGGTCTAAATTCTAACGGGTTTTCATATATTTCGGGATGCCTTTGCATTTGAAATACATTCATAATGACTGATGTATTTTTAAGTATATGTAATCCTCCTATATCTGTAAGTAAGGTATTATAAAGTTTTAATAAAGTTCTCAGATAGGGTTTCACACCCGGTAGGGCGTAAAAGCCGTTCTATTGCATTTGTAACTGAGTCAGTAGGTATATTAATGTTGAATGACATTGCAGATGTAATATACAGACGGACACCCAAGCCTTTCCATAAGTTGTTTTTTCCGTACCTACCATAAAATTCCAAATATTCAAACCTCACTACTTATATGGGTACTAAGAAGGTAGGCATTTTATAGGATGAAACAAACAAGCAATTGACAGCCCGGTTGGCTTTGTGGTTAGTGACCCTGACTTTCAAGCCGCGGGTCGTGGGTTCGAATGCCACCCAGGAAAAACATTTGTATGCATGATTATGTCTGTTTGTCCTGTGTCTGGATGTAAATATCTATAATATGTATGTATTTAAAAGTATTATATGTAGTATATCAGCTGTCTGGTTACCTTAACACAAGCTCACTTTGATGCTTACTTTGGAATCAGATTGGCCGTGTGTGAAAAATGTCCCAGGATATTAATTTATTTATTTTAATTTAAACGTACCTAAATCGTAATTATCAAGCGTCTTGTTACAGAAACACAATTAAGTAGGTAGATATTATTTTAAATAAGTACGTACAATTAAATTAATTTATATAGACATAAAAAAACATTGACGTCCGATTTATACCTACCTAACTAATATAATATTTTTTTAGAAACATTATGTAAATATGGGTGCTTTGTACTAACTTGGAAAGATATTATCTGTTAATTTTACTTTAAAAAATACGAAATTTGGTTTTTGAAATGATCATCCGTCCTTCCACTTATTTTTGTTTCACAAAGAAAAAAAAAGTTTGGCTGGAAAGAATTAACAATCAAATTCTACATCAAATCAAATTCTACATCAAATCATATATCTACATCCTCAAGAAGTGAGATCTTATATACATATTTACCTACCACATAGAAAGTTATGTGTTTTGTGGTGAACTTTAGTACTTTTTTTTAAGGGACTTGAAGGTTAGCCTCTGATGGCTGTTAGGGTACACCTTTACGCGGACAAGTTCAGTACTTACCACAGTCGCGGTGGATAAGCCGTTCAATCAGAGGTACAGACGGAAATATTCTGAGAGATTCCTTGATAACTAATTCCAAATACTTCATCTGATGGATTTCACTGTGGAAATATAATTTATTGTTAGTGTCACGTTATTTTATTGTATTTATAAGAGCGTGTCTACATGAATAAAGGAAAATTACTATGTCATACTTGTAAGTAGGATCCCGAGTCATATCATCGCCGAAAATGTTCTTTTGTTCTTCAAAAATTTTCTTCTGAACATCTGGATGGTTTGATATGCAGTAGAGGGAGAAGACAATGCCAGATGTAGTTGTGTCATGGCCCTGGCAATAAGATCATAAATATCATCATCATCATCATCAGCTCATATACGTCTCCACCGAGGAGCTCGAGCTTCCTCTAACATACCTAAATATACCTACCCCGTTAATATTATAAAAAAATGGTGAAGATGTATCGTGCAATGCACACGAGTTAAATAGACATATATATTAAATTATAATATACTAGTGGCTCCCCGCGGTTTCACCCGCGTACCCGGGGGATCTTCCATTTTCTCGGGATGAAAAGTAGACTATGTCTTTTCTCAGGCTCTAAAGTATTTGTGTACCAAATTTCATTTAACTCGGTTTAGTAGTTTTAGCGTGAAAGTGAGACAGACAGACAGAGTAACTTTCACATTAATAATATTAATTGTTAGGATTAATGAATTACCCAGAACATTGAATATTAAGATTTTAAAATCAACGATAAGATGCGGCGCTAAAGTAAAATTACCTATAAATGCCTCAAATGTATCTGTCGGAGGATAATAAAGGTCAAGGTCACAATTGACCTTGCCGAGTAACATTCTGTTGTTTTTTGTTATAAATATATAATATATCCTTGAAGTATATTTATAAGACTCAAAAAATCCTTTCATGTTCTCTACCTACGTCACATATATTATGTTCTAGGTTATTATCATAATTTAGTACGTAAAAACTCTTCCACCATTTTAGGCTGTACGTAGTGTTTCCTTAACCAACCAGTAGGCACAAAGTTTTTAAAGCTAGCACCAAGAAGGTTCTATTATTTTACCTCAAACATGAAAGTGTCAACTTCTTCTCTTACGCTCTCGTCGTCTATCTTCTGACCTTCGATTTCAGCCAGGAGCAGCAAATCCAAAAATGCGTGTTTGTTCTTAATACCTAAAAAGCAAATACGATAAGAATGTGTTTATTAGCTACATTTAAAAAGTTTAATCATAGTCTGTAACTAATGTGTTCCGAAAATTTGTTTTATTTCTGATAGGACACATTAAATAAACTAAGAAGCAATGACTTCATATCATATCAATCTCATGCTAGGTATTTATTTATTTATTAGGTTAGGTAAGGTAGATGAGTGTCATCAAGAGCCTGAATTCAATCATATTGTAATTCAACGAAATTACTTACAATTTTATTTTATAAGTGCCCTGTAGGTGGCCATTATTATACATACTTAATTGTGTTTTAATAGAAAATTATCTTTACCAAATTCAGATTCCTCCGGTAGCGACGTTATGTTAGATTTCTTCAGTTCCTCCCGTCTTGTTTCGATCACATATTTTGTCTGTCCATGTAACACTTGCAAAGCTTTCTCCTGTCGTGATTTATACGATAGAAGATTAAATACTAATTCGTTTGCTACGAAGGGGTTGCGCATCCTCGTTGAAACGATGTTGGATAACCTAACGCAAAAGTAAATACCAATCAAATCAAGGTTCTAAAAGTATTCATAATAGCTTAAGTTTATGAGTACGTACTCTTCAATAGCTTTTACATATTTCGATTCACTATTTTTCTGAGCATTCATACACACGCCCATAATAGACTCTGGAAGAGGAAACTATATTTTAAGATTGGCCGTTACATTTGAAACTTTAAAATATTTGACTGTTTAAAAAAAATAAGTACCTGTTACATTATCGAGGGCTGCTAATGCAATGATAGGAAATAGGTTTATTGATTCGTCATCAGCCATTTTACTTAGTTTGTTAACTAGAATCTTTTCGTTTTTACAAAATACAGGTAGAAAGTTTTGTAGAATATTAAAATGGAATGCTGGCGTCAGAAATTTTCGGTGTGTTCTCCATCGATGTCCTAAAATATAATGTTCATATAAATCTACTTTACAGTTATGTTTGGAGAAAATATGTATAAATATTATTAGTGAACAATACTCCTTATCATCCATAACCTTCAACTGGTCTTGTTTGATTAAAGGCTAACAACATTTAGAGTGCAAGGTGAAGTATATTCTGTACCTGTCGATGTAAGCAGGCCTTGGCCTAGCCAGGGTAACAGAAAACTGTAGGAGTTGCCTTTGACAATTAACTCGTTACTTGATACCAAGGGCTGAAAATAATAAGGTTATTATAAAACCGCATAAAAGGTACAGGTACACCAGTAATTATAGGTAGTTTCTACATTATTTATAGTACTTTTCGATACTTTAGTGACTGACAGGTAACTACTTTCAATCTAAAGTTAACTTATAGTTGCGTGTTTTGCAAGCTAGCCATGAGAAACAAGTTTTTATCCGTTTTTCCGGTATAATTATGTTTGTGAGGTTGTTTTTTCTTACCTCGACGTACTTGGGATGTGACAAACATACGTATCGGCGGGAGAACAGATAAATACGGAATGCATCTTTGTATGAGTCTGCTAACTCTCCAAGAACTTTGAGGAAGTCTGGAATAAAGGAAACATGATAGGGTTAAGATAGTTTGAGCCTGGTAAAGAATCTTTGAATGTAAGGTCAGAGGATATATTTTTATGTTCAGATGATTACAACTAAAAGTAATTTTTTATTACCACCAAAATTGCGTGAACCTTAGATCGGGTTCGCATCTCTTCTATTTTATAACTTTTATGTTTAAGGAAGGTTTATACACAGCTCGTTTTTTTTATCCACAAAGGTAGCAAACAGGCATACGGTCCCACGGCCCACCTGATGGGAAGGGGTTACCGTTGCCTATGGACAGTAAGTACCTATAGGTATATTTAACAAAATTTTCAATTATTTTAAAATGTAATCTAAGTGTATCTTAGATTATCTAAGACTAAGATGTAGGTATAAACTAGAGGGCTGCTAGATACCTATTAGGACTGAATAATGGTTATCATTACGTACTGTGTTGATGTTATCAAACCGAGTTCATTATACTGCGTTGAGAGTCATAAGTATAGGGACTATGTCAATTATGATAAGAAAAAATTATAATAGTCTAATATCCTTTCATAATCAGAGTAATTTATTAAAATACTACGATGCGGAATAACAGCTCTTTATATACTTTAGACCTTTCATTAGTTTATACACCGCAATTATACAATTGTGTAGATATAGAATTATTAAGAAGGTAAACATGCTGTACCGATTCTAGGTATTGTTTTCTCTGAAATCCTATTGGTACCATACTATTTCGATATACTTAATTAAAATGGATTTGTTTTGCGGAGTTTTCTGTCAATTTGATGTGTTTATGTTGTTTGAACCAGGGAGTATTATATCAATGGTTACGGGGCATTATCACGATAACGTAAACATAACATAAGCTACAAATGATTTTGATTCACGGACTTTGTACCAATTAAAATAGATATTTATCAGTTATTAAAAAATAAAACATGTAAGTAAATAACAATACAAGCGTGTTCTGACTTAATTAAATCTATCAATTTTAGATTTATTTAGATAATCATAGATAAAAAAATCGATTAACATTAAAAAATACTCACGTATTGAATCAACAGCTAATAAATGTCCATTGCCCACTAAGGGATATGGCACAGGCCCAGGGACATTCAGCCTCTTCGAATCCTTTATTAAACTCAACCATGATATAAAAATAACTAAACCTATGACACAGAGTAATAAAAATATTATCATTATTTAAAAATTGTTGACAAGCACAATCTTAGTAAGTAGGTACATATATTTTGCGCGAATTAAACGAATCAAGATTGTAAGTAGACCGCAAATGTGTTTCCTCTAGAGAGTTATAAATACAAATGATATGAAACGCAATACATATTAAGTCACACACAACATGACTTGAAGCCGGTTTTGTGATTTGAGTTTTGCGATACAAAATGGAGCTTGATACATTTCGTTTCGTGTTCCTTATCACATGCATAGGTTACTTTTCCGTTCCTATGATAAAATGTAGCCTATTTTTGACAACCCTGATAAGTACCTTGAGCAAAAATTAATTAATTACAGATAAAAAGAGACCATACAAATCTCACTACAGTGTTAACCTATGAAATGCGGATTTGAGAAAATCCTTTATGATGGTATTTATATTTACATTGTAAGGGCATCATTAATCTTATGTAAGCGGTGATAAACGCTGCAGTAAAAATATGTCTTTAGGTCAAGTTTTTATAATATATACCTATTATCGAACTATGTCTTACACGACAACCATTACTGTTGCTACGTATTCGAGTTTTTATACGGTTTTATTTCATTGGTAAAATGACGTGGGATTATGCTAGGTATAATTTATTATTGAGTAAAATAAATACTTAATACTAATGAGTAGAAGCCAACCAAAACTGGCATGTGACATATCTAATTACAATACAGTTATATTATTGTTCTAGCTCACATAGTGACTGATTCGCCTTGCATGTGATTGCATAATGTATGTTATACCTACCGTATTTAGATGCACCTGGATCATCGAGCATGTAACCAATAGAGTAGAACTGTTAACAGTTTTGTTAGAAAACAAAATACGCCAAAACGCTGCGCCGGCCCCTGTGTTCTGATTGGCCGACTCAAGGCCAAGTGTTGCACTAGACGTACACACAGGTCTCTTATTGGTCGGGTACTGTTTTAGTTCGAGCGTGGCTTGTTAGTTATAGGTACGTGACAAATCATTGATGCGTTGCTAAACAAATGGCTCACTATTGCTACTCTATTGGTTACATGCTCGATGACCTGGATTAACTACTATAGTGAACTATACATAGCTTATTAATACAGGCAGATAGGTAGGTAGTCACATTAATAATGATTAGGTACCTAACATGTAGTTATGAGTGCCGTGTTACATATTCTTTCCTAGAGTTAACTAAAAACGTTTTATTATTACAGTACACTTCATTGCACTGTTCATGTAGGGTCACTGAAGGTACGATATATAAGTACCTAATTTACTAATGGCTATTGTAGAGGAACCAACACATAACTACCTATTACTTAGTAAGCATTTTGTTTTGTATTATTTCCCTGAAAACATGTTTTTTTGGGAAGCAAACAAAATTTTATTGAGTAGGTATCTAGGTACTTGACATTCCGGCTTTGTGGCTAGGGTTACCTAGTGGCCCTGAATTTCAATACGCCGATCGTGGGTTCGAATCCCACCCAAGACAAACTTTGTATGCATGAATATATCTATCTGGCTAAGATGATTTTGTATTATTTCGATAAACACCTCTGTTATTAAAAATAATCTTATTAGATACTCCATAAGTTTGTCTATGTTATTTTGTTACAAGTCTGAGACCTAGTACTTAGTCATTTTCAATTTTTTGTGCTAAATAAGTTTTTTTTAACATTTAATAAAAACACGAAAAATATATCAGATTTGTCCAGTAAAAAAAAGGCATTTTAAGATTTGAAAAAGTTTTAAAGTGGTCTACTGAAAAATTTATTCATTTTGTGTTACGACAGTATTCTTCCAAAGCAGCGATATAGGTATTATTATGAAATACTAGGTAGGTACTTATAATACCTACATGACATTGAAGCCTAGAAACGAAGTGAATCTTTATAATGTTTGGAACAAAGAATACCTACTTAGAACTGTATTCTTTGAATCGATCATAATTATGGACATAATTAACTGATCAATTGAACAATAAGGTAATTAGGTTAAGTAAGCTTATTATTAATTTATTGCTAGGGTTATGTAGGCATTAATAACTATTAGATAACTGGTTGTCGAGTTAGATCAAAAGTATTTTACCAAAAAACCTAGTTACAATTTTTTTTTACCAATGCATGAACTTCTTCATTTCAGTTTATATATAACTAGCTGCCTCCCTGCGGTTTTATCCGCGTAGTTCCCGTTCCCGTGGGAATACAGGGATAAAATATAGCCTATGTTACTCGGGGATAATGTAGCTTTCCAAAGGTGAAAGAATTTTTGCAATCGGTCCAGTAGTTTCGGAGCCTATTCATTACAAACAAACAAACAAACAAACAAACAAACAAACAAATCTTTCCTCTTTATAATATTAGTATAGATATGTCAGTCAACATAAAAACATAACATAATGCCAGTTCCCGCCATAAATCCAACCAAATCTTTTTCTAACATTTATCAATTAAATTTTTTAGAATCAAAATCATTAATAGTGCCGTGACAGTCTCAGGTCCCTAATAAAATTATTGTTATACTAGTGGCTCCCCGCGGTTTCACCCGCGTTCCCGGGATAAAAAGTAGCCTATGTGTTATTCCAGAACATATTCTAGCTCTGTGCCAAATTTCAAGCAGATCCCTTCAGCCGTTGGAGCGTGAAAGAGTAACAAACATCCATACATACAAACTTTCGCATTTATAATATTAGTAGGATTTTTTTTATAATCTAATTTGTAGTTCAAAATTAATTTATGATTTCTATCACATTGACAATAGTTTACAATTTCCATAGGCTCCAAGAAATATAATATCATTATATGAGTCACCAATGGTATCAGTACATTTGTCGTAATTTAACCAGGTTTAAGTCGAGTACCAAACTTATTCATTTTTCAAATCGACGATCTGACTACTACACATGGACCTAATATACTCTACTACATAACTAAAAACAGATGTCATTTCAACGTCAAACTTAACTGTCAACGTGACATAATTTCTTTCAGTCCTGCCTGTCTATACTTTTACTTTGTAGTTTGTTATTGTGTTAGAGATTGGGATTATAATTGTAACAAACTATATGCTACATAATGTCGATTAATTTAGTATTTCAAACTAATAAAGTTAATTCAGTTCTCAGAGGTAAATTCCTATATCCTTACATATTTTGAGGTTAGAAATAGAAATATTTATTTGTATAATTCTGGTATTATTACAACTTTGATAAGATTGAGAATGATGAATCTACCTTCAACAAAATTATCACTTCAAAGGCTGTATACAAACAACAAAACAATCCATATTAACAAGAATATTTTTTCAGAGTTTGTTCGTCATGCTAGTAAAAAGACTGGTGGTAGTACACAAAATACAAACTGTAAGGTGAAACCAAAGCGTAGGGGCTGGAAGGTCCAAGATGGGCACCATGTCCAGGCTGGTCATATGGTGGCAACTCAGAGAACTACTCGTTTTCATCCTGGATTAAATGTGAGTGATACAGATTGGGCAATTGCTTTACTCTTGGAGGTAACCCAAGACTGCTTGTCTGTATATTTAAGTCCTCAGTTTTAATTTTTCCTTAGATAGAAGGCCTATTTAGCTTGGGAATATTGAAGCTTTCCATCGTTTATTAAGTAATTAAGTACTTTTGGAGATTACCTTTATCCAAATTTGAAAATGTTAGTATAGTAAACTAGTGGCTCTACTCGGATTGACCTGTATATCCAAGAGATCTTGAATTTCCCCAGTGTAAAAAGTCTGTGTTAACCAAATTTTAACCAAATCTATTTGGTAGATTTTGTGCGAAAGATTAACACTCATACACTCTTGAATTTATTAATAATATACTAGAATTATTTTAATAGGAATCCATGAAGGCTGAATGCTATAATCAGGACTATTTTCAGGTTGGCTTCGGTGTCAATGGTACTCTGTTTGCAATGGAAGCCGGCAAAGTTGTTGTAACATGTGAAAAGTTTGACCCAAATTGGACCCATACATGGGTTCAACGGATGTATGGCGGTAGGGAAGACCAAACCATATTGAAAAAGTACTTTAATGTTGTTCCTGAACCACAGCATCAGAGGTTTAAGCTTGTTGATGAAGTATAAATTGTAGTGTGTATTTATTTAGCTTAGATTATAAATAAACTGTAGTTCTAAATGTTATTGTATTTTATTGCATTGAAATGTGTATGGTTCTTATAAAACTGTACAGGTGTCTTTGTAGTTTATCATGTAACCAAAAGAGGGCGCTGACATGAATAAACTGGTGAAGTTTTCAGTAACAAAAGAAAGGTACACAGAATATACACAAGAGGGCATTAAAAAGCATTTTTATTAATTACCATGGTAGGTCACACTTGTAGCTGATTGGGTAAACTTCATGAATGGAGCAAGAGCCCGTGAACGCCAGACCTTCGTTATTTTATAAAAGCTGAAAGTTCGTCTGCGCATGCTCCCAACACAGGTAAGAACGATGGCCTATTATGAAGTTTGGGTCATCGTGGCTTTGGCAGCTATACGGTACTAAAGGTGTGTATAATACCGATCTAGTTTCGTCAAATTATAAAGTGTGATTTTTTGGTATTATCTTCAGAATATTATTAAAAATCACGTTATTGATTGCCAGACACTTCACATCGTGGCAACCCCTTGCCAGACACCCCTAATGTTCATGAAATTATAATTCTACTTACGTTATAGTATAAAAGCTGATTTTTATATATAATACTTAGGTAGTAATAAGATGATGTTTCCTCATCAGCCAGACATTTTTGATAGTTCCAACCCCTTGCCAGACAATGATGTAGGGTCGCTGTAGGAGCGAGCGCGAGACAGTATATGTATGATAGATGGCGAGAAAGGTCTATCGCGATCTCTCACTGCACAGTTGTTATTTCTACTGCGCATGTATTAGTACTTAGTACATGTTTACATCAGCTAAAATAATCTTATATGCTTTCTTCAAGTATTATTAATTGAATAATTATTTTAATAATATATGTATACGCATATCTGCATTTCGTTGCTTCTATCCTACTGTAGGCGTTCGTAACAGAGGTTACGAACATTAAAACTTTTTTTTACTCACTTTGTCTTCAGCTAACCTAACGTACACTTTGTTTTGTACTATAACTTTTTGTTAAATATAGTTTAAACCAACTATTTAGAGTTTTATTAAAGCTCCATTATGTCTTCGTGAGACAATATATATTTTATGTTTTAGCCGTATTAAACATCAAAAATAGACGATCGACAGCAAGCTCAAATATGTGCGTGTTTTCTTGTTTTATATACCACTAACACTTGGTGGCAAACAGGCATACGGCCCTGATGGGAAGCAGTTACCGTAGTCTATGGACGCTGCAACACCAAGGGCGTCACTCACGCGTTGCCAACCCTGTAAAAATCTCTTCACTCCCTTCTGTGCTATACGTCCAAGACGTAAGAATAAAAGCTCAAAAAAAGCGTGCACTTTATGCAAGCAATTACTCTGCACCGAACATACCACATATATGTGTTTAGTATGTTTCGAAAGGCAAATTTCTCAAGATCTTATAGAATAGATTTTTTTTTAATTTTTTGTTATATATAATTTTTAATGGGATTTTTATGAAAACTGCCATAAAATTTAGAATATAATTAAGATGTTTTGGTCTAGAAGTTGAATTTATGTTTCATTGTTTTGATTAAAATACTTATTTTCTTATTTATTAAACCTTGTTTTATTGATATATATCCATTACAAGCCAATTAGTAATACCACAGTAGATATATGAGCGTTTAAAGTGGTGTGAGCAATTTGCTCCCGCGCGCCTTTCCATGTTATAAAAATAGGCGCGCCTCCTCACGGGTTAATTAAATTTTTGAGTATTATTTATTTGTTTTTTTTTTATAATCTGTTATTGAGGGATCGCGATAGACCTATCTCGCCATCTATCATACATATACTGTCTCGCGCTCGCTCCTACAGCGACCCTACATCATTGTCTGGCAAGGGGTTGGAACTATCAAAAATGTCTGGCTGATGAGGAAACATCATCTTATTACTACCTAAGTATTATATATAAAAATCAGCTTTTATACTATAACGTAAGTAGAATTATAATTTCATGAACATTAGGGGTGTCTGGCAAGGGGTTGCCACGATGTGAAGTGTCTGGCAATCAATAACGTGATTTTTAATAATATTCTGAAGATAATACCAAAAAATCACACTTTATAATTTGACGAAACTAGATCGGTATTATACACACCTTTAGTACCGTATAGCTGCCAAAGCCACGATGACCCAAACTTCATAATAGGCCATCGTTCTTACCTGTGTTGGGAGCATGCGCAGACGAACTTTCAGCTTTTATAAAATAACGAAGGTCTGGCGTTCACGGGCTCTTAGTCCAGAATGAAAGCCTCATACATATATAATTCACTGCAATCTCGCTACCATTCGTAGGTCGTAAAAAGTTTGTTAAACCACAATTATTATTCTTTATAACAAAAAGGTGACAAATTAACAGGCATACAGTCCCTGATAGAAAGCGGTCACCGGAGCCTATGTACGCTTGCAACACCAGGGGCTTCACTCACGCGTTGCGACCCTGTAAGAATCTCTTCACTCTCTTCTTGAAGAACCCCATGCTGCACTCCATTGGGAATACCATAGCGGGGAGCTCATTCCACAACCTGAGTGTCTGTGATAAGATCCATAGAAGAAGTTACATCCCTATTAGGAGAAACTTAAAGATCTGACGAATAACAAGATCAAAAATTGACACTTAGATGTTAATGTTTGGATTGTTATTGCTTCTCAGACTTTTATAACTAAAACATGACGCATTACAAAAGCTAAAGGAAATAAATCCCTTACTATGTTATGAAAATATACAATTCACACTCTCACGTCATGCGAACTCGCTCTCATGAAATATGAAGAAGGTGGGAAACAGCTAAGGACAAATTTTATTGGCTTAATAAATATACAACGGATATAAATCACAAAATATTGCCATCTGGATACTTGTGCGAGATTTAAAGGAAAGAATATTAGGTACATTGTACATGAATTGTGAATTTATTGCTTAATTTGTTACTTAGTTTTCTTTTGTTTATAAAAGTTATCACATTAGATGGGTATTATTGGTATTCTATAGACGATTAATAAAATAAAAACGGCGTAAGTATGATTCCCGTAGTAAAAGGAATCCCTGCTTTGTAATTGTGATAAATCAAAATGTTTGTACTGGTGATTTTTTGGCCTTACAATGGACGTTGCTCTCTAGTGCAGTAATTGCTTGGTAGAAAGTCTCTCAACCTGATGCTACCACCGCGTCATCTACGGTTTATTTGTAATGTTTTCTTTGACAATATTACTTAAATATTTAAATCCAACATTTTCATCGTCATCTGGTGTAGGTGTTCTGGTGGCTATCAATAACAAAGTTAGATCTATATTTTAGGTTTTAGCCTAGAGCGGCAATCAGCCGGTAGGTACTTGCCATTTGGCAACTGATGATCTAACATGTAAAATAAAAAGTCCCTAGCGAGAGGAGATTGGCGATTTTCCGGTTTTGAAATGACGTCCGGCCGGTCCGGATGTTGACCATCCAGGTAGGTGCCGGACGGGACTACGCCGGACTTTATCAATGGTAACTGAAAGTCTCAATGAAGGTAGCTGGACTGTACCTTTAGAATTGGGTTAGGCGTGTTTCTTGAATAACGGTTTGTTAGGACAGCATCCTGATAGTATTGTTTGTTCTAGTTAATGAGATAATATCGAATATTAGGTACATATAGGTACCTAAGCGATGAAAATGTAGGCATTTAGTGTCTTAGTTATTATTTTATGTTGGAACAACAATTTGTTGGTTGTGTTAACTGAGTAGGTAGGTACCTACATAATGTCCCCAAGTTTGTTTTTATATTACTGTTGTTTCTTAATAAGTTGCTACCGAACTTAGGTGAATAAATGAGTATTGGAAATCTATAAAATTGTCCAGAGGCTGGCAACCTTTTTTTTAGTTTCTTGACTATATTTAGTAGGTAGGTACTTACCTATCTACCTGAATGTTTGTAGGTAGATACTTATTCTATTTAACCTTGTTGGATAAAATTACTAGTAAAGCAATATAAGTAGGTTGGTATATTTGTCATTATTTACTAACTATACGTTGTTAAGTAGGTACGACCTACTTATATACGTTCACATAACCATATAATGCTACAATGCAAGCTCAAGTAACATTATAACTAGATACTAAGTAACTACCTAATTATGTATTTAGAATATTCTATATACAAACTTGTCCTAAAACATGTCATTTCCAGAACCTCGTCTCTCAGTCGCTCGCTACGCACACGGCTCTCCCGGGTCCCTGGTGCAGTAGGAGGGTGCTTCAGATTTCCCACTTGTAATTTTTCTCGCCGCCCATATTGCAGTGTTCGCCCAATAACTCGCAACACCCGCTACTGGGGTATAACTCAAGGGCTAAATTAAACTTTTTTCTCTCAAACGAAAGTTGTCATGTGCGAATGGCTTTTATGGATTGGTTTGTTTCGGCCGAGTTATTATTTTGTTCTCATGGGTCGGTAGACGAAATGATTTAGGGATTTTCGTGAAAATGAAAAAGTTTCGCTGTTTAATGTGAGGGTGATATGGTTGGGGAATGGGAGTTGTTACATTATTTTTCGTTCCTGATTTTCAGCAACTACCAGCTTTAAATTTAATAATTTGATAATTATTGACAAGTTACAATTTATGATAACAATTGTATGCCTACTTAAAAAAAGTTCCACCTAAGAGAGATAAATACGTCGTACCTCCCCATTCTAAAGCGCTCGAGCCTTCGCGTTCGCGAGATGGTTTTGAAAGCAAAATATTTGTGTGGGGCAACATTCATACGAAAAACGACTGCAAAGTTATAGGATTAAGGTTGTAAATGGTTAGAATGTAGGTGCGTAGTTTCGCTCCAATTACACTATCTGAGCCGCGTTCGTAGTGTTTCTTTAATGAAAGTCCCTAGTTCGTGACGTGAGACTGGCAGACGTATTGTCAGTCTCGAGACTCTCGAGTGATGATCTATGAAAACTTACATATGCTACAGAGGTGAAGGTGATATGTGTGATATTAGCTGATTAGCTACGATTACAACTCTAGGTATGATATCGCAATACTTTGGGATATTTATTATCCGTAAGGTATTTATGAGAATTTCTATTAAGTATATGGGAACTGCAATTGAGATTTTATAGAAACCACGTATTAAACGAAAAAACTAGTAACCAAGTAAAGGCGTGCGCTGAATTGACATAATTCGGTTTTTTTGGTAGGTAAAAATAGGAACGTTTTGTGAATTGCACCAAAACTTTGACAAAACAAGGACGTAACAAAGCCTCGTTTACTAAAACACGGGACCCCAAAAAATATAGTCCCCCAAACTTCAGCGCCCTTTTTTAATCCACCTGAACGTGTTTTACGATCGTCAACTTTAGCGTATAAAAAGTTTTAACACTCAACCTGCCGTTGCAATAAACATCAGTCCTATAACGAGGACCGCCTTTCCTTATTTTATGATGTTACTTATTGTTTTAATCTCTTAAGCTGAGCCTGCCCTTGTTAGGATTGCCAGCTACCTCTACTTAACAAATTTTGCTAATTAACGTCCTTAATTAACCTTGGTGTAGATTCTAGAGTTTGTCCATTAAAAATGTTGGAAGCTTATAGAAATAGGTTAAAATAGTTGTCGAGCATTATACAGAGTGTGTAACTAAGTAGGTAGTGCTTAAATAGTTTTCTTTCGTAGTTTGCTTGTAGTAATGTGCCAATCAAAAATAGAACTTTATAAAATAAAAATTACGTGAGGCACTCGGGGACTGCCGCGGTAAAGCTATTGCATTGCATAGCATTTTGTTTCAACTTATGCAATTATAATTTTATTTATTTATTTTAATAATAAATGCACTTTGTTCATTCATATTCAAAACACTTCATACACAAATTTTACAAGTACAGCTATTCACTGTTGTACATAAATACATATACACCTATATACTTTCTCATAAACAGCTGCTTATGTATTCGTCCGATTTCGGAGCAGCTCGTCTCGATCTAGCATACGTCTAGTCGCACGTACACAAACACCGTGCCGAAGTCTGCCGAACTGAAACGACGTTAGACGATGCACGGCTTTCAACGCTGTGCCGGTCGGAGTGGGGGGTGTTAGGTTTTTTTCGTTACGGAATTTCTTGATTCGGTCGCCGCGCTCAGAGCCCGCGATAAAAGCTATGCAATAGCTTAATACGTATATCAGAAGTTAGGTAGATATTCTTTATTTTATTTATTGTCAGCCTGTTTCTGAGTCCATTAAACATAATAGAGAAGAATCTATGTCTTAAGATTGGAACATAATTAATGTAAATAGGTATGCTACGTACTTACTTAGTAAGCTTCCATAGGAAAACCCAAATAGCCGCCGCGACTATTAAGATAGATGTAAGATTTATCCATTCAATTAAATCATGTTACTCTTTGACCTTTAAAATAATCTTGAGCAAAAAAGCCGGTGCACCTTCAGGGCCGTATTTATATCGTGAACGTATTAGGGGATCGATTCCACCCTGACGGTAGGTGATTTACATCGTTGCCTCCGTAATGCGTTGCCCTGATGGACGTCCAGGATAAATCAACGTAGGACCCCCACTAACCGGACATTTATCTTGGCTCTACGATAAAAAACTACGGTATTGGAAGCTGAGCAACGTTGTATGCATGAGTGGATGCATTGCTTTGATTATTTAGTTCCCTGATTTATAGTACGCAGCCATTTATGATCTTATATTTTCTATCTCAGATAGGTTTTTCAAGGCTATCAGTTAAGTGATCCTCAAGAATAGTGGCAGGGAAACTGACGGGTAAGTGCAGCTGTCTAATGACATATTTGTTTTCTATTAAGTATATTGATCAGTTCAGATACGATGCTGTCTGTAGGTAACATGCGAAAGATGCATTAGAGCATTTGCACTGTTTGGTTGCTTTCTATGAGATCGAAAGAAAATAGTAGCACATAGTTGTTCCGCCTGGTGTATATTGATCTTAAGCGTTGAGTGACCGTTGGATGAAAATCCAATGATGAATCTTTTCCTCACTGTGTAAAGAAACTGTTAAGCTAAATTACCCGTTAAAATAAATTTCATAACCGCAAAGATTAAACTAACCCCAAGTCCTTTATATTCTTAAGAGCCTGTTATATTATGATTCATCGAGATTTTTTCACAGTCGAGTGGAGGCTAGGTTAAATAACGTAAAAAGATTGCGACATCGAGTATAATATTCATGGAAAGGCATAATTTAATTCCCTGAGACAGACTGGGCGGCCCCGGCCTCGGTCGAGATTAGACTCTTGTCTCGCAAAACGTGTAATGAAGGAAAAAATGCTCCCAAAATATGAAATTATGGACTTACGGGAGATATTTCCTCGTTTATTACACGGAGATGTATCGTGTGATGTTTATTTTGGGACCAAATATTGTGGTGTTGTGTTTATTGTGGGTGAAGGAATTCTTGTTAGAGTAAACATAATATTTGGAAGAGTTGCACACTCTTCAAGCAGCGTTTAGCTATGATTGGTGGTGAATATAATATTTATCGGGTCCAACATGAGAGACTTGATTATGTTCATTCTGAGCGGTCATGATTTTCGAGTTAATGAATTCTAACTAACTAGTTAGTAAGTAGGTATTCCTTAACATCTTCATGTTTAGCAATAACATTTTCAAACGCAAAACAGCAAAATCTCTTCGAGTAGGTAGGTACATAAATCCGATAAGAAAGTATAAACTTAGAGGAGATTTACCTCAAGCGGGTGAACAATCGCTCGAGTCAGAAAAGGGTTGACTCTGACATGACATTTACAGGTTAACTCAATTAACTTGTTTGCTAGACTGGCCCGGTTAATTTCTTTATCGCTGCCTTTGTCGAGACGTCAAATCTCCTTAGCACTGACAGGTTTTGAATGAAACAAAAGCTGCTTGTTGTGTGGTTGGATAATAATTAAAGATCACTTTGCTTTTCGTGTAGTTGAGCAGAAAATGTAAATAGAATGAAATGAAACAAGTTTCTCACTTGCGTATTTTATTCAAGGACAAAAATGGAATTAACTTTATTCTGTATTTTACAGGCACTGTACTTTTTAAATTCTATTAGATAGTTTTATGAAGAAGATACGTATCTGTGTCTGTTTCTAATTAGCTATGCAAGTGGTTGCTTTGTGCAAGAAAAAGCAGCCATTTCTTTGAGTCAGGTTCCTAAGATTATTCATTTTAATGTATAACTTATGCAAAGCAATGCCCGAGAGCCGTAGTGTATAGTGATGTGCCGAGTCGCTGTTTTGGTGGATCGAGTCGACTCGAGTCAGTTTATATGGTATTCGAATCATGACTCGATTCCCTCTACTCGAATTCTATGTTTGGTATTCGAATTCTGACTCGAGTCCGGCTGGACTCGAGTCAGTATTTGAATTCCGGCTAGACTCGAATCAACCCTCATTACCGATTCCTTTTTTTCCTAATGTTGCGGTTGGCATCGACCTCAAAAGAAATATTGCTTATATCCGATTATGAAGACGATTCATGATTTTAAATATTTATGTATCTAAGTTATTATTTATCAGGTATCAAAGTTATTACTATTCAGTTATTCGTTTGTGTTTTAAAGTCCGGTAAATGTTGTTCAAATTACTTTTTAATGAAAGATAATTAAAAACATAGAGCGTAACAAAACTCGTAAAATAGACTGGGGGCGTCCATAAATTACGTGAGGTGTTTAAGGGGGGGAGGGGGTCGAGTCAAATATCACGCAATTTTTTTTCTGATTGAAACAAAAAAAAATTATACTATTTTGGTCCATTTAATCCAGATTGTACATGCATAAGATTTAATCTTAAGCGTAATCGTAATACGATAAAGATCATTCACTAATTCGTTCAATAGAAAATAATTTCATTCATACTTCGACGTTACATACTGTCAAACCACCATATTTGTTAAATTTTTATTACACTTATAATTAAACTCTCAGCAACATTGATTACTAGTCATAACTAGTCTATACTAATATTATAAAGAGGAAAGATTTGTTTGTTTGTTTGTTTGTTTGTTTGTTTGTAATGAATAGGCTCCGAAACTACTGGACCGATTTCAAAAATTCTTTCACTTTTGGGAAGCTACATTATCCCCGAGTAACATAGGCTATTTTTATCCCTGTATTCCCACGGGAACGGGAACTACGCGGGTAAAACCGCGGGGAGGCAGCTAGTCGTAAATAAAAGCACGAAGCAAATTTGTTTTTTTCTTTTTACAATAACAATCCAACACGTTTACGTAAGAAACTCACATTTTGAAAAATCTCACGTGAGATTGGGAGATGGGGGAGGGGGTTGAATAAAATCTCACGACATCTCACCAGGGGGGGAGGGAGGGGCAGAAAATTAAAAAAAAACACCTCACGTAATTTATGGACGCCCCCACTCGAGTCAATTGAACTCGCATAAATAGAATCGAGTTAGCAAGTACGAATCGATTCTTCCTGACTCGAGTACCGAAATCGAGTCTGGCGTACTCGAATCAAAATAAAATGGTATTCGAGTAGACGAGTCCAAAGCAGGAATCGAGTCTGACTCGAGTCAAACCGTACTCGGCACATCGCTAGTAGTGTACTCTATTTATGTATTTTATTTCTTTACATCATGAGCTCTTATAAAATAAATAAGTAGCTATCAAAAGAATTTTCAGCCTGAGAAACCTCAATATAATAATTCAATAGTAAGTATAATGTTTTAGTTTCGTAGCAGACTTTATAGGTATATCTGAATAATTTTGCCTATAAAAGTGAGTACATACCTAGATCCTAAGTTATATATCAACGTGCCGGTTAGAGTTTTGGTAAGATACCCAGACTTCTAAGCTACAGGTTGTGGTTTCCATTCCTATTCAGGTAACCATATCTATGTAGGTACGCTTCGGAGGCCATAACTTTACTAATATTATTCTAAGAATACCTACATATGTTTTTTTATTGTATTCCCTGTAAATATAGGTTTAAATAACGGACATAAGTAGGTACTCTAGTGCCACTGCTGCTACGATTACTTTATTTTACAAAATTTCGAAGCTTTTTATCAATTTATATCAATAGCCGATAAGCCCTCATAAATTAAATCACATTGCCGTAAATTCTTGACACTAATCGATTGTCTTGACTCGTCGCTGCTGGGAGTAGAAAAGATTATTAGATTTCTGTCATTTTTAAATTCAACGGATTTCTTTCTGGTGCTCTATTATAGTTTATTACATTACTGTCAGTTAGGTTATTCCCCTATTTGGTCTCACTTGGCTGCCAATCTGATTCCGGACACAGGTAAACCCGGGATCGAAAGCTAGTCTCCCTTAAAGTAGAGATTACTACCATAATTCAATGCGATATTGTGTGTCATAAATTATTTAACTCCGCGTTGTCCAGAAAATATTGTGTTTTCACATTGTTCTTTGTATATATATGGGCATATATACCTACATATATCTGTGTTGTTGTAATGTTGTATTCTATACAACATTTATTTTGGTCGCCGTCGCCTGCACCGCGGGTGCCATTTTAATTTTCCGCCATCCTTTTAAATTTATACGATTCCAAATGAAAACTCTTTATGAGCCTGTTACAGAGATATTTTTTTGGCTTTTGCCAGCGATTCGAAAATAGGTATAAAGGTGCTTTTTGTTAACCATTATCATTTCCGAAGGATTTTTATTCTCCAACCGACCAATTTTGTGACTCGATGACGTGATCGAGTCTCGATCACGAACAAACAAGCGAATGAAAGAATCTAACCAAAAAAAAAACAAATAGTGTTCATCTTAAAATATACCTTATTAATAAATAGTTAGGATACTCTTTTTCTGATAAGTCTAATAAAGTCATCCGTTTTGTATTGAACCTTTGCAATTTGCCTTTGCAATGATACAGTAAATATTATTTCCTATTGATTGAGTAGAGGTCGTATATAAATGTAACATTTTGCAAATGTGATCACGATAAAGTGCCCAATACTGATCCGGGATCACATAAAATCTGAAACGGAAAGTCTCTGTAGTCCACTCAATGTATACGAAAGTCCATTCTGATAGGGTTGTACATTTGTACTACCTATTCGGCGGAGAAATAAATATTTTTAAATTTGGAACAATATGGCGGACAGCGGGTTGCCATAAATCTAAAGATGGTCGTAATGCGCGAATGCACGGCTGGAATTCTTTATGAAGGGATACAAGCCTTAAGTTCAGCATCGTATTGGGGAAAATAAATGGCATTTGTATATTTTATGAGAGCATTTGTTACGTGGAATTTTGAAGAAAATTTTCTGTCATACATTTGGTTGGAACATATTCATCGCATTAATACAATTGTTTTAGGATTTTGGCTGTACAATGGAGAGCATTACAGCATTAGAACATATTTATCTATATGTATACATGTATACATACATGGAATAGTAAATGATGTTAATCGATTAGTACTAATGAGCCATTCCAGCGGACTCCCTGCGTAATGGTAACAGTGCAAACGCATTACTGCATCATTAACCGAAACTGTTGAACTGTTGGGCTCACAGCTTCTGGAATAACCGATTGTTGGTCAAAATATGTATTATAAAGGGTCCAAATCCCACTACAATATATATTATATATTAGATAGTTTTTATATTTGCTACGCGCTAACGCTAAATCGAATATTATATATTATTTTCCTATTATAATGACGATTTGAGATGAAATATCTTTTTATTTCACGCTCAGAGTAGGTAGGACAATTCATTATTGCAATAGGTACTTTAAACATTAAACAGTGTAGATAATAGGTTTTATAAATCAGAAGTGATTCTGTTTAAAGTCATGAGCGATTGGTTGATTATTCCCAGTTGGACGCAACGCCGAACGGCACTTTCCGCCGCGTCACCGCCTCGGGAACCTTTTTAATTTTCCGCTAGCCTTCAGATTTATATGTTTTCAGTGCGCCCGTCAATTTCCACCATTTTTAATTTAAGCGCTACGTTTATCCTGAAAAAGGCAGTCGTTTCAATTTTTGTTTCCACTCTTTTATAAAATAAAATATTTGAATACGTCTATTGTTATAAATTGATGAGCGCCTTTGCGCTAGCATTTATTTCCTCATTTATCAGGGATGTAAGTTGTAAATTTATTATGTATACTTAGGTACATCTCCTTAGTTCAATCACTTTCTGGTTGGTTTGTTATTATTGAAGAAAACAGTGACTTACCTCAGCTCTAAAGTCAAAAGGTTTCTTGCACGGATGCTGTGTCACGTCATCGGGGCTAGAAGCAATCTCCTTTCTAAGGATACTATAATAAAGGAGTAAGTATATCAAATCCTTTGATGCTGCTCAAACTAAGTATTTTAACTCTGAACTTTACTATAGACTTAGGTATACATACTCCCGAATCTCCCGATGCATCCATACACTTGCGTAACACGTACATAGTAGGTATTCGTATTGTCATTAGATTAATTAATACATTCTAAGTCGAATGATCATATGAATGATTTGTGAGCAACAGTTGCACAAATAGGGATATTTGATTGATTAATTAATATGCCAACGTGACCATTGTCAATAATTATTATGGGTCAATTCAGAAGGACAATGTTGTTAAATCGCGCGGCAATAATCTTCAAGTCAAATGGAATGCTCCTTTGATGTATGGCTTAATTTATTAGACTACTATCGACTATTGGTGTATTGTAGTTAGTCATATTTATATTCTACCCTATCCAAACTGCACTTAAAATATTGTCCGGTATTTAAAAAAATGTATTAAGTACTAGCTGCCTCCGCGCGGTTTTACCCGCGTAGTTCCCGTTCCCGTGGGAATACAGGGATAAAATATAGCCTATGTTACTCGGGGATAATGTAGCTTTCCAAAGGTGAAAGAATTTTTGAAATCGGTCCAGTAGTTTCGGAGCCTATTCATTACAAACAAACAAACAAACAAACAAACAAACAAACAAACAAACAAACAAACAAACAAACAAACAAACAAACAAACAAACAAACAAACAAACAAACAAACAAACAAACAAACAAACAAACAAACAAACAAACAAACAAACAAACAAACAAACAAACAAACAAACAAACAAACAAACAAACAAACAAACAAACAAACAAACAAACAAACAAACAAACAAACAAACAAACAAACAAACAAACAAACAAACAAACAAACAAACAAACAAACAAACAAACAAACAAACAAACAAACAAACAAACAAACAAACAAACAAACAAACAAACAAACAAACAACAAACAAACAAACAAACAAACAAACAAACAAACAAACAAACAAACAAACAAACAAACAAACAAACAAACAAACAAACAAACAAACAAACAAAAACAAACAAACAAACAAACAAACAAACAAACAAACAAACAAACAAACAAACAAACAAACAAACAAACAAACAAACAAACAAACAAACAAACAAACAAACAAACAAACAAACAAACAAACAAACAAACAAACAAACAAACAAACAAACAAACAAACAAACAAACAAACAAACAAACAAACAAACAAACAAACAAACAAACAAACAAACAAACAAACAAACAAACAAACAAACAAACAAACAAACAAACAAACAAACAAACAAACAAACAAACAAACAAACAAACAAACAAACAAACAAACAAACAAACAAACAAACAAACAAACAAACAAACAAACAAACAAACAAACAAACAAACAAACAAACAAACAAACAAACAAACAAACAAACAAACAAACAAACAAACAAACAAACAAACAAACAAACAAACAAACAAACAAACAAACAAACAAACAAACAAACAAACAACAAACAAACAAACAAACAAACAAACAAACAAACAAACAAACAAACAAACAAACAAACAAACAAACAAACAAACAAACAAACAAACAAACAAACAAACAAACAAACAAACAAACAAACAAACAAACAAACAAACAAACAAACAAACAAACAAACAAACAAACAAACAAACAAACAAACAAACAAACAAACAAACAAACAAACAAACAAACAAACAAACAAACAAACAAACAAACAAACAAACAAACAAACAAACAAACAAACAAACAAACAAACAAACAAACAAACAAACAAACAAACAAACAAACAAACAAACAAACAAACAAACAAACAAACAAACAAACAAACAAACAAACAAACAAACAAACAAACAAACAAACAAACAAACAAACAAACAAACAAACAAACAAACAAACAAACAAACAAACAAACAAACAAACAAACAAACAAACAAACAAACAAACAAACAAACAAACAAACAAACAAACAAACAAACAAACAAACAAACAAACAAACAAACAAACAAACAAACAAACAAACAAACAAACAAACAAACAAACAAACAAACAAACAAACAAACAAACAAACAAACAAACAAACAAACAAACAAACAAACAAACAAACAAACAAACAAACAAACAAACAAACAAACAAACAAACAAACAAACAAACAAACAAACAAACAAACAAACAAACAAACAAACAAACAAACAAACAAACAAACAAACAAACAAACAAACAAACAAACAAACAAACAAACAAACAAACAAACAAACAAACAAACAAACAAACAAACAAACAAACAAACAAACAAACAAACAAACAAACAAACAAACAAACAAACAAACAAACAAACAAACAAACAAACAAACAAACAAACAAACAAACAAACAAACAAACAAACAAACAAACAAACAAACAAACAAACAAACAAACAAACAAACAAACAAACAAACAAACAAACAAACAAACAAACAAACAAACAAACAAACAAACAAACAAACAAACAAACAAACAAACAAACAAACAAACAAACAAACAAACAAACAAACAAACAAACAAACAAACAAACAAACAAACAAACAAACAAACAAACAAACAAACAAACAAACAAACAAACAAACAAACAAACAAACAAACAAACAAACAAACAAACAAACAAACAAACAAACAAACAAACAAACAAACAAACAAACAAACAAACAAACAAACAAACAAACAAACAAACAAACAAACAAACAAACAAACAAACAAACAAACAAACAAACAAACAAACAAACAAACAAACAAACAAACAAACAAACAAACAAACAAACAAACAAACAAACAAACAAACAAACAAACAAACAAACAAACAAACAAACAAACAAACAAACAAACAAACAAACAAACAAACAAACAAACAAACAAACAAACAAACAAACAAACAAACAAACAAACAAACAAACAAACAAACAAACAAACAAACAAACAAACAAACAAACAAACAAACAAACAAACAAACAAACAAACAAACAAACAAACAAACAAACAAACAAACAAACAAACAAACAAACAAACAAACAAACAAACTGTTACATATAAATTTCGGCACCGTAAAAGTTTTGCTTTTACTCACATTTGTTTGGGTTCAATCCATTCCACTTATCATTCAAATCATAATTTCATTAGTTCTTTTGTTGATAACATACACTTTTCATTAGCATACACAGTATTTACTGGAGTATTTGTTTTAATTTGCATATCTAAATTGTTTGTTTACATTGAGATCTCACTGCACGATCGATACCTTCTAATGTCAATTTTGACACCTGGCGCGAAACGTCATTCATCTAAGGGACGTTCCAGCGATGCATAAACACCTGCATAGTAAGGAGTCGAGTGCAAACGTTGCGGAGACCGTGCGAATGAATTGCCGGTCATTCGATCTTTGTGATGTATCGTTTTTTGGGTCACCTCCCTATCGACTGACGTCAACCTTGAAGCCAGTCATTGGGTCAATGACTCGGTCATTTTGATCGCAGAGATCGCTTGCGCCGCATAGGCATAAATCTATTTTTAGATTTAATTTTGTGAGTATTACTTTCATGTAATATTTTAATTTGATTATCGAGTATCTTGTTGAACGTAGGGATTGATTTGTTGTATATTATTTTCAGAAGATTCTTTGTGTGGACTAACGACCGGCGCGTGTCACGTAATTGGAATTCGGACACGCCACGTCTTAATCCTGTACACCTTCCGTAAGTATTGTACATATTTTCATTTAACGGCAATAACCATTGTCGTATGCATTTTTATTCCATACTAATGTTGGTTATTTTACCCTTTAGGCCTGGATCGGTGGAGTTTTTGCTTGGACAACTTGATTGACAGGAGTTGACATTGTCCAGCTATCCCAAGCAGGGATATTTTCCTCCTTAAGGTATTTATGGAACATTATTTTATTTGCCACGTTAGGGAGTGATAGATTTTGTTTGAGCACATGTGTTGTAGGCACATGTCTGGGTTGGGATGTGCCCACAGGGCCTGTCTTATTAGAGATTGGTTGTATTGTTTGTATTGGCTCAATCTTAAATTGATCCCGAGTGGATTATGTCCAGGAATGACCGCTTTATTAGAACCGAGCACATGGTGGCACATGGTTGGTGTCCGCCATCTTGTGCAAGCTCGGGCCATGTAGGCATATTCTAATGTAAGCAATGATTGTGCATTCCAGGAGGTGCTACGTGGGGGCCTATTTGCAACGTGGGGGCATACCCATTTGCAACGTGGGGGCATACCCATTTGCAACGTGGGGGCATACCCTTTTGTAACGTGGGGGCCTATTTGCTACGTGGGGCTCGCCCATTTGTAACGTGTGGCTTGTACAGCGGTACAGCTCGGACTCGACTGCACTTCAAAGCCGAGGCCCGTCCTGCTGCGTGCCTGGCACCTGCACTGCATGCTACCCGCTAGCTTTTGGTTTCTTCGGCCTTCATTCCGGTACCTTTTTTCATTTACATCGGCCTGGCAGCCGTTCTGCCAGTGGCGCTCATAATATTAACTTCATAAAAGGAAATTCAACTACCGTTCACCTCAGACCCACCCACTGAGTCTAGCTGGCACTTTATTAATTATCTTTATGTTTGTAGCTTAACTTTAAAACCTTATTTCATTAGCCTTTTCTTTAAGGCATAAATATTAAATTTAAATAAGCTTGTATATTAGCATAGGTTAATCTTTTTTAATTTAATAAATATTATACCGGGTCACTGATGGTTTCATTTATTTTATTTTAAAACAACTTAGGTTGTAACAGTGGCGCCCAACGTGGGGCTCGATATATCTGAGGTGGTTGGTGTGTCATTTAGCTACATCAATAATTGTTTTTTGTTTTGTGTTGAATTTCCTTTTAATTTTTTTTTTCTCAATTGCCTTTGTATGTAAAGCGGTTGTTTATAACCTCACTTGAGCTTGCTTATGCCTATGCACTTAATTGTTTTGTTATTGCAATACTAGCTTTTTATTTAAAAAGCATTTTAAGTTTTTTTGCATTTGCTTTTTTTTTATAACGCAGCTCAAGGGTGGTTATGCTTTGACTATGACTTGTTACTATGTGTAATAGCTATTATTTAAGCATTTAGGGTACCTGTGACATGTACGATGTTTTTTGTTAAGCCAGCTCGACTTGCCCCCCCTTATTTAATTTGATTGACTTGCCCCCCTTATTTAATTTTAATTCAATATTTAATATGCAATCAATTACAATTTATAAACCATGCCAGAACCTTCTTACCATGAGTGCGTTGATATACTCTGGGACTCGCGCCATGTATACGATGGGATCTCATCAGTGCACGATTACCTTAGACGGTTAGATAACATCTGCTACCAACATAGGATACCAGAATCGGTTCTATTTGAGGCAGCTTCCCTATTATTTTCTGATGACGCTCTTATTTGGTATCGCGGCATAAAGAGAACAGTATCGGATTGGCCATCGTTGAAACAACTGCTGATAGACGATTTCACTCCCTACAGTTTCGACGATGATCAAATGTGGGAAAGGTTACGCACCGCAATTAAACCTCGAACATCTGCGGTACCTTTACCTATTCCGTCGCCTGTAGCAAGTCAGTCTCCGTTGCCAAGTTCATCACCTTTGCCAATTTCATCACCTTTGCCAATTTCATCACCTTTACCAAGTTCATCACCTTTGCTTAGTCTGTCACCTTCACCTTCTCTTTCGCCTTTGCCTTGTTTTTCGCCTTTGTCAAGCTCACCTGAGCCTAGTTTGCCTTTGCCAGATTTGCCTCCTGTTGCAAATTTGTCTGTACCACCTTCTTTACCTTTGTCTACTCAATCTTCAGATCTTTCTTTACCTCTTATTTCTACTGTCCTTGTCTCTTCATTTATTTCCGATTGTTCTTCTGTCATAGATAGTATCCCTATATTAAATGTTACTCTTTCGTCGGATCCGAGTGATGTTAATGCTGTGCCTTCTAGTGTTGTTTTAGTTAAACCACGTAGCAAAAGAAGTAAGTGTCATAAAAAACGCAGACGCTATAGACTATCCTTACGTAAGGTACGTGTTGAAATTCCTGAGCACCGAACACCATCTTCTTTTCCTGCATTTACAACTAAAGACGAGGACAAAGCTAGACATGTCGCTGAACTCTTAACATATGATAGGCGTGTCAATATCAAAGCTGATCGCATTAGCTTAATTAGGTCAATTGGTTAAATTCAGGGTTGCATTTCATATTAATATTTTTTCGGGCTAGTCTATTGGTTTTAACGATTTTTCTTTTTGGTTTGGCCACACGTTTATTTTGGATGTCTGATAGGTAGTTTGGTATTTTGAAGTTTGATAGGGTTTTGGTTTTTATTTCGAAGTTTGATTGGTAGTTCGGAATACTTTTGATGTCTGATAGGGAGTTTGGTTTTATTTGAAGTCTGACAGGTACGTTGGATATTTTGGATGTTTGAAAGGAAGGTTAGTGGGTGGTGAGCGCCGTAGGCCTTGGAGCATTGGCCCACAATAGCGTGTGTCAATGATGCCGAGGTGCTCATCACACTACTTTTAGGGTCGATCGTGGGTTCGGCCTATTTATTTAATTTTGCCTGATGGTAGGCAGAGGTAATTTATTGCAACACAATTTGTGCAACATTTTGTTGTGGATTTCTTCCGGTGGTTAGTTCCAGTTAGGTTTAGGTTTTGTGTATGTCCCCTAATTTTAGGTTTTATTGAATCGTCGTGGGTTCGATTTCCACCTTTTTATTTTTACTAACAGCCCGGTCAGATGAGATGATATTTTGGAATGAAACAATAGTCCTGGCTAGATGGATGTTCTTTTGAACAGGGATAAGATCACATAACGAATTGACTTTTCTTTTTACTATCGTAAAGATAGTTACTTTTCTTTTATTATAATAAGGTTAGTTTATAATATTTTACCAACAGCCCGGTCAGTAGAGAATAAGTATTGGAATGGAACAATGGTCCTGGCTAGATGGATGTTCTTTTGAACAGGTATGAGATTACTTAACGGATTGACTTTTTTTTTATTTCTTTTATCATCTTAAGGATAACTTTTAATTTTTGTTTGAAAACCCGGTTAGATATAGTTTTTCTTCTGTTTGGTTAAATATTACCAAATATTTGTTTATTTTCGCCTGCGTTCAGACTCGATATTTTAGATTTGGTAACTTATTTGAATAGTTTCACTTTGGTTTTTATCAATTTCATTTTTTTGTTTAGATGGGAATTCGTTTGTTGTTGGTTTGCTTTTCCAGTTTGGTCGTAGCCTTCTCTTGAACTTCGTATTCCATTTAAACATAAGTGTGAGTTTTGGAGTTTTTTCTCTTCACTCTTATTGTTTTCTTTGTGTGTTTGATAGGTTTGGTTTGGATTGGGTATGGCTTTTCTGCCTCCAGTTCGTTTAGGTGGTTTGTACCCCATCTTTATTTTTGGTACTATTCTTCGTTTTGGAATACACTTTGTTCATTGGGCATTTTATTTAGATCACAACTGTTAGAGTATTGGTTTGGTTTGTAGTTTTAGCGGTTCCCTTAGCTAACATTTTTTTTTTACTTCATCGTTGTTTGGAGTTTGAAACTATTCGCGGATTGATCCCAAGGAGTGAGCTGGAGGGCCAGCTCGAATTTTTTCTCTTTAACTCGAAAAAATTCTGGTAAGGTACGGGGCACTGTTACATATAAATTTCGGCACCGTAAAAGTTTTGCTTTTACTCACATTTGTTTGGGTTCAATCCATTCCACTTATCATTCAAATCATAATTTCATTAGTTCTTTTGTTGATAACATACACTTTTCATTAGCATACACAGTATTTACTGGAGTATTTGTTTTAATTTGCATATCTAAATTGTTTGTTTACATTGAGATCTCACTGCACGATCGATACCTTCTAATGTCAATTTTGACACCTGGCGCGAAACGTCATTCATCTAAGGGACGTTCCAGCGATGCATAAACACCTGCATAGTAAGGAGTCGAGTGCAAACGTTGCGGAGACCGTGCGAATGAATTGCCGGTCATTCGATCTTTGTGATGTATCGTTTTTTGGGTCACCTCCCTATCGACTGACGTCAACCTTGAAGCCAGTCATTGGGTCAATGACTCGGTCATTTTGATCGCAGAGATCGCTTGCGCCGCATAGGCATAAATCTATTTTTAGATTTAATTTTGTGAGTATTACTTTCATGTAATATTTTAATTTGATTATCGAGTATCTTGTTGAACGTAGGGATTGATTTGTTGTATATTATTTTCAGAAGATTCTTTGTGTGGACTAACGACCGGCGCGTGTCACGTAATTGGAATTCGGACACGCCACGTCTTAATCCTGTACACCTTCCGTAAGTATTGTACATATTTTCATTTAACGGCAATAACCATTGTCGTATGCATTTTTATTCCATACTAATGTTGGTTATTTTACCCTTTAGGCCTGGATCGGTGGAGTTTTTGCTTGGACAACTTGATTGACAGGAGTTGACATTGTCCAGCTATCCCAAGCAGGGATATTTTCCTCCTTAAGGTATTTATGGAACATTATTTTATTTGCCACGTTAGGGAGTGATAGATTTTGTTTGAGCACATGTGTTGTAGGCACATGTCTGGGTTGGGATGTGCCCACAGGGCCTGTCTTATTAGAGATTGGTTGTATTGTTTGTATTGGCTCAATCTTAAATTGATCCCGAGTGGATTATGTCCAGGAATGACCGCTTTATTAGAACCGAGCACATGGTGGCACATGGTTGGTGTCCGCCATCTTGTGCAAGCTCGGGCCATGTAGGCATATTCTAATGTAAGCAATGATTGTGCATTCCAGGAGGTGCTACGTGGGGGCCTATTTGCAACGTGGGGGCATACCCATTTGCAACGTGGGGGCATACCCATTTGCAACGTGGGGGCATACCCTTTTGTAACGTGGGGGCCTATTTGCTACGTGGGGCTCGCCCATTTGTAACGTGTGGCTTGTACAGCGGTACAGCTCGGACTCGACTGCACTTCAAAGCCGAGGCCCGTCCTGCTGCGTGCCTGGCACCTGCACTGCATGCTACCCGCTAGCTTTTGGTTTCTTCGGCCTTCATTCCGGTACCTTTTTTCATTTACATCGGCCTGGCAGCCGTTCTGCCAGTGGCGCTCATAATATTAACTTCATAAAAGGAAATTCAACTACCGTTCACCTCAGACCCACCCACTGAGTCTAGCTGGCACTTTATTAATTATCTTTATGTTTGTAGCTTAACTTTAAAACCTTATTTCATTAGCCTTTTCTTTAAGGCATAAATATTAAATTTAAATAAGCTTGTATATTAGCATAGGTTAATCTTTTTTAATTTAATAAATATTATACCGGGTCACTGATGGTTTCATTTATTTTATTTTAAAACAACTTAGGTTGTAACAAAACAAACAAACAAACAAACAAACAAACAAACAAACAAACAAACAAACAAACAAACAAACAAACAAACAAACAAACAAACAAACAAACAAACAAACAAACAAACAAACAAACAAACAAACAAACAAACAAACAAACAAACAAACAAACAAACAAACAAACAAACAAACAAACAAACAAACAAACAAACAAACAAAACAAACAAACAAACAAACAAACAAACAAACAAACAAACAAACAAACAAACAAACAAACAAACAAACAAACAAACAAACAAACAAACAAACAAACAAACAAACAAACAAACAAACAAACAAACAAACAAACAAACAAACAAACAAACAAACAAACAAACAAACAAACAAACAAACAAACAAACAAACAAACAAACAAACAAACAAACAAACAAACAAACAAACAAACAAACAAACAAACAAACAAACAAACAAACAAACAAACAAACAAACAAACAAACAAACAAACAAACAAACAAACAAACAAACAAACAAACAAACAAACAAACAAACAAACAAACAAACAAACAAACAAACAAACAAACAAACAAACAAACAAACAAACAAACAAACAAACAAACAAACAAACAAACAAACAAACAAACAAACAAACAAACAAACAAACAAACAAACAAACAAACAAACAAACCAAACAAACAAACAAACAAACAAACAAACAAACAAACAAACAAACAAACAAACAAACAAACAAACAAACAAACAAACAAACAAACAAACAACCAAACAAACAAACAAACAAACAAACAAACAAACAAACAAACAAACAAACAAACAAACAAACAAACAAACAAACAAACAAACAGACAAACAAATCTTTCCTCTTTATAATATTAGTATAGACTATTGTTTTCAAACTCATCCCAGATTAAAAGTAGTTAAAACCAAATCGCACTAGTTCTTTTCGGATTCAGTTCAATATATTTGATTCCAGTTTAAGATTAACTAGCCATCGGTGGGTAGATAATTGAGTCTATTTCCTGACTCCCATACCAAATAAAATGTGGAAGTTCGTTTCGCTTGTCTGCCCTACGATATGTACGTTTACATTATGCGAGTTTGTGGCACTTGGTCTATTGTATTCGAAAGTTCAACTGTAAAATGAAATTAAATCTTATTTAAAAAAAATGTGATTACGTTATGAGGTTTTCTGATTAATAATAACGCATATACACCTATATATTTTTTTGGATTGTGAATGTAATAGCTGATTGTGTCCTTAATATAAAAGAGATGTCCCTAAAATATTTGTTAGTTTCAAATACGGATTTTAAGGTAGCCCACCTTGTGTGTACGATCATCTTCAAGGTTCGCAAGACTCTAGGGGAGCCTCCGGAAAATTGCAAACATAAAGTTTCTAATCGACGGATCTTTTATTCCCTAGCTTTCGAGATACAGCCCATTAGCTTTGTAATGGGGGACGTTCAAAATTTATTTTATCATCTCTTGGCACGTGATGTCTTTGTTTTACCAGTCAGACATCCAGAATGTTGCCTAGCAGACGGTTGATTTATGTCACTTGTATATTAAAAGTTTGAAGTTAAAAAGAAAAGCCTTAAATAACAGGTGAAATACAGAGTTGGTTTCTTTGTTGCTGCACGTCACTTTACGAAAGTTCCTTTATTGTTATTTCTGCGTCTTCCTGACGATTTCCATTCGAACCGTATACGGAATGCGTTCGTTTGGAACGCTATGTGCATTTGTATGCAATTTATATGTCTCTCGCAGCGGGAGCCAGACTCTCATACATTACAGGCATTAGAACAACCGCGATAGTCCGACCGGAGAGCTAATTTACGCGATGCAGATAGAAAATAACGGCTTCCCGAGGTGCTTTTTGAATTGCAGACTGAAACGAGAACTATTGATTTTCCCGTGACAAAAAATCCGTTACTGGTTTTGCTGGTAACATAGGTAGAGGTAGAAAGCTTGATTGGATGGAAACTGGATTTATTTTGTAGCAAAATTTTTTGACAGATGTTTTTTGCTAATGGAATGAAACTTGTGAATTTATCTAAAAGAAACGGGAACTGAACTGGAGAAAGGAACCACTTTCGTCTTATTACAAAGCCAGCAATAGACATAGTCCGTAATATATGTAATTATTTAGCATTATAATTATTTCAGTCTGTCTGTTTCGGATCACAACACAGCATAGCCAAATTCAATTCCTATCCATGACCAAATACCTGCTCTATCGCATACAAATATTTGCTCTGTGAGGGTATCGAATACGGAATCCTTTGCGCACCCGACAGTAAAGCCAACTCCGAATCAAATGAATCGTCTGAATTAATCAAGACAAGATTTATGTTAGAGAAAGCCCTTACTTAACTAGTAGGAGGTCGCAATATTAACAAACAGACAATAAGAACAATAACAACCAAACCAGCCGACTTAGTAGTGTGTGAAATGAAAGCGACTACAAAAGTTGTGAAGTTTCGCTATAAATCCAGCTATGCCTTGACAATGTTGCGATGAATCTGCAAATCAATGTAAAGTAGACTTTCTGATGACGTAATAGAGGTTAATGTAAGTGAAAAGGGTGGTTGTGAGTGAGCTCAGGCCCAAGGGAAAGTGTTGTCAAGGAACAAAGATAAGTCGGGATTGTCGCGAGCCTCGTCTGTGAGGAAATTACAACTAGTATACAAAGACTTCAACCTCTAATGTTCTTGCTTAAAAGTTGGCTAAGAATTATTACATTTAGTTTCCTTCGGATACTATTTCTTTTGTGTAAATAGGTAACGTTTTAATTAGTGGCTTCTTTGTTTTGTGCACCAACAAACATTATCTCATGAGACGCTTATAGTTCTTCGAGGTATTAGGCAGACAAGTGTCATTCAAATTTTTTGTTTCAAAGTAAATAATAATCAGTAAAAATAACTGATTACCCTTGGAAAATAGACTGCGTATAAAATAATACGAATATTTATTATGATATTTTTTTTGGTAATGACTCGCAATATATTTATATGTACCAAGATTCGCTAAAATTAATAATTTTATCTGAGCTATTAACAATAAAAGAATAAGAAGGTACTATACGCTTTACTTACTTACTTGTAAGTTATACATGATAATAATTTGTCAGAGTATGTTTTTCTAAACCTATACTTATGACTAGTAAAAGCTAAATTACAATTAGCACAAATCCGTTTTGGTACCTATAAATAAATACAATATAATACATTAAACAAACGTCGCTTGGATTTCCATTTGATAGGCGTGAGGCGATTATGAAGATTACGAGAGACGAGTTATTTTACTCCGCTTTTAGAATAAATTGCCTGTTTCAGTCAGAAATAAGAAAGAGATTTTATTTATAAACATAAAATATATCTCTATAGTCAGACAAACTAAAGATGTACGCAAAACGTTTAAATTACATAAATGTTAAAAATATTGATCATTATTAAAAGATACCATATTTTTTTTGTCCAGCCATCAGCTGTCACTTTCGTGAGATAGTGGACAATTCAAAAACATGAACTAAAATCCAAAGCTACATGTATTAGTCAAAGATCGGGCTAAGTTGCCATCTTGTAATCCGATTTCATAAACCGAGTAATGAGCAACATTAAACATACAGGCTCAGGATCTAGTACGCTACAAATCCAAAACATTGTCAGTTGAATTTGAATCAAAATGATTAAACAACAAAATTCAATTTCAATTGCAGTCTTGTTAAATCAAAGTTCATTTTGATACCGACTCGTAATAAAAGTTGGCAAGGAAAATTGACTCTTCATAGTGAAGTTATGAAGTTTAAATTGGCTCATGCGGTTTCTCTTATGAACAATCCATTTTAGACCTGAAAAGATATGCCGAAGCCTGGTGCAGACGAAATATGGGGATTAAATTCCTGTACAGCACTTAACAAGACTAATTTATGCTTGGGGTGCCTGCAATATGCATGTACTAAACTTAACTAAACTAATTGAGAGGTAATGGTTGCTTTTCTCGTATATATATGTATATTGTTTCGGTGTTTAGTTCAACATTCGGGGAGATGCAACTATGTTTAAATGTAATTAGAGAGTGAATATTTGGTATGTAGACAATAGTTTCTGAAAGTTCTACGGGGAGTGAGATCGTTTGTGGTGTTTTGATATACTTTGTGAATAAAGTTTTAGTTGAAGTTATAAATAGCACTTAAAAACTTTGGTACGTAGTATAAAATTAAGGCTTTAATTGACTTAAGTTATTGTCTGTTTTGTTGGTGTCTGTTCTATTTATTTGTTTTGTGGTAAATAGCATCATACATTTTATAATTATAAGTACTAGACTTCTGCATATAATGTTTGTTTGTGTATAACTATTGTTTGTTTCGTATTAATTTTTTGATTGTACACTGTAATTGTCAAGTAAAAAACCCAGATACTGAGTGCGTTATTCTTGAATCACAGATTAAATTACCCTCTGGTGCCTACTTTATAAGGAAATTAGATTATAGGTACCTACATTGTTTGAATAATGTATGAAATTTTTCAGTGTCGCTTTAAGCATATTTGGCGTCTCAAACGAATTACTCGAGAGGCCTATGTTGACGTGGCGTTAAATTGCCTCGAGATAGCTTGCCTTTTACATGATACCATGTTATTAACTTTAAATTCCTTATTAACGTTATATTCTTAGCGAAATGTGAAAGTAAGTTTCAATTACGCTGAAGCGATATTTTGTAATATTTAGGTATTACATAAATATTATATTAAACTCTCGCGTACTTGGAATTAACAGGTACGTTAGAAGATAACATTCGTTTGGTACATAGGAGGTGAAGAAATGTAAATAGTACCTAATCCTAAAATTGTAATGCTTATATTAAAAGGATATTAGAAGGCCTTAAGATACAGGATTCAAATAAATAAAACCTCTGATCCGAAGATGGAACCGAATCCCCCGAATACCATTCACGGGGCGAACAATGTCGAATCGTAAACTCAAGTATTAGCAGCGGCAACGCCATAAAATTTTCATCGTCCAATGACTAAAATGCGGCGAGAAAATTGTAAATGTGAACAATAAATAATTCGAGTGTTGCGGTTTTTATTGTAAAAGTCAGAAAACGCCGTCAAAGCTTTCAGGCAAGCAATAAGTCTTGGCACAAAGGCGATTATGCCTGTTCATACACTTTTAACGTTAAATAATAATGGGGAACATTTTTAAGTTGGTAAGTAGCCAAGGTGGGATCAGACGCAAACGACTTTAAGGGTGTGCGATTTGAAATACAAAAAAATAAAAATAAAAAATAAAAATTAAAATATTAACTAAGCAATAAAATAATATATACCTATCTCGTGCTATTAATAAAAATATGTAAAAAAATATTTGCATACTTATTTTTAAGAATTTATTTTTTTTAGAAAAACACCACCAGATAAATTACCTAATGTTATTATGAGTCTTTTGAATAAATGAATCATTATGAATACAAAATGAATCCATTACAAAGGTGATGTTTACATTCTTACGTTGACATTCATACGAGTTGAGATCCTACCATTGTTTCCGTGATGAATCGACATTTATTCGTCAGTAATATTTCCCTTTGTTACTTTATTCTCTCCGCCATTTGCTGAATAATTAATAGACTACGTTAAAGCCATTTGCGAAAAGCTATGATAAATTTTATGTCATCTAAAAATACAATGATCGATAGAGAGATATTTATAATATGAACTGTGCTGAAAGTTTTTATTCATTGGGTAATGCTTCTCTGATGCCGGTTCATCTAATATCGCCGATACCTTTATTAATTGTGAAGAATCCGACTTGGATGCTGTTAATTAATACTTATACAATAGGTACCTACTTATATAGCAAATATTTATTTAGTAGGTAGTATAGTCTGAGTTTGAGTTCCTTAAAAAATATCGTTAAATATTGACCAAGAATAACATGCATAATATGAATGTGTTAGATACATAGTAAAATCGTACTTATTAAAATCCGTTGTGTAGTTACTTTGTTTTTCCAGTTCAATTTACTCACGTACCTACGGCACTATGTGACCATGCGGTATAACCTACGATGTCGATACTATAACATGATACATAAAAAGCTAAACAATAATTGCCGTAGGTATTTTTAATTAATCCGTATTTATATTCAGTACACTCCTAAAATAATTCTTTATTTGCATAAACACAAAATCAAATAACGTCGACGTGTTCATTCAGAGATTATATTCCAGCTTACAGTCGGAGCCTGTGAATTGTCGATAACGGAATATTAAATTTTGAAAATGTTTTGTTAATTTCATAATGTTTTGTTTGACAAAAGATTTTGGTGTAGAAACACTGGGTTTTGTATCGTTATTGATGCTCTTTGTTGCGTATCGATTGGCTTTAACCCTGCATTCGACTCTTAATGTTATGGCCTAGAGTCATGCGAGCTCTAGCCATAAATATCCACAGGTAGGTATAAATCTATACCGGTATATTCTATAGTGACCTATATGCTATCAATGAATCCTCACTATCTTCCTTCCTATCCTATTATGATATTATCAAAGCGAAGGTTTCTGAGATCTGATTGATGTGTGGACGTTAGTGACTGTTTCTCGCAACACGTATTTAAGGAAATTCTTCAAATAGACAATTCGTCTGAATTTGCGATATACCTATATGTTCTAGATTAATACTATCGTAAGTGTACCAGTCGTGGCCACGGTACCAGTAATGGCCAAAAATTAAAAGAAACATCTAGAATTCGGACATGAGCGAATGTTTTTACGTTGGGATCACTGTGACATAGACTTTAGACATCGAACTATCTAAGTTTAACGTTTTATTGAATTCAGTCAGTTACATGTACAAATATGCGCGAATACAAAGTGTAAGGTGATTTGAAATTGACAACGACGGCTTTTCTTAAGGAAATCGTTAAGGCGGTGAGCAGAAAGTTTCACTTGTAAACGCTTAAAGTATTGCTTAATTAAAATCAAAATTAGTTTTGTTTGATGTGTTAACCATAAAATAAAGATAAACTAAGACTAAGACTGTGGTATCCATTAATGAATTTTCCCTGTCCAAGACTGGGTCACAAAACTACAACTTTTATTTGTTAAATTAATTGAATCCAACTTTGCCGTATCTCACGCGCAACACATTACAAATATTAAATAAGGAGTGGACTTTACAGTTTCACTATATTCAGTGCTGAAACCTTTTACAATTTTGGTAATATTTCACAAAAACCAGTTTTTTTTTCTTAAACTGGCCACCATAGGGTCATTTACCTTAGTTACTTACCTCGAAAATTGCCGCAGGCCGGAAGGTGGCACAACAAAACAATAATAAAATATCCAATTTATCTCTTATTTTGTATAATGTAAGGACTTAAATTCTATATTTTCCCTACAACAGGTAGGTAGATTAAGCAAAAATATGACATAGGTATTCTTAGTGATATAAAAAAAAATCGAATTTGAAAACCCACTAAAGAAAGTATTTCGATATACAATTTAAAGTTGCACAATACGCCGCCGCGACGCGGTAGTAACTATTGCAATATTATCTTTTGAATGCGGGAAACCATAGATCTATGCATCGACTAGATATTGGACAATGCCACCGGCTGACAACCATTCCCATTTACCTATTGTTGTTGGTATTGCAACAATGGCGGCTGCAGACCGGTGACCCATTTGTGTCCACGCGGCGAATATCAAAAGTCATCTCGGCTAAAGTTTTTGTAGGTTTAAAACAAAATAAAAATGTAGGATGGCAAGATCAAAGTGTTTTTATTAGCAATATCTGCGATTTAAAATAGTCGTTATTAACTTTTTTATTGCATATCCGGTTGGATAAAAACAATACGAAAAACCAAGGTAAAAAACTAATGGGTTTTTACTTTTTATTAACAAGGTCATATCAGTCTGTAATGAAGGTACCTAAAGTTTTGCTTATCTGATTTAGATAGCCATGCATGTGTAAAGTTTACTATTCCTGAATAATAAATTATTTGTATATCTTTAACATAGCTATTTCCTGTATTCAAATATCAATGATCTTATAAGCGCACCAGTTCTGCAAAGCTTTAGACTCAGCATTTAATACATAATGTTTCATAAGTAGTAGGTACATCAGTCTTTCAATAATAAACCTAAGGAAACTGAAACAAACTTCTCTATTACGCGCACTAACGAAACTTACACCTTGAACAAACTTCGAGCCTAACTCTAGTCTAGAATGTTCGAAAACTATACAAACATAAAAGCTTTATCTCCGTGTATGCTGACTGAAGTAATTAGTTCCGAAGACCGTTAAATTTGCATTACTGTAGCATTTCCTCAGGGCTCAGGGTTGTGTTTGTCCCTTACATTTAGATGCACCCTTAGAACTATAAAGATAACGGTTTATTGTCTCAACAGTATTTGTTAATGAATATTCACAAGTTATTTTACTTGTATCCTTGGCTATATATTTGGAAAGGCTTAAAGTCTGGCTGTCTGGATACTTAATGTAGGTAGATTCTAGTTTTATAGCAGCTGACGTCATGAAATGAATCGTGTAAAATTGATAGAACTTGCAGATAATAACGTAGAAGTTAGTGATGAGAGATTTATAAATACTAAACATTTGAAGATCGAGGATCGATCGAAGATTGAAGATCGAACTATTACTTTTACAAGGTTCAGAAGCACTGTCTAACAACTGTTTGAAAGTTGTCTATCCTACTACTATTATAAAGGCGAAAGTTTGTAAGTATGGATGTATGTATGGATGTTTGTTACTCTTTCACGCTCCAACGGCTGAAGGGATCTGCTTGAAATTTGGCACAGAGCTAGAATATGTTCTGGAATAACACATAGGCTACTTTTTATCCCGGGAACGCGGGTGAAACCGCGGGGAGCCACTAGTTTAAATATAAAAATGATAATACGCTGTTAAATGAAAAATCACTTTTCAGGTAGGTATATATACACTATAATTAAAATGAGCACATTTTCGTAGAATCGTTTTGTCTTTCGTTCTTATTTTGAAGAACAACACGCAACAATGGCAAAACTGGGCCAGGGTCTGGCAAAGGGCATAAACAGGATGCTCTGTTTTATATCATCTATAATAATATATTTCCAAGTGATTTCAATAAATATTATATCTATATTATGTTTTAGTTAGAAAATATTTATTGCCATTATTAAACTTAGGATAACAGACTGTCTCTTGCCTAAATAAAATAAGAATATTTATTACCGGTATTGATCACACAGAAGTGGGATACCAGTAAAAAAACGCTACTATATTTGAATAAGATATTTATAAACAGGAAAAACAGTGCTTAACGCCACCGCTAACAAATGCATTTTCCATACCTACTTCAGTAACATGAAAGCGGTAGGTAAGTGTCGTGCTAACAACAAACTTTGACCAATATAAAACAAAAATAATCCTCGGAACTCTACAAGTGAGTTCAAAAAACCTGTCAGAAATTAGGTCAACACTGCAAGCGCTGGGCGGCTCTTTTTGCGAGCACTCTGTATAAAATCCGGACATATATGGGAAAATATCTTCGTGGAATCAAACCGATTTCGCATGCGGCCGTGCGACAAGCGTTTTGTGAAAAATGTCTACGGAACCGACACGCTAATGCTGGCGCGGCACGACATGTTGTTCGACCTACATTCACATTACCTTACCATTGTGAACATTATGCATTGTGGACATTAGAATAGTCACGTAAATTGACACCTAGGGTTCAATTCAGTAAGGTCGATGACGTTTCAGCGCGTATGTATATGCTCTGACTCTTTCGTTAATAGGCTATCACATGAGAAGTCCACTGGTTTGAAGCCGCGGTGAACCCGATCACCGACAAAGCTTATATTAGGATGCAAGAGATGCAAATACCATGAAAACGATATTATTTTAATCATACCTTTTGATATTTTTCATTCTTACGATGGAACTTAAAGTAAATTAAGTAATTGGAATGTGGGTCGCAGAGTCCTCTGCCTTTCTCCTCATGAGAACCTCGCAAAGGGCATGGCCAATGTATTTTAGACAGTCGTATCTATTATTTTACAAGTCATAAAGGTATTTAAATCCTAATAATATAATGGGTCTCATACTTCTAGATAAAAATAAATATGTATCTATTGTGGTGTTTCCTTCCACGAACCAATCTGAGGACTGATTATGTTGCTCTAGGATTATTCAATGATTGTTAATCTGTGTTATATTTTGGGACTTCTCCGAAGAACAGGTAGGGAATTCATAATAATGTTATATCTGTACTCTTTAACTATAATAGGAATAGTCAAGTAGAAGTCCTTAATATTAAAGAAGGGCAAACCTCACCAATACTCCGTTGACAAAAGACTTTATGGGTCAAACACAATCACAGTCTACCCAAAATTTTCCTAAGATAAACAATATATTATTAAAGCATGTACCAAACATACATCCGGAGGATTTATAGCGAACCTTTCAACCACAATGTTGCGTATATTTAAAAAAAATATGCTTCAAACACCGGCAAAGGGCCAACGGAGTGAAATATGTTATGTATCTTTCGGCTAAAATTGTGATTGGGGTTTAGGGAGCAATAACTTCCTCTTTATGACCCAATTTTTGTCGGATAAACAATGGAATTTGAAATTTTATCGCGAATACGCAACGGGGGTCTTTATCGACAAATATGTTGTAGGATATTAATTTTATATGTTCCAAAAAGAACTGGGTTAGTACATTTTCCCATGACTTTATATATTTTTGTATTTTACTTTATTTGTTAAATCTCAATAATATACCTATATTTTACTCCAGTATCGAAATTAAAATAAATTCTACTTCGTTTCCCGATGCCACTGGTGTATGCTGGCGAAAAAATTGCTGATTAATTAATTTATGCGATAGATATACCTATAATTCTTAATTCTATGTCAACAAAATTTATGAAGACACGAATGCGTGTTGAAATCACCGTCGGAATATTAATTCATACGTTTGGCGTTTTTATAAGCAATCAATTCCGAATGACACCGAATGTTTGGACGCCGAACGAGTTATGGGCTAAAAAATAAAAATATATTCGCATCAACCTCCATCCATCATTGAGAGTCCACTTTCGATGACAAAGTGATATCGCTGTCATAGAAATTCTAATTGATTTTTAGATGAAATGATCCATGACTTATATCGAGCGTTGATGAAAATACAATGCGTGCCCGAGTGGAGCTACGTGCGTGGTTCCGATTGAGTGACTCTGAGATGTGAGGGGGGATCGTGATTAGGTAGTGCTTGCCTGAGGGAACACCCTTTTTTAAGTCATATGTAGGATGGGTAGAACGTAGATATCCATTTATATAGACTAGAATTTGTTTTCTTTGTAATTAATTAAAAATAGAACTCTATGTACTACAATAATGTATAATAATTTAAATGTCAAGCTTAATTTAATCATCAAAGTTTACTTGTTGTAGTATATTTAATACTACAGGAACTTATATTACTTAAATATTACTAGATATTAAAACCCCACCTAGGTAGGTATATAAAATTAAGAGGAATAATATTTTTTTATTTTCTCCTGGTCGACCCAATTTTGGTACAAAACCTTAAAAGGCTGCAAAAAAAAATACATTTTCATTCAGATAAAGTATTCCAATCCAGCATAGAATAAACATGTGTCAAGAACACAAATCCGACAGAGTGTAACGCGCCAGTTTAATATTTATTAGCGATATACATGTGCGTGTAAATACAACAGACTCGTGTTTGCACTCGTCGGCAAGGATTAGCCGCTTTGCCTTTAATTATTACCCTGTTGCCGAGTGCATGGTGCGATGTATACCAACGATATGATTACTCAGATGCGACACATGTTTATAAACAGCTAGTATTCGAATCTAGAACTATACCTATTTTTACAAGTTTTGTCTCGACTATCATATAAACTTTTTGACCTAAATGTCAGAATAGAAGCATTTTGTTTATTTGCTGGGTCACGTATTGAATCTTAGATCTTTAGTATTCGAATCTAGAACTATACCTATTTTTACAAGTTTTGTCTCGACTAAATAGGTATTTTGTTTATTTGCTGGGTCACGTTTTGAATCTCAAATTTTTGTCTCTCTTTCACTCAGCAAGGTCGCAAGAATTATATTAATCTATGTACAAGAATTCCTAAGAGAATTACACAATCAACTAGCTGCTCTTTGTGTGGTGCGGTCATAAGCTTATTGTAACAGCATACTGGATACTGTTCCTATTCGATTCCAGATAGTGGCTTTGTGAAGCAAATTATCTAAACTGGATTGGATATGCCTTTGTCAGGTTGCTCGCACAGCAACTGCAGTTAGCTTGGCGAGAATCAAAATGAAGAAACATAAGGTATTGTTGTGATGTCTGAGAAACGTTGTTCCTTACAATACATTTATTAATTATTCATTCATTATGTAAGTAAGTAGGTATGTGATTTTTATAGACATCACTCAACATACACATTTATAGAACACATTGATTCCTGCGTTATTTTATCTGCCTTGGATAAATAATCAGTAATGATTAGGCGGTATTATGTCAAATTAATAATTGTTACAGTTATTGTTTACATTGTGCAATATATTATTAAATAAATAAATAAATAAAAATAGGTAACATATTAACAATTTAATTTCGCTGACCCTTCTACTAACCATTCTATATTCTTTGACAAAGCTTTATGAGAGAGACTGCAAAGTTTATTTGACGTCTCCCCGAAGGGCCCTAGCGGTCCCACCAACCGTAACCGAAAGTTCACGCACAAACGCTTCCCGCATCAACCTGTAATAAAATTAATTGCTACCGCTGTTTTGTTACTTTCAAAAATACCGCGTGATTGAACTTTACAACGGCTTTAAAACTTGAGTACTTAGTAAGGCGTCAATTGCTTTTAGCTTTGGCAATTGGGGATGTTATTGTAATTATTATTATCACTTTCAGGTACTGTAATATTTTTTTGTTAATTATTTGTTTATTTGCTTTTAGTGACCCTGACTCTCAAGCTGCCGATCTTGGGTTCAAATCCCACCCAGGGAAAACATTTGTATGCATTTCTGTATATGGATGTACGAATACATACCTAAAGTATGTATGTATTTAAAGTAGTATTTGTAGTATTTCTATCCACCAACACAAGCTCTACTTAATTGGGGCTCAGATTGGTTCTGTGTCGAAAATGTCCCAGTATATTTATTTATTAATTTAAAGTAAATAGACAAAACAAAGATAGAAAAAATAAACAATACGCCATGATATATTGTAAATGCCAACATAGTGAACAAGCTGTCGTTATCTTCTGCGCAATGCAGTACGTACATCCATTCTGTCTAAGAGAGAAAGCTGTTTAACTTTATTGCAAGGTTACCGCAAACCTCAAGATGTGTAGTACCTAAGCTCAACAGTTCAGAAGTTCTATTCCGTAAGGCACATAATATTAACTCGACGATATTTCACCCAAGCCACAATGTTCTGTCCCTTTCATTGACTGCGTCATCAAGTGAAAAGTCCGCTTCGAAACATCCCTGCAAAAGTTCACTTATGTTGTTTGTATTAGAGAATTCGAAGGAGGTAATAAAGAATTCTCAACATCCGAGGAAAGATCTTATTTTTCTAAATACCGGGACATTTTCAAGTGCAGGCGATTTAGAGGTTCACGAAGCTTGTATAAACTTTAATACAGCTGAGGCGAGGTACTTGCTTACCTGGGTTATTTAAAAGTTGGGAAGAAAAGTATTTTGGTCAAGCTTATTGTTGAGGTTAAGGATATTTATAGTATTCAGCGTAGTTTACTTGTCTGAGCATTGAGCATTTGATAACATTTACTTCTTTGAATTATTAAGGATGAGGATCAAATAACTCTATGCTTAAACCTTCGTCCACATGTCGAACGAAATTTATGATAAAAAAAAACCGACTTCCAAAAATACTAAAAAGCAAAAAATAACTAACGCAATTTATAACACTTTCCTCTACTTACCTACTGACTACTTATTCTCTCCGCTTACTGCTTGGTTTGAAGTTGGTGCCAAGCCACAGCATAATTAGTAAACAATATACAAAAGATCTTTGTTAAGATTCTCCATGATTTAATAAGGTCACCAAAAACTTTAGCACCGTTTGCATTTAAAATTCTAAATTTTAGAAAGGACCACTATAGTTGTAGAATGTAAATTACATTTATCTCATCGTCGTTTTCATTTGTTTCTTATTGTCATTTATCGTTATTTCTGATTTATTTACGTAGATTAGTACTTAGTAGGTTATCGTGTAGAAATTTATTTGTTACACCATTTTATTTCTTTAAGTATTTTTTTTTATTCATATATGGCTTGGCACCGACTTCAAACCATGCAGCAAGCGGAAAGAATAAGTAGTCAGTAGGTAAGTAGAGGAAAGTGTTATAAATTGCGTTAGTTATTTTTTGCTTTTTAGTATTTTTGGAAGTCGGTTTTTTTTAACGTAGTTTTATTTTTATTTTTTGCTTTTTAGTGATTTAAGTATGGGTAGGCTTATTATTTATTTAACAATCACAGAACACTATTAAACCTAAACGTTAATGAGATTAACCTTCAAGGTCAACCTAATAGCCTCAAGGAATACTATTCTGTATCCATATGCACGTATAATTTTGAAAGAATTTTCTCTGAACTCCTATCCTTTGAGGAGTTGTACCTTCCATCATCAGCTCATCCATAGGAAATCATCATCAAACGCAAATAATTGAACAAACTGTATGGTATTGACTGAAACGTAACAGTTATATGCTTATAATTTGAGTGTTCTTCACGATTTCCTTGGGATCCCATCATCATATGCTGACCAGATGACCAGGGTACCAACTTGAATATGTACCCTAACGAACAAAAAAAGAATTACGCAAATCGGATTAGAAATGTTAAAGTTATCGACATACTAATATACAAAGTATCGTCAAAATGACATCGTCCAAATAACAATAATGCTTATAAAATAAAAACTACTAAACCAAACTGAAAGAAATTTTTATGGGACCATCTGGCAGCTATTTCGCGTCGAACAAAAAAAGAATCACGCGAATCGGTCCATTAACCGCGATGTAATCGATGTACATACATAGAAAAAAAAAAAAAAAAAAAAAAAAAAAAAAAAACCTCCTCCTTCGTTTTGGGAAGTCGGTTAAAAATACCTGCTTATGACGACTTAGTTAAAGTATTTTAGAAAATACATAGACTTAAGTTCAGGGGTAAAAAACGGGACGGACTAAAATCTAGGGATTTAGTAAAAATATGATACACCGTTTGTAGTAAACACCATTCGACAATAAACGCCCTACGTTTATGATTGCACAGAGTAAGTAACAACGGAATATGTCCGTGGGTTAATTAATAGATGCGTCCCCTTTGTTGGTACAACAATACCGTATTGTTCCCGTGTAGGCCAATCTTCCTGTGTATTCCAAGACTTGCCTGCTCTGTGCAATATGACGTAGGTGTTAAGATGTAAGAACATTTTCTTGAGATGTTTCTTTTTATGAAACATTATTTCATTTAATTATTTTAATGCTATATTGTGTCAGAAGAATGACTGAGAAATGTGTATTTAACAAATTCAATCTAGATCTAAATGTTTCTATTAAATCTTTAAGTTGATAATAACGACTTCTTGCGCAAACACGGCTTTGTTTTATAAGGTACAAGATTTATTTTAAGCTTATGCGAAATGGAACGTTACATATCCAAACATCCAATTAAACTAGGAAGATCAAATAATTGCATATCGTGTAACATTGTGAACCATAAATTACTCTAGAGTCGAGCGATAAATATCGCGATATGCATCTTCTATATTTGATATAGAGTTGATAAAGCAATTCGGCATATAGGTATTAGTTCATTTAATAATAATAAACAAATATTTTTAGGAAGGTTTACCTATATAGAAAAAGTAATTAAAGAAGGTTATTTGGCAAGAAACTTATAATTAAATTGTCTCTTACTCTATTTAAATAACAAGGTAAATTCCGCGGCATGTAGTAAATTAAGTCCACCTCTTGATTGTACATAATTTAATCATTCCTTTTGGCTTCCAGTCAGTTAAAATACATAAATACTCGTACGTAGCAAATGTACAAAACGTTCCTACTTTTGCAAACGGTGTATTTCAGTAAACATGTGTACTGAACGGTATACGGGAAGAGTTATCTGCCCTCGCAACGAAGTTCAACTCGTAAGTTGACGTTAATTTTGAAAATAAATTAAAGAAAACGCCCTGAGCGTCCGAGTTGGAAACAAACTGAAGCGGCAGTTAGATGTTCCACAGTTTAAAGAGCTGTTTAGATGAAATTTTCAAGGGATTTCGCATTCCTGTTCTCAAAGCATTTTGTACAGAACTTTCTACCTGTACCGAAATGTTGTGGGTTATCTTTTGATATTATTAATTAGTTGAGTTGAGTATGCCTTTAGGCGTCTGTCTGCTCGGCATGTCATGTACTGTATACTTTATTACATTGCCAAATTAAAAAGGGTGTACAGAAAACAAACGTTAGGTAAAACAACAACTCTTTAGCTTTATTATCATTACGCTCCTGTCCCTTTCCTCAAATAGCTCGAAGCCATTTTACTAATCTTAATTTGCGTAAATAGAAAACTCATATGTCTGCTCCCAATTAAGTCTTATCAACAAACTTCCTTACAGACACAATATATTCTCCCATATATACAACTTTCTCCCCACTTTATTGCTTATTTGTCTCATAATACTGCTCTCAGACAACCTATTTAGTTAACGTGCTTATACTGTTTTCGCGAATAAATAATACTGAGGCCACTTTCACTGACAACCATTTTGCGCATTTCCACTGAATCTAATTTGGAGTGATACACGCCACCGTCGCAGACCACAATTACGTTAGTGTAGGGTGCCATAAATTTGGCAATTACAGGCTCGATGGCAAACAGGGGTGCTAAAATGTCGCCACTAAACGAATGGACATCGCACGGAAAATATATCGAAGAGTACCGTTTGATTTATGTTTCATTTGGTAAGCATGCAAAAATCACATGGATAAGTTTCCAATACTTGTAAACAAACTCAGCTATTACTTCATTTTCGGTAGGTAGGTTCGGTAGTTAGTTTTATAATTATCAAGCTTTTTTAAATAATATTAGATAGCCAATTCAGATAATGAAGAAAATTTATGACCAAAGTGTATTTACTCGTCTTACCCTAAAATAAATATCAGTGGTATTATTAACATAGCTCTTTGTATCTTCTAAGCAGTGATATCGTTTAGCACATTTTAGGCACATAAACTCTAGAGGCGTCGCCAAGTCGGGACGGCAGCAGACGCTTAAACTTCCGTCTAAGGAGCTGACAAAAAATATATTTTGGCATCACACACAATCTTTTAATGCAGACAACATTTCCCTATTGTTACAGAACATTTTCAGCCATTAAATGTTTACTTTTGTTTTGTCGGACTGAAGTTGATATTTTTTGTACGTCTGCATCTGTCATTTTATGCAACCGCTAGTCTAATTGAACCATAGCCGTTATCATTCGTAAATTGTGAACTGTGTGATATCTATCGAGAAGAAAATTACTGTTATTTGATAAATCTAATGAAATATGAAATTGGTGGTCATAGTTGTTCATATAATTAAAGTTCCTAATAACTTATTACATAATCTATCACATAAAAACAAACTCAATGCTATTAAGATAAAGTTGATATTAAATAACTCCATTTATCCGACAATATCTCGTTGCGGTTTTAACGAGCTCAGTGTTAAGAGTAATGTATAAAATACTTTTTTTACAACTGGCAATATTGTCATCGCCGCTGAAAATATATGTTCTTACGTATAAAGGAAGGGTTTTCTTATGAAACGGGTACGAGATGTTTTATGGCCTTAATAAAATATCATCGGCATATAAATCAAGAGGTATTACGGTGTTGCTAGCTTGAAAATTGCCGGGTTGTTCGCTAATTTGTCAAAGAGATGAAAATTATTGATAAATGTTGCATTCATAAAATATTTTACCCATTCAAGGATATGTTTTTTTGCTGTGGATTTGTTACAAAATGTAACCGAGGTAAATGATGTAACGGTTAATACATATAACTCTTAAGAAATCTATTTCTCACATGCTCTATAATCATAACGTAGCACTGCAGCTGCTTGAAGCAAGTTATTCTTCATAAAGAGTGTCTTTGATGTTATCTGTATCTGTATCTGTATAGCACAATGTCATCTAAAAAGCAAAGCAAATAAGTTTAAATAAAGAACAAATAACGCCATCTCAGTGAGACAAACATCCAAAGACCCCGCTATTCTATCACAATACTCAGGGTGGAATTTGTTCAGAATCCTGAAATGGTCGCGAACACGTCCAAGTGTGGTGTGTGCTATTTGCAGTGGCTCCAGCGCATCACTTATTCAGCACACATTATCGCCCGGCCAGTCTTCCGGTTCAATTGTACAACCATTGTACCTTGAAATAGCTATAGCACTGCTATTTTTAGAATGGTACTGGCGCTTTTAGTTATCCATACAGTTTATACACTACACCTTGTTGATTCTGATTTAAGCATGTCTGCTGAAAATAATAATGCTTACATCTAATCGTTTATATTAAAAGTGGTAAACGAAATTCCTGTTGGACAAGTTCGGTGATGAAAAGCCCCATTAAAGAAGCAGACATGCAGATGGATGTGCAGATAAAGTTTACTGAAAACCTCATTAAGCGGGATCCACATAAAATTAAACTTGTGTGCCGAATTTCAGCAACACAAAATTTAAGCAGCGGCATGTAATTTCGTAAACAGAGAGGCTTATACTAATCGAGGCCTCTCCTGGACTGCATTCAAATGGGATTATAAAAAGGACACGTCTGCAATTGCATTGGAATTTCAAATGAGTATATTTTTTAGGCTGTCTGAGTGTACGGGGAATTAAATTAGACTGCGAATAGTAAACTCCAGTCTAGTCGACTATTTGCGTACGTGTCACGACTCGGCGCAAATAAAGTAACTTTGGCGAAATGAGGACGGACTGTTTTGTGAGTGCTTTTAATGTGAGTATTTTGGTGTTTGATTTTGCTTCGATGGCGTTTTAAATAGGTACCTTTATCGACCGGTTGGATGTTGATGAAAGTGACGCATTTGGTAAAGTAAGGCTTTTGTTTTAAATGGAACTGCAACTCGGTGTAGGGTTTGTAATAGCTGCATCCAATATCCTAATTGACATATCGTCCTGTGTGCCGGGACGGGCGTACGTTTGCCGGATTAGAGCCGGAGTACCGGCGACAGCACGCCGGACAATCGATCTGTCGGCACTCGGCCGCTACGCCGCGCCGTGCACCGGGCTGATTCTAGTTACGATTTATGTTCATTTCATGAAACCATTCAGTGATATATTGATATGGTTTCGTCTGCTATAATGTTAATGTTTGAACTTTCATAATAAAAACAAAAAAATAATAGTATTTTTAATTTTTATTCTAGTGTAAATAAAGATATGTGACGTAATTTTTAATATTACAGCACTTTTCATTATTTTTATTTTATACAGTAATTTGTTCTATTTTTATAATGACTAGTAAACATCATAACTTATATATGGCCTTAAAATAAGTTATTATTAATACAATTGCTACTTAAGTTAAAATATTTTTTTTTATATTGTTATTCTTAAACAAAATTAACGCGTAATATACATTAAACATACAATAGATAAAAGCAACTTCACTGATATAGTATCTAATACAAAGTTTCCTATCGTTTAGTAGGGGAGAGTGGGGCGAATAAAATATGTGGCGGTGTGGTCACGCTCCGTGGAGCGAGGAAGATATGTGACCTTTTGTGACTTTTAATCTGTGAAGTACCAGTATTTCTATGTATTCTTAAGTATATAATGATGTTGGAAAATAATTTGAAATATAATATTAGCTTTAGCAATACCATAATTCTAAAGAAACACATGAACCTTCGGGTACGTATTAAATGCATCTTACTATTCAAAACAACTTTATTGGACCTTAATCTTTGACACTAACAAAACGACCGAACTTTGATCTTTTCCTAATAAGTGAGATTACAGATACGTCAAAACTGTTCGCATCAAAAAGACTATTCAGCGGGCTCATTAAAGGGTGCCAATCAGAACGTCTTGTGTGAAATCATAACTCAGCAAGACGCCAACCCCTCACTCTAAATCTTTGGGGAAGCTCCCATCCATTGCGTTTAATTATGGCCCGACCCCAGGCGTTCTCTAGTACCTGAAGATCGTTAATCTTTCTTAAAGATATATTCCCTGCCTTAGAACAACCTTCATTGCGCGCCCTCAGCGCTAATCGCTTCATGTCGCCTTGTATGTGTTTCATCGTCTAACGGCTGCTGCTTTACTTTCGCTGCTAGTTCGCTGTATATGTCGTGCAGTGGTGGTTTAGGTGCATAGAGCAAACTGTGTGCTCCAGGTACGGACAAGGGTCTAATATTATGATGTGAATAATACGACGGAAAATATTTATCATCAACATTGACCTAAACATTATATTAGTCTGTTGCTAGTTGTCTGCTACCGATACTGAATATTTTTGAAGCTTTTAAATTAAATGCATTATTCTTTCTAGTAACTAATTAGGTAGTTCAACTGTGCAAATATTTAAGACCCTAACTTGATAGAGTTAATTAAGTCAAACCCAAAACCACCTTAAATCCGGCCCTGTATATAAATTGGAAAGTCTTTGAACTTTACCCCTTGGGTATTAAGACAGAGTAGATACAGGCTTTACGTGTCTAAACCTCTATTCCGACGTTTATGTTTATTGATTAGCGGGACGATGGCAGATTTCAATAAGCTCCATTAGCCAATTTGCGTTTGAGTTTTGTTAATTCAAAGTTTATGACTTCGGTGCTATTAAGTTAATTAAGGAGCAGTTTAGACGTCAGTTTCTGATTTGATTGTATCTTATGTAAAGTTTGCAACTACCTCAATTAGTACCTGTCGGTCTCTTAACTGATAATATAAAACCCCAAGTATTTTTAGAACATTTTTTTTTAATGTTCTGTGACTACTTATACTGGCCAAGCTCTACAGTTTGGCTAGTTTAGGAAGGTACCTACTTAACGTTGAAATATAGAGTTTTAGTTTTAATTGATTATTTCATTCAAATAGTTTCAAATTCGGGAGTGTATGACTACTCATACACTCCCGAATTTCATGATTACAGCTTCACAGTGAATATATAATATACAATATGTTATGTCTCAAAATTTATCTTCTTCAACAAAGCCTCTACTATGTTTTATGATACAAATGTCACTTATCACGATTGTTTAGTTATGGTCTAATTAGATTACTTTATGGTATATTGTCTTTGTATAACTTTTTATAAAACATATATACGTATATATATTGTCTTTGTTACACTCTATATATATCTATCTATCTATATAAATCACATATAGTCAGAACGACCGATTGAGGGTAAAAGTATTATTGAAATAGTTGTTAAGAAAAGAAAGCAGTTTATTTTACCTTTTTTTATCTTCAACAGTATTGATGCATCATCCAATGAAGTGGTAGCCTAAGTCAACAAAAATAAAAAAGAAAATCACGAGTGTATTTTCCGCTACAGTTTATTTTCAGTTCGAGTCGACAACAAATGGTTTGTAATTCTGGTCTTTGACACAAGTCGGACAAGAGCTGAACACACAGTCTGGTCACGGAGAGTACTAAGTAAATACATCCAACGCCCCGTTCGCTTTCCAATTAAGTCCAGAAACTGTTTGAGTTCACTACAGGTATCATACCTGAATGCCTTTGATGTTCACTCATATTCGTCCGCTTGTAATGTGTAACTTGCTTTTGTGACTTCGTGTCCACTTTGCTGAAATTCATTTGTGCATCAAATCACATGACAAACTTCCTGAACAAAAACAACACTGAAACCTTTCAAATTAAGGACTAAAAGAAACGGAACGCACGAGCAAACTCAATCTTGAAATACGTACCAAAATTAAATTCCGAAAGATTTATGCGACTCTCATATTTAATAACATTGAGAGCTGTCGTGAGACAGTCACGGTGATATAAATGTTCCTTACAAAAATGAAGACGCTTTCAAGAAGCGGGAAGATTTATGCACTAGAGGTCGTCTGCTCCTCACAAACCGAAGACAATGGAAAGGACTCGACAAAGTTATTTAAATTACGCGACAATTTTCTTGGCCCATAACGTTTAAGTGGTAAAGGCGTCGGGACCTCGGTAAATGAGGTTTTAAGCCGTCGTTTTCATGAAAAGGGATTCGCAAAGCAGATTTCAAGCAGACAGCCCGGTATGCAAGCGCACAATGCCAGTGTTCATCCCTCGAGCTGCCGCCGCCGCGCCGCGCCGCTCCAGCCGTCCGCTCTTGAATTATTGTGTTATGAAATACACAGGCTTATGACACTCAAAATTATGTGAGTTCCTCTTTTGTCTATACTAATATTATAAAGAGGAAAGATTTGTTTGTTTGTTTGTTTGTTTGTTTGTTTGTTTGTAATGAATAGGCTCCGAAACTACTGGACCGATTTCAAAAATTTTTTCACCTTTGGATAGCTACATTATCCCCGAGTAACATAGGCTATATTTTATCCCTGTATTCCCACGGGAACGGGAACTACGCGGGTAAAACCGCGGGGAGGCAGCTAGTTTAGAATGAAAAGGTGATTAACTTGTGATGGATTCAATTCCTTAAAACCTCTTTTGAAGTCAACGAAAGTAAACACTGCGAGAGTAAGTTTGTTTGATACCTTTTGACGCATTACTTTACCAATGAATTTGCAGTTGAAAATCAAAATAAAGTTAAATGTTTTGAAAAAAAAAGTTAATTTAAAGTAAATTCTAGAGACAAATATTCTCTAGGCCTAATAATACCGTTTTCGATGTAAATTATTAATTATGTAAAAAAAACGAATTGTCACATTTTAGTTCATTATCAAAGTTATATCCGTTTCGTTTTTAAATGTACATATTTTATAATAGACTGACTAAATGAACCCCTCAAAGCTTATAATAGTTAAGAATTTAAAGTATTCATGCATTTCGAGGTAGCAGACGGTTTTAAAAGTTGTTAGAATTGAGTGCATTTTTCTAGAGGTGCTTGAGCTGAGGCAGACATTATTCGAAACACTTCAACTTGTAGTTTGTGGTGAGTGTTCGTTTTTGTTTTAAAAGTATCTTTAACTTTCGTAGTCTAGTTTGTCTGTCAGTTCATGATAAGTTTATTTTATTTATGTACCTTAATGAGTTTGCTATTTGTTAAGCTATTGCATAGCTTTTATCGCGGGCTCTGAGCGCGGCGACCGAATCAAGAAATTCCGTAACGAAAATAAACCTAACACCCCCCACTCCGACCGGCACAGCGTTGAAAGCCGTGCATCGTCTAACGTCGTTTCAGTTCGGCAGTCTTCGACACGGCGTTGTGTGCGATTAGACGTATTGTACGACTCTATGAAACTCGCACGAATCGAGACGAGCTGCTCCGAAATCGGACGAATACATAAGCAGCTGTTTATGAGAAAGTATATAGGTGTATATGTATTTATGTACAACAGTGAATAGCTGTACTTGTAAAATTTGTGTATGAAGTGTTTTGAATATGAATGAACAAAGTGCATTTATTATTAAAATAAATAAATAAAATTATAATTGCATAAGTTGATACAAAATGCTATGCAATGCAATAGCTTTACCGCGGCAGTCCCCGAGTGCCTCACGTAATTTTTTTTTATATAAAGGAATTCTTACGATAAAACTATCCTGCACACAGCTATATTAAAAATTTCTACATGTTAATTACTTATATTAATCATATGAAATGTTCAAATACTGTACACCAGTATGCTCCGTGCAATCCTTTGTTTCTACCTTCATACTGCACAGATTTATTGCACACTATTTAAACTGCACGAGATTTTCGGCGAGTTATGTCGGTGAATATCTATTTTGTTCTATTAAATTATTGTATTTAATATCTAGTTTCTATTGTCTAGTTTTTGTTTAATATGTAATAGATACACCATTATTTAGGGTTGTTTTGAAATATTGAATATATTAATATGCCGGCCATTTCTGAATGGTATCGAATTATGATAAATATAGAATGTGTCGCTAAGCAGTCTCCAACCAGTAGATTTAGTTCTAATAAAACATAGGCCACAGTAAAAATTGTAATAAAACGAAAGGATAAAATAGTATTTTTCTTTCGAACAAACACTGACTTTCGTTTATATACATTGGCCGCTCACAGAATACATAAACAGTAGGAGTTTCGTGAAATATGAAACTAGATAAACCATCTGGCTGTCCCTTGAATAGTTTCTGAAGAAATGGCCTCAGTTTAGCATAATGCGATGTACTCTGTCATTGGTGCGTTATCTAACCAAATGTATCGTAGCATTCGTAGACCCTGCTACGAGTTCGGTTTATCAGAACACAGCGCTACGGACTTATGATTTGTCAATGTTGATAAAATCTTGTGGTAAGCGTGGATAATGAGTGGTTCTAGCGTCTTCTATTACTGATAGGTTTGAAAGAGTTTACACTGTTATTATGTGAAAAAATAAGTAATAGAAATAAATATATTAATATTCAAAACGACATCGCGGTAGACCTAGGCGAAGATGGCGGGACGAGCTAGACCACTTCTCAAAGGAGTGGTCCAGTAAAGCTCTGAACCGAGAGGAGTGGAAGAAAGATGGGGAGGCCTTTGCCCTGCAGTGGGACACTACAGGCTCATAATAATAATAATATTTAATTTTATTAGGTAACGCCTACGTCTTGGAAAGTTATTGACGAGTATATGCTGCATAGTAAATTCTCAGATTTATAAACTGTTTAGGAAGGTTACTTTTATTACAAGAAGTCATATATACATTTCTTGATTTGGTACCCCCTGTGTTAATAGGACTTTGAAGATATTCCTTCGGAACTGTAAATATTTTATTAAAGTATTAATATTGTAATTTTTCTGAAAACAACAAATATATTAACAAAAATCTAAATCACTCTATATGTGTCTGGTAAAACCGTATGAGGAAAGTACCAATTTATGTCATGACTTAACTGCCTAATATAATTTATATAATAATAATAACCATATATCCATATGATTTTATATTATTTAGTACAAACAACAAGGATAATGTTACCATTATAATAATGTTTAAATAGCTCATACATGCGCAAGTTATCTCATGTTGATGTAAGTGTATTGCGTACTTACTCTGCTTTGAGAGGCTATAGAGACCCGGTGGAGAATCGTCATTTCCTTAAACATGGTATCTTTTCACGTAGGTATATTGTAATATTCCTTTTTTCGTGGGTAAATCCAGATCCGGACTTGACCGGCTATAACCCTATGGTGGTGACCATCAGCGCCATAGAAGAGTCAGGGTTCTCCGTACGAAATACGTACCGTGGACCTCTCCATGTACTTACTATACATATTATATTATACCGAACATAAAAAATTTAGTCTTAAACATTGTTTGGAGGTCTTTATTTTATTATTTTTACTTTTATAAATATAATTATGCTTTTCGTTTTTTGCTTTATAAGAACCCCATTTTCGTTTTTGGCGCAGATGTGTTGTTTAGTATATAAATTCATATTTATTACAGACTCGCTTTAATTTATTATTGTAACTAATAAATTACCTGTTCTTGTAATAGCGCGTAAATATTAATTATGCTTTTTAGTAGCTAGAACTTGATTAAATTCTGATATAAAGCTACAAACATATTGTAATATTTTATACGTGTTTTGTGAAAAATCACTTAACTTTTTACTGATATACTCCGGCTGATGTTATAGTTTATTTTTTCAGGCACTATTTCCTTCCTATATAGGAACAGCAAGCAAAAAAAAAACGCTACAAATATGAAAACAAGTTTTAATAACAGACTGTACCTACCTACCAAAAACTTTTATATGATTGTAGCATGATGCGTTTCACATGGTTTATATCTTTGACTTACGACTCGAAACTCGTTATCGACTCGGCTGAAACCGGGGCTCTGCGACTTCCCGCGACTTCTCGGGACTTCTCTCCCAAACAATAAATGCTTTGTCAAACTCCCTCCAGCCACGGCCCACGAGGCTGAGATAACCGACTTCTGTTTGTTTCGTACCAACTTGCACGGATTCCTGGTTTATACCCTTTTTAAATTTATTTGGTTTGTTGCTCAGTTCATATCAAAACGTGGAGGCAAGCTTCCAGTACATTAGACATAAAATAAGGTACCTACTTGTACCAAGATATTAGAATATTGCTGGAGAGTATTTTTGATAAAATGTAGCAGTTTAAAGAGGCCTTGCATTTATTTAAAGACATGTCTCACAATATAAACATATCTACTTAATTTCAGGGGCAAAAGGTCCATAATACAGATCTTATGGGGGCTTTCTGGGGAGTTTTACGGGCTCTGTACAGGGACGTAATCCACGTTACGTAATAAAGGAGCACTTTTTCAGAGATCTCTTCAAGATAAGGGAAGGTGAGCGTCGATATATCAAGAGATTAGTCGTTTGCCGCCATCGAGCGAAGGCGTTGAATGTAGAGTGGTTGTTATAGGGCTGGGAATATTATATCGATTAAATGAAATAACATGTCGATAATATTACTCCAGGTATTTTGTAACATATCAACAAAATAGTTATATTTGCTCAAGTATATTCGAATAGATACTTATTAGGATTAATTTCATTTCCATCAATAAGCAATATAAATTAAACTGTAAAAACTTTAAAACTAGTTTATATGAGTGACACGTATTTGTCAAATTTAGGAGTCCACCGTATCCTCTTACACAAATGATTGTCCAAACAAGAATACTACTGTGGTATAATTTTATAGTTTCGATATTTATTCTTATAGACCTCAAGCACAACACTAGACACGTGGTAAGGAACTCCATAAGTTAACAGCTAGCTAGAGCCTATCATATATCAAGGCCTACGGTGACATATTCGCCCGTCATGTACGCTTTGCATGTAGGAGCGCCCGAGGCAGATTGACTATATCTAAGCCCAAACAGGCAATTCTGTGTTTTGTTGCTCTTGTTATAAAACAAAATTTAATCAGTATTTATTTTTAATTGATATTGTATTTACGTATTAAAATAAAGTTGAAATAATGGTTAAACCAAGTAAAGTAATATGCTTATAGTCTCAGTATCAATCGTACCAGACTTAGGTATTAATATGTTTGGCTGTAATATGGTGTGTATTTTCAGAAGTAAATTATGAAGTATTAAACTATCTTACTAGTATTTATCATTTTTAATCTACCTGTTAATATCCACTAAGCAAATACATACTCTATTTCAAGCCATTGGCAGTTAGTTAACTATAACTTTACTATCTACACGGTAATGAGCATAGTTCAAATTTTAGAGCTTTCGCATAAAATAGCTGAAAGTGCTGAAACAGCTTCTAATTAAGCTATCCAGAGTTACGAGCCTCTACTCGATCGGTGGATCAGGGGCTTGATTCTATAAGTTAACTCTTTAGCACGACGAAGTTTCAGCGTTGATTCTATCTTGTGTCTCTTTATTTAGCTATGTAATAAAGCGAGAGGTTCTTTCTCTGAAGTCTTGTTTCGCGCGTTTGATGCTAAAGTCTGTTTTAGATAGTACAAGATTGACACAAATTGCTCTATGGCGTAATGTGCACTTACATTGCTAAACAGGGGTTAAAATAAGTTAGTTTATAAGCTATGTAATGCTGTTATATATTCAACCGATTAGTCCCTTGTAATGGCAACAAACTACATACATTTTTCATAAAAGCGTATGGGAGTGTTTCTATTTTTAATTTGTCAGCACCCTCCTTTAAATAAGGACCTTTGTTAGGGGTTGAAACTCCGGAGTTTATGTACGTAATACGATTTAGTACATCACTCCCCGCTTAAGTAGGGTAAATACTTATGTTTTAGAGGCCTTGTTAAGATAAATGTTACAACTTGTTTGGTTTATTATCTATGGTTAAATTAACTGAGAAATGTGCAAAACGTGGATGTGTATTTTTGGTCGGAATTTCTTTTCCTAGTTACATGACTATTTAAAGTAAAACTTGGATTTAAAAGCACATATATTTGTTACAAATAAATTTAAATTGATTTAAAGATGTATATGCATTTGCACTATGCACATTCATATTAAAGTACATAATTTAAATATTTTGGTATACGGGCCAGTTGCACTTGTGAAATATATATTTTAAGTCGGACTCAGCTTGCGTCAAGCTAGCTTCAATATTTGGTACCATCACCCCTCGATACAACCTGTGACGCCATCTTTAAATAAATAACACAGCTTTGGGGAATAAGAAAATTGTTAACAGCGTCAACCTTCAAGGCTGACAATCAAAAACAAGCTTACAACAGGGTTATAAAAGCAACAACCTGGCAGGAATCGATGACGCGGACTCCCGTCGTACCTACTAAATTCTTAATACCTCACGTAACAGCCAAGATTAAGGGAGGGGAGATGCACTTAACTTTTATTGTCGAAGCCTTGAGTTCCAAGACAATGTTGGTGCCGATCGATGATAATGCACTGGGGCTTGCGAAATATATGGGGATGCTACGAAGTTTGTGGCATGATTTTTTGAATAAAATTTTTTTTCAGTTTATTTAAAATATATAACGGTTAACACAGTAACGTAAGAAAGAAAATTGCAGAACAGTTCTGTCCCAATACAAATGTAAAGGTAGAAATGTAGAGGAATCAATAAAATTTCGTAACCATGCAAACCTGTATATGTAGGTATATGATAACATCATACACGCATTAATTTGAGTGGTACACAATGTAGGGTTGCAATACACAAGAACGGCTAACTAAGCCGATTACAATATTCGAGCGACAGTCACCCCTAACAACGCGGCAACGCGGCATCGCGGGCACTTGTCAACTTGTTACCGGGACTAGATCCAAGTCTTCCAAGTCTCCAAGTCCCTAAGTTTGTCTTGTTATAACTCACGAACCCGACTTAGGTATGACATGCCATACTGCAACTGAGAGGGATTTTAAACCATGTATCGAGGAATATTATGAACGAGGAAAGTTTTTGGTTTGACTCGCAAGGATGAAGTTATCTTATTAGATGAAATAATGATAGGAATGTAAAGTTTTTGAACAAGTTCAGTTTGGGGAGAACAGTAAATTTTGATACAATTTATGTAACATATTTGAGTTTAATAATAAATCTGTGTCGTAACTACAGTACTTTAGACCTTAAATTATCTATAAAAGCAGGATATCATAAAATGATAGATACTTGTCTTGTACTACTAATGCACAAGAATTCATACTAATCTCAATATAATGATCAAACACCAATAAAAAAAGATCATACCTATTAAAAGTTTTAAAAATTTAAGTCATTTGAAGCTGCCATGTACACATGGCAAAAACCTTAAGCCTTGACATACTAAATGGTGATGAATTGTATTTTACGACAAATATGTATTAGGGAAATTATGCTTAAATAATATATTTTAGATGATTCAACATTTGACGTTATTAGGAAAACATATAGTTCTAGTTCAGTCATGTACCTACCTCTATTCTTTCTTGTTTTGCAAATCGTTGAAGAAAAATCGATCCTTTTTGTTTTTCGATCTGGTGCGACTCCATTTTCCATTCTTTGGGTTACCAAAAATACCTCAGTAATAAAAGCTAACGAACATTGTTCCAATTCTGTAAGATGAAATGACATTAGATCGACGATGTTTCAGCACAGCTTGTATTCTTCCTCTCTCTCATTAACTACGGAATCGAGTGAGAGGTCCGTTGCTCCGAGGCTGCGTTGCGTTTGTTCGCCGGCAATGTTTGCATCAGAAAATACAAAGGCAAGAAGGATAAATAGAAAAGTACGTGTTAACACAATTACGGGACCCGTGTCACGCGGCTCCCTTGGATTTGCTTAACAAGATTACAGATGCGAAAAATGCCAGACGATGTACCCGAATTAACTGTGACTACGAATGTGGGACATCTGCTTGTAACTCGACTACATTAAAGGCATCACTTCGATATCATTTTAATATTTATTTATTTATTCTTTATTGTACACCACAAGTTACATAAAAATATGCAAAACATTAAATTAATTAGTTCTGCATTTAAATATTATATGAATTTTAGAAATAAATTCAGGTACCTACTGGTTTACCATAACTATTATTATATGTTAATTTTGACGAGCGTTCATTATCTAATTTTAATGGTTAAAAATGCTATGGTGTAATACGAGACGTAATAGGTATTTGTTGAGTTGTCGACCTACAACCAGAGTATTTGGATTAGAACGCAGCAGGAAAAATTGGAATAAAAAGGAATTTTTGACATGAGGGTTTATAAATATAACTTAATGCTTAATTGGTTAACCCTTTTCAAAAATAACAAAATGGATTAAATATATTTTTAACTCTTTCATTGGGAAGGCCTATTGTTCAATATCCTGGGAAAACCTGGGAAACTTAGAAGACCAGTTAATGTTTAAATGAAGTAAGGTTATATTGTTTTGCTTTTAATTACTAACTACGTATATTATGTTACTTTGATGACTCAATTTTATTTGCGTAAATGTGGTTATGTAGCGTAAGTACCTAGTTTGTTATTAAAAACTATAATACATTTTATAACTCTCCAAGTAATATACAGTTGATTAAAAATGACACCCTCAAAAGCAACCTCAAAGAAAACTATTTTCAATACTACAAACACAACCCTTCAAATGCATTGGACAAATAAAAAATTACGTGAGGCACTCGGGGACTGCCGCGGTAAAGCTATTGCATTGCATAGCATTTTGTATCAACTTATGCAATTATAATTTTATTTATTTATTTTAATAATAAATGCACTTTGTTCATTCATATTCAAAACACTTCATACACAAATTTTACAAGTACAGCTATTCACTGTTGTACATAAATACATATACACCTATATACTTTCTCATAAGCAGCTTATGTATTCGTCCGATTTCGGAGCAGCTCGTCTCGATTCGTGCGAGTTTCGTAGAGTCGTACAATACGTCTAATCGCACACAACGCCGTGTCGACTGTCGAAGACTGCCGAACTGAAACGACGTTAGACGATGCACGGCCTTCAAGCCACACCTCCTTGCCCGTCGGAGTGGGGGGTGTTAGGTTTTTTTCGTTACGGAATTTCTTGATTCGGTCGCCGCGCTCAGAGCCCGCGATAAAAGCTATGCAATAGCTTAAAAATATATAAGTACTAGCTCATATAAATCTTAGAGAAAAGGTCTAATTTCATTGCCATGTTGGCCCAACGTACAAACATTTGTACCAATACGCCAACATCGCGTGCTTAGAAATGCAAATGGCCGCTACATGTACTAAATAAATGATACATTTGGATTTAAACAAAGGTTAGGTTAGAAAGGACGCCTTGTACATTGTAAAAATACTTGAGCATATATTTTGACGTGACAACGTCTTATAAATTGGTTTGCCGGGTGACACTTCAAGAAACTGCGTTACGCTCCGCTCACGTCACGTTAGGTTTTAAATTGTTACTATTATTTCATCCTTCTTCCTACTATACGAATGAATATTCACATTAAAATTATTTTACCACTCAAAGTCGTTGTCACGTAAAACTTTTTTTTAATAATATGCATTCTGATGTGCATACGTATTTGAATACTTAGGCTTTATGACGTGGTACCCTTGCCACGAAATAGAAACAAAATAATTACGCGCGAATACGGAAATTGAGTTTTGTTTTTTATAAATGTCAAACGCCATTTTTTCAAAACGTCAAAGAGTTAAGAAGATAGCAAACAAACACCGTGCCGAAGTCTGCCGAACTTAAACGACGTTAGACGATGTGTTAGGTTTTTTTCGTTACGGAATTTCTTGATTCGGTCGCCGCGCTCAGAGCCCGCGATAAAAGCTATGCAATAGCTTAAAAATCAATTTAACGGCAATTAAGTAACTGTAGCATACGAGGAAAAAAATCGTTTGATGAGTCGAATGGAGCTCCCCGATGAGACGACACTGTGATTAAAAACGTTTTCACTCTGTAAATAATCCAGAAATAACGAGGTAGCAATTAAATAGAGCTTTGAGACAACATTGGCCCCGTGGACCGAGGGCTTACATCAAAGGGGCAGACATATACGTATGGCCACGTGACAAGATAAGACCGTTTACCTATCAGTATTACATATGAACACTTGTTGTGCTGGGCCTTTGCGGCGACTCTTTCAAATGGGGCATTGCAAATATTTGTGCACGTTTATTGGTCACAGTAATAAAGTGCTTTGTAGGATTTGTTTTTGAAGGATTAATTAATCCTATGGAATTTATATTGAGGTACATACACACACAGCTATTGCGCCCCTGAGGGATTATAATGATTAAAAAAACATTATTAAAAGCTCTCACAAAGTTCGCCTCTTTGGCCACGCGGAGTTAAGTAACATTTACACTTTTTATCAGTAAAAAAACTTATAAAGTGCCAAGATTCACTTAACTGGCAAGAGTTAAAAGGGTAGTTTTTAATCCATAAACATTAACGCATAAATCTGTTATGTATTTGTGTCGATAGTTAACCGACGATAAATAGATAAATTTCTTATTATTCAGCCCGTATCCTGCCTTAAATGTTAAACAAATGCCCTACAAGCCCGATGGGAAGCCAGTCGGTACCGCATCAGCCACTAAGTTTACAAATCCACCGCTCGGTAACTGGCAGAGCAATTACTTGCTTAGACACTTTTAAAATCCCACAACATTCGGGAAATGGAAACGTCTGGCTGGTGCGGCGTGATGCCGCCTCCATGATCTAACTTGTTTCGGTACACAGACACGAATAAAAATAAAACTTGTTCAATGTCTGTGAACAATAAAATGCTTATTGTGCAGGTGGTCCGTTAAAATAGTTAAATCGAGTGAATTATATAAGGTACAGTAGGTTATTTGACCTTTTCAGGGTAATAGTTGTAAGCCTATTATAGTACTACTAGGTTCTGTATAGTCATATCGAAAATGTAGTAATTAAGGTTGGTTCTTCTAAATATACCTATAGGGAGATAAGACAAAATAAATAACAAGAGATTGCTAAGTAGATGCCTACTGATATAAGTAAAATGTGGACAGCAATTACTATACTTACAGGTATATTCCCTTATTTATTTCTAAATTGATTCATCTAGGTAGGTAACTACAGTGGATCTGTATGCCAGACAAATACAAAATATACTTTAGTTTTCGGTTCACCCACCAGACTGGGGGATAAGTCGTAAAATTGTCCCCCACAGAAGCACAGATTAAGCTCAATCAGTACCGTGTGTCAGTAATTTCAGGTACGTTTCAGCGTGTAGTGTCGGACCTCGGGGTTACGTGGTCGGAATAAATAATACCAAATGATTAGCTGAACTGTGCAGGTGTCGGTACGTGGGGTGCTATGTACATATTTCATAGATGTAGGCATTTACTACAACCTCGGAGGAAGTGTCATTAAAGTTTAGATTTCAAAGCAATACATATATAAATTTTCTGACTGCTATGATCTTATTTATTCGGAGTCAGTGCTATATGTTACGCTCGCTTTTTTACCATGAACAAATATTGAAAATACGAAATATTTGTATTTGTATGGATATTATGCTTGTTTCTCTTTCACGCCAGAAGGCTGACAATATGTTCTGGAATAGCGCATAGGCTACTTAAAAAGAAAATGGAAAATGGAAGATCTCCCGGGTACGCGGATGATACCACGGGGAGCCACAAGCTATAAATTAAGTATCGCGTAGCATTCTTTGTGCCAAATAATTTCATTTCATTGTATATGAAATATTAACAATAAAAACGTTAGTATATTATGTTGTTGACAATAAATAAATTAAAATTGATATGAGAATGTCATATCAAAACAACAGCACAATTCCAATCATAGCGCGACACACCGGAATCCCGTCGGATGTTCGAAGTGTCTGTGTATAAGATCAATTAGCAACTCCAACTGCAAGTTTCTATGGCCCGTTAGTATTGTTCAAGGACTGTTGTTTAGTTATCGTGTCAGAGCAATTTGGTTTAGTCGCATTGGGAGAATACTACAGCCAGGAATGGTACGGTAGGGACTGACTAGTTGTAAACTGTATGAATAACTTAACATTTAAGCGCTTGTTTTGATTGTGATATGGTTACCTTAGGAACTTTGTTAAAGCGTGTATCTAGGTCTCTTTTTTAAATAATTTTATTTACAACCTTCCTCTTTAAGTAGTCAGTAACTGTGATAAAGTTATAACGAAGGATAAAACTTAAAACAAAAATGGATCCGAAGCCCCGGCATCCGTTATTTTTAGTTATTTAGTTGTATAATAATAGTATTAAGTGTACATTGAAAACAATATGTATAAAGTGTAATAATATTTAATCATTTTCCTCTTTAGTTGGTAAAATACTAAACAATAAGTAATATTTTGGCAGACACTTTAATTTATTTTTCCACGTCATTCCTTTTTCAAAATATAGGGGTTTGTCCCTATGTATAGTTATGGCGGTTCAATGTTGTGGAAGTGCGTGTAGAAGCCGAGATATGACGGTCACATAGCACGTCATAAATATTGCATGCGATGTATGGATCTAGTTGAACTACACACCATTGCTACGAGTATTTGAATAAGGATGGTACGCGTCTATTTGTATATTATGTCTCTGTGTTTTGTATATTATATTTATAACCGTAAATATGCCGATACTCAGTATGATTATAAAGTAAATGCATGAGTTAATCGTAAGTCTCTATAACAGCTAGACGTGTTTAACTATTTTTGATCTTAAGACATTCGTAAAAGTACAAATAAGGTTCTTATTTAGAAAATTAGACCTCCACAAATATGAGGCAGTTTTCGTATATAAATAATACGAGTCAAAATATCGGGCCAGACAGCGGCATTTGAAAATGTTCTTATATATTTATTTTTATTTACGATGACTTTTGGCGGTCAAACTTTCTCCAAAGCGTCAAAACCATAATACCAGTTAATAATGTTGACGTTTCATTAGGTACCGCCGTGAGGGTGTGCTCGTTGCTCAAGGAGTAGCGTTGTGCCCAGGTGTCCCCGGGTAACCCGGCTGTTTACCGACCGGGAGTGCCCGGGGTCACTACACCGAAATGCGAGGGGTGTATTGAACTGGGAAATACGTGGAGAGGATTATGCTGACATTTTTTATATAGTTTCGGTAGTTGCAATGAAAATTGGTGAGACAAATTTGTAAGTAATTTAAGATGATATGTATTAAAATAACAATGAAATGAAATTAAAAAACATAATCTATCGCGATAGTCTGACAATGTTATTGTTGGTTGAGTATTATTTGGTTGAATTGGTAAGTCTGTAAATATATACAGTCCGCTTGGAAAATCACATAAAATCATTAATAATACTAACAAAATTTTAATACTAGAAGTTGTAGAAAAGATATTAATATATACATTAATATTTATACAGCTATATTCTTTTTGGAAAATATTTTTTTTTTTCCAATGGCTACTTCATGCATTCTATTTCCAATTTAGAAATTACGTACGTCGAAGATTATCGTTGTCAGAACCACAGGAGTAGATAAACGGAACAGAGACAAAGCTTCATACAACCGCGCGAATCGGTTGCACCACTACAAGCACGCGGGGCGCGTGTGCGTGACCACTGGCCGCTTGTCGCGTACGCGGCGAGACTGACAAAAACCGGTTTGCCCCGGCACAGCCAGTTGACAATCGCAGGGTCTGCACGACGCACGTTGTTTGTTTTATTATAATTTTATCGCATTTGTTGAATTGCTCGAGCAAAAGTTTCGGGAATATTTCGATCTTGAAATAAATATTGTTAATGTTGGCAACGAAATACTTAAACGTATTAAATTACTTAAAAAAACTATGTTAGATTCAGAATTTACCACACCATTAAAAGAAACAATAAATTGTTAAAAAAGAAAATTATTAGAGTAAGTTATTTGTAAAGTATTCCATCATACTGAATGATAAAACTATTTAACCAATGTTTAGTTTAATTTGTCTTAACTTATTGTGACAACCCTACTAAAATAGGTAACAATTTTGCACGTTCTTAGGAAGCTTTGCCTCTGTTCCGTTTATCTACTCATGTGTCAGAACCCCGAACGGACCGGAAGCTGCACAATGTGGGGGCGGTGCGCGGTGCGCCCGACCACGGTTATTATCTACCTGCAACGTCACTTCCGGTTGGATTCGCTCGCTTTTCCATCTCTTTTCTTTTTGCAAAGTGCCTGTTGCAAGAGAGCTTTTATAAATGGAGTATTTTTAAATAACGTGTACCGAGTTTTGCTGTTGGTTTTTGTTTATTCTTCTTTGTAATATGAGTTGTGTTTTAAAGTTAAAATCATATTGAGTAGCTAATCAAGTTAAGATTACGATGAAATGTCTCGATATTCTTCATACATAATCAGACCTATAATATTACAGGATTTGTCATAATAATCATACACTATCCTATATAATTAAGCCAGTATTCTGAAAACAAAGTCGCATGATTAGAAAACCATACATATAAAGAAGGATATGTACTGTTTCATACTTCAAAAGTTATTAAATATCTTTAAAGGATATCCTGAAGGACTGCGAATGTCTTTCAAAGTTGTTATCTTAATTTACTTCAGACTCACTTGTGATGTTAATTCACGTCGTCAATTACAAATAACTGTCTAATTAAACGGTTCCTGCCTTGCGGCCATGTGTTCCAAAGTTAACAGGTACCACATGACATACTGTTAAGTAAAACGCACAACATTTTAAAATAAACTTTCCGATTTACATAATATTATCCTGGGACATTTTTGTATGCATGAATATGTCTGTTTGTCCCGTGTCTGGATGTAAATATCTATATAAATATGTATTTAAAAGTAGTATATGTAGTATATCGGCTATCTGGTTACCATAACACAAGCTTCATTTGAAAGCTTACTTTGGAATCCGATTGGCCGTGTGTGAAAAATGTCCCAGGATATTTATTTATTTATTTATTATTCTATTTTTATTTTAGCTTAAATCAAGAGTAAGGTTTTAGCGTAATTACAACAACATTATTTTAATTTAATCTCTTTTTAACATTTTTTGATATTGCTCAGAAATTCACAGACGTTCATTTATGTGAAACGTTAATATTAGTGTTAAAACTAAAGAAAATATGTAGATATACAGTGATAGCTTGCGTAACGCAACCAACAATTAAGTTATATTGAATTAATATTTATATTAACTTCATATTTTTATTTTCTTAATATTTATTATGTAAATAATTATTTAAGTTATTATAAAAAGTATTTTCCCCGTTATTGTCTATGTAGGTTATATGTTATTTAAATAAATAAAGAATGACATTAAAAAAAAAAAAAAAAATTAATATTTGTATTTTGTATTTAAAAAGCTATGGCCAGTTTATCTATAAACACCCTAGAATTTGATGGTTTGTCTTTAATAAACAATATCACATGAAATTTGTATTAAAATAAAAAAATGCATTCAGATTGTTGATAATCAAATTATTCTAACCAAAAGAACATTATCAGTAAATTAAAAAAATTAGCTGTAATTTATCATTATAAATTTATCAACTCGCATAGCGATATTATAATTTCTTGAAATGCTGATTAATTATATATTACTTTTTCTGATAAAATTCTCTGAGTAGGTTCGAACACTAAATCCTATTAAAGATTATGTTATGTTTAAAAGATAAAATCTATAGGAATATATTTGTTCGGTGACTTTAACGACTGTGTGTTGCCAGTCCGAAAATTGTCTTGTTGTGCCCAAAACGAGGAGTCAAACATTGGATAGGGTCCCTCCAGTTGGCTGTGTTTTCGCATCGTCGACTTCTAAAGGGTTGCCATTAGTTCCCTTACCTTTGCAGTTACAAAGGTAAGCACTTAAATCTTCTGTTTATAGACAAAGGTAGAACTCGAAGTCGTTACAAAGGTATCTTAATTTAATAACTACCTATTATTTGCCCCGCGGTTTCTACCCACGTTTTCTTCATACTTTCAGCTATCCACGCCACGTGCTAAAATGAAATTACTCTGTGGCCTTTTTCACTTTTGTATTTGTAGAATAATTATAAAGATAGATATAAAAATTTATAATGATTGATAAATCTGGATACATTTTGCATAAACTTGTCATTCTGTATGCGTAATATGTGTGGTATGTTATAGACATTGTGCTTCAAATGGATCTTTCTGTTATTATATTCTATCCTCAGATAGACATAGGCTTGTTAAGGTATTTATAACGATGTCTCGTGGCGAGACACGAAACTGTAAGTATTTACGGTGGGCCACAGAATGTTGCTCATCTTCACATCTGTATTCCATTAGCAAATACGGTTTAACCCGTCTCTTAATTCACCACTATACTTTGACCTACCCTGTCCTTCACATTTCTGTCATAATTGGGTGAGATGTAGGATGGGGACGGTTAATCAGGGCTCTAATGAGACTGGTTGAGACGTAAGACGCAACAAACGCCCGAGGTGCCATCAGCCAGGTAACGAGCAATGAATAGGGCTGGCAAAGTTTACAATATATTTTAGTTTTGTCAGTAATTGAAAATGTAATATTTTCTAATCAACATAATTTTTAAATACTTACAGCTGAAATCTTAATTACTTATACCCATTAAACAAAAAAATATATATATATAAAAGGCTTGGTTATTTATAAATACTGGGCTAAATGACATATACATTTTTATTATTATTTATTATTTATACGTAAAACAGGATCCGCGAATCTTGTAACAACGATGTATTTATGCTGCCATATATTTTCAACATCTTATTCTAATGGCAACCCTGACGTTAGAAACATGTCAGCTAGCCCGTGTAATCTCATTCGGATCGCGGGCACGAATTTCATAAGTGCTCGGCCGAGTTAATGGATGAAAACATTAACTCTTGTGGGTCCTACGAATTTGGGCGCTGGCTTTACCCCAGAGCGCCATGTAGGCATTTGCATATGCTATTGTTTAAATGTACGCCTCAATTTGGTAACAGTACCAATGATGGCATGAAAGGAAACCGAACAGTTAAGTGAGGATAAAATTTATCATTGCATAAGTTTTTATGTTGCTTATTTTGATAGGTATGTAAAAATGTGTGGGTTGGTTCTAACTTATTATTTTTTGAACTAAAATCTGCAATACATATTCAATTCAGTAACTATTTATGATAATAATACCGACTGATGGCAAACCAGCCTTAATAAAAAATATTTGTGTCTATTTAGGGCGATTGCACATCGCGTTTTGGGAACGCTTGTCGATGGCGCGTTTTTCATTCGACGAAGCAGTTTGTCTCTACAAGCTACGTCGCTAGTGTGTCGATAAACGGCGCGTTAAAAAAACACAGCGTGAATGGGCCCTTAGAATCGAGGAGTGTGCACATTCACATTACTGTATTTTATATCCTAAGTCCTGTTTTCTAGCACTCTCCTAATATTATAAATTGTAGGCTTGTGTTTTTAATCGTTGTGACTATAGTAAGTACCTATAAAATGATAGGTTTATGAAGTATATCAGCTTAATAGTCAAGAAAAAGTACATTGGGCTTTGTCCCTGTCACTGCCTATACAGTTGCTCCCTTTTTTTCTAGAGTCGGCAACGCGTGAGTGACACCTCTGGTGTTGCAAGCGTCCATAGGCTACGGTTACCGCTTCCCATCAGGTGGGACCGTATGCCTGTTTGCCACCCTTGTGGTATAAAAATAAAAAGTTCTGTTGATTAACTTTGTCATTATGGTTAATACGCAAACAAATATTAACTATATGTACTGTGAGTTAGTACAAAATTCTTCACGTATATTTTTTTTCACTTAGACTTAGGTTAATACATGCTTTTGTTTAGGTATGGATATTAAAGAGTAGGCTTACATTCTTAATATAAAGTTGAAAACATATTGATATAATAAAATAACACAGTTGTACCCGGAAAGTATTCCCAATTATTTTAATTTTTAGAACACTAACAGGAAATTGTTTATTTGCAATAGTACCTACCTATGTACTCAATAATATTTAATGTATAATTTGTATAAACCAATATATAATTAAGAGTAGGTAAGAGCTTAGCATATAAATCCAGAAGGAATCTTCTTGAGATGCCGGGTCTCTTCTGTACTTTTTAATTTTCTTACTACTTACGTTTAGCTATAAATTTTACATATAATGACGTGATAGATTTATTATTTAAATAACGTATTTATTTACGTAAAAAGAAACGAATACTCAAATCAACCTCCATCCTTAAACATGTAAAATTCTGAGCAAAGATATTATTTTTATTAAAAAAAAAAACCAATAATAAATATAATTTATGTTAATGTCTTATAATTATGAGTCTTGTTACTTGAAATAAATAAATTTATTTATTTATAATAATATGATGATCATGACTGTGCACACACCCCTAAGCCACTACGGCTAATAAAATGTCCAGGTCCGTTTGTGCTTAAATAAAATGGTTATTATTAAGATTGTTAAGGAAATTGTTTTTATTTTGAACTATTAATAATTACACACGAAATTGCCATTTGCTATTGAACCATAAGGATAATCATATTTAATTTTAGCATTATATAGCAATGTTGATAAATCGTTAAAATATACCTATTATATTTAAAACGTATATCTGTCTAAGTAGGCTAAGTGGGTAGGTATATATGTTTATTTATTTGTGCATCATCCGAATAAAACAAGTATTTATACCTACCAAAATCAATGTTTAAAGTTTAAAGCTATAATTTGGCATAATTATCGAAATAAAATTTACCTAAAATATACATTAGAAATATCAAACGGACATAAGTTTGTCTTGGGTGGGTATCGAACCTACTCACCGGTGGGTTGAGAGAGTAGTTAACTTCAAAGCCGACCGGCCAGTTACAGAATATGTTAAAATATGAAAATAAATTTTGTTTCGAAGGGCAATAACAAAGTTTTGAAACATTGGAGCCCACTCCACTGGTATTTGAGTACGTCGAAACTTTACAGTGACCGATGCATGGTCAAAGGAGTTTATTTTTCATTTCACTTTTCCCCTCGGTAGACATAGATGGACACATTCATTCTATATGACAGCCCGGTTAGCTTTGTGGTTAGTGACCCTGACTTTCAAGCCGCGGGTCGTGGGTTCGATTCCCACCTAGGACAAACATTTGTATGCATGAATATGTCTGTTCAGTGTCTGGATGTAAATATCTATAATATGTATGCATTTAAAAGTATCATATATATCAGCTATCTGGTTACCATAACACAAGCTTCATTTGAAGCTTACTTTGGAATCAGATTGGCCGTGTGTGAAAAATGTCCCAGGATATTTATTTATTTATGACGAAAGTTAACAAGCTTTTATTTTAATAACATATAACCTAGACATAAACTATGACATAGACAATAACGGGGAAAATACTTTTTATAATAACTTAAATAATTATTTACATAATAAATATAAAGAAAATAAAAATATGAAGTTAACAAGTAAATTAAGTACCTATATAAACTGAATAAGTTACTTTGAATTACTGATAAACCTACCTACTTTTATAAACAAAATACACACATTGCTGAATCATCGTAAGTTGTTATTCGTGTCGAGTGAGTCACCAACATTGTGTTGGTATGTTTCCTAAATTATCCAACTAAATAATCGAACATCGAAATAGCATATCAAAAGCAAAGATCATTGAAATTTGTTGACACAGATTCAGTTTTGATGCCTACCGTGAGAGCGACGCGACGCCGGCGTTTCAATTAGGCGATTGCTTACTCAGAGCCGGGTGGAGGACAAATAACGTGCCTTTGTGAAGCCGACGAGCCCTCGACTACGTGTTGAGTGATCATTATGAGCCAATACTATGACGAGAATGTATATCAACGTCGTATTGCCAAATATTTATTCAGATTGAGTAATTAAACTGGTAGACTTTCTTTATATTGCTTATCGGTTGTTGCATGGAGAATTTTTTATATTAGACACTTCAATTAGTTTGTATATTATACGACTTGTACTTTTAAGTATATTTATAAAGATGACTGGTTTCGTAGCAGCGCTACGTTGTAGCAAGTTAACGGTAATTGGAATGCTACAACATTAAACTTTGTTTTAATAATGTTATTCTTTAAGTTGTATAAAGTTTGAGTTCATGAATCAATGTTCTAAAATTTATCAATAAAGTAGTTGGTATTTCTCAGAATCGTTCGGTTCCCTCTTCGCAAAGGTGATCGTTTAGAACCTTTGTATATAAGACGAAACCCTCTTACGCACTGCGGACAAGGTTCGTTCAGACTGTCGGTATAATACTAACTTGACTGTTTAGTAGCGATATGAATTCTTGAGTATTTAATATGTATAAGTAATATAATATGTAGTATATTAGCTATCTGATTACCATATCACAAGCTATGCTTAGTTTGGAATCAGATTGGGCATGTGTAAAAAAATTCCCAGGATATTTATTTGTCTTCAGATATTATCTTTTTGTTATGTACGAGTATCACAATGGTAAATAAATATCGTGGTTGAAAATAGGCTTAAAAATTTTAGGTTTTCTGCCAAAATACCCACTTATCTATAGATTTGCTTGACTGACGTCTTATGCCGTAATTGTACACGTACTATCAAGTTCACTAGCGTAAGTACTCGTCGATATGTGAAGAGGGCTAAACTGTTTTACTGTCGATTTTTTTCTACGAGCACAGATGCTCTGAATAGTTCGACGCTTTACGATCAAGAATATTACATTTTGGATACAACTGACATTTTCGTGCGTGTTCTACACAGTTCGAAAATATCCGCATACTTCATTGAAAACGCAAATAATAGTATTATAAGAAAATGGTAAACATAGTCAGTGAGTTACAAACTTTCTTAGAAAAGTATCTACTATGATATTAGCCCATCATTCAACGCAAGCCATAGTTTTATTAATACATTTTATCAAGGTACATTCCGTACATGGTACATTCATATCGCAACAACTTCTAAGACCAAACAAAGATAGATTAACCCAAGTCATAAAGTTCTCTGCATAAGTGATGAATTGGATAGGCAGGGGAAAGCAGGCGTTCTGTCTGCGTGTCCGTCCATTAGTCAAATAGGTTTTCCATCAAGATTAACTTATCTGTTAGCTGACAATCGTCCCTTGCCGTCCGTCTGCTATTCATTGAGCAATTACTCCTGATTTGATGCTAGGTTTTGCACGGAGTTTGACTTTAGTAGTTGGTTGTCATTTAGTGTTTAACTTGTGTTATGAATACGTTATAAGTATACAAAATATGAGTAAGAGTTAAGAATAATATGTCTAATAAAATAAACCGTACAATTCGGTTCGGGTAATCGCTAGAAGAAAAGGTCATCATATCAGCCATAGGACATCCAATGCTGAACATAGGCCTCCCCCATGGATTTAGTAGAAAAGGTACATACATATGTTTTATGTTTGAAATGTAAATTGATAGTATTCATAGAAATGTTTAATACCTATAATACCTACATATTGATAATATGACAGTGTAACATCAAATAAAGAAAAACACCAAATAATGACTCACTTGTGACTAACTTATTACTTATATCAAGAGTAATAGTCCTGTCCTTTGAGACGGAACATTCAAGATAACAAAAAAACACAAAATCATTGCATAAATATGTTCTTATCAATCTGAATAGTTGGTGAATGATTTGAATTTTATTAATATCTGTAAGTACAAGTACTTTTGCATATCAAACCAGTAGGATTTGTGAATATCTTTCCGTTATCTGAGGTGTTATCGTTGCGGACATGATAATCTGTTAGTGTACGAAAAATTCAGTACACATGATTTATTTTTTATGGCATGAAATATTGATCCAAAATGTCATATTTAAGGGCATGAGTTCGTACTAGATTCGGATGGAGTATTAACTAAGCTATGACGTATGTAGTCGTTCTTATACCTGCCGTGGAGACATATATGAGCTGATGATAATGAAAATGATCGGTTTGATTTATATTATCCTCTCCACATTATTGCTTATCAGAGAGAGACTCTCTCTGATATAATGGATGCTGATAAGCAATAATGTGTTAACCCTCATAAACTTGATTTTGAGAAAATGACTATGTAATATATTGATTATAATGTCTATGTGATTTACGACTTTTTGTATGATAAAAATCCATTTTTTATTAACTATTATGTTTTAGATGATTTGAAACACTTTTGTAGAATGTTAAATACGCTATGCATTATAAAAATATATCAGTACCTTTGTTTTTGACTTTTTGTGGGTTGCCACATTATTGCTTATCAGCATACTATGTTTGTTACAAAAAACTACCATAGGTTTTACTAGAGCTTATAATTTTTCATGTTAAAAGAGATTAGATCATACTATAATTGATATGATATATTTTTATGAAATATTATTTTATCAGGAAAATGGAGGGTCTAATATGGTTGATGAATTTTTATAAAACGTAGATATACTTATTAAAACACTTTATTTTAAGTCAAGCAGAGGTTTTTTTAGAAAACAGTTGTTATTATCTATGGTAAATCTAAACCCCAACAATACTTATTACCTTAAATACACCTATTCTTAAATATTCCCTATTTTCCGCCTCATAATTTGTTATGTGGTTTTGTAAGTCCATATGAAGTTAGCTTACATTCAGACTGCGATTAATCATTCGCAGAATCAGAGCTTTTTTCGACATTATGACAATATCTCTAAAGGTATTATAATTTTAGATCAATGCAACGCCACAAAAAATATTGATATATTCTTATCCGAAACCTTATCAATATTCAGCAGCTTATCGGTAAAAAGAGTATTTATCGTATGCGTCAATACAGTTGCCATTACCCTCCTGGTTGAAGCAGTACCTTATTCAGGATTTATTTTTAAACAATTTGATAATGCAGTCGAACTCTGAACGTAAGTTTTTTTGCCTTAAATTTTTGACGGTGTCACAACCCTTTCCTTCATGAAAGCTACTCTAACTACCATGCTACTTCTAAAGCCAGTTCCTCATTAATGGATCCATTGGTCGTGGAACTAATTTCTACCCATCATGAACCAATCAGTGCATCAATATGTCAAGTTATTCTGTGTCTCAGTGTAGGTACAGTGAAATTTTGACATATTGTTAAAAATAACAAATCAGCTAGGTACCTTTATCTTCTTTCTCCGCCGCTATAGTGGGGCTACGGGGTAAGCTTTATACAAGCTCTCTCGTACTAGGATATTTTATTGTTTAAGTAACTTTGTGTTTATCTACATAGGTAAAGGAGCTAATACTGAAAAGCAATCAATTTCGGAACTATTTCAGTTATGTCAAATAGTTCGTGTCCTTGAATTCATAGGCATCGATAGCAAAAACTTTCAACCATTAACCAAAAATTTTCAATCAAATAAATACCTAATCATAGAATTATCTTTCAGTGCAGATATGATTTCCGTGTGGGTATGGTGTTATCATTTTTTATCTGGCCGATAGCAAAATCACTTTATGTAAATTTCATAAATGTTTTTTAGCATCTATTGTTCTAGTGAATAATAGTAGGTATTTAAGATGTAAATAGTTGATCAAACAAAAAGTTGATTGGTTATAAATATGCCAATATTTAATTATTCCAACGAATAAACAGTAATTAGGTATATTATAAATCCAAAAGTATGTGATACAAAGTTCATGTTTAAATATATAGAATACAAAATCGTATATTCAAACAAATAAGTGTCTTCCGTGTATACAAAGGTTTTGTTTTTAATTAATTAAATTTAATAAATTTTAATTTTAATAGACTTCCAAAAAATAAACTAATCCAAATATATAATTAATATATAAATATAATAGATATCTTGGGACGTTTTTAACACACGACCAATCGGATTCCAAAGTAAGCTTCGAAGTGAGTTTATATTATGGTAACCAGATAGCTGATATACAACATATACTACGTTTTTTTAAATACATACTTATATAGATATTTACGTAGTAACATAAAATACTAATCTCAATATTATTTTTCAGCAAAAGTTATGTACCAGTCCGGTAACCCACCCCCGTACACATCAGGGCCGCATACAGGGCCCGGACCTTATGGCCCACCAGGGCAATATGGGCATCCAGTTGGGGCCACCGTCATACAGACTCACATGGTCCCTGGCGTGGTCCCTGTGGTAGTTGGCCGGCAAATGGGCTCTACTCCTGCGACCATGTCCTGCCCGTCATGCAATGCGACTATCGTCACCAGAGTGGAGATCAAAGCAACAACCAAAACCCATCTATTTGCTGCTCTTTTATGTTTAGTGGGGTGAGTTATATTTTAAATAAATTAAAAGATCAGAAGATTCATACTATTCTGAATGACGATAGTGAAAAAGTAGTTACATTCTTTAATTTCAGCAACAGTAACCATGTGACTCGTATACTCGACGTGAATATGCTTATATTATTGATAAATATATTTCATTTCATATTTCATATGGTCAGAAATCAGGAGGTCATATATGCAATATGGTTTTCAATTTCAATCTGTCAGTAGCTCAAATTTAATAACAATGTTGGTAAATATTATCAGTAGATATTTAGATAATGTATATTTTGAAAATGAAGTGTAAGTAAGGTGTAGTGTAGGTGAGTGTAGGTAAATAAGGAATTTTGACGAATTTAATGTGTTAAGTCAAAATTAAAATTGTGTTATGAAAATAAATTCAATTACTATGAAGGAAGTAAAAAAAATATAACATAACTAATTTAAATATAATATTTTGTTACGATGACGCCTTTGGTATTACCTTATCATCTATTTCCGTCACTGGTTAAAGGAAATACGTCATTATTCTATTACCTACTCAGTGATTAGTATTAACTTAATAATTATTAACTGAATTTATTATTGGAATTAAAGCTTAGTCATTTTTATCTAAATACTACTGTAAATGTATTTACTTATATAAAAATATTTTTGTTAAGTGATTGGTATTTTTATCACATAATTAGTACACAGAAAATAATAAAATTAACAAATAAGATAAGAGCGAACAATAAAAAAATACCAACAGAAGGAAGATATGTAATTTTTCAATAGGTTCAGTAATTTATAGTAATATTAAAAAATAGTAAAGCTAATTAAAATCTAATCTTCTTTGGATTAATATATCGGTAGATAAATTTTAAGAATCTTTGGGAATCTAGAAGAGTGAAAATAAAATCCTTCAAATTCAAATTCATTTATTGCTTAAATGAATGGGTTATTTATTTAGAAGATGTCATAGATAGAAATAAAAGCCATTTTATCTCAATACTAATACGGTTTCTATCCAAGGCAAGAAAGCGTATAAAAAGTATATGGGGAACTAGCTAGTCAACCTAAATTAATATTATAGAGAGGAAAGATATGTATTTTTGTAAGTATGTAACGAGTAGGTATACTTAAAATCTACTGGACTGATTTCAAAAAATCTATTGCCGTTAGAAAGCTAAGTTATCAGGGAGTAATATAGGCTATATTTTTGCCCCATATTCCCACGGAAACGGGTAATAAGTAGTCTGAAATAAAATGTTCATAAAAAATATTTTTGTTTTCAGATGCTGGCCGTGTGTTTGCGTCCCTTACTGCATGGATACCTGTAACAACGCTGATCACTACTGCCCCAACTGCAGTTCTTACATAGGAAGTTACATGAACTAGTGTATTCTACGACATAATGTGTGTAAGAAATATAAATAGTATGCTGAGGCGCGCATAGACGGATTAAGTCTTGTAAAAATAAATACAGCAAATACACCAAAATCTAATTAGCTCCTTTTAAGAGGAAGGTTACTTGTTACTATGTTTGTCTACTGGTATGGCATATGCCATATTCACATGAATACATGGTTATATTATATGCGAAACGCTGACTAAAATCAACTATGATATACCAGAACCTTTTTGGGCAAGACCTATTTAGTTTGAGGCAAATAAAAATATCCCAACCATATAGGAAAAAAAATCTTCGTGTTTTCTTCTCTTTAAAGGCGCCTATTAGATTGTGTCAAAATTACTACATTTTCATCATAGAGTAAACTAAATGAATGAAATTTCAACATTAAAATAATCAGAGATTGATAATCAGAGATTATCTAAAATCTTGGAAGATGCCAGGAATACCTCCCGAGTAGGAATGAACTAGCCTTTGCGTATTTATATAAAACTTTTTTTATTTTATTTATTTGTTATGTTATGAAATAGCTAATATTATAGTTTAAATGGCTAATATTTGTAACATAATATAATAATGTTGCTTAATTACTTTGTAGAAAGAATGATAAAGGTACACTAGTTAAGTAGAAACCAATTGTTTCTAATAGTAGTAGTAAGCTAATTTGGTGATAATTTCCTGTATAATTGCCCTTTACAACTCTAAAAGAAATAAAGTCCATTAAAAAAGATTACCTAATTGAACTTAGAAGACATTACGATTATTAACTACTTTAATTGAACCAGTAAAACAAAAACTAAGTAAACGTAAAGCATTTTTTTATTGAAATACAAATTCATTATTAATAAGTAATATGTTTATATTCATATTCGAGATTTTTTGTAGTTGAGTATTGTATTGAGTATTGTAGTTTCATTATCAAGTACATACATTATTTTATCCTGTTCTGTTTTATTTCACACAGCGTAACTTTGTATGTACCTACAGATAACTATACAATAGTTATTTACGCATATCTTTTGTTATTTGATTTTTGTCTCACCATGTAACCAACAAGATTTTTAGTGCCATTTTGGCACGGAACTCTGAGAGTAACGAACGTATTATTCAGAATATGTATTAATTTTGTATGTCAGATGGACAAAATCTAGCCTAACATTTATAAATTAATAGTTTATAAGATGTTTAGGGTAAGAAAATAAATGATACGATTTGTAAATAAATTTAGGCATTTTTATTTACTGTATTTAAAAATATGATTCCTAATAAAAAAAATCATGTTCCTACTTATATTAAAATCGAAAAACTTTGTAATCGCTGTATGGATATTTATTGGTTTTGTACGCAACAATGGCTGAAAGGATTTAGACAAAACTTGGCACACCAATAGATTATGTACTTGATTAACACATTATTTTTATTCCGAGAGTATAGACCTCTCAAGAATGCGGGTGGAATTGCGGGGCAGAATCTAGTCAAATGTAACTAGATCATATTCGGTAACAGTAGGTATAAAGTACGGAATATCAGTCACAATAACTAGTACTTTTCTAGGTACAACATTCCCCTAAATTATTAAATGTATCTACAATTTTACATACGATAGCCGTATTTATTATTTTAAATATTTTCCTCTGAAAGGAGAGTAGGCTGAAATGTATGTAGCTGGTCCAATTACCAACAACAACTATTGAATATAACTGATTAGAAGTTTAGGTTATTGAATAGGTTATTTAAATAATTTAATATATCTTCATGGCTTCAATTACCAAAGATGTAGACATTAGTTTCAATCCTTCTATGGTATATTAACGTTCTACAATGAATGCTGCAGTTTGGTATGTGGTAGGGATACCATGTGATATTTATCATCATTAGCCAATAATCAGCTGTATCCATAAGCATAGGTAACATGTCTGTTTGACTCTTGACAAAATAGCCCACTCTCCTTCTAGGTAGGATTTTGTTAAAATTGGGCGGTAGGTATTTAATAACAACATTTCAGTTGCGGTCTGATCATTATAATGTCAACTATTTCAAAGTGAACAACTGAACAGTGATAAAAACATATTTTCCCTGTATTATATTATATTAGTTCATCATATACATCAGAAGTAAATGTAAGTAAAAGTTTAAAGTACCTGCCTATCATCATCAGCCCATATCTCCCCTAAAAACAAGGGGTATAAGGTCATATACGTGAAAAAAGTAAACTTTCATGTAATAAAAAAAAACATAAATACCTTCCTACAACTAGATATATAAATAAAATAAAAATCGCTCAATTAATCTAACAAAATTCTCGATTACAATCATAATGAGAGTGACATAGAACACTTGATGTTAATGATGCAAAAATAAAGAAAACTATTATTTTTTGACTTCTTTTAAAATTTAAATTAAAAAAAACTGTACATTTACCTACTACTACGGAAATATACAGGCAGTCCTCGTACTTACGGAATGTTAGGTTCTAAAATACGCAAATCGAATCGACAAAGTCAAGACAACTTTTTTTTTAATTATACTTTTGAGAAGGCTAGTTCTAATTTTTTTTATTCTCCTATGCTGGAAATCTGAACAATTGACGTATGCTTAAGGAATAGTGTCAAACCATTGTTCGACGTAAGTGGAGAACTGCCTGTACTATAAAATACTATACATATATATACCTATAAAATACTATATAATAATTTCAGTATTAAAGATGCAAGTGTCGATGGCAGTAAACCAGCCAGTACAATGTACTCCAGTAGGTCCCAAATCAACCGCCATGACTTGTCCGTCATGTCACGCTAGAATCACCACCAGAGTTAAAACAAAGTTTACCTGTGGTGCCCACGGTTGGGCGTTGTGCCTCTGCTTAATAGGGTAAGTTATGATATTAAATGACTTAAAATAACTTTTCCAAAATTAATATAGGTGACAATTCAAACATCGAGGAGCCTTGTCTATACTAATATTATAAAGAGGAAAGATTTGTTTGTTTGATTGTAATGAATAGGCTCCGAAACTACTGGACCGATTTCAAAAATTCTTTCACTTTTGGAAGGCTACATTATCTCCGAGTAACATAGGCTATATTTTATCCCTGTATTCCCACGGGAACGGGAACTACGCGGGTAAAACCGCGGGGAGGCAGCTAGTGAGTTATAAACTTACAAGCCACTGCAAAGAATTTAGTTCATGTTTCAGTTTGCTTCGCCCATCTCAATGAACAAATGTAAAAATAGGTTTACTTAGTAGGTTCGTGTAGATTTGTACATAAATCAAACTTCGAATGTTGTGTGTTGTGTTGAGTATTGTTAATTTAATTACCTAAGTTAAATCTTAGAACAGTTAAAAATTTTATCATTAATAGTTTGTAGTACTTATATAAACTAATTGTACGACAATAAATGTATATTTTTTCAGATGCGTGCCGTGCTGTTTGATTCCATATTGCATGAGCTCTTGCTCAAACGCTGATCATTACTGTCCCAGTTGCAATTCCTTCGTTGGGGCTTATAAATCTTGATCTTTATAGTCAAAATAACAGGCCAACTTTAGGAGGAAATGAGATTATTTTGTGACTATAATTTTCTATTCTTATTCTCTATTCTTATTACTTATTCTTCATGGCCTGTGTTATGTCTATCTTTATTGGGAAGGTGTCAGCCGGTTTAACCTAAAACATCTGTAAATTTCATAAAAAGTGTGCGTTGTTAAATTATATATTTTTAATAAAAATCAATTTTCCGGGCCTTTTTATTTTTCATACGCCATCCTTATTTATAATACATACTAATAACCTAGGGAGGAAATAGAGTAACTCTGTCAGTGAAACATTTTTAACAACAAAAGCAGTAGGAACTCAATCAACATACTTAACACTTATTGGCTTTGTGGTTAGTGACCCTGACTTTCAAGCCGCGGGTCGTGGGTTCGAATCCCACCCAGGAAAAACATTTGTATGCATGAATATGTCTGTTTGTCCTGTGTCTGGATGTAAATATCTATTTATGTATGTATTTAAAAGTAGTATATGTAGTATATCAGCTATCTGGTTACCATAACACAAGCTCACTTTGATGCTTAATTTGGAATCAGATTGGCCGTGTGTGAAAAATGTCCCAGGATATTTATTTATTTATTTTATTAACTATATTATGAAACTTCTTCAATTGTTTCGAGGTGGTTTCTGCTTTGACAGTTGCGACACTGAAGTTGGAGGCAGTTTGGAACTCTTACGACTTTTGGCGGGTGACGTCAATTTTCCATGTTATGAAAGCCCATTTACTAAGATCTAATTAAATTGTTATACATGACATACCTACATATTTCAAGCTCTAGTGGTGTATCAAAAGCACCACAAGTAGGTATATAGTACAAATATTTCTCGTTAAATAGTAGGTATTCCATCTATCGACATTTGCGACAATAAGTGCGCGTTATCGAAATTCTCAGTAGGTACAATGAAAATTGTTAAATAGTTCCCTACTATTTGTTTTAGTTTTTGTTTGAATGTGATGATAAGCAGTACTATGTATAATTATATACAAAATTTATAAAGAACATTTTCCTATGTTTAAAGTGTACCGAAGTGTCGGAAGTATATTAGAAGAGTACGGAACGTAGAGTCATGGATTTGTCGAGTCAGTCACCATGTTCCCAAGTGGTTGATCAACAACCAGCGGGAAATAACCAAAAGATCCATCAAGAGGGCCACCATCAGAATTACCCAGGATACGGAGAACTTCCTCAGGATCCACCACCATATAAAGCGGTGAATCCATTATCGGTGCAGCAGCAATCTCGAGAGTCAGCAGTAGTTCAAGTTTCCGTGGTCGGCTCCAAGTCCATAAGCATGGTCTGTCCACATTGCAACTCTAGCATCCAGACTGCAGTGGCTTTGGAAACATCTAGACATGCATATATAATGTCGGCTGTCCTATGCGTACTTGGGTAAGTCTTATTTTATAAAGTAACTATGGTTCCCCGCGGTTTCACTCGCGTAACCGGGAATCTAAAATTTTCCTGGTATAAAAAGTAGCCTATGTGTTATTCTCACAAAGTTTTGCATTTATAGAATTAAGTAGTTGGACTTTGACCGAGATGTAACAATTAAAGGCATGTGAAGTCTGCAAATCCGCACTAGAACTACGTGGAGGACTATGACCCCTTCATTTTGAACACACCTATTAGCCAACATTCATGTTTTTCAATGCTTTTCAGATTCTGGGTGTATTGTTGTTGCTGTTGTGCGCCATGCATGATGGATTCGTGTATGAACGCCAAACATCTCTGTCCCGAATGCAAAACTATTATAGGGACTTATATGTGTTAAATAACACAGCACACAGTAGCCAAATATAACTTAAGTTTTTTTACATCCAATCAATAGGTAGGGTAACCTTTTCTATACCAAGTCATATTAAAGTAACTTTGTAGCTTATGTTTTTTGTTAAATGAATAAAAATTACATCAGAGTTCTTAAACACTTTGGACTTACCTAATTAAAGATTGGTTGCAACATTATATAGTTTAGGAATTCCATTTTTATCTTAAGTTCATTTAGGGTCAGCATGTTCATGATACTTATTATTCCAATGACTAATATTATCTAGCAGCATTATTTCTATTGGGAATTTCATCATACTCAAACCTGATTGAATGATATTTTTTCCTAAAATAAGGTTTAACCTTCATGAAGTACATAAGGTAAATAATAGGAGTAACAAATGTCGCCCATGAAACCTAAACACGAGACTTAGAGATACAAGTACATGTGGTATATAATGTAAGTTAAAGTTATACAATAGTGAACTGAGCAATAATGGCCTAGCTAATATATTTTTGCTAAGCAAACTATAGTAGGCGTTTAATAATCCGGAAACTGAAAGACGGGGAATAAAAAATATTTTATGCAGGTTAACTTACTGTTCATTTATTTAAAAGGGGGAAGACTTTCATCTTAATATCTTTTTGGTAACTTTTCGCCCAAACCTGAAATAGGTAAATACCTGCCAATTGATAATACCTTATTTCCTTACTACCTGCAAAGCACTGATTAATTAAGTATCTGATAGATAACCATACATAATATTATGCGATCATTACATAATGGTAATGCTCGCATCAAAATTATAATAAGTCTTATGCTCTTAGGGAAAACACGCAGTAACATGATCACCAATGAATTTAAACTAGGTATTTCCGATACCTAGCTTGTAAGTTTATGTCGGCAAGTTTCCTTAAGAATTTAATTAAACAATATACCAAATGGTCATTTATGTAGCATAACTGTGTCAGTGCTAGTGGTGTAAGCTCTTGCGATATTGTTATTGTCATATTTTGTGTTCATTAAATATTTCTAAAATGAAAGATCCAGGAAACCCTCCTCCGTACAACCCATATCCACAAGGTGCACCACAGGGATACCCGGTACCACAAACTGCTCCAGTGGGATATCCACAGCCACCTAATGTGCAACCTCCTCAAGTATATGTGGCTCCTGGCTACCCGCAGCCAGGGTACCCTCAACCAGGGAACATCCAGGTGGCCTATACCCCCGCAGCCCAACCGGCACCAGTTAATATAATTCACCAAGTGGGCCCACAACCACAAAGATTGACTTGCCCATCTTGCAACGCGTCTGTTGGTACCAGGGTTGAAAGAAAAACAGCTAATCAAGGTCATATATGGGCCTTAGTGCTTTGTCTTGTCGGGTATGTATTTTATATTGAAATAAGTATTGTGCTATTGCAAAAAATTATAGATAATAAACTATTGTGCACCTGTTAATAATAATTAACATAAATTTCATTGTTATCGCAAGTGGAAAATCTAGTTTTGAGGTTATTTATTTCGAACATAATTCTAAGAACATTAGATAACGCCATAACACCACCGTAGACTATTGACACCCGTTTTGGCTTAATAATATGTATGTTTTTTCTAATAGGTTCATTTTATTTAAATAGGCCTATAAAAATCAAGAAGAAGAAGGCTTGGAACACAGGCTTACGAAATACATTTTTCTATTGCGTTAATTTAGTTGTTTTTTTTATTTACAACGTTAAACTTTCATATTTACTGAATTTCTTTAATTTATTAACCAAGTATTGGAGCTCCGATACTAGTATACCGACTTCACCTAGTTACCATATTTGTAATAATCTTTGTAGTTTTGGTAATAACTTTAGATGTTTTTTTTTCCAGATGCTGGCCCTGTTGCTTGATACCGTATTGCATGGACTCTTGTACAGACGTTAATCATTATTGTCCAAATTGCAATGCTTACATCGGAGGATATAAATGTTAATCTAAAGGATTGTCATACTGTCAAACTTTGTATGGTCATCGATACTATTTGAATTGTTCATTCAAGTAGTATCGATGACCATACAAAGTTTCAGTGATTTCCATTCATTTATCGGCTCTTAAATCGATCGATCGAACGACCTTGATGAAGATGTAGATAGATAATTCAATGTTGTATATTTCATGTATTGAACATTTATACTTTACTATTATTTTGACCTTCATAATTATTTAGGCCTAATAGAGACTAAAATTAATTAGGCTTTGGCCTTTGAGTTGAAATTTATACATATATATCGCACATAAGTAATATTTTTTTTGTACTCATATAAATATTTTACTGACAAATAAAACCTCAATTTTAATCAATAAACATTTGTTTTCTTTAAATAATAATCCAGTGTTCATAATAATTTCACTTGAGTATTTTCATTGCCAGGGAGTTATAATTGGAGATTACTAATGATTTTTTACATCTTTGGAACCCTCGGACACATTCGCTTTTCCATTTGTATCCCTATTTTACTTTGTATTATTTATTTATATAAAGGTTTTCCAAAGGAGAAACCAACATGTAAATAGGAAAATAAATTGATGATGTATAACTAGTTCTTCTTGTATTACTATGTATCATTTTCCTGTTTGTCTGTTCATAAGTAATAAGTTTTAGAATTATTAATAGCACAGATTCAATTTACGTACTTTTGGGAACAATACATAATGAAATCGTATTCATCGCTATTGTCGTTATTAAACAAAATAATATTTAAAATTTTCTTCTTATGTAAACACAAGGAAGGAAACCGATATGATATGACGCACCCGTTCCATGAAGAAGGTACGCATTTCATGTATCTATACTAATATTATAAAGGGGAAAGATTTGTATTTTTGTATGTAACGAATAAACTCAAAGAGTATTGGACCGATTTTAATAATTCCGATTTTAATTTTTCATTAGGAAGCTACATTATCACTGAGTAACATGGGCTATATTTTATCCCTGTATTCCCACGGGAACGGGAACCACGCGGGTAAAACTGCGCGGAGGCAGCTACATATTAATATTTATGTAACTTTGCTATATTGTATGTAGCACAAGCAACGCCCGCGACTTCGTACGGATGGGATCGAATAATAATAATATCATTAAGTTAAAAAAATAAATAGTTTCGTTGATAGTATATTGAGAAAATTAATCTTGTCATTGAAATTAAACTAGATAATAATCCCGAGACTAAATAATAAACGCCTGGTTTTAAGTCTGGCAAGATTACTAAGATAGGAACATTTGATTTGACAGGTAAACTAGGTGACTAAACTGATTATCAATAGGATATGCATTTAATAGAAAGTTACATTTTTATATACACTATCTTCATAAATTTAAAATGCAGACGAACTGTCAGTTTATCGACTCGAATAAAAATCACAGTATACTGTATCGATATTGGCCTGCCCTTGGCCTCAGCCAGTGGTCGACAGACACCACGGAACCGGCAGTTCAACAGTATGACGTCACAAGGCTACACATTTTCTGAGGAGACATTATTTTTTTATGTCCATTGAATCTTATGAGTCACATCAAATTGATTTTTGATGGCAACATTTTATCAATGTTAAGTAATATTGCGCCATACGTTTCTGCATATTTTTAGCTAGAATATCTGCTGTTCTTTTAATGTTCATAGGTTTATTTATGGTTTTGAGCGTTATCTCGTATTACAGAGGTAAATAAAGAATCAGCCATTGAAGTATGTAGGTAGATAATATAGTTATAGAATTTCTTAACCTTTTTAAATTGTATTTTTTAAATGTAATATTTAAAATACACTTTATGGCGTCTCGTGGTGATGCCCATGAACGCTACTAAAGGAAAAAGTGGTCATTATAAAGTGAAATAATATCTATTTAAGATAACGGTAAATTGTAGGGAATTATTTTTTATATTTGTTTATCTTGCAGGGAAGGTATTATAAATAATGAAGTCCGCTTTACACCATCCGTCTAATAAGTTGTTAGAAAACTATCATTCACTCTAAGGTTTCATTTTATGCGATAATTTTCGTAGTACCCTTTTTCTGTTATTTTTTATGTCATGTTTTAGACAAGGTACCTTATCTATTAAATATTTTAACTGCATAGTAAAAAGCTATAAAAATATCAATATGTAAACGTGGTATTATCGGTCAAAAAGTTAATCTGCGGTACCTAAAGCAAAATAATAATAAGACGATGATCTCACTCGGGTTTTGTCGGGCGTCTCCGTGTGTAAAGCGGCCTCAATGAGTCATTCATTGTGTTTTGTGGTATATAATTATGTTTACTCGCCCAGCCCAGTCGTTGGATAACATAACCTTGGTTTTAGTCGTATTCTAGTTGCTCTGGAGAATAGACGCGTGGATAGTTCTATCGTAGTTGACTAAAAGGTGAGTGATCGTGTTATATTTTGTTGATACTTCTCCTTGTCAGACTGACATTGTGACCGTTTGGTAAATAAACTTCTGCGCATGTCAAGTAACTCTTAAACAAGTATTTTGTTAGTGACTTATCATTGAAAGTACGTTGCAATAGTTATTTTTGTGCGATAATAATCATTGGAATACTTCGAAACATTAAACATTGCGCTGTTGATATTCAAACTTTCACATGCGTTTAGAAATCGTTGATTTCTACTAGCTGAAGATACTAACAGGCCGCGGCGGCGAGTAGTTTGTATAAATTGAGGTCATAACATTTTAGTTTATATTGGATAAAATCATCGACAATGGTTCACCCTTCATTTCTTTGTTAATTTCGTGGTATTTATTTCGTCAAACAGCTAACAATCTTTTACAAACGAAATACTCTTCGCTTAGCACTTTAATCAGCATTGAAATTATTTTTAATCTCAAGGTTAGAATAGCGTTAGCTCTAATGATAATAATTCCATGTGGTTTTATTTTTGTATGTAGGCATATTTTTTCATTGGTTTGAATATATGTATATTCTTATTAATTTTCGTGGCACAAAAAGTTATAGGTAATAAAAGATCATTACAACATTTGGCTTCGCATTTTGCTTGGATTTCGGATTGGTAGATATATATTATTTTGCATAGATCTAATCTGCGTAGCCTAACCTAGCAGGTAATCAGGTTACGTTATCTTATGCTGTAATTTGATCTAACAAATTAACGGATTTAGATAAAAGTTTGGACACGGTTTTGAATTAACACTAAAGATGTATGTATTTCAGGAATATAATTTGATAGGGATATGGGGATAATATATATTTAATATGGGAATTAATTAAATTTATCATAAAACAATTTGGTTGTTACCTACTCATTATAAGGTAGGCAGGCTGGAACTTCATTTGCGTGAAGAAAAAATGTTTGATCATTTGATAAAATACAATAGGTATTTCTTTTTTTTTTAAGAAACACTCGGCAAAAAAAATACGTTGTCTGGTTAGAAATTAATCTACATTAATCCACAGGTAATAAAAATAAAATTATATTAATATGTGTATTATGTCTAATACATATAGTCACCCAGCGCAATAGTAGTATTGCTTACTTTACCTATTGCGATTTGAGGAAAATGAGATAAAATGTACCTACCTACTGGTTACAGTCATTAAAAACCAATGTTTCACCGCTTATGTCATAGGTAATTATAAGGAATGTAGATTCTTGTCGTTCGTCATTATATGGGTAAAATAGTACTGCAATTAGGAACTTTTTTTTGGTCGTGAAGTTGTTACATTGTAGTTTTACGCTTCATTAGTTTTATCCCTCGAAATCTTTGTATAAAAAGATTTTTGTTAAACAACAGCCTATTATATTTAGACAAAAAACTACTATGTAAATACCCGAGAGCTAAGAAAGCCGGCTTATATCCTTTTTGCTTTAGCTAGCCCACAGGTAACAAGTAGCATAGTAGGTTTTTTAAACGGTGAAAAAAGGGACGCAAGGCCGCTCCTGTTATTTGCTAAAGAAGGTCATCGCATAGGTACCTACTGGAAAACTAGTTCCATAATGTTGGTCGGCACGCTCAGTCTATCACGCTTTACAACCATATAGCTATAATAATCATATATGTTATACGTTGTGGGAAGCATACTGTTTTATATATATTTTATTTCGTGACAATGTAGGTATGTCTGTATTAGAACCTACAAAGATAGCGGATCACGCACCGTGTTGGTTAAAATTACAATTTCGCATGTTTGATGACCGTTGTCACCAAATAATTTCTTTTATTTATTAAGTAATTGTGTCTAAAAACCCTTATTAAGGGGTGGGCTCCTTAGTGCAGACGTGTATGAGCTGATGATGATGATGAATTACCTCGCGGGGGAAATTAACGTTTTAAGTAATACGTGCGAATAAGTATGATAATAAAATATCTTGTATCGAGCATTTATATAAGAAAACTCAATGACGTTAAATTGTTGTTTTAAATAGTTAATCTTAAAATATAAAAATTAAGGTGTGTTTTTCTAAGAAACGTCTATTCTTAGATGGATAGATGTACCTGCGTATCTGAACGAAAGTAGATATAATTTTGGTTGTAAAATAGAGTTTATGACGATTTTTTATTCTTTATCATAAAAAGTAAATGAGGGGTTGATATGTAAATATCTCTAAAGTCTATTAAGTAGGTACGAACAACAATCATTAAGTAAACATTGTATTGGTTTACTTAATTATGATAAAAGTAAAACATTAGCGTTGTCGCTGGAAATATTTATACGCAGATACCCTAATCGTAAAAATGTATATAGATATGTAGGTATATACTTACCTTACTTTCGTATAAACATATGTTTTTTTTAAATACCTACTGTTAAACAAATAAAATTGGAAAATTTACACAATTAAATAAATCAACAACGACTGCCTAATTAATAACCAAATAAATAAAGCAATTGTTTAATGTGTTTAACATCAATTTTGATCTAAATTAAAACTTAAATCTTAGTACAATGGCTATTGTAGTTGCATGTTATTTTATTGTTCTCTGTAAAATGACGCCACTGGGCCATAATATTATCTATAATAAGGAAAAACATATTTTTGTGCGTATATTATTTTTATGTGCTGATTTTTATTCAAATTATTTCACCATTGGAAAGCTACATTATCAGGGAGTAACATAGGCTATATTTTATGCCCGTATTCCCACGGGAACGGGAACTACGCGGGTGGATCCGCGCGGAGGCAGCTGGTAATCGATATTTAAATAAACTAAGACTAGACAAAATCGTATCACATTTACTTTGGGTTCTATTAAAGTGTATATTCCTACATGTACCTATATTTACATTACCTTCCACCCCGTGGTCTCACATGCATTCCCGGGAATCATTAATTTTCCCGGGATTAAAAAAAGAATACCTATATGCTATTACAGGCCATAATGTAAATGTGCAAAATTTTATACAGATTCCTTTCGCCGTTCTGGCGTGACTTAGTAGGTACCAGACGGCGTCAGAACGAGGAGTCCATTCGGCCATCCAAAACTTCGCATTTATATTATCAGTAAGGTTACATATTACCTTTTTAACCCTATGTGATTATATTTAATATTATATGATAATATTTTCAGGTACTACAATGAATATCGCAGCAGTTGGCCCCGACCCTACCCAGATCGTCTGCCCATCATGCCGGGCCACCATCATGACCAGGGTCGACAGGAAATCGACGACAAAAACTCACGTCGTCGCTCTACTCCTGTGTCTATTCTTGTAAGTATTTAATAAATTTGCAATTATGTTCCGTAAAAATCCGTAGTAAATTCAATAAATTGCGTGTTTTAGTTTTAAGTTCACCGAATCATCTATGTGATAGATATCCTGGGGCATAACACACGGACAACCTACCTCTGAACGAAACTAAGTTGACACTATAGTAACTATATATATAAAAAACAAAGTCCCCGCCGCCTCCATCTGTCTGTCGGAACGCGATGAACACAAAAACAGATCAGAAACACAACAAATTTTCATGCCGTCTTCACCAAATTACGGAGTGTTTCTTGGGGAAGGTTTTTATGTATAATTTGGACCCCGTAGGTGGCGCTGGTGGCAGAACAAAGTCTGCCGGGTCCACTAGTAGGGTATAAGTTAGTTATACGTATTGTTGATGGGGTAATTAGTTTATTGAACACCATGAAGATTGTCATTCAACTGTGACGACAAGGAAACGACAAATACTGTGGTAAAGAGGAAACACCTATAGCTAGGTTTTTGCTTCCTGCGAAACTATTGTAAAGTTTTTTGATTATGGGCATTAACAGTTTGGGAACATATTACTACCTCTGTAGTTAAATACATTTATAACTAACTAAAGCTATGAGAATAACATAGTAAAGTAAATGCTGAGTTATTATTTCTTTTTTAATTAATATTGGTACACAAATACAAAATTATCAGACACTCGGGGCTATTTCCCAGCATTAACTAAATTGTATAATAAATACCAGTTGCGCTCAGTTGTAAAATTAAATATGGTACATAAAATTTTGAGGCATGTTGATTAATACTATTAATAGTACCTACGCCATACCAGAGAGGAACCTGGAAAATTATGATCAATTAAAATAGCACACAATTATACTCGGATGTCTTAATTAAGTGAATTAGGCCTACATAGGTACCTTTTAGTTTGCCGTGGTGGCTCAGTTGGGAATGCAAGGACTCGCGCTCACGCGGCCGGTTCAAACCCTAGGTCTAACCTTTGAGTTTATAACGATTTACGTACCTACGGATTCACACCACTGACTTTCCGTGAAGGAAAATATTGTGAGGAAACGTGCATACCCAAGAGTTCATAATTAAAGGTATTTGAAGTCCGCCAATCCGCACTAGGCTCGCGTGGTGGACTATGGCCTAAACCTCCTCGATGTTAGGGAAGGCTCAAGCTCCTCGATGGAGACGTAGGTATATGAGCTGATGATGACCTTTTAGTTTTAAACACACATAACGTGACAAAAATACTTTAATTAACAACAATTTTGTACCAAAGTTTTCAACGGTGAAATGGTATCCCAATTATTACTAGCAATTTGATTCCGAAACGAATAAATCACAATTTACAAAATCACTTGTCCACATCGAGTCTGCCAATTACTGAGTACAAGGTTGTTCCTAATGATCCAAAATAATGCTGATGCTGATGCTAGTTTGTAGTTTATCGGTAGAAAAAACATATAGGTACATATTATTTACCTATATAAATCTAGATCGAGTCTAGTAGCATGTACGGTTTTAATGACTCATGGAATTTTATGATAGGTACTTCTTACTATATAAACCCCTCACTGTACAATAATTCATATGTACATGTACTTAGCTGTAATAAAGTTTGTGTATAATATGTACTCAACGTTTATCGTAGTTACCTGTTATCAATTGATACTGTGATAATATTAGTTATGCACTTATCATGCGAGCTATTTTAGGAAGAGGAATTACTTTATATATTCATCGAATCATATTAAAATGTTGTTCGGATGTTTAAAATACCAGAGATAGGTATAGTTTTATATACAAGTATTCTATCTAATCAGTCAAAAGTTAAGGGGTCTTCTTGGTATATGTCACAGTTATTTTTTTCGTAAATGATTTGACACTATGCATCACATAGGTACATCAATTAAGAATCAATAGTGTACATGGAAAGTAAAAATAAATGTTATCATTAAAATAAGGTTTTAATGTATATATTTTTCTTTTCAGATGCTGGCCATGCGTATGCGTCCCTTACTGCATGGACTCGTGCCAGAACGCTGACCACTACTGTCCAAATTGCAACTCCTACTTAGGCACTTATCAGCGGTAGTCATTCCGCCTTACAAACATCCTATTTACAACCGAATTGATCTTTCATAATTTAATATTTAATTGATAATTCCTACAAATATTTTGTGATTATATTTACACATTGAGATTGATACTTTACACATGCTTGTAACGGGAATTATAGAAGAATAATAAACACAACGGATCCTTTGCAAGTATATGCAAAAATATACTTTGTCACCAGTCATTAATTGTAATATCAGTCAGTGAGATTTGGATATTATTGTAAAGGATGCGTTGTAAAGGGTTTGTAAGTATCAAGGTTTTGTGGTTTTTTATACCCGTTTTGAATGCGCATTTGCAAATTGCCATTTTAAACTTATGATATCAGCTACTGTGATTCACGTATCCACTTATCGCCAATCGGGATGATTCATTTATTTCAAGAACCCTTTTCTTATCTATAGAAAAGTACGTTCAATTGTTTTGACCAGTAATGTTATTGATTTAAAATTGTGTTTTTCAACTAGCATAGCGCGTGATTAAATAATATGTTTACTTTGATTCTGATCATTTTTATTATTTTACTTTCATACAAGCTTTAATTGAATATATTTAATGTGATATTTAAAACATCTTTATGTTGACCACACGAAGTCACTGTTTATTAAAATGAATTTAAATTATAGTTTAAAAAAATAACTGTTTCCACGCATATTGCTATTTGAAAAATAGATTATTCACACACCCGATTGCATTTCTCATTGTAATGAAGTGAGTTTTGTGAATTATTGGATAGTGTTTGAATATGTTTAATATTTAATTGTAGTTACATATATTTTTATAAATTGTGTTAATATAAAAATATAAGATAAAAACAACTTTAAATGAACATCAATTAGGATAATATAGATACAGTTGACTTATTAATATTGCCAACATTTAACTCCAATTTTGATTAGATATGTGGAATGAAATTTATTGCATTTTGAGTTTAACTTTTCCGTAAAATTCTTCCTCTATTTGCATTTAATGGTGAATTTACATTCAACGTATTTTTTGACTATTTCTCACAAATTTGCTATTATAAGGATTTGTGAAATTAAATAGTTTTAAGAGGCATGCATAATATTTGATACACTTTTTTATAAGTAAATGTGCTAGATTTTTTGTAAAACAAGTGACCTAAATAATTGTTTGGTAATTAAATATTCTTATAAGTACTAATTTGCTTTTATTTCTGAGACCATATTTTATTGCATTTCTTAATTATTACTATTTGCTCAATATACCTTAAATATAGATGATTTAATTTAACTTATTAATCACGTTATTAAATACAGTTACAATAATAGTTACTTTAGTACTAACGTACCCAGTAATGACAGAATAAATAAGATTACATGTAGGTTTACCTTAGATAACGTATATTTTGGACATACTGTCATAAGAGTAGGTACTAGGGAATATGACAAAACGATATTAATTTAGGCAAAGGATGTGGCAGTTTTAATCTCATTCCAAATAACAAAATATATGTAACCTGTCGATTACCAATGAGCTTTGAATTATTATCTTTGTTTTTTTGAGAATATTGAACGAGAGCGTGCCCATAATACCCAACGAACCAACAATACCAGCGTGTGGATATAAAACATTTATGATAATGTACATCACGAAGACGCGGCAACATTGGTAGAGGATCCGCAATAAACTGCGCGGAGTGTTTCCGCACATAAAAATATCTGTCACGGGTTGTGCCGCCGCGCCGCCGCCATCGCCCGGCCGTGGCGCAGAGCTCACGTTAGTCGTGTGCCGGAAAACTGCGGTTTATGTAAACGATTCTAGGCCTGACAGGGCTCCTCACTGGATTTTATTATTATTTTTTAATTCCAAAGATATTTCTTTAAGCTAAAACTGCTTCGAAGAGTTTGTTAATGGTGGTCAAATGAAAAGGTTGTATTTAATATTTTAAAAGAATAATTTTTAGTTCATTGAGCATTTTCATACCAACCATCTATAAATTAATTCAAATTAATGTAAGGATAACATAGTTAACTTCTTATAGATTCGACAAAGTAGTAGTAGGTACCTATACCTTCAAGGCCATATATCCTACTTCCTACTTCCTACTTATATTATAAAGGCGAAAGTTTGTATGTATGTATGGATGTTTGTTACTCTTTCACGTAAAAACTACTGAATGGATTTGAATGAAATTTGGAATAAAGATAGCTTATAACCTGGATTAACATATAGGCTACTTTTTATCCCGGGAAAATGGAAGACCTCCCGGGTACGCGGGTGAAACCGCGGGGAGCCACTAGTTAGAAATAAATCTTTTACAAGTTTATTTACAAGTAAGTGTGACATCCCTTAAAGAAAAGCGTTTGTATACGTTGATACTGTTACCTATTCAGAGATAGAAATGGTGGCATGTGATCAAGTCGTATTCGAGGCGACATAAGGCTGGCAATGCAAATGGGCCGTTTGATAGGTAGATCACGCGTGCCTCCGTTGTGATTCTCCTACCTGCGAGTTTTTTTTAGTTTCATTTATAAATTTTGCTGAAATCCTATAAGCAAACTTAAGGAAATTGCCTTATATGCTTAAACTAGTTGCATAATACGTAGAATGACTTGTTATATGTTGAATAGCTTCTTCTTCATTGAAAAGGTAATAGTGTTTTTGGTTTTATTGATTTCTTGTCCTAAAAAATCCATAATATTATAGTAAAAATGTGTGACTTAAACAGCCTAAAGTACCTACTTATACTAGCTGAAATTTGTACGGAACTGAAACAGCAGCCTAGATTGCACTAGTATTCTACTATACAATGTGTTTTGAGAAGACGTTTGCATAAGCCCTGACGTAGCGAGATCTTAAGTCGGTTAGACATAAAGTTTGTCCATCGTAGTCGGGCGCGGCCGAAACTTAGCGCAACCAGCTCGGCAGATAGAAGGACGGTCCAATTAAATTATTGCCGGTTCAAAGGCAGAATGCATAACGGCCGATGCGCCATCTTCAGATATATGGATATGGAAATGATTTTAGCAAGACGGGGAACAAGTAAGGCCGGAACAATGACGTTAGATAGACGGCTATTTGTATCTTCTATTTTAGACGCAAGTTTGTCATTTATTAGTTGACAATTAGGTCTTGTTTGCTAATATAATGAAGGAAGTTTATTTTCGCATTACGATGTTGATATAGTTATATGGATAAATCAGTTTGGGATGGGATCGGATCACTTTATGTGAAAGACAGCTGATATTATTTAATGAATGATTATAATTAATCGGTATGTCAATTAATTTTGATTTCCAATTAATGACGGAGATTCCTGATTGGACAATAAAAAAACTCGGAAAAACATTTTGAAATGTTGTCATAACACCATTCTACGTAGAACAATGCGTGATTGAACACCGATGTGACAGTATTCCGGGAAAATCTGAAGCCATGTGAATGCAAAGCATTTGGTAAATTGACTGAGTACGTAGCAGGCAGCCTGTTGGTATTTTTGCAGCTATTCGCTAAATTGAATCGCCAGCGAGCGTGCCCGGCTTACAGCCATGACGCTGTTAGTTTTTACATAGAAATATTCTCTGTTGTTTTCAAATTGTATCCATCTGTAACGGTAAACAAAAATTTTTTTTAAGTTTACCATTATGTATATTTTAGATGAGCTTAAGATTTTTTTAGTAGGACCTGATACTCATGTTCTATATTCAGTTTTAGTTTTTTTGTAAAATAAATAAATTTGAGTTTGTTTAGTTTAAAATAGATATATATATTTACGTGTGAATTGTGGTAAATGCTGAACACATCTGTCACTGGTGCACATATCAGATTGTATATCTTTATGTTATACTGTTGATGTGTCATATGCAATAAAGAAATAAATTACTTAGTGAAGTTGTTGTTATTCTGTAATAGGTAAATTTCATATCTGCGTAGAGCAAGTGAGTTGGATGATTAAGTCTCTTTATCTTAATGTTATAAACAATGATAAATCGGTGGAGGGGAATCCCGAACATAGTTGGCTTGAATATATTATCGTGACAAATAAGTCCTAGTGATAAGACCTTAAGTATTCAAGGACTTTGTGTACTTAGATAGTTATCAGTTTCGTCAGAATAGATTAAAATTCATAAAATATAGTATCGTATTTATAACTAGTAGGTATTTGATTAATGCAACTACAAATCTTCAAGATTATTTCTGTAACGACCTAGATAGCATTGCCATCGTGTAGGTATTCCATACCTTCAGCACAGTAGTTCATTAATAACTTGTCAAGACATGCATGAAAGTCACAAGGGCGTATACAGTAATCAAATCTCGCGAGCAAATACGTGCTTTAACTTGTACAAACATTCTGATGTAGAGAACTACAGATTGCTTCCACATCCTATATTACAAATCGATACGTTACTTTGTCAGTATTTGAGTGTATGTTGTGTTTAATTAAGGATATTTGAATTAGTTTTAACAGTTTGAAGTGTTTATTCTGTATCCAATATTACTAAATAGAGCGAAGATAATTGCTGATAATATAACGTAGTAGCTTGCTATTGCTAGTCAAAATAGCACAAAAATACATTAATAGCAAACCTGTAATGAACATTACTCATTTGTAGGTGAAGTCATTTTCCAAGACCAACACAATAAAACATATTTATTGATTTCTTACAAGCATTAATTAAAATAGACCAGTCATAAATAGCAAAGCTGGATTATCAATTTTAAAGATCAATGCACACAGATAGTCGAAGCAACAGTCAATGGCAAATGTAAACGACTATATATACACTCCTACCTATATGTAGATATATACAATTCATGATCCTAACAATACACAGGTATTCTATAGTATGACGGCGGCTTTCAGCTGAATTTAAGTCATTAGTGTAAGGTACTATCAGGCTTGATTACTCGCCATTTGGCATCAAGTGCATCCACGACAAAGCGGACGTATTAGTGCATGATATCCAATTCCGCCCTTTACTAAACCTCTATTGAATTTTAAAGCTATTAGGCGAATATTGGATTGCGCGTTCGATAGCCATGTTTTATATGGTTGATGTTATGCCTTTGTGTTCTTTTTTGCAAGCTTTTACAGTTTTAGTTACATTTCAAATTTGAATTTGTTTAAGCTAACGGTTTTGGTCTCTCTTTGCTGATCTTGCAACCTATTTATTTTATTGTATCCATAAATAATTTAGCTTAAACATTATTTTCCACTTACGTTGAGGAATAGCAAATTTACTATTGTTAGTAATAACAAATTTAGTGGTACATAACATCGACGTTTATGTAAAAAAAATTGTCCCAGAAGATTCAGTGCTGATCAGCAACTAATCAATTAGTAGTCAACCCAGCTACCTATTGACTTTACAATATGTTGTAGTGTGCACGTATAATGAGGAGTATGTTCAACATTAATTGGTTTGCAAATCCAATTAGGTTAGCTTCGGTACGCATTAAGCACGCACGGCTCATTATCGATTACTAATGACCTGTCTGAAGTCCACCGCTGCTTAATTCTTGTTCAACAAAACTAGGTTTAAGTTTAGTATTTACTAAAGTTTCATGAACGAGGTCGGAGACTATGTAGGTGAGGTTTAGGATATTTCGTTGCAACTGAAATAACTGGCCTACTCTTCTCATTTGTCTATTTAAAGTTAAATGACTAGAATCAAAGTACATCTATCAAAGAAGTAATTATTAAATGTATATCGTGGCAAAAGACGACTACAAGAATTTTCTTTCATAGCATGTTTGGATCAATTAAATTCTTCGTTTCTTTTGTACAGTTCGTAGGTTCCAAAGTTTTTTATTTAGTTCCTGCAATAATAAAACAATATTGTTGTCTGTAGCGGTCTGTGCAACATTCCAAAATTAATACAAGTTAAATTGTTTTTATTATTCTGAATATGCTACGTCGTAGCGTTTTCGTAGAGCTTCGTAGCCAGCTCAAACACAGCGGACCGCATAGCACGATAGAATAACTTGTGCTACCATCGACAAATATTATTGTTGGCTAACCAAACAGGCGTGCTTTGCCTGCTTACATACGCGCAAGCTTTCATGTTACTTATATGATTGAAAAATTAATTAAACTTTATTATAATGGTATTAGCACGTTTTACGTCGCGTAACCACAAAATTTTACTTAATTAAAATTTTGCTTACATTATTAAAGCTTTGTATTCCATTTTACGTACTGAGAAAAAACTTTAACAATAACAACATAAAAGTAAACATGAATTATAATTATAATGTATATGTAGTAAAATAAAATATTCTATATTGAAAGCAGTGAAATAACAGAATATATAATGAAAATACATTTAAACGCACCTATTTGGTTTTACCTACATTATTAGTGGTAACTAATTATAGGAAAATTTGTAAATTTAAAACTTATTCAATCAGTGTGCTTAAGTTTTTTTGAAGCTTGTTAAACCATCGTGTGACAATAGTCCTCACGAACATTGTTAATTAAAATACTCGTAGGGTTGACCATAAGGTGCTCAATCAAAGGGGAAATTTAAATTTTCCAGAAACTATTTTCTGTATGTTCTAAAGCGTTTTTCGTACTTTTTGTTAAACCAGAAGTCATAAAGGCACCCTTATAATAAAATGGTTTCCCGGCACTTGACATTTACAAGTGCGGTACATCTTGAAGACAATAAACATGTATTACGATCACGGACGGAACGTTATGGATGCATGATCGAGAAAGTTATGTAACTTTCTATATTTTTATTTGGGACAAAACTATATTTCTTACCATTTTTAATTCTTTATTAAACCTATAATGAGGTGTCTTGGGTGTTACACATAAACAATGTGTATAAACTTAAACAATATTACACTATATCTAATAATTGCATCCTTAAAATATCGCAGGTATTGTACAATTTATTTATTTGGGGTTTGACTTTCAATCTACTAAGTACTAATCTACATAGGAAGGTATCCAAATGTGTTTGTACTAAAGGCCAAAAAATAGGATATGTTATTTATTTGATTTTACATAGGTAAAGGAGGAACAGATTTAATGACATTTTATAAAAAATAAAGATTAAATAAATCTATTTACTTAATAAAATCAGTGACGAACCAAAAGTTACCGAGATAAAGTGAAGGTACTGACAAACCGACATTATTCGTGGTAATCATGACACGGGCCGAACGCGGGTAGTGTGGTCACCCTCCCAGGCGCTAATGAAAATTCTTTTCCACAAATATTTGGACACCCTGTATTTAATGTGACAAGTTTGGTTAAATCGATTTTGAACTCATTTTGTACTCTATATCTACTGTAATATTTATTGATTTGAGTTCCACAAAATATTATGGTATTTCGATTGTCTAAAGATTTACTAAACATAAAATAATTATTTGCATGAAATACTAAAAATAAACGTCAACGTAAACTTAGAGACGCATGGGTATAAATAAACTTAACTCTAAACTTAAAAGCGGGTTTAAAATTGCAGTCGTAATAGAAAGCCCGAGGCTTGTTTTAAACATTATTGGATTCCAATAAATGCAATTCACCCTTAACCCGAATTCTGTAGTGAAATCGTGAAGGCAAGGGTCTGTAACGCCCCCTCGATCCCGTTCCGCTGACGCCGTATCTAGGGCCTCTTGCCTGACAGATGATCCCTTACGGGTATTCAAGTGATTCGTATGGGCAATGAGCTAGATTTATGTCAGGGCCATTTTACTATAACAATTCTAGGCATATAATAAAATAACCAACAAAGCAAAGATAGTAGGCATGCTATTAATTTATTATCACTAGAGACTTTAGATTAGATTACAAACTTGTTACTGGAATATTATCTACTGTACTTAAACTGATAGGATACTTCCTAATATCAAACTAGAAGATTCAAACGCATAAATCGAAGCATACTTAACAAATCAGCTACAACGCTACGAAAAGGCCTACGAGCTCTACGATAAATATTACAAAATAAGTAAACTAACAGAATAAGTGAGCTCACATACACCGTGTCAACATTATCAAAGGCCCTGCAAAACGGTGTCCCTTCAGCTGCCGTTGACAGATAAAAACGGTGGGCAATGCTATGCGGTGAGGTGTACCCGTGTCTTCGTCAGCGTATTTGCTTACCCTGGAGCTGTTTGTTCCTTTACCCTTAACCTAACCTTTACTGGATTATGTATAAGTTATGAGTTTGCAGCGAGAATTTTCATACTTATTGTAGCTAAAAGATTTTTACAAGAGCCACGCATTTGTACTGTTGTTTTTCAGTTGGTTTGTTTAATTTTATTTTAGTGCACTATAGATATTATATAACTGATCCTAAAATCCAAAAATTAAATAGGTAGGTTAATTGCTCATTTTAAATGTTCAAATATCACGTGAATAATTGGGTAGGTACCTATGGTAAATGACCCAATGGTGGCCAGTTTAAGAAAAAAAAACTGGTTTTTGTGAAATATTACCAAAATTGTGAAAGTTTCAGCACTGAATATAGTGAAACTGTAAAGTCCAGTCCTTATTTAATATTTGTAATGTGTTGCGCGTGAGATACGGCAAAGCTGGATTCAATTAATTTAACAAATAAAAGTTGTAGTTTTGTGACCCAGTCTTGGACAAGGAAAATTCATTAATGGATACCCCAGTCTTAGTCTTAGTTTATCTTTATTTTATGGTTAACACATCAAACAAAACTAATTTTGATTTTAATTAAGCAATACTATTTTACAAGTGAAACTTTCTGCTCACCGCCTTAACGATTTCCTTAAGAAAAGCCGTCGTTGTCAATTTCAAATCACCTTACACTTTGTATTCGCGCATATTTGTACATGTAACTGACTGAATTCAATAAAACGTTAAACTTAGATAGTTCGATGTCTAAAGTGTATGTCACAGTGATCCCAATGTAAAAACATTCGCTCATGTCCGAATTCTAGATGTTTCTTTAAATTTTTGGCCATTACTGGTACCGTGGCCACGACTGGTACACTTACGATATGACTAAGTCGAAATAAAGTCTTTTCGAATATGTATGATATATGAATAGATGTTTCCTACAAACTCTCTTGACTTGAACCAAATCCTATATTGATTTGGTACTCCTTCTCCAACACTTTACATATTGCTTATTTAGCATTATTTCATTTCGGTGTGCCGCTATTTGTCTTTCGTGTTCCGCTGATATTGTTATGGTAACGATTCCAATTCAAATCATAGCATTGCTGAATTTAGTATTTCTAGTCTCACAACGTAACGCAGTCTAAGCGATGCGGCACATTTTTATATTCAATATAATTTTAGACAGGCATTATATTTATTTCATTGCAAGTTATGTAAATTAATGAAAAAAATTCTAAACAGTAATTTATCCAAAAACTTTTTATACGGGGTAGCAATTGAAAAAATACTTTTTGCCGAGGCAATTCGAGAAAGTGAAGGAAAGCGAAACTTTTGCCGGCTCGGTGGCGAGAGGGGCGCACCATCGTCTTTCCAAGGAAGGCTCAAGGGATTCGCCGCGTCCCCGTCACGTAAAGCCGATACCGCGAAATCTTCTCACTGTTCGGATTTCATCTGTCATAATTTAGCCAGCGACGAAAAAGCCTCAGCTTTTAAATAACGTCGACCCCGAATATTGGCGGTCGTGAAATTTTACATCGCAGCGGAAACATCTAGAGGCGCTCTCCGCTCTCCTACAAGATTTTACGACAACATTTTTTATGTCGCCGAGCACAGTTACCGTCAAGCGATATATGTATTTACGGTATAACACCTTCCGTTTTAAATCATATTTTGGTGATCGACCCCTTTATCGGCCCAGATGCTTTTAACAAGTTATTTATGGATTTCACGAGGCCCTGTTGAAATATTATAGCAATAATTTTAGTACTAATAAAAATATTGTCGCCCACATAAGCATAAAAGTGTAAATACATAAATGGAATTTATTACACCATCCATCATTTTTGCTAATAGGTACAAATCATGAATATACCATGTTTATATAAAGCTTTTGTGGTACATAATACTTTTACAAGTTGAAATGCCCCATAGTATATACCAATTAAGAACCAATCAAAACCTATCTATGTAACTTAAATTAAATATTTGGTACATTTTTCAGATGCAATACAAAATTTCTCATGAGGCATTCCATTTACGAACGGATGTACTGCAGGCCCTACCATGTGACAGCTTTAACTGATTACCCCGTGCTGAGTCTTGAATTATAGTTCGCATTAGCTACCTAACGGTGGCATTTTTGTCCTTTCTTTGCAAAAAGGGTATAAGTAGGTACCTACTTCCGAATTTAAATAACTAACTAGTTCTACCGATATTCAGTAATAAGTTATGTTGTTATTATTAAAAACTAATATTAACATAACAAAAAGTAACATCAGGTATAAATACAGCTGGGAAAAGCTTCGGCTACGATATTAGGAAAAATAATGCAATTAAGTAGGAAGATCTGTTTAATTTTCCATTTGTGCCAACAGATGCTAGTAAAATGCAAAACTCTTGCAATACCAGGTAGTGAAACAATTTTAATAATGAACCTGAAAGCGTTGTGGAGGTAGTCAACGTATACTTATCTATTAAAAATTCACCCACGTATGCTGTGCAAAATTAAATACTTCACCCCTTGTGTAAGGAATACCAAATGCTTTAGTCTAGGGGCTACTTTGTGGTCATTTCCACCTTTTGAAGAGTTTTTAGTTAAGTATTTCGTATATGTACTCAGATAATAATTTGTCTGAGACCATTCTTATTTATTTTAAACAATAACGCTCTATATACTCTATGGTGAAACTAAGCTGTTGGCTTAAAAACGTGACCGCAATCGTTGAACTTGCCTCTCACGTTTGGCTGCGCATTTAAAAAATAAGTCAAACTACTAGATTTCATATATATATATTTTGTTATATGTAAGTTTGGAGGTAGTATACCACTGGGAGTAGGCTAGCCAGTCAATATAATGTCGACCATGCACGCTCACGAATTTTAAGCGTTCCCTTGTTAGTATTCAAGGTACACATGCGTTCCCGTGTACAAATTAGTATCTGCCAAACCTTGCTAAGGTCGTGCATTCATTACGAGTGAATGCAGCCCATGTTTCACCCAGCAGGCCGTAAGGGAAGGGACATTTGCAATTTTCCTTTTTTATGTTGTCCCAAAGGCTTTTGATGGCCGATGGAATTCTACGAAAGCCTCCCATGAATATTTGCGTTTCTGTATATTGAAAATTGTTTGTACAAAAATAATATGATAGGGGCCGTGGAGGAGATTACCATATAGCAGATTGATTCGCGAGGATGTTACATTTTTGTCATGTGTTTTTGTCGTCTTTCATTATGTTATTATTACTCGTTTTTATATCGTCGTGTTTTAATAATATGCATGGCTTTATCAATAAAATTAAAAATGCAAAGAATTTGCAAGCGCCTTGCATAAAATGGATAGCAATATTAATAGCCCCCTTAAAATATGATTAGTAGGAAGAATGTTAAATCACAAACTATTTAATTTACAGACTCAATCTGTATCCCAGAAAAGAATTTAACTGTTTAACTGTACAAATGAAACTGTCAATCAATAAATAATTTATTAGTTTAAAATAGGAAACACTCAATAAGAAAACAAAGTTACCAACAATATTTTCAATATTTGTCTAGTTAGATGAAATATTTGTTTTTATGTTTCAAAACGGCGAACGGTTGCGTCTACAAACTTGGTAAAGAAAAAAGTGGAAAGTTTGCGGTTGCATTGAGTAACCAGGGAAGTTTATTTTCTTCGTCAAACACTGGCTAACTGCGCAATCAGACTCCGTCATTTTAAAGGCTTGTTAAGGCCAGTTAGAGTTGTTTGGGGTGCTTGTTTGCATGAAATAAATTTATCGTTTTACAGTTGATTTAAAGACAAACACTAAAGGGGTTGGATGTATTTTCCGTCACATAATTTAAAGACTAATATTAGCTATGATTTTGGATAAATAGTCCTCGTTAATAGCGCAAAAGTTTCCACGAAGTTTTAGAATGGAATAAAAATATGATGTAGTAAGCTTAGCTTATTCTATGTAAATAAATATTATGTATCATTAATTTCTTGTTATTTAAATATAAAAATACAGAAATAAGGTTCATATATTACACTATAAGTTACATATCCTCATTAGAGGACATACTGCCTGATATTAAGCTTACATTAAAACTCATATTTTTAATACCTGATCATTGCTAATGTAGATTTAATATCGGTTTTTTGAACCGAATATATTATGAAGCTGGGTTTAAATTCTAATGTTTATAAAGCGTTATAACATACCTCGATAAAAGCTATCAGGCTCACATCATGTTCATCACATTATTAATAAAAGCATGCATATGAAATACCTCACCGGCAAGCTGTTGAAGCAGCAAATAAGATCCGGAACAAATATCCGGTTCCAACTGAACCTATTATATAACTCGGTCCCTTTCAGTCTACATAATGTGCGAGAGAGATGCAACGATACAGTTATATGCTGAAGGTTGATGACGAGCCGTGATAGTCCCTAAGGCTTCCACGTGGAGTTGATTGACAGTGCAATCGACGCACAGTGGTGACAAACGAACAATTTGTGAAGAACAGTTTTAATTCGAAATATTATTTATACAAATCACGTATGACCGGCAAAGCTTTGACAAATATCTTAATAAGGAGCTAAATTAAAAAATACAGGAACCCTGGCCAATTCCTGTATTTTTTACATGATAATGATGTGTCAGGAAAAAAATATGGCATTGACTTGGTTAGATAAAATATTGAATAGTAGTAGTACTTTACTAGAACGAGGCTTAACACCGAAACTAATACATACATGATGATACATCGTATCACTCAACAACAACAATAACAACATACTATGAACTTTAATACTGTTTAGAACAGTAATTATGTTAACAGTAAAATATAATAAGTATAATATTTGCATTAATTTTTGTTCCAGATTGTAAATTATTTTGCACCACTGTGCAAAGTAAAGCCCCGATGCAACGGAAATAGAAATGTTAAATTCACCAATACGAATTGAGATTTTGTAACTGAAAGGTCTGAATTTTAGCAATTTGAACTGCAAGGGACGTATAGAGTGCGGAATACTGCTGGTGCGAATGTTTTGAAATTTAATGTGCAACCTCGCATATTATTTTTAGTTAGGTATCATTCATTCATATAGGTATGAGGAGGAAATATATTTATTTATTTTAATAGGCCTTCACAGACAAGTATGACTTTTCGACTCTAACGCTCGGGCTGTAAGGTTGCTTCGCCCGGAAAATGACTAAACTAAGTAAGCATTTACTCTATCCACTTTTCTCTTTGACGAGGAAACTATCCTTTACTTAAACTAAACTTAAATCGCTATTTTAGATATGCGTTAAGTTTAATTGACGTATTACGACAGCCATGTTAAACTATTTTACTAACTAAATATAATGTAATATAACCATGTATTTATAGTAACATTCAATGTCTCTAAGATGTAATATTAGTAAAGGTATTTCTCAACCTACGTGCGGAACTTGTACTTACAACCGTGCCGGAGGCGTTATCTCAAACTAATTAATTTTATTAATATCAGAGCCTAGGTGTCGTGCCACCAATTTATCTAGATCCCGCTCTCCCCATATATTATGTCAAGTAAAGTGGTGTGAGTAATTTGGCAAATAGCTCAACGTTTACTGGTCCAATGTTTCAGGTGACGTATTATGATTTAGTTGCAAGCAATAAATTGGTAACGTTCATTTATTATTCAAAATCGAACTGGATACTGATCATTGCATTAATTTGCCAGTGGGATACTTAATGGCGAAGCAATTTCAATTTAAATGGTCACTCTAAAACTAAAACTCACAAGAGAAGGCAGAGCTTGTCTGCAAAATATCTGTTTGTTTGAAATACCTCTTGAGACTCAACAACGCTACGATAGAGACTCACAAATAAATAATTAGCAATCTTGCAAATATCAATTCTGTTATCGTCTATCTTATCAGCCCATTTCAACTGCTTATATATATCTATTTCTCATCATCTATCAAACTATACTCCATTATACAATACTATCTACTTCCCATGATCCCGACATTATCATCGGGTAAACACGTCTTTTCCGTTTACTTAGCACGGTAATCATCTATCAAACTATATTCCATAATACTTTACCAATTATATCTACTTCTCATGGTCCCGACATTATCATCGGGTAAACACGTCTTTTCCGTTTACTTAGCACGGTCTTTTAGCCACCTTTTAGGCATAAAAAAACTTGGAATGGTATATATTCCAATGATCCTTCAAGCTATCTTTAAAGAGTGATAAAGTAATTTTTCAGAACGTGAAATATCACGGCCTGCCACATCATCGCGTGAAAGGAGGGTCGGGAAATTGCGCTTGCACTCGCCATCGCACTCATGAGTTTGTTACATGAATGTATGAAAGAAAACATTGAAATTTATTTGATAGGAGACCTATAATTTCACGTTAATGTTACTTTACATATTAAAAACTTAGGTATTATTGATATTATGATGTTTAAAACTGATTAATCAGTTCAAAAAAATAAGCTCTAAATTTATAACATTTTATATAATGTACATCTAAACTGTTAAAAAACATTGTTGCCTTAAAACATTCCTCCTTTTTTGTTGTAAAAATACGACGTTCATTGCCATCAATAATGTCTCAAACTCTCAAACAAAATCATAAAGTCTGAGAGCAGTGAAAAGTTAAACGTCTTAGTACATCAGTGCACATCTTGTGAGCAGCAGGTGTCGCGAGGGGAGCCAGGGGCCCTAAATAAGGGGACGCAACACTTGCGCTAGGATTTTTTGTCGATTCAGACATAAACACCGCTTAAGGCTTCGTTGTAAGTGATGTATAATCATTATTATGAAATACGAAGCTATTATGAAAGCCAAACAAAATGTATACCTAAAATAAATAGTATAAGCTCCTAAAATTTTAATCTGCAGGTTGTTATACTAACATTAGAATATCAAATGTACCTACAATGTTCTTAGTGTAACCAATAAGATGATAAATAGTATTTGTTTTCAACGATTCATGTGTGTTAAAAAGCAAAATCACTGTGAATATCATGCTATACGTTGCAGTGTCGAGCTACGAACCTACGGCGTAGCGACATGTCTACGAGGGTTGATTGCAAAGAAAAGTAAAGCATGTAGTGTGTACTTTTCGATACATAGAGAATATTCTTCCATGCACTGATATTTTTATTGATGTTTGTGATTCAAATATACATCAACTGTTAAAACCTGCGGGCGCTTCTTATTTCTGTTTTATTACTATAAATATAATTTAGTTTATATATAGGATATTTGTAATGATGTAAAAGACAAAGTGATCAATTTATATATGTTCGTAAATTTATGTATTAATTACATCGACCAAATAAACGGGCACTCATCAATTGTCAGATCAAATGTCGGTCGGGAATGTGTCTTGTGTTAATAGGCGCTTAATGCAACGCATATTGCGTAGTCTAGATTGACAATCCGTAACTGCTGTGTTGTCGCTTCCTGCATATTGGTGTCCGGCGTCATTGAGAAGCGGACAATGAAATAAATTGACAGAAAGGCTCTAAAGAAAAATAATGCTTGAATAGATGCTGAGATAAATTAACAGTTATTTACGTAACACAATTTTTTTGAGTCTCTCATATCAGTGTTTCTACTCCTGTAGAATTTTGATCAACGTACTTCTAATAATACCTACAATCAAATAAATATGTGCAATACCGACAGTTATGTAGATATTTATTAATTGAATCAACAAATACAGTGCATTTTTTAAAATCTATTGTTTATTTATTTATATAAATTTATACATATCCAGTACACTTATTCTGTGTATAACAAGATTTACGCGCACGTTCGAATTACGACACGCTACCTTCAGGGTGCGAAACGTACAGCAAATAAATCAAGCAGCCCGGTTGGTCTGTCTCATTCTCCCCTATAAAGCCTGACTGGGACGTGACAGGAGAAATTTAAACGTCGATGTCCACGAAACGACTGTTTGTGATTGTATCCAACTTTTCCGTTTGGTTTTGCAGTTACACGGATTTAACGTCAACATGACATAAAAAGTAAGTCAGGCCTGAAATTTATACAGAAATTATGTATTTACGAAATAATTATACCAGAGCCTCTGGTTTGACTCTGTCAGTCGTGATGTAATAAACAGCTGTAATTTATTAAAATGCGGCTGGAACCCTTTTAAGAAGCAAGCGTTATTATATTATTCAACACTTCATAATCCAGGCTTTCCGATACGAACTGCAGCACGCTGTTGTTGGGCGAGCAAAGTTTCATCTCTACCTGTCCGCCATTTTGATTTCGTGCTCAAATTAATCCCGCGGCGTGTCCGCCACTGAAAATTATTTAGACTGACGAACGCCGTAAATAAAGGATTAAATGGGAACGCTTAATGCTCGTACATTTGGGATTTCGTGAGGCTTTCATACACCCAGCAACACAGGTTCAGCAATAATATTTCTTTGATATTTACTTTTCCCGAAACCTTGTAAACGATGGACCACCAATTTGTTTTATACTGAATATCTTTTTCATAAGTTTTTATAGAAATTATGCTGCCAACAGTAACGTTAATTCTTAACTTAATAGAAAAATAAAGCACATTTCTTCATTATGTATATAACATAAAAATTACTACGTGTACTCAGCTATAAGAAAATGTTTACTTTTGTATGATTTCATATTTCTGTAACGGTAGAAAACCTACGTCAGAGATTACGTTACAATACAATCTGACGATGTAGATTGCTGAAATGGTTGGGTTGTACATTCAACCCTTTTATTTGAACATTCCTTATTCAAGCAGGGTATACACAGATATTTTTGCATTCAGAAACAATAAAATACGGCTGATTACACACAGTGAGTTTGAACAGAGATTAAATACTTTGCTATTCGTTTGTTGACTTTGCCGGTTGAAACGAATGTCAAGGTTAGTGACCTCTGTAGGGTGAGGAGGAAGTGTTTCGGCAACGTGCCAAATGTTTTGCCATCTGATACCTTTTAAATAATAAATCGAAGGAAGAAAATCATTTGGTTGACTGATAAAGCTAACTACTTTGGTCCCTAACTTTGTCAATTTGTGCTCGGAAGTGAAACATAATGTTAAGAATCGTAATTACAATGTGGTTATTGATTAATTAAAATGATATAGTTTTCATTACCGTTAAATGGAATATCCCTATTTATCAATAGCTGAGACAGCTGCTTTGTGTATTTAATGAAATATTGTGCACAATTTGCAGTTCCTCTTTACAAATGAAAATTCCTAAGGGAAATTATATGAATAAATTGTTTCCTCATACTTTTTAAATGTTTGTTCATATTTTTTCATTATGAAATATTGAACATGAACAATATATGTGCAAATTCTCATATTCCTCAGTTCTCAATCCACGAACCTTAATCGCTTCATAGACAATTATGGAATTACAGAAATACATAGTACCTAAATAGATCATGTCCTATTGTAAGCAACAGCAATTCATGAATGATGAATAAGTTAAACAGCCATCATATCCCAAAAAGCCTGTTCCCTTATATTGCCACTCAGCGGTGTCTATTCAAACACTCGTCACACATTCGTCATAGGAAGGACGTTAGTATCTCGAAGGGAGCCAACACCGGAGGCGAAAGAAGATTTGGTTCCGTCGTGAATGGAACACACCCGACAATCCCTTGAGCTGTCACGTATGATAAATTGTGTTATTCTTTTCACTCATTGTGATCTCCGAAGAGATCACGACTTGGTAATATTTCGGATGGTTTTTTTTGTCACGCCTTAATAAATCTTGTTTCCGATTTTTTGGGTGGTTCATGAAACAACTGGTACCTACATAAAATGATAGTGTAGCATTTTTTTGACGTGACAACGTCTTATAAATTGGTTTGCCGGGTGACACTTCAAGAAACTGCGTTACGCTCCGCTCACGTTACGTCACGTTATGTTTTAAATTGTTACTATTATTTCATCCTTCTTCCTACTATACGAATGAATATTCACATTAAAATTATTTTACCACTCAAAGTCGTTGTCACGTAAAACTTTCGCCCGTACCTATACCGACTTTACAGGCAACCAATTTTATAATTCTGAAACGTCAAACACCGTTACCGATCAAATACATGTCAATCTTAGCGGCCATCTTGATTTTTTTAAGCTCAAAGTTGGTACAGTAACCGTGAGACAGTATCTGAAAGGTAATATAAAAAACCTTAGCAATAAATATCGCAGCATGGCGCTTGCCCTCTGTCCTCACTATCCCGAGGGAGCCCATCGATTGTCTATAATTATATTATCCAACCCCAAAGATATCTACTGAGGGGCCTGTGACTGTTAATCTATTAAAAAAAGCTGTGGCTTGATGTCCCTCCCAAAGGTTAGACGTGGAAAATTAATATAAAACAATTTAAAATAGTAACATAAGCAGGTTTTATTCTTCCTAATCTCGAATCCTTCAAAACGAAGCTCATGAACCATTTATAACTAAACCTTAACTTATACTAAATTAGCTATGCCTATTTATATGGTATTAGGTAACTGTCGTAACTCCATATTATACCTAGATATAAACAGAAAGATAACACATTTAAATAGATAAATTTATATCACATGTTTATACTTCGTGAACTACTTTGAACGCAATTTAAAGCTTAAAACTCTATGTATCTACTTTATAGTTCAGTTATTTTAATTCAATTCCATTGAGGACGCATAATTAATTCACGAAACGCAAAAACAAAGTCGTATAATCCATTTAAACGTACTCTTGCTTTTGTCCGAGGGTTTATCTACCCGCTACGTACCCGGTACCTACCCGGTACCTACCTTGACCAGAGGGATCATTCCGCATTAGAGGTCCGGCAGAGGTAGGGGACTGAGGTAGGTACATTAATATTCTAACTTTGTCGAACGTGTTTTGTTTTAGTCGCGAGCCCGATTTTGTTTTCGGTATGTAATTAGTTCCTTACTTATATCGTAAATTAATGTAAGATTTTATTTGTATATTGCATTGACTGACTAGGTAAAAGAGATTGCTTGTTATTAGTATATACCAAGGTCATATTTGTGTTACTGTACAAAGTTTTATGTGTATTCGTATTGTATGAGTGTTTTTATAACACATACCAATATAATCTCATTTTATATTTAGAAATAATCTGGGTCAAGGAAAATCTCGGCTATTATGTTGGACATTTATTCTAAGTAAAGTATATAAAGAACATTTATTTTATGGGCACATCAAAAAAACAGACAATGAACTACGTCAAAATAATAGCACATTTCTCCACGCTTTACTATCAACAATTTGTTCTGCAAAAGAACGAGAGCCATTAAAAAAACGAAAACACTCAAACGATTTAAAAAGCTTTGCGTATTTAAACAGAGCGAGAGGAATCCTCTAATTGCGGTGTCCTACAGGCAGGCACTGGCAGGCAGTGAGCCGATAAACATGAATAATGTCGTCCGATGTCCAAGGATGGCGTACCAACTTTATTTTCTTACTTTGTCACCTGCTTGAGTGAGATAACGCGCGCTCAGAGGATACTCGCCCATTTTCGCGTTAGATTCGTCTTTCCAATGGTCGTGCTCCAAATTCGGGACATTATGATTAATATGAGTTTTACAGTTAAAGGGGAACTAAGTTTCTATGATTTATAGAGTTTAATGGTATCTGGAACTGGGTTGTAACTTACTCTCGTTTTAGTGATGGAAAGATAATATGTGGGTTTCAGATTACGCTATCTGTGAACAGATGGTGCTAAAAGACATCAGAAATTATTAATCCTTCGTTATAGCCTTAAAATTACCACTTGGCACTTAGTACACAATCATGCCTCTAATACCACCATACCCATCTCAGATCCAAGATACGATTCCTCAGGCTACCTGAAAATTTTCTTACTTTATAAAGAAGTATTTAAATCTCTTTTCTATAGATCTAATGTAAAAGTAAATTATAGGTTGTATTGTTTTTCATGAACTGAAAACTATCTATCTATCATGAACAAAAAAATCTAGACTGCTTAACGTGGTCCCACGTTGGTCCGTTGAACGGCGTGAAATGTACATTAATTCCAGCTAAATCATAATACAAGAAGTTACGTACCATTTGTATTTCGATTAAAAAACAAGCATACTCAACTCAACAAGATATTAAAACAACAGATCTCGACTGCACCGCGTCACATTTGCAAGGCAAGTCGCTCAACAAAAAGCGTAACGAAACTCCTAACGCCTATTTAATGGGCACCCGACGCGACTCCCGACGCAATAGTCCCTGTAATTGCGAGCCAGCCTCCTGCATACAGATCAGACGCAGATGTTTCCAAATTAGCATTGTTTAGCTACTCCCCAGGAAATTTGTAATAATTACAGCGATTTGTCGCATTTCTTTGTTTCGTTAAAAATAAAAATCTTGTTCAAAGACCTTGTAACAGCATCGCGTGAAATAAACAACGGAAAATATTTCCCGAGCAATGAGACGAGTAAAATTTTATAATAAGTATAATTTATATCATATCATCTGTAACAATACGATTGTTAAGATGTTGACAAACAGTAAATCGTTTTACAAAATAAATCGTGTTTTTTATCCATAGATTAATAGGATCAATATATTACTACTATGATTAACCTTGAACATTCAATAGTGCTTCATCAACGGGGTTACATCACAAAGTCTCGCGCAGTAGGTAGGTATTACTAGGTTATATAAATTGCAGTATCCCTTCTCTAATAAGGAGTCAACATGCTTTTATCAGCACTCCTGTAAATAATCCAAAATTAATGAGCTTGTAATTAAACCGTGCGTTTAGACAAACATGGCGACCCCAGCTCACATCAAAGGCAAGGGATGAAGATTAAACAGAGCTGCGTACGCGCCACGTGCAGGCATTAGAACAGGGGCCCAAGTCTGCTAAATACAAATGCACCAATGGAGTCTCAATAGAGTGTCGATTGTGTCTCAGCTGATTGGATTTTGACATTTGGTATTCTCTTGCTGTTTAAATCCGAAGCCATTCTATCGACACTCCACCGACACTCCATTGAACTACTATTGCTCTTTTCGGTAGTCTGCTGTCAATTGAATTTGAATGGAATCGTAATTGTTGGTGCAAACGGTATTCTCTTCGCTATTTGACGTTTGTTTGACAGTTGTATCAATGGACTTTCAGTTGTAATTTGGCCATTCAACTGCCATCGAACAACGACACCTTTTTCGAGCATTTGAGAAGTAAAAAAAATAAAAAAGAACATAAAATTTAGCCATGAGGCCTTCAGCCGCATCATTGCGTTGGCGTATTTTGGCCCTTGCTAATGCTGCTGACCAAAGACGTCGCCTTTTGCGCCAGCGCCGCAAATATCGTGCAGCGGTAAGACATAATGTTGACGCATTTGATCTTCCTAAAGCAGTTTATAAAAGCTTTTCGTCTCGGGAAGGCGCAAGTGAGGGCTCTCATTGAAGAGCTGAACCCTTATCTCACCAGGCAGCGACATCGGGATGGGATATCCGTCGATTTAAAGGTTAGTTAGAGTTCAGTACTTACTTAATTCAGTTATGTTTTACTTAGGTACTTGAAAGGTACATAATTGCTAGTTACTAGTTATAGCAGATATATCATCAATCAAAACAGAGTCCCTCCACCTGAGGGAGCTGATGAAGAGAATCAGAGGCAGAATCAGGCATGTTTTATACTTGTCTTATGGTTCTGTGATTTGAAAAGTAAAAGATTTATAGGTATATGTACTTTGTTTATATAACATTTAATCAGCCTTAAATAACATATTTTTAATTTACAATTAAAACTAGGTACATTATGATCACAGCCTGCACAAGTTAACGTAATCAACTAACTAAACATTTTACTTTTTAAGGATTTAACAAGTACAACATTTTAAGAATTCACAAAAGACTTGTTGTTGTTTTAGGATGAAGATGATAGACTGAATCCACAGTACCACCAAGTCAATCCTGAGCTTCAAAGAGGCCGGGCACTACAGCAGGCTCTGGTTGAAAGGCTGTGAAGGGAAGGATTGTTATGTATAGTATAATTAATAAGTTTATATCGATAACAGTATGGAAATAATTATGTTATTACTTTGTTACAGATTTCAGATGGACATTAACAATAAAATTAGAGATTAGTTAAGATTTTCTAATTAAAAACATTACATGCAATTCCTAGTTTCATTACCCTATACTTTAAATAAATATATACCTATATTCACAGTTATTATATGTATAGATTACAAAGAGAGTTCTGCTGCCTGCATTGAGGACATTAAAATCCCAGTACCTATATTAAAATCTATATTATTATACTTACTAGAAGTAGGTTTTATACCTACCTAGATAAGGTTGACGCATTTGATCTTCCTGAGGTAGTTTATAAAACTTTTCGTCTCGGGAAGGCGCAAGTAAGGGCTCATTGAAGAGCTAAACCCTTATCTCACCAGGCAGCGACATCGGGATGGGATATCCATCGATTTAAAGGTTAGTTAGAGTTCAGTACTTACTTAATTCAGTTATGTTTTACTTAGGTACTTGAAAGGTACATAATTGCTAGATACTAGTTATAGCAGAGATATCATCAATCAAAACAGAGTCCCTCCACCTGAGGGAGCTGATGAAGAGAATCAGAGGCAGAATCAGGCATGTTTTATACTTATGGTTCTGTGATTTGAAAAGTAAAAGATTTATAGGTATATGTACTTTGTTTATATAACATTTAATCAGCCTTAAATAACATCTTTTTAATTTACAATTAAAACTAGGTACATTATGATCACAGCCTAATGTATAATTATTAAATAATCAACCAATTGTTGATTTACATTAAATTAAAATGCAACTTCTTAGAGAATCAACATTTTGCAAATAAACTGTAATGTGTGATAGGTGGTTCGGGCAGAGAAAAAGAATAATTGAACAAATGGTGTTTATTCAATAAATACAATTACACAATTTTAACATAATCAACTAACTAAACATTTTACTTTTTAAGGATTTAACAAGTACAACATTTTAAGAATTCACAAAAGACTTGTTGTTGTTTTAGGATGAAGACAATAGACTGAATCCACAGGACCACCAAGTCAATCCTGAGCTTCAAAGAGGCCGGGCACTACAGCAGGCTCTGGTTGAAAGGCTGTGAAGGGAAGGATTGTTAAGTATAGTATAATTAATAAGTTTATATCTATAACAGTATGGAAGTAATTATGTTATTAATTTGTTACAGATTTCAGATGGACATTAACAGTAAAATTAGAGATTAGTTAAGATTTTCTAATTAAAAACATTACATGCAATTCCTAGTTTCATTACCCTATACTTAATAAATATATACATATATTCACAGTTATTATATGTATAGATTACAAAGAGAGTTCTGCTGCGTGCGTCGAGGACATTAAAATCCCAGTACCTATATTAGAATATAAATTATTATACTTACTAGAAGTAGGTATAAACTTGCTTTTAATATTAAAAGTAGACAAGAAGCTTGTGTATTAAACTTACCACTCTCCACTGGTCCGGCGTCTTGGAGACGCAATCGGAGGATACGCTGTTAAGGAGAACTGAGCATTCAGCCCAAAGGCGTTTGGTCAGGCTACGTCCTTCCTTCGTCCTAGTACGGAGGCCAAGCGCCTGAAGCGCCAGCTCTTTGTGATTTTCTAAAAGATCTATAGGAGCAGTAATTAATATGCCCAAATCTTTGCAAAAAGTCTTCTTCTTTATTTAAATGGCGACTGTAGCCAGTAGCACAATTCCGTCAGTGTCACGTTAGTTAAAGATAAACGACGGGGATCATAATTTTCGAAGATGATTTATTATATTATTTAAGTTGAATTTGTCTTCAAAGATTTCAAACTTGTGTCAATTTACTTTTTTTGTTTTTTTCTTATACGTATGGAAGGCAAAGGGATCTAGCCCATACAGCCAAATCTTCAGTATTTTTTACTTTTTTCATGATTGGTAAGATTATTTAAAATGTATTTTTAATAAATGTTGATATTTATATCGTAAAAATTAATAATTTGTCGAAATCAATGTAATAAATTCACAAAAAAGTACTTAAAACGTATTTGACTACAAATTGTAGTTTATACTGGCATCATTGGTTTCATGGTAGTTTTAACAGGCAACATCGTCGACTATCCCATTGAGATACCATTTCCATCCAACTGACACTCCATCGACATTATATCGAGACTTTTATAAAATGTTAGCAGAATACCAAATTTGGCACAATGGAAATGGAATCTCAATAGGATGTCGATAGAATGGCAATAGTTGGTCGCTTATTGTCAAATAGCAGACTTGGCCCCCAGTATGTTTGACCAATATAACTTTTCTACTCACCAACATAGCTTTAAGCCATATAGTAAGAAGCATAAAGTCGGAATTCAATTAACATTGCATTTGAGTACAGGCAAAAGCTACGTTGTTTATATTGAGAGTTGACAGTGCAACTTGTGCTAACTATCATGGGATTTGTCGTGTAATAGGGTATGTTGGTAGCGAACACTTAAAAGTATAGATAAAAGCTTAAGTCCCTTACGATACATATTGGGGTTTTGTAATCTTACTAGGATTTTGTCAATGACACAAGTCACTGTCTTTGTCGTTGCTATTATAAAGTAAAATAACAGTAAAGTATTAAAAGCGTTTAAATGTGGATTCATTTATACTCTTAGGTATAAATTCCTAATTATGACCATTGCCTATTTTGTTTCTGCTAAGTATGTATTTACAGTTCGTTTTGCTTGTTATCCAAACAGAATTGACCTAAAAAATAAAAGCACCGTGCATACGAGTTAACACAAACACTATTATTCCACGGCATCACAAAACAACATATTCATATTCTCATTCCAGTGCGAAACCGCTTCCATTTGGCAGGGGCCCATTGTTTTTTCTATTCCCTCGCAAAAACCAGATTTCCATTTACGCAATCTGCGGTAAAAGCGCGCGATATTCGATATCGTATATCAACCTATCGATTTCAATACCGTTATAGCACAATAACCTAGATGCGTAAGCACTTAGGGATATGGCGGTAAAGTAGGTCACTCCCCAAGAGGTTGGCAGACTCCAGATAATGCTTGGAAGACACGCGAACAATGGAGGATGCATTCGTATTTAGAGCGGTCTTCACATTTAGCCATATTGCTGTTACATTCTACATATTTTTATATCCCTGGTATTCAATGATGAGTTTGTGGAAAACTATTTACTTAATACGTACAAGAGATTTTTAGTTACAGTTCACCTCGTGCTATGATACCAATTTAGTAAACTCCGGAAGCGGCTACCGCTATCAATAGGTATCGAAACTTTTAACAGTAGAGGGATGAATTTTCCATATTAGTATTCAACGCAGGTCGTTTTGCGTCTACCTTTGTCTGGACAGGGCCGGTCGTCCGATTATATTAATCCTACGTGCGTTTTGTGGCTGTACAGTTCTGAAATCGCTCCGGTGGCGAACTCTATGTGGTTCATTTGAATACCCTGTTTGACATGATTGGACAAGTTTCAATACGTCTGTTTTTAATGAAAGGAATCGATCGACGATATGTCGATGGGGAATGGATGTTTTTAATGAATGGAATTTGTTTGTTCATTTCTAACGCTTGGAATGACAGTAGGTAGTGACTGTACATATTATTATTTCGATACTTTAAATAACTGGACACATCTATCTAGAAACCCGAGACTCAAGATTACCTTTATACATTTAAATATGTTCTTATAAAATAAAAAATACTTAAATTTAAGTAAAATTATATAAGCGACGATGTGATTAGTTAAGTATATATTTTAATTACTTAGCATCAACCAATTCGACAACGATCTGAAAGCCGTCAGATACGATTCAATGTTAAAAAACACATAAAACTGATGAGTAATCACTATCAGGCTATTTGAAAAGTTCCCATTCATCCTGGAGTTAACATCCAACTAAGTTTCATTCGACTCTTTTTACCAGCCCGATCGAATTCGCGAAAACTGCTTTATTTCATGTAGTTTTTTTACATGTCCAATTTTTGTTGACCTTTCCGACTCCCCGCGTGGCTTCGTAAAATGTGAGGCGGGGATGGGAAGTCGCGGGTTATCGTGGGTCTCGCTCCGGTGGATGACGTTGCAGGGAACTCGGGAGTGCTGTTGAAGCCGACAATGTGTATAAATAGGCAATCCCAATTGCGATCACGTAGCTCTAACGAGCCGTCGCGACTATATGGCTGGCAGTAGCGATCGATCCCAACTGCATGATGGAATTTACTGACAAGCCTCGCGCATACACCGTATAGAGGTGATAGGAAATAAGCTGTCTGCGCGACAAAGACTCAGGCGAGCTGTTTGTTATTGCCTGACAACCAGTTTAGGTTTTATTTATTCGTGCATGCTGTGAAAATTGTGTGACGTTTATGCATAAAAAAGTTTGTTTTTTATCACATATGTATTTTTATATGAGTTAAAATAATTTATTATCGGTACGTAGGTACTCCATTCCGTAGACACAAACTATTTTTCGCAACGCACCATGTTTATAGGCCTTTCAATTTAATCCTGTCTACAATATCTGATGTAATGAAATGCATGAAATCAAATGTCTATTTAAACTGGACGTGTAATGTATTGGCGTTTTTCATCCTTTAACCATAATAAATGTCCGCCCAGTATCGGACTAACATTGATTTATAGCGGATCGAGGAGCTATTTAAAATTGCTTAATAAATTGTGGTGGTCGCGTCTGTGAACTATACCACAGATAGTGTTTAGAGTTGAAACTTAAATGATGTAGTCGAAATCAACAGTTTTTACGTATGGTAGATTATTTATTTGATTGTAATTAACTAAATTGAAGAAAAATAAAATACATTTTAGAACTAGCTTTCGCCCGTGTTATTCGAGCTCTGAATATAAAGTATTGGAATGCCAAATTTCGTCTAAGCCCCGTCAGGCGTAGGGTGACAAACTTTCCAATTACAATATTAATTACATAAGATATATATGTACCTACCTATAAATAGGATTAGTAAATAATTTATGTTAGTATTTTCAGGTATTATACGCGAATGAAAAAAAAATCTGCACGTTTTCCCATTACGTCGTTGAGAACACAACGCGACGTCTTCGCGACGGAAGTTCGCGGCGCAGCGCCGTTTTTATTGCCGTCTCAACAAGCGCTCAACCGTACAATTTGTAATAATAGCTCCTGTACTTGAATATACATTTTGGATCATTAATATCACGTACCTACATTAGCGAGAATTCACTACAATTAATACCTATTCAATGAACGTGTTTTGTAAGTGACCTCATAAACATGCTTTAGTAATGTTAGTTATCATTCAGTGATAATATATCTTGAAGAAATTCTCCAGCTTAGTGAATCGATTTACTTCTACGCTACTGGGGTAGGTCGATTTCAATAATACAAGTTGATTTTCCACAAAATATTGGAAAGTTTTTGGCAGACAATGCTCCATAAAAGTACACCCAAAATAGAGGCCGTGATCTAGATCTACATACATACCTATGTGTACAAAGCAGGTGATAGGTTTACAAGTGTTTTCCATTAGCGTAACAATCTGGGACATGCCATCGGTAATTTGCTTCAGGCCGTCTGATGTTGTCTAATCGTCCGCGTCGTTCACCTTTAATACGACTTTTTATTTTCTGCATTACTAGTTTCTTAATACCTTATAGTAAAAAGTTTGTAGTTTAAGGTATTTGATACAAAAGAAACAAATATAAATTCACAGAGAAGTTCTAGAAACGTGCTTCAATTTATATGGTTTTGAAATAAAATCTATAGAAGTCCAAACAAGATAAATAAATAGTGACTTCATTGTACCTATCCATTGTAATTCAACTGAATGTATAAACTATAAATTAATAACCTGTGCAAGTGTGCGTACTCAATACATTAATATTACCTACCAAATGTGAAACCATATTTTTATACGTTATACTTACAGAAAATTGGTAATTTAAATATTTAGTGTAGTCAAAAACCTAATTAGGGTAAACAACTTTCTCACAAACAAACATGCTTGAACATGAACAAAAACACATTTATTGAAGTGGAAGTGTTCCTTATTAAGCTTTGTTCAGTATTATTTATGAACAGTTTAACAAAGCAAATTTAGCTCTGTATAACGAACAACACACATGCCCAAATTTACTTGAAAACTTGTTACAATATGTAGGATAAAGCGTTGCAAAGCGGTTAAACTCCGACATTTCATTACAAGAATTTGATTTATCGGACGAGCTCTGAAATACTGAGCACGTAACACTGGGCACATAATTTGGACTGCAATCCGGTAAGCTATGTTCATGAATGAACTACGTGTGTTTTTATACGATTCAATCAATGGACTTTTTTTTTTGCTGCTAGATTGTGTAAATGAGGTAAGTCGTTTTGATTTTTGTGTGGTTTAAGGAAGTATTTATTAACTAGAACCTGGTGATAGCGCATTGCTTCCACGGTAGTGCGACTGAATTAGTTAATGTGTTTAGTTTTACTGATAGGGAAATCATTTTTCATTTCACTCACGGGAGGGTCAGTACCTGATTTTCTAGATGTATTCCCACGTATGACAAACATATGTGTGTGTGAACATGACTGTTTGTTGTGGGTGGATGCTAATGGTAAAAACTATATAAGGATATATTTCAAAGTATATAAGTTACCTGGCCGTGTGTACTTAGGTAATACCATTAGTTAAACATTTTTTCTACCGCTAATGTGACCAACATGTCGTTCTTTATCATGCATATTGCATGATAAAGAACGACATGCATATTGCATGATAAAGAACGACAATTGAAAAATATTGCATACCGAAGCGATAAATTCAGACAAGCAGAGAATTGGTGGTAATTAAAGAAAAAAGCTAAAGCATTAAATCATAAAAAGCACTTAAGCATTTTTAAATTGAAAGAAACAAAGGCAAAATGAAAACAGACAAGACATACGAGTATTGCAAGCGTATCGCTCTTAGCCGCTATAAATTGAAACAAATTATTAACTGGCAATAAATAAGGGTTCGAGAGGCTTCCACGATAACTGGCACGCTTCCAGGGAACGCTTTAGATAGGAAAAACCTCTTGTTTTGTGAACTGGGAGCAACTAGAGATATAAAACTTATGTGGATTATAATTTTGTGGTTTCAAAGAGAAATAAGAATGAGTTTAAGTAAAAAAAATCTGTAAGTAAGTATTTCTTTTATAGATAGGATATTATTTCATTCCCAAAACTAAACGAAACAATCTGTGAAAAAACATCCTTTATTTTTATACATTTTCCTAAGAATAAAGAAGCAACAACAGCAATAAAACAACGTTACAGATGGTACTTGTTACCATCGGGGCAGGGTCTAATGGGCAGTGAAAACACGAAGTCATTATTGTCTTGAATTTAAAATGTTGCCCGAATATAAATAAGATTAAAGTTAGGTGTTGCCTGAATAATAAATTAATTCGTAGCCATATTTTATTTGATCTGGTACCTGATATTTAAAAGGTGATTCAGTGGATCTATTAATCAGCAGTAAATGTATCAAAAGGGATGTTATGTCCAAAATTTTATTCAAAACTCAAGGCATATTAAGTGTCAAAAAATATACACCCTAAAATGAGATGAGTTGCAGAGTTCAAAAAGCACTATCTAGCAGCTTTTCCACGCCATTGGATCTGACGTCTGACGCGGCAAGCACGGTGACGTGTGAAAAATGCCTCCCTCCAGACACCCTGTATAGCTTTATTACGTAAAAGATGTTACGAATTTTAAAATTAAATATTTTAGGAATCATAGTTAAATGTTTGTATATAAATTGAAATGTTGCGGTGCCATAGCGATTTAAAATAATTGTAGATAGTTCGAGAGGTAACGAATAGAGATTTTAATGTTACATTTTTCCCTTCTTTACTGAAAAAACTATGTGAATACGTAGATGCCACAAAAACTGTATATAAAGCAAAAGTATGTGCCTAAACTCTAACCTAGCATGTTTAATTCAATTCTGTTATATAATTTTGGGCATAATGGAACGGAACTCAATGAATCGTGATATAGATAAAGTAGGACTCACATTCAGTCTTTTCTAGGCTTACCCTATGACGTGGGGACCAAACTAATCTTCTCACGACGTCGGATCGGTCCAGTTTGGGCGCACTTATCCGTGAAGGTTGTCGTCGGATCGCTATGCGGGTAGAATAATTCCTATTCGGGCTTTGTTGAAAGATAAAGTGCTTGTGGCCTTTCTTACTACAGCTTAGAAATGTCAGACCAAGTAGCTCTTTGTTCGTAATTCGTTGCTAATCTCTGTCGTAACAATTTTTGCAAATTTATTATGAAAATCAGTCATAGAATAGAATCGTGGTTCTTTAAGGTTTGTTTCATGTTAGTTAAAATTAGTGATGACTCTGACCAACCAAAGATATGAGTAAAGTTATTTTGTATAGAAGTTTTTACAGGTTTTACAATCTATTCGAATGTAACATTGAGTCATAATCCCAAGGACATTAAGTATTCAAACATAAAATACAACATTTTAATTTTTAATTCATTATATTAAGCCACCGTATTACGTGGCTTCAAATCTCCGCCCCTCGGTGGGAGCACTAAATCTGTAGATCCCCATCGATTGCCAATAATGCCTGTAATTACTGCCCCCACAGCCTCAAGCTGTTAATCTTACTTAGGCTTATGCTCTCGCCCGTGCCAAGTTTAGTTAAAAATTATTGCTAGTACAGGTAGGTTCATTAATGTTGTTTTATATTTAAGCGAAGGCCTAGTTACGGTTATTTACGTAAAATTTTATAGAACACGCCCTACGATGGTCTGGATTGTTTTGCTGTATTAGCGTGGCGGAATATCGCTATGACCAAAACCAAAAAGAAGCAACCTTTACTAAAGCGTGTTACATAAATAATATCAAATTTATTTGCATAATAACAATAACCATCTAATTAGATATAAGTAAGGTGTGGGATATATACCTATCTACTATTAGATATAGAAACAAAAATTTCTCTTCCATTAGAATGAACCTCCATAGTTCTCAAATTGATAACTTATTAAATAAACGAAAATTAAACCAAATTTATCACATTTGAATCATGAAATATAGAAAATCGTTCCTCTTGGTTTGGAGTTGGTGAAGCTAGTCACGTGGTACCGTTCAGTTATCCTCGCCCGCGTCGCGTCGCGCGGTGCGCCGCGGGTTTGATACGTTTCTAGTGGGAATAACGTATACAGAACCAAAACTGGAAAAATGTAAAGATGCTAAAAGTAAAATATGTAGTATAAAATTCCAAGTATTTTTGCGATTTAAAACCAGCTTCTTTCAAACCAATTGATCTAAGTATGCTGGTTGATTAAAAATCGTCCACAATGATTTTAACTACTATCTTCTCGGCAATTCAAACAGGTCGCTCTGTTTCTACATTTTTGATATTGGAAAAAACCTCAGTGTTTTAGCAAGTTGGAACCACATATCGATCATAATATCATAGTTGTATGTCAAATACATTCCTTTTTTTTGTATTCATAGTTTTAAATTTATCGCCTAATATCCGGTGCGCCTAAGCCCTTCGTAACGTAGTCAAGTCTACTAGAAAGCAGATATATCTGTCGAGACGTCCCGGGAGCTCCATTAGTAGTCAGGAACTTCTCTGCACAGTCACGGTTCTGGCCAAACGCCCTCGCAATTGTTTGGGGAAATTCGCTCCGTGCTGGCGATGGTTATCAGATAATGTTCAGCATATATTTTCATGCTTGTTTGAAATGATTTTATTTATGTTTAGTTATCGTCTAGGGATAATATTATTGTATGATAGTATAAAAATAGGTAAATAATTCTAACTCTGTATCAGAATTGATTCAGATCCCTCTTCAGTCGTTATTGCGTAAAAAAGCAAAAAATAGCTACATATCTCCAAATTAATGCATTAATATCCATTACTAGGAAAGGCTAGCATCACAACCACTTATTTCTTAAAACGTTTTAGGAATCAAGACATATACAGACATAAGACTGAACTAAATTATATTGATATGTCAAGTAACCAAAACAACTGTAATTTTTAACAACTGTAATCTTTAAAAATAAATATTTTTGTTGGAAGCTACAAAAACAAGATGAACATAAAATATTCACACGATCCGTCATTCACAGTATCCATTACAGGAATATCGTCATTTATGTACCCTAATAGGCTAAGTTGAGACGGTCAATGTGACATGCGACACCCCTACTTTCCACCCCAATGAAATCAAATAAAAGCATTATATTGCGGACATTTATCTGAGACATCCAAAACATCTATACGACCGGGGATCAAAATTGGAGACAGAGAGACATAAATAAGCAACTCATCTTGTATGCCGAAGGGGATCTCTAAAACACGTTGCTAATTTGCTTTAATAAAGTTGTACTTTTAGGATTTTTATTGTGATTATTTATGAAACAAAACGTATTTATGCCTAAAGGGAAATTAAAAATGAATATTATAAATCTGTAAAACCTTTGAAAAAAAAATTAAACATTTCGTATTACTTCAAAAGAGCAACATCAAATGATCTGTGCTTTTGTGGTTCTACTTAAATTTAAATAATGTAATGTATATCCATTATATGGCATTTTTTTATTCTACCATATTATGTAACCTAGTGTTTATTATCTTTGTTAGGTACAACGGTGAACGGTGAACTTACAGTGATGTACGCTTGCCCAGTTACAATTTAATTCAATACTGCGGCTGCAGTATTTCAAACAAAAAAATACAACCATACTGGGAGCAAATACACCAAACCTATTGTACTGAACATCAAAGAGTTTGCGATTTGGGGTGATGGATTAGTCCAGTATCGGTGTTTATGCCACGTGCCGACAGAGATAAGAGCGGGATGGGATATATGTAATACTAAATGATAGTTTAGCCCTGGGGTCTGATCGTGTAGTTTATTGTCTCCCTCGCAAAGTACAGCCAGATAAAATACAGATGTAAAGATTGCATAAAATTAATCAAGTTGCCTTATTCAATAGATCAAATCGATGGAGATATTTTGATATGGATTATTGAGTTTTATTGGTATGGCTTTGACAATTGTGATTTTTTGTTATGTGGGTTATCGTTTCATACACAATGTTTTGACACAAACAGCGTTGAGTAACTTATAGTCTGTAAATTGCTATATTCATTCCTGGTTAGGTATATTGTTGGCGTCTGTTGTCAATAATGCCTAACAAAAATATTATATAAATTACTAAAACAGTGTTGTATAAGCATAATAATAAACTTTGTGTTTACGAGTAAACGATCCAATTTATATTTATAATTTGGTAATATTCAGCAACCTATTAATATAAAGCAGGGCGCACAATCTGTAATATGATAAAATGCCCCCAGTTCTTGCTCCCGTTTACTCTAAGCCATTTCCCCCAAAAATTGAATTAATTCCAGGCAAACAATCAATACTGGTATCAATAATAACGCGTAGGCTTTTTTATTCGCCCCTTAAATGTATTGAGCATATTAATTAGGACTTTGAAATAGATCTATAGAGTGACATTCTAATAAAACTTTATATTTTTAGTTCCTAATTTTGTAGCAAAGAAAACCTCAATAAATGTAATTAGCTATGGTTATTCAAAAAGACAAAACTTAAACAATAATGTCATTACATTTACAAATTCCTGGGTGCTACGAATCGTAATTATGGTGAAAAACTTTTCTAATTACGATCATAAAACCGCAAAGTTACGATGTCAATATTTAAGCGGTCGGGCCGCTTGAAGAGCTATAAACGAAACATGCAAATATACTGATTTAATTAACAAATTGACATAAAAGTAAGTCATGATGTCTTTGATTAAATTTCCTGGATCATTTTTTATAAACAGCCTATTTGGATCAAAACGAAATAGAGCTTGTAATAAACCAGATTGCTGATATACTACAAATAATACTGCTTTGAAAGAACGATTTATTGTTCTTACCTATTTATAGACTTTGTGGTAATAAGGTTTTTCCTGGATGGGATTCCAACTAATTCCAACAAATTATCGACTAGGCTAATAAAAAAAATATTTTTTAATAATGTTACGTATCACGTCAACAGGTTCGAACATTATTATCATCCTATTTTTTTTCGATCACAAGGTTCTAAGTTTTGACATTGACATAAAAAAACACATTTTATTTGCGGCAAGAAAAGATACCATCCGAACTTTCTTCATAAAGGGAACTAATACATTTTGGGAAACAACTTTTTCTTCTATTTAATATTGTTGAAAGGGTTCAAGCGAGAAGTGTAAGTACCAAGTGACTGATGTGTTTTGTTTGCATAATGTAATAGCTGGTACGGAAAAGTCGATTTTCTCATTTTTCCATTACCTAAGTTGTTTCGGAGGTATAATAATAAAATAAAAGTTAAATGTATAATTTTTGTTTCTATGATCAGAATTTGTGATACATGAACAAATTTGGAATTTTAGTGAAAGAACAACATTTTTTAATCTGAATGTTACTTTCTACAAGGTATTTAGAATATCTATGTACCAAATATACTATAATAGTTCGCCCATTCATGACCTTTATTTTTATTTCCGTAACCTAATTAACCAAACACATTACTAAATTCAATACCTATTCAAATCACGTTACCATCGATTCTTGCTCAGTAATGAACTACAAATGAACTCGCATCAATCACGCCTCGCAGTGATTTAATGAGATTATTTCCTAATACTGAAGGACAATTTCCCGGATAACCATATTACGTAGGCGCATGTTGAGACGAATTTTCGATCGTGGATGCTCCCCAAGCGTCGATAGTAGGGGATTAATTTGAAAACGGAATTATAATCGAGACAGAAGATGACTTTGAGTTATTAATAAATACTTGTGTCGGAATGAATAGATTATTTTTCAGCGGCCCGCTTTTATGCCTTCTTTGTATTGTATAAACAACGTTCTGTTATTTGAAATGTTGTGATTACATATTTTAGTAACTTTTCTATACCTATGTATAGAATATATTGTTTTTAAAATGTTTTATTTTTTAAATATGTAGGTAATTCCAAATTCAATTTGATTTCATTATTTTGAGAAAGTCGCAATGCTAACAATACAAAATACAAATTAGTGAGTCTCAACACATATCTTACTAAATAAACAACTAAATGCAACGTACACTATATTTTCATGAATTTTTACTGCACTTAAATAGAATAAAATTTCTTCAACAATAAACAGTAAAGAGAAACATTATGCGAAGGGAATATGTTTATGCTGGCGTTTTGCTGCGGCGCATGTACCTAGCACACAACACATGACTTTTTATTATGATGCACTTAAGTATAATGTTACTTTTAAATAAAGACTAGTGCACTTAGAATTCTTTAATAACCTCGTATAGTACTTAGATTGTTTCTCACTTTGGTGAGTACAGGATTATAAGCGTAATGATAGGAATGCTTGGTTAATATTTATGTCATTTACTTTCCAATTAATTTGTTTTGTCTCATGGTCGATTGTTTTGCCAATGTCTTAGTTGTGACGTAGTAAAGGGTAACCATTGAAATGAAATGAAATGAAATGAAATAAATTTATTCATTCAAATAGGCCTTCACAGGCACTTATGAAACGTCGACTCTAATGCTCGGTTCGGAAGGTTGCTTTTGCTGAGAAGAGCCGGCAATAAACTCAGCAATTACTCTTTTCAAAACAAGTTTTAACAATTTCTTTAACAATAATAATATTAGTCCTGATAGAACGAGCGCTATACCCATGCCTCGCCATCGTTAATATAATCGTTTATACAATAATAAGCCTTCTGTACCAAAGCTGACTTAACTCGTTCCTTAAATTTATTCATAGGCAAATCTAAAATATTTGTGGGGATTTTGTTATAAAACCGTGCACCAAGTCCTAAAAATGATCCTTGCACTTTCTGTAGTCTATAAGCAGATGTTACAAGTTTACGCTTATTTCTAAATTTTTCGTGAAAAGACTAATGTTTTGACGGACGAATATTATGTTTGCATAAATGTACTGTGATGCAACTGTGAGAATATTAATTTCCTTAAATTTATCTCTGAGGGAAGCTCGCGAGCTTAAATTATAAATAGCACGGACTGCTCTTTTTTGCAAAATAAAAATTGTATCTATATCAGCTGCTCTGCCCCAAAGCAAGATACCATAGGACATAACACTATGAAAATAACTGAAATAGACTAATCTAGCTGTTTCTACATCCGTAAGTAGTCTGATTTTTCTAACCGCGTAAGCTGCTGAGCTGAGCTTCCCCGCAAGACATGATATTTGGGTGCCCCATTGAAGTTTTGAATCTAACGTAATACCCAAAAACACTGTAGACTCAACAAGACTGAGGGCTTCATTATTTAACATTAAATTAGAGGCCATCTTTTTTACATTGGGTAATGCAAATTTTATACATTTAGTTTTTCTTGCATTTAAAACTAGATTATTAACAGTAAACCAATTTAATACCTCAGATAATGCACCGTTTACATCGTCATATTTGAATTTCTGTCTATCAACACCAAAAATCAGTGAGGTATCGTCAGCAAACAGTACAATTCCACAGGTATTCTTAACATAGAACGGAAGATCATTTATATAAATTAAAAATAGAAAAGGTCCCAAAATTGAGCCCTGGGGCACCCCCATATGCACAGGAGAACCAGACGATTTAACTCCGTTGACATCTACAATTTGAGTTCTCTCACTAAGGTACGATCGCATCAAATCAAGTGCTGTACCTTTAACTCCATAATACTCTAGTTTACGTATAAGTGTTTGGTGGTCAACACAATCAAAAGCCTTAGATAAATCACAAAACACCCCAATGACGTTCTGTGAATCCTCCCAACAGTTAAAAATATTTTTCAAAAGTGCTACACCCGCATCAATAGTAGAACGACCTTTTGTGAAACCGTATTGTTCACCATGAAAAAGTTTATTAAAATTAAAATGAGAAAGCAGCTGCTTTAAAATAATCTTTTCGAATATCTTACTCAGAACTGGTAAGATAGACACCGGCCGATAATTAGTTGGATCAGAAGGATCTCCGGCTTTAAACAAAGGAATAACTTTACTATATTTCATCAAGTCTGGAAATTTACCGCAATCTACGCATTTATTGAAAATTAAAGCTAGATGAGGAGCTATGTCTACAATGATATTTTGTAAAACAGTTACAGATAAATCCCATAAGTCCCCAGTACGTTTAACTTTTAAGCTTTTAAAAGTTTTGATTATGTCAAGAGGTGTAATGTGCCTAAACTTAAGTACTTCTACACATTTCGTTACATTGGTTTGCAGTATTAATTCAGCATTTCGAGGCGAGGAATCTAAGGAGCTAGTTGTAGAGACAGGTATGTCAGTAAAAAAATTATTGAAAGTATGAGCAATTTGATCATTATCGCTAACACTGTTACCGTTAATATTAAGTTCAATGCTTTTATTGGTGGTTTTAGTATTACCTCGTTCTGCGTTTATAATGTTCCAAGTAGTTTTTACTTTATTGCTCGATTTGCTAATTTTATTTCTAAGATGAATAGCCTTGGCTAAAGCACAAGTTTTTTTAAAAACTTTTGAATATTTTTCACATACTCTAGAAAATCGATATTTTTATTAAATTTTTTCATACCATATAGCTCGTACAACTTAGCTCTACTTTTATAAATACCGGCAGTTGCCCAATCATTACATTTGGCTTTACTGCTTTTATTAAAGGACTTAAGATTAAACGTTTTATCAAATTCAAATTTTATAAAATCAAAAAGTTCTTTATATAGGCTATCTGGTTCATCCTGTGTCATATTAATTAAATTAATATTTTTACTAATATTATATTTGAATCTGGCCATACGATTTACAGTTATAGGCCTACATGTAACTTTTTGCGGTTTATCTACTGTTTCATTTAAAAATACTACTTTCTGACCACAATGATCTGAAGTTAAATCAGTTATTATGGATTTTTCAAGTGCATCACAGTTACAAAACACGTTATCCAGACAGGTGGCAGAAGTTGCAGTAATTCTGGTCGGCTCTAGAAATAAATTGTTTAAATTAAATGATTTGAATAAGTTAATAAGCCTAGTTGTTGAGGGTGACTCAATCAATAAGTTAACATTAAAATCGCCACATACTATTAGATCCTTATTACAAGTTTGAGCTTTCTTCAAAGCATCCTCTATAACTAATTCAAATACACTATAATCACCTAACGGAGGAGGCATTTGTAGGCATGTTTATTTCAAAACTACTGAATTAAACAATACATCATAAAAATATCTCCAAGTTTATCCGAATAAAGGATATTTCTATTAAATTTCAAATCCGAACTCAATGCAATCTCACTTGAAGCTATCATGTAATACAAAAAACAATCTTCGTACTAATGGGTTTTCAGATCAATATCCCCAGTGGAATTGTGAATAAAGTACCTATAGAGCTTCAAAAATTACCGCATTATTCCCGCACAAGATCTAAAGCTGAGCATGGCAACCACTCAAATTAGCTGGGCAACCACTCATGAATACCGCTGTCTTGTGCAACGAAAACGGCATGTAAACTGGCTGCGTCTTCATTTCATTAGGGTGAGCCTTGCTCCGTCTTAAGTCACCCCTCCTGAAGGTAACACTGGGTGTGAGTAGAACAATCACATAAGTACTTTTTGCTTCGTTTTTGTCCCAGGAAATTTAGCACAGAAATTTTAAAAAATCTTATTTATCTATAGGACTTTCATATCTTGAGGGTTAAGTATGACTTAAATACCCACATTTTCTTTTTACTTTGAGATTATTTTCTGAGTTCTAAAATTTCCCGATTTTCACGATAGCTGATAGGTATTACGTATACGTGTGCTCTTGCAACAAACAGTTCTGAATACGAAACACAACTTTTTTAATTATTAATAACACCTAAGTTATAACTACTAATGAAGATTATCGATATACCTACGGCAAAATTATAATAAAATTACAATTAGGTACCATAATTTACTTGAAATTCCCTAAAAATGGCTAAAATAAAGTTACGTCACTTGGCAACTGAGTTTCTAAACCTCATCGAGTGGCTTATGTTTGCTCCACACATTGCATTAGGGTATTTCTCAGTACGCGACGAAAGATTCTCTCCTCGAGATGTTATTCCAATCCAACCTAATACAATTTGTTGCACATAGTTTTTTGTTACTTAGAGGAAGTTTGAAAACCAACTATATATTTTTAGTTTATACCTACTATTTAAGTCTGAAAATAGATAGTTATTTACTGATAATTATTCTAGGCTGCAATTTCATGTATTACTTTTAAAAGTTATGCTAATCATTTATTTTAACACTATCTTTAGTCAATTGAATATAAGCAGATATATTATCTATCAGTCAGTATACAAAAAAAACAAGTGTTAAAATCAAATAAACTTCAAATTACGGTTAATTTAGTTATGTATAACTATGTAAACATTACAGAGGTAATTAATTATGTTCATTACGCCTGAGTCTCATATAACGTGCATATATTTACCTACCAACGCTCTTCCTTATCACAATATACTTGCATAGAACGCAGTAAATTACGTCATAATGTATGTGAGTTTATTATGTAAATAAAACGACCTACTTAAGTACGTCCTTCTAAAAAACTTACACGTTGTTTAAAAGAATACAACCGTTTATATAAGTAGTAGGAATGTTAGAAATAATTTAAAATAATTATTCTGCACACAAATGATTTTAAGTGTCATTTTTGTATTAATTCTCAAGGCTATTATTTGCTACATAGGTACCTACATTAGAGTCGTCGTCTATCCTTACGTAGAAGCGTGCTACAAAAATGTGCTACATTGTGCTACGAAAGTGAGCTTCCAACTTTGTCGTAGCCCTCTACGATCGCACTTGAAACTTGATAATGATACTAATTTGATTTTAACTCACTGTAAAACGAATCCAATTGCGCCCGGATCTCAATTAAAAAGCAATGTTACTCGTGAACTTGTGATATTCTTTTAATGATGCTATTTTCGTTTTAATTCTTTGCCTAACTGCTGTTTTAAAACTAAAAAGTAAAAATAGGATTTCCGTAGATATAATCGATAATAACGGTAAATATACTTTCTGACTATTGTCTCCGTAGCGGTAAGTAAATAGATATTTTGATACAGTTACTGATAACTCAATTATCTTCAAAAACATTAGGTTTTTATTGCGAAAATTAGGGCTTCATTACATAGAAATATAACAGACCTGGAAATTTAATCCAAGCCTCTCAGTCTCAAGTTGACCTTAATACCGCTCTTCGCAGAGATTCCTAAATATTAGGACGCAAAATAATATTTTCTGAAATCACTTATTAATATTAACAAAGGAACACCCATTAGTAATTTCTTCTTCACCCGGAAAATTCAAGGCCTTTCGCAAGCTGTTTAATAATGGATGCTAACAAAAACCTCATCGGAGGACAAGCGCCAAAAGTTGTCAGTGCGTGACCGGACTTCCTATTATATTTGCCACTACAATACCGTAGGCAACAAAAACGTAGGTACACGTATATTTCACAGCGAAAGGGTAAAAAGCCACAAGCCTCCGCCCCACTTGCAGCTAAGTTGGGTCGGTGCTAGCAAAAAGTTAAATTGAAACATCCCACCGTGCTATACTAACTCGATATACTCGTACATAAGTGCTAACGTAGCTCAACTACACACACATGCATAAACCGTATATTAAAACTATATAAGCAGTGTGACTGTACGCTTTGTTTTGTTCATAGTTTTAATACATAAACATAATCTGTCTTTTAATTAACCAGTATATATGTTCATTTGCTCGGCTGAGTAAATTTTCATTCATATTATTCAATATCTTCTAAGTATAACAATGTTTTTAACATGTCTATACTATAGTAGTTTTAGTGACAATATTATAATTGAGGTATTTTAAATGCCTCAAATCAAAGTTTAAAATTGGTGTCGATATATATCACTATCCTCCACTTTAGGGGATAGTTATTGAAAATAAAACCATATTTTTATATACCCTCAGGAATCTATCAGTACAAAGAATCGAGCATAAGTAGCAGACAAAAATAATGAGTAACAATTATCTTGATTAAGACGTCAGAGAAAAAATCCAATTGTAACAAGATTCGAAAACAAATTTAAAGTTTGTTGAATTGTGGGAAAGAAGCTGAGAGCTCTTCTAAGTGCTTTGTTTGATGTGTTTGACTTTTGGGAATCGATATTAAGTTTAAAGATCAATTTGAGGAACGATTTGATTGCTCTTCGTTCAGTCAAACAAGGACTGGGTCTCAATGATTTACGGTATGTAGGGTTGCCTCTCAAGAAGTTTTACGAGTTAGGTGAGCCGCCAGGTGTAGTCTCGAACTTTTTTAACAATATCTTTTAAGATATAAATGTACCTAGTTTTCCCACCGATTACCACATCTGAGTTTTATAACATTTCAATAAATGTTAAATGAAGAAATTTTTATTTATTTAACTTATTAGAGTTAATTAAAGATACCTTATAAAAACATCTAAAATCGATTTTGACAAAGTATAACGTTATATATATATTACATATCTTTACATTTTTGTTACTCAATCCCTTAAGAGTTTGATTAATTCGTGAGATACCTTTAAAAAATGCCTTTAATAACTTACCCAAAGTGACGTTAGTATCTTTGTTAATTTTGAAGTTTGTCATAGCTAACAAATCGACTCGCTATTAGAATTTGAATTAATTGTGATACACACAGCATCTTTGTTCGGCCCATTTCAATATAATGCAACAGGACAGATCAATATATACGTTAGTCCTACTGATTCTCGTGATTTATTCCTACTTAAATACATGTTTTATCGAAGTAAATGATGTATAAGTATTTTTTCCTACAGACTGTAAAATATGTTTTTCTTTTCAAAAAATATCTTAAATTAAATTATTCATAACCCCCGTGTGTATAATTATTAAATTTTAATTTCTCATTACTACCTTTATAATACTGCTGTACAATTATCACTGCAGTGAGTCTCAAAACACGAAGAAGCATTAGTCAAGTGTAATAGCAACCTCGTAATTCCCAACTCTAAGTGTTCCGCGGCTTTCGTCTCTATAAATTAAAGTGATTTATAGACCAAACTTAGGAGACTTGCAGAAACTTTTGTCGTTGTGTAAGGAATGAAAAAAAAAACAGATTTAACACGGAGACTAATGAAAGAGGCTCTTTGTCTACTCCCCGCTGCGGTTCACTTTACGCCTGTACTGAATGGGTCACGATAAAAAAACGCCCGAGTATGAATTTTATTTTACGCACTTCAAGCCTGAATTTTCGCGAGATGGAACCGCGGTTTTATTTTACTGATTCATTGGCACATCCGACTGGAAAATATGATGTAATATTAACATATTTAGTGACTGGGTGCCTGAGAGATAATATTACTTTAACCTATCATAATTCATGTGAATTTATTTTTACGAAACCTTCATGTAGGTACGACATTTTGAAACAATCTGAGGAAAACGTTAATCGCATATTGTGTGTATATTATTCTCTTTGATTACCTCTTAAATAATAAAGGTGTTCTATTATTTATATAAGACATTACCACTAGACCATAATAATGGAGTTCTCAAACATCATAAATCTCCCGTGAGAATAATGAATCGACTTCGTGATCCGGAGCTCCAGCTTTCAGTTACTTATGAAACCATTTAAGCTTTGGCGCAGTATAAAGGCAGCTATTTGGATGGTAATTTGGTATATTATTCTTCTCAAATATCTGATCTAGCTATGTTGATTATCCGATAGCTCCGCCTCCAAACTATGTAATCTTATACGGAATCCCTCGGGGAATTGAAGTAGCCCGCAAACGGAAACTTATGTCCTTGACCTTGAATATATTAGGGTTTTGAGGGCATAGTAACAAGAGTAATAAATAAAAATCTTCCTATATTTTTTTGGAATATGATTCATTAAATTTCACATAGGTACTTATTTATGCTTTCATTAAATGATAACTGGTTTTTATTTGTTGAATATTGTTTGACAGTTTTATAGTAGGTATATCATGGCTCGTAAGTTACCTAAAAGATGACCATTATACACAAGTCTAAATCTATACTAATATTATAAAGAGGAAAGATTTGTTTGTTTGTTTGTTTGTTTGTTTGTTTGTAATGAATAGGCTCAGAAACTACTGGACCGATTTCAAAAATTCTTTCACCTTTGGAAAGCTACATTATCCCCGAGTAACATAGGCTATATTTTATCCCTGTATTCCCACGGGAACGGGAACTACGCGGGTAAAACCGCGGGGAGGCAGCTAGTCAGATATAATCAACATACTCTCAGGTAACAATAATTATAACCAACGGTTAGTAAGCTCACTAAAGACATTAGATATACCTGAATAATATATTTTTATGAAAAAAGGACGATGTAACTAAAACATTTGCTACTTAGTTTTTTCCAAATTTAATACACCACCTAAAATATATGTTGACATCAAAGTCACCCCAAAGATGTGGGTCAGGTGAATTAAGGTCAATGCGTTATTTGATCTAATAAAAATTGGTTTTTGGACTTACGATGTTTTGGTGTTATTCATGCATAGTTTAAATGATCATTATCTATTTTGTATAAGCTATTAAGACCACATGTTCACCATGAAATTGAACCTAGAAGGAATCTCTCGCCACTGTAATATCATTGCATTAAAACCTCTAATGTAATTGACATAATTACGTTATTCTGAATAAAACTATTTTGAAATACATATTTTAATTGATTAACATCGTAAGAATAACGATCGTTTTCCAACAAACACACACAGGCATAATAAATTCACTCGTCTGCACTGCACTTTAATGCGTCCTGAGGCAATTTACACATTTACCTGCAAAGTAGTGTTCCGTGTCGGCGGATCTCACAGATAAATGGAATGATCAGAGCAAACAAGCGCGAAGGTTGTCGATAAAGTGTCTGCTACAAACTTACAATGTTAAGTTTTCTCAGCAACAGAGTGAGTGCTTCATAGCTAGGCTGCTCTACTCAGATAAGGGTACGTGAAGTTTCCACGAGTGTATTAAATAACTTGGGAAAGCTAATATTTTTCATACCTGTTTGAGTTTTCTCGAAAACTTTTGTCTGAAATTAGTTTTTGGACTCTTGAGTGTTTTTTGTGTCCTTGTGTCCGTGTGCCCTTTATCGGGCATAGGGAATATCTTTACCACCAACTCTTTTGGTAGATTCTGACACAATTTATTTGTCGGGAGTATTTTTCTATACACTAGCAACACCACCAACGAAATACGCCAAACATTTTAGAAAAAAAAAAGTTTGACGTTTGAGGTGTCATGGCGGTACCAGCTGTTTTATCTTGCGAACTCGTGAACTCGTAAATAAAAATTTCATCAACGTGCATTGTTCATTTTTTGTATTGGAAGTGGTAAGTAATTCATTTATTTTGTGAAATTAGTCAATATTATTGATTTTAGAGGCAATATTTTTGGAAATACAAAAGAATTTTTCATATTTTGAACGGTTATTTTTGGTGGGAATATAGCCCCCGTTGCCCGGCTAGATCATCTAGAGGTGTACATATTCAATTTAATATTTTTCTTGTATTTAACAGGCTTCTGGAGATAAAATGTCACGAAGATACCTAAAGGACCAAGAAATTGAGAGTGCTTTAGAGGACATTTTTGGAATTCCAGACAACTGTGACTCGGAAGATGGATTGGAGTCTGATGAAGATGGGGAATATAATTCAGATAATTTGCGAAATATATTAGAAGGTTCTCCTGCTCCGGATGCAGCAATTCCTGAACAATTACAAATTCCGATTCCACCAGAAGCAAATGCCACATCTCACCCTATCTCTGATTCAATAGACTTACCAGAGAGAGATGAAGAGCCAGAGCAGTCAAGTGAATGTGAAGAGTCAAGTGAATGTGAAGAGTCAAATGAGTCTGAAATTGAAGAAGATGAGACATGGAACAAGAAAATGTGGATCAGTCGACCAGATGCAGAGGTTTTTGACGAAATATCAATTGCACCCACTTATCTGCTGAATAATAGATGCCGTCCAGTAATACATCTAGATAAATTTTTCAGCGATGATGTCTACAATTTGATAGTCACACAAACTAATTTGTACGCAGAACAGAGCAGGATTCGAAACTGGACTCCAGTTGACAAAAATGAAATTCGTGCTTTTTTGGGTATGATTGTAATTATGGGATATCACATTTTACCACAAATAGATTTATACTGGTCAACAGACCCAGGATTCAGGGTAGAAGAAGTAGCCAGTGTTATGCCTATAAAACGTTTCATAAAAATATTGAGAGCACTGCATCTAAATGACAATACTCAGCAACCTCAACCAGGACATCCAGATTTTGATAAATTGTATAAATTGCGTCCTTTACTAAATCTGCTTAGTAACAATTTTCAAACGAATGCCAAAAACTCGTCATCACAAAGTATCGACGAAAGTATGATCCTGTTCAAGGGAAGATCAAGCCTAAAGCAATATATGCCCTTGAAGCCCATCAAAAGGGGCTATAAAGTGTGGTGTCGATGTGAAAGCAAAACAGGATACTTATACGAACTTGAAATATATACAGGAAAAACTGGTCAAGGAACTGAGACAGGTTTGGGAGCCAAAGTCGTAAAGAATCTAACAAGAAAACTAATAGAAGAAGAATTTGAAAAACATATCACATTCGATAATTTCTTCACTGATACTGCCTTGATGCAGTACTTACACGAGAATGATTTATATGCCACTGGAACGGTTAGGAGAAATCGATCTGATTTACCATCTATGGTAAAAAGGAACAAAAACTTGAAATTGACCAAAGGAAACTTCAAGTGGAGGACAAAGAATGATGTGGCATTTGTAGTGTGGCAAGACACAAAAGAAGTACTGATATTGTCGACTGCTTTTCATCCCAAAATAGGAACTACTTATGTTTCAAGAACACAGAAAGATGGCTCCAGGCGACCTATCAAATGCCCAAAGGCTATTCAACAATACACAAAGAGAATGGGGGGGGTGGATCGTTTTGATCAAATAAAGGGAACTTATTCTGTTGGACGGAGGAGTAAACGTTGGTGGCTCAGAATTTTTTATTTTCTCTTTGATGCGTCCATCACCAATGCTTTTATATTGTATAGTGGCTCCCCGCGGTTTCACCCGCGTACCCGGGAGGTCTTCCATTTTCCCGGGATAAAAAGTAGCCTATATGTTAATCCAGGTTATAAGCTATCTTTATTCCAAATTTCATTCAAATCCATTCAGTAGTTTTTACGTGAAAGAGTAACAAACATCCATACATACATACATCCATACTTACAAACTTTCGCCTTTATAATATTAGTAGGATTCATGTACCTACTTCAAGAACACAAACTCTCACCAATTTAGAATTCCGTGTGGCCATTGCCAGAGGTCTGATCGCAGGATACAGCAACAGGAAACGGACATCTTCTTTGGGAAATTATGTTTCCAAGAAAGTAAAAGTATTGGAATCAGAGAATTACCAAAAAACTATAAATACTGTCCCAACTGAATTGCGTTACCAAAATGTAGGTGCACATATGCCAGTGGCCTTGGAGTCTTACAGGCGTTGTAAACTATGCAGCACCAAAACCAATGACAAAAGGAGCAAAATAAAATGTGAAAAATGCGATGTTCCCCTGTGCATCGTACCATGTTTTCGACAATTTCACTGTCCCTAAAGGGCACCGGGAATATATTTCGAGGGTTTCCCCAAATTTTTCCATATTTTCATTGAAGACGTATTTTTTAATAAAAATAAAAGTAAATAATTCACTGCAAAAAGTTATTTTATTCTGTAGGATCCTTATGCCCGCTAAAGGGTGTGCCTAGATACCTACTATAAACATCACTATTATTATACCTTATGTAAATACTGGTAGCAAAAAGCTTATAAATAAATATCGAATTAAAAGTCAAATCATAATACAAAAAAAAAAAAATATTATAAAGCGTTTTTTCTCTATCATACAAAAATCGGATAGTCTTCTAAACTATTTTACTCAATGCACCCAATTAAACGAGGTTTCCCAATCTATCTATCACTATTATTATTTAAGTTGCCCACTCGACTGCAAATTTTAAAATAATAACCCGAATGAAAACACTACAAAGACTATTGTCCTCCCACGACATTACTGGCAACTGTCTACACAAAGTCGTAGTACAAGTTAAAATCTGAATAAATATATAGTCAAGCACCTGCATGTGGCAGTTAAGTGGCCATTAGCTACAAGAAGTACACTCAAGAATGATTACAACTGCATTGTATGTTTAATAATCATTTAATATTATCTGTAATAACATTATTTTACAGTAAGTTTTGATAGTTCTCATATTTTTTTCTTGAGTCCACGTATAATATTCTCTTAGCACGTATACGCTGCATTCTTTCACGCAATCAGAAATTAACAGTGAAAACTACAAAATGTGACAAATTAATCCGTTAGTTAAGTCCTCTAAAATATTGTTTTAATAGTTTTAGTCGTCTCTGGACAGGTCAAAGATACATTTTTTAACTACAGTATGTAAAAAAAGCATTTTAGATTACTCGATGAAAGTAAAAATAAACCTTCACGTTAGTAGGCTACAATTATTTATTAAGTCCCTTCAATGAATCGGCTATGATTCACTCTATACACTAGAATTAAGCCATTGCTTGAGTAAGTAAACAAGGCTGGAATCAATTTCTATAATTACGGCAATTTACATTTTCTTGATCCTACATATTGCTTTACTATTTCTATTTTTACTAGGTTTTATTAGGTTTTATATATGTTTTATAATGAACTGAACCTATATATAACTTTTTTATTTTCATTATTCAACACTATAGTGTTAACGTTTATAGGATTGCCAAGTAGATTGATTTTGTTCCCAATTATTTTATGTCAATGCAAAAAAAAACAAATAATTTTTGTATCTTCTTTATACAAAATAAGAACACACAAACAAGCCAAACGAACCAATCTTTTTTAATGCAGAAAAACGTTTACCAGTATATCTTCTGTTGACTCCCGACTCTCAAAAGCGAATGCCTTCTGACTTAATAATATCACCGTATTATGCTAAACAACCCGGGCCAATTGCAGCGCGCTTCCGTGCCTGCATTCATGGGCTATTTTCACTTCAATAGTAAATTACTGTCGTTTATATCGAGGCTAAATTGAACGATGGAATTTTGTATGTATTAAAGGATATGACACAATACTTGAGAAAATTATGGAGATTCATGAAACTTATAATTGTGACGTCCAACTGGAAATAATAATCACACAATAACTTATAATGAAATAATTCTAATAAACATAATAATTTTACTGTTTATTGGTACTGGACTTTTCATTATCTTCTTTAATGATTTGTATGAATGAGACGCCGACAAATTCACAACACCCACTTAGCAGAGTTAATGAGTGTAAAAAGTAAAATTTCTACATTCCCTTATATCTATAAAATAAGTAATTCCACTTATCACGAAATGTTAGATAGATGAAGTTTTATTTCCGTTCAATTAGTCAACCAATTAACTGAGTTACGAGCGAATGGCCGCATTGAGTAATATAGATTAGATATAACGCATAAAAGTTCCACAAATAGCGCTTAAAGAGATATTTTTTTTACATAAATAAGTACTACATTGATCGTCAACGTGTGTGTTGCATGCTGCCACAATTTAACCCTAAATGCACTGTACTGCCATTTGAACTGGCATTTTCATTACAGCCGGTCTAGATTTATTTTCACTGGGGTCATCTAAGAAAATGAGAATGGGTGTACGCCAAGTTGGTGGCATGTTTGTGCAATTTACAATTTCTATTTGGACGATGCCAAGATCTTATATGGTTGGATTCAAGGACGCATAGTAATTTGGACGTTCAAGCAGTTTGAAGGTGAATTTTTGGTAAGTGACATCAGCTATTAGTTTTAATAAACTACCTGTAATTGTTGGCCGTATATTTGAGTCTGTTACAACTGAATAGCCCCACTGGATTTTCGCAAACACATTGGTTTCTGGTTAATGTACCTACTATTAGCCAAATAAGGTTAACAACTTGTCTTTATCGACGTATACTCTAGCGATAGACAAGAACGTTCATGTAAAACATTTGTTCAAAAACTGGTAAGAGTTAGAACTAAAGTTCGCTGCAGCGCTGTATAAAGCTGTGTCAACTAACCAAACTATTTTAAAAGCTACAGCGCTAAATTGCTTAGAGTATAGTTTTCTCGCGACCAAAACGTCGTAAGCGCCGCAAATTTCATGGCGCTTACGCGTTTCGTTCAGTTAACTACACTAAGATGTCGTCTCTATAGAGTTCACACCGCAGATGTGACACATCTTTTTTACCTACTAAACTTCATTAGAATAAAACTCGATTTCAAAATGTATTATATTAATATTAGGGGGGCCTAGTGCGGATTGGCGGACTTCACATGGCTTAAATTGAGTACTCAGAGGTACGGGCCAGGGCTTGAATTAACATAAAACAATTATTCAAAATATCAAACTATCACTACTAATTAAAAACTCATTAACAATTAATCAAATTAAAACACTTTCTAAAAAAACATATCAAGTCTGTGTTCAGTTACATATTTTTACCTACAACCAGTTTTAAGGGAACATCTGCACGTTTTAGTATATGATTGTAGAATGGCGTGGTATTTAAATAGATAAATTGTTTTTCTACTCTGGAATTACGAAATTATCACCTATTAATTCACTTAAACAGGAAGTAATTTTACTTAGTTGACTACTGACTAGTTATTTTCGTCCAGGGTCCACTTTGATTCGGATTATCGTTGTTATTAACGCTGCTCCGTGCGCACCCGCACTGAATGAATGTCGAAGCCACACTAAAGTCGGGTGTGGGGACTGCAGTTCAGTTGAGTTGACCAAAGCGAGTGTTCGGAACGCCCTATCTAGTACGTAGTACATATATATCGATGCTTGTCTTAATCCAGACGTGACAAGAAAGGCAGTAATTTATTACACGCGTAACCACGTTAATGTCATGAGTATCAAATAGAAGGGTTGGGTGAGCAAAATACGCAATGCTTTAGCAGTAAATCTTTTGGAAAGTAATACTACCTCATCTATTTCAGCCTTGAAGCAGTCGTGCACTAGTATTTCGCTTTTAATTTTACAAATGTCAATAATTTGCCTGCGCAACTTAATTATTTTAATTTTTAAGTATATAAGATTTTGTTTGGTATATGCTTTACCTACGTACGTAACTGTTATATATCATTTCATAGAAGTATGTTGTAAGTATGCTTTATTTACTGAGCCTTGAGTCGGGTTTCATTTAAGAATGTTCCTGGTTGATTAAGTACTGATGTACTAACTCGACACCGTGAATTATAAGAGCAAAGTCAAGGCAAACATTTTCCCCCATGCATGTTTGGGGTTATTGGCCGCAAAAATAAATACTTACCTCGTGAAAATTCTTTTCATCATCCGCACCGAATTGTCGGCGTTGTTGTCTTCCCAACTTATAATTCGTTTCAAACAGAGGGTGACTCGAACACACCACTTAGACACCAAACAAGGGTGTATTAAGTGTGAGTTAAAATTTAAATTGATTCTACCCTCCCTTGAGAGAAAATTCAAATAGTGTATGGTGTGATCTCGAGCGAGAGACACTGTTTGTGGGATTCTTTTTCTGCAAATTGGACGCCTCGGGGCGTTTAAGCACGAAAAGAACGGGGAGATGGACTTAGTATATGTTTTCCACGCACACATGTGCACAGTGATTACATGCTTCATTTGTAAGGGCGATGCATGCCTTTAAAATATTTCCGCTGCTCTTTATTCAACATGTGCTATTTATATTTTACTGGTAAATAATCTTTTATCAATCAAACTTTTAGCATGACGTCGTTTTCGCCCTTATGAAGTAGTAGGTTGAAAGCCGAGTCCACACTTTCAATGTTTAATGAAATATAAACTATTATACAATATTCAAAATATATTAAATAAATGGTTCCTTTCCAAACCATCACAAACATTGAAACGTTGTACTGAACAATTGTATATATAAATTTGCTAAAGAGATTCGAACGTATTATTAAGAAAATAACATGGTAACTACACTTTCATGAAGCTTACAAATAAGCCAGTTTCATGTTTTCTGAAAATACACTGATCTAATTAGTTATTCTCGGTAATTTGAAAGAAAAATTCAAATTTCTTGTTGTGGATCGTTTACTGTAAGGAAACCGAGAGGCAGATGAGCTGTAATATCATGCAAATGTACTCTGCTTTAAGTATATGGATTCTTTTTTTATTTTTCCTTTCATTTTCTTTGGGTCGCGTTGTGTCGTAAAAGCTTTTACATTCGTCTCGCTTACAAAGTTAACAAAGGCGCGACTATTTACCAAGCAGAATACTAATTGACTAAGAATTTGTGTAAAAAAATGGTTTAGAAGCGCGTTCATTAGCGATTTGCCTATAAATTGGTTTTTATTAAACAATTATAATAAAATGTAATATACTTAGAAAGGTTTCTTTATACATAGAAAGTAACATCTATTTATTGTTTTAAAAACACAATGCTCTTTTGTATTACGATACATAACATAAATAGGACGCTATTCTACTGACATGTACTTCCTTATAGGTGTGTGGGATAAGGGAGTGTTGCCCTTTTCGCAAGATGTCGACGATGCCCTTCAAACATCTGCCCAAATCAATCTTAAATATTGAATTTGCGTCGTAATCTGATAGAAACTTTTACGGGAAACGAGTTTCTATTACGTTTTAACACAATTTGTTTCGAGTTTTCACCTTCCCCGATAGCGGAGGTGGCACTTGAAACTCGTAAGGGGAGGAATTTTCAAATTTTAATTGCTGACGTGAGGATGAGCAAAATGAGATTTTGCACAGATTCCTTGGCTTTGGAAATATAATATTCAGCACAAGAGTTTACACACGAAACACTGTAAATATCTGTTTAATAGATTGAGAATTGTTTTATACTCAAATACACATCTAAGCCTACTGTAAGTATTTAATGTATTCGTCTACATAATAACTTCAACACTTTCGATTTACATATCTATATTATTTATCTGCATATTTTTTACTTGGACACTCACATATCATTCAAAATCGATATACAGCAGAAATCCCCGTATCACTGCTGTCGTTTTCAATGACACGACAGTATATAGGCTCCTGAATTATTTCCAGATTACAGATGTAATCCCAATTTTCAACGGTCCATACACTTTTTCAGGCTTCGTTGGTCCATAGCCGGATTAAGGGCGCGTCAATGCTTGTTCGTTACGGGAAAGTTCCCTCTTAAGCCTTTTTACACGAGATTCTGTTTAAGTGCACACCTTATTAATTAATTAATCCCCGAGTTTAATAATCAAAGTTTTAAAGGGTTAACTTTGTTATAGAAAGTGCTTTTTGTTGGCTATTTTATTTCTTAATTAATGCCTTGGTTTTGGCCTGTTTGATATTACATTTTGTGATTTTTTAATGCCGCGAAGATTAAGGGTTTATTATGGTATTATTATTTTGTCTTCTTTTTTGCTTTATAACGGCAATATCTATCCACATTTTCTTTTTATTTATGTATATATTATGTATGCTTTGAAAAAAATATAAAATCGTTTTCAAATGACTATATTCAAATTGTTCGTCACATAAACATTCGCTTATCATCAGTCGACGAAAACAACTTTGGTATGCAGAAAATTAAATTCCACTGCTTTGGTTAAATATATTCACGCCAAATCCATGGCAGCATCATTCTTATTTTGCCTGTTTGGCTTCCATAAATCTCGTGTTATCTCTGCACGGCTTTCCATTAACATTTTCCTATTAGGAATTTTGCTTTAAAGCAGTTTGTTGGCATGTTTTTTTGGTGTATTTCTAATATGTAGTAGTATAAAAGTACGTAGCTATATTCTGATTAAGATTATATTTGAAATACCTGCATGATAATTTAAAACCTTCTATTCTTTCTGTTACATATACCTAAATATATAAACAGTACTTACCCCTTTATAAAAATCACTTTATGTAAACACACTCTCTTTCAATACTTTTTGTTAATATCAGAAAAACATTCATAAAAATAACGTTACATTCTTATGATACCAGTGATATTTTTTCAAACAGTGTAGGTACCTATGAATTAAAAAAACATCATACACTAGGATCATTAATGAATAGACCAACAATCGTGCTTTGGTACTTTGAAAGAATCGTATCCCACTTGAATTGAGAAGACTTACGGTTGCTGGATTAGTAGAGCAAAGTAACAAACGAACGCAAAAGCAAGTACCTAGCTAGCTAGTTGATAAATAAAACAAGAAAATCCATCCATCCAATTCAGTGTTTGTGCCGAGAACAATACAGAGTCGCGGGAAATAAAGGTGATAGCGACATTTTTGTTCCCTTTTTACTGTAGCGATTGTGCTCGTAGCACCGGCCACCTCTCGGCGTCGAGCAATGTTATGTCAGATATCATAATAGGGATGAGCTTACCTCCGCAATACTCGGCCAGAGGCTGTATCTACGCTATATTCCGCGATTGTTCTATGTTAGAATTCAATTGTAGGTTACAATGTATTCGTATGTTTGTGGCTTTTATTCACAGAATATTTTGTGTGCGATAAAGAAAATTCTATGTTTTCAGTTTTTCGTTAAATATAGTATAATAATAATAACATAAAGCCTAGTTTTATAACCATTTTACCCTAATAAAAATCTAAGTACAATTTATGAAGTCGAAAGGATAACTCAAATAAAAATGCAATAAGTGAATTTTAATAAATACCTACAGAGACAAAATATGAGTGCAATAAAAACAAACCTTACGAACACTACAGCGTATGATTCCAGATAGGTAGTCAGAAACAGTCGGGCGCAAATGGATTGGTTGTCATGATTCCAGCGATATACACGCAGTTATCGAGAATGTAACGTGAGTTTTTCAATAAAAATTGCTGTGTATTTGTTTTTGTATTCAATTGATTGCAAAAATATGAGTGCTATATTACTAGATATATGGGAATAGAGAAAACAGATATATAATAAAATTGTTTCGTTTGTGACTCACTGAATTGATTTTTATTATAATACACGTACAATCATCATACACATATCATATTTTCAAATGAATGCCTAAAATGCAATTAGCATCGGACAACTTGGCCTCAACTCCGTTAGACTTAGAGTCCATTTTGACGTGACAACGTCTTATAAATTGGTTTGCCGGGTGACACTTCAAGAAACTGCGTTACGCTCCGCTCACGTTATGCGCTCACAATGAGAGCGAGTGAGAGGCACGCGTCCCTTCCACTCGGGCATGGTTAGCCCGCCTAAGAGCGAGAGAGACAGACATAAAAAGTGAAAGGCACGCGTCCCTTGCGTCGTTGTCACGTAAAACTTTCGCCCGTATACCGACTTTACAGGCAACCAATTTTTTATATACCAAACCACTACAGTATAGGTACTTATATACTAAATATAGCATAGAGGCTTTTAGGGGACTTTGATTAATAGACCAACAAACGTATAGCTTTTTATAAATCACCAGCTAAATAGACCCATCCTCTCCCCCTAAACATGAATAAACATTGCAAAAAAAAGGAAAGTTTGTCACAACATCATAGGTCTAGTAAAACTGGACATAAGGGTTGTTTTTGTAAGTGTTGACTGAAAACGGTTTCTGAAATGAAATCACTCGTATCATTGCTTTTTTGTTCAAGTATTCCTCGTGTAAAAAGACAGAATTAATTGATAGATTAACTGTAATTTGTACCTACATTTACAGACTCAATCATTTTTCATCGCAATAACTGACGGCTCATTTTATAACAAAGAAATGTTCATGGCAAAAAGTCCTCGTTTAAATACATAATATATAAAAAACAAATAACAAAAGAATTAAACACCGGAAAGCGTTTCAGTGCCTAAAAAGAAAATGCAGTTAATACCCTAAATGTAAAAAAGGATCTATAGCTTTCCCCGCTCGTTAAAACCGTAGATAAGCCCCGACAGACCTGTCAACCCGTACATCGTTAATTTCTCGGAAACTCAAGTTTTTATTGTGCGTAATTTTTTTAGTACACGAAAATATATCGCTATCCACGACATGTGACACAATGAATGCATTTATCTCCCTGAGTGTAATAAAAACTTTAGGTTCGTTGGTTCACCACGATGTAATTAATTAAGGTAGGTTAGATACGAGCACTTAAGTTCCCCTCTGTGTACGCAAAGAAATGTAACAAAAACATGACTATGTAACTTGCAAACGTCTAGTAGTTAGAGAAAGTTAAAGTGAAAAGTTTTTTTTTGTAACTACACGATGGTACTCGTATCTGTAACATTTAATATACAACGTATTTATGCAAATTCTATATCAAGATTGCATTTACTATCCCAAAACATCACAAATTACAAAACCTAGCCAACCCTTGAAACAGCAAGGCTTTCATTGCACATTATACCCTCCTTAAGTCAGGGGTATGAAACATTTCTTACCTGCTTCCGATATTGCAACAGCTAACGTATGGCCACCCTCGCTATTTAAGCACGTATATAGAGTGCTTAAGGTAGAGATGCGCGCGTCTGTTTCAGGGAAGCCTCCGGGAGGCTCGGAGGCTATCACCCTCCCCTCAGTACCGTTTTGACTGCCGGGGAGGGTGCACGCGCCAGGGCGGGAAATCCGATATTCTGCCCACGGCGTTACGTACGTAAGATTTGCAAGCGATGCTACTTTCAAGTCGTTTTTCAGTGTTCTGAAGTGTTGTGCTTGAATGACTTTGTGATCGGACTTGTTGATTGCTTCTGATGGATTTGTGAGGTACGTCTGTGTTACCGTTTATTTTGGTTTTTAATAGTAATCTATATTTTTAAATATTTTTAGTAGTTTTTATTTGTGGTTTGATTTGTAAATATTATTAAGAATGGAATGAAGAACATAATTTGAGAATATTCTTTAAAAATGCAATGTTGGTGGACCAGGAAGTGATAGTATCGCCTGAAGCAATCACCTTGATGGATCAAGGTGGAGGCTTATGACTTAGTTATGCTAAATCTTATATCCGCAGGCTAATAACTGTTATTAATTCAGAATTTAATTTGTTTCGGTAACATGGAGGCTAGTATTGGTTGTGAATTCAAGAAATACGGAGGGACCTACTGAACGTCGCACGCACTGAACGTCAGAGAATAAAAAAATATATTGTAGTGTTTCTCGCATCCATTATTTTACTTAACGAAGACATATCAAGAATCATGGTTATAATTTATTGTCGTTAGAATTACAGCAGAGTTTGAAAGTTATAGTAGTTTATAGTACGTATATTATGTATAATGTTATATAATCACATAATTGTTAGGAATATTATTATATTTTTTTGACTTTTGTAGCGTAGCAGTCCTTTTTTTAATTATATCTAGAATTCTAACGTCTTATTTCTAATAAGATTTTCGCAAGTAAATTAAAGTAGATAAATTTGACAAGTTAGAAATAACATTATGTATCTTTTGCGCTTCATTTATTATACATATGTACTTATTATTTAACGTTTATTAATATGTCCAAAATAAAAGACCTGCTGTGGGGGATATATTACAGATTTCTATTCTATACCACTTAAGACTTGAGAAAACTCGACTTTGATCAGGATATGTTATTTTAAGAACGCAAACATCAGAGCCAACGTCAAACAACATGTAGCCTCCAGAATCAACTCTCGATTATTATTCAAATATTATTCTTAGTCCCATGCCTCACTTGTATCAACATACCGAAACACGAATTTCTCAAAAAAGACCAACATAAAATACTATAAAGCTTTTTGGACATTACAATGTCGGACAGAGACGTAAAGGATAAAGTCATTTAAATCCATTGTCATCTTTGGGATATCATCGTGAACTGTGCTGAGAAAACAACACAATAATTCTGTTGAAAAAATAGGAGCCAAGCGAAAATTAACCTTATTGTCAAGGATGTAGAAATAAACGAGGTAAATTTTATGGGTGAAGTTATGTTTGTCGTATAATACAAAGAGGTAGCGATAAAACAGATAGGAGCAGGCGTTACAAAAGGCTGTAACAAAAGGTATTATTACGTATAAACACACGCGGCCCACGCTCGTGCCGGCACAGGTATTGCCTGCTTTATATGAAACCTTGAGATCGTGATCTATTTACAAGATAAGATATAGTAACGTTATTTTTTCAAATGTAAATTTTTCCATTGATGGTGTGCCATTGAAATCTTATAATAAAAAAATTTCATAGGCAGGTACCTACATACTTACAGAAAGTTACTTACTTAGTTTACTTACCAATATTTTTTCTGAGACTAATAAAATTAGGACCAAATAAGCGTTCAGGCGGTAAAGATACGACCATGGGTAATAAACTCGAGTTTGACCTAGACATTTCTTTTTTGAAACAAAATGTTTCCCTATTGCCATTAATAACCAAATCTGTAAGCTAAAAAGTGTTTGCTAATTCAAGGTATTCGCAATTAATTTTGTAATGTTTATAAATTGACTACTTAGTCGTTTCAATTCGAACAAAATAATAGGCCAATAATTCATGCGTTTTATCATCTGTCGCATCAAGGGAGTATCTATTACGAAATTGCGATTTGATAAATCGCCAAACATTATTATGGGCGGTGAAAGAAATGGACTCACTTAAGTTGAAACGACACTGAGACTGACTGAAAACTTTATGCAATACAGAACTTTAGCCGCTTCGCCTTAAAGTATACTTTCCTTTATATTTGTATGGCACGTAAAATAAATATTATGAACGTAATAGGAAAACATAATGTCTTAGACTGATGAAAGGGAGTCTTTTAGTAAATTGGGCAGAGGTTGAACGTTATTGATACTCGGAAAAGTTATGAGTTATACATTAAAATTGATCATGCATGTCTAGATTATTATTGATAGGGTATTTCTGGGAACAATTATGACTCCTAAAGAAATAATGAATGTCCCGAAAAAAATAGTTAGTTATTAAGTTACTAACTACGTTCCCAATTCTGAGAGATGAGACCTAAGGTATTTTTAATTTAAAATATCATCAGTTATTCTTATTTCATATTAACATAAATACACATAGGTAAAACTGGAAACTTTCGATAGTGCCTTGAGAGTACTCTGTGCAATAAATTTACAACTTATTTCATCGAACACAAGATATTTCGACACAAAACCGTTATATTTCGCCAGTGTAAAGCGTGTCAGTAAATTATAAGCTCTATTTTCTCCGTTTCGCCACCCGGGCGGGCACCGGTAAAGAAAATATGATCGCGTGTGTAAGGAACCCCGTGTCTGCCGGAGACCGCCCTTAGCACGCGATACAAAAATTTTCTAATACCTCGCAGATTACGTCGCAATAATTATTTACACGAACTGATGGGCTCACGCACTATATTATCTTCTCGACAATGCATATAGATAAATTTATGCTTTAGTCTATAGGTACTATTTATTTTAACCCCGTATTCCTACTGGGTACAGTGCGGGTAAAAACGCGCAGCGCGAAGCTAGTAAGTATAGGATAGGTATGTTAGGCCCTATTTGTGCCATGAGACAATAGCAAGTGACTAGTCGCAGTTACTTACTATATTATCCTTAAATGTTTAGTGGACATCGCAATAGTAGTTTGAGATTTGTTTTGAATTTCCAAACAAGCATTTTATTATGGAAAAATAAAAAGGACTCACGAAGCGTACCTATACGCTTGCTCTGAAAAATTGTTTCCAGCAAGGATAATGATTTATCCATTTCAAGTAACTCAATGCTATACCACATACATATTTGAGTCAGGTTATTTCAGAGTTATGGCGCAGACGGACTGAAAGATTTACGATCTAAGTTTCAGTCTCAAATGTTCCGTCAAAAACGGAAACCAAGAGCGTGAAGTTCGTAGAAATCTAGACTTCATATAACTAAACCTACTTTTGTACAGTATATGCAGGTAGGTATGTTACGTCTGGTATAAATATTGGTTTTACATGTTTTGCATTATTATCTATATTTACCTAGATACTGTCCGTAAATAAAGAACAAAATTTATACGTAAGCACATTAAGCACCTTTAAAACTAATTTAGTTTCAAAATATTATTGTATTTTCACAATTTAAATACTAAAAACAGGCTCCCTAAAACAATCTACATATGAAGATCTACTGACGAAAAAGCTTTTTATATTCAAACTTCACACTAATAACGGTAACAACTGTATTTTTACCATGTGTAACTGTTAGCAGAGATAGTAAACACAACCAAATAATTATCATTAGGTGTACAAACGTTAGGGTCCGGGGATGTGTTAATTTGCCCTGTCATGCGATGAGTAACAATGTTCGAATTGCGGGGGTCGGGTACAAAAGAAATCCAAGCAAGGAATTACCTCAAGATAATCTCGCGTGCACAAAAAAGAACATTTGGTAATCACCTTTGTATTGATGCGCCTAATGTTTCCTTTTGATCATTGAGTGTCAAAACGTTGGGCAAATAGACTATTTTATTTGGTGTCTAAGAAATTTTTGGTGCGGAAGATGGAGTTTATTGAGACCGAATAAAACCCTTTAAGGTTGTTCATCATTTTGTATTAAGTACTATTTAAATTTATTTTTTTTAGTATAAAAACTATTAATTGTCAGTTAATTTTCTAACTTCTCGGATGGAGTGTTTTTCTCAAGTAGGTATCTAAAGAACTTATATAAATACCTATATATGTAGTAGCAGTCGTCATGACAATACTAATATAGGTAAGAAACGGTAACAACATTTGTCTCTAACAATTAGATAGTCCATTCCGTCGTCGAGCAACAACTTGAAACATACAAAATGCATTTACGAAGGTCAAGGCAACACCGAACTAAACGTGAAAGCGCCAATTAGATTAACAGGAACGCTCCTCGCCCGTAAATTGTCCAGAAGGGGTGTCTATACTGTCTATCTAACTTTCCTTTCCCTGTCTATTGCTTAATGTAAGAGCGAGACAAACATTTCTGTATTTAGGGCTGTGGTTGGGTTTACGAGTTTATTGTCTATGCCCAATTTTGTGCCTGAAAATGAGTGGTAGTCTAACATTTATATAGGTTATAGTTGTTCATGATTAGTCTTAGACAATTTAATTAATTTATTTTTGTATTTAGTTCATATTATTATACTCATGCTTAAAAAATGGTTAAATGTAAGTATTAAGTAAATACGAAATATTTTAAAAATTAAGCTTCAGTCACATTTAAAAAGAGGCAATGTTACTAAAGAAACTCCTATTGAGTTAATTCTAACAAATAACTTATTTATGCAGTTTTCTAAATTCTAAGATTTTAAGAAAACTTTACAAATGAGAATACAATAACTCCTTCCTAACTTTGGGCAAAAAATTCAGCCCGTCGTAAAATTACTGACAAACAATTCGTCACACGTCGCGGTAAAAATATTTTGTCCATCTCCGTCAATGTCCACCCGTATTGAGTATTTAACACCCCGTGATGCAGTTTTCAGAACATTTCTATGCGACAAAAGACCAATGATTATGTTACAGTGGTCATAAACTAATAAAGCTAACATTGTGCTAAGCGTCTATTGTTTACGTGGAAGTGGTTACTATTATGAACTACAATATTAACTTTACACTCGGAAGTTTGTACCTTACAACGGATAGTCTTTATTGCATTGACATAAGGTGCAACTTTTGACGGATGTTTATCATTGTGAGTAAATGTATAGATTTGCATTCGGACGCGTGGGGTATAGGTACAGGGTGTGATTTATATTCTTCTTTTGTTTTTGGCTGTTTAGCTAGTACGGTATCAATGGCGCACGGTCTCCGAAGGTCGTTATTCCTGCATTGTGCCACCAGTATTGTCTACAAAATGACATCGTTAGTATGTTGGCGGGTGGTCGAGCGCATTGAAATTCTATTGGTGATATGATAAATCATCGTATATTCGTGTTATAACCAGAAATCGTTCGAGTAATTGTTTCGATTACAACGAGTGGCATTTTTATGTAAATCACGATGTTTCTAACAATTGTAGTTATACATGTAGGATGATAATAAAATATTATGATATCGAATAAAAGCGGCTTCTGTAAAAAGTTATCTGTATAGAGTAAAGTTGTATTTTTTCGTTCATTGAATCACATTCGTTTAAAAAATACCATTCACAGAAACTATTTTTTTTATACTCAGTATTTTATGTCAGCTGTTGATTTATAGTGTTAAAGACAACAAAGAGATTTTACGTCCATGTGTCAAAATAAAGCGGCATCGTCCTACGCGTAACATGGGAAATACAAGTCCAAATATATATACAAAATGTGTCAATGGTTCGATCCCGAATAAATCTCCAGCGTTCATATTTGATACTATGGAATGATTCTAGTCTGTGTCTTTTCAAAGAGTGCGTTTGAAAAAATATTTATTGTTCGAAATACATAAAGTTGTGATCGATTCTAAAGCTTATTACAAAATCGAAGTTGTATTGTTGCATGGAGATGGGTGATCTGTGATGTCGCCTATTGTAAATGGTTGGTGTTGAACAATGAGTGACCATCAGAAATAGGCTCTTTGTTGAGCCAGCTGAATATTTTATAGAGGTCCATCGAACCGAAATAAGGTATGAGTTTTAATAAAGAGTAGAATGTAAATGGTAATGGTGTTGGCGTTGACATTTTTTTTTAAGATTCCGATAGACTTTGTTAAATAAACATTAGTTCTCATTATTCGATGATCATAGGAATTATTGCCTAAAGGTTTCAAGAATATATTACATAGAAGGGACTCGGAAGGGATAGAAGGGAGTAAAAAATATATATTCTATAATTATTGGTTTATAAAATAAATACTTACTAGAACTCATGTAAAATTTTCACAACTAGCTTTTGAATGATCAAGTGACCACTCAAATTTAACGAAGCAGAACGTACAGAGACAAAATTAAAACGCCAAGACAAGTGGCTCCTAAAAATTTTCACGGACATCCAGCATTAACACTAGCACGTTAATGAGTTAGGTAGTGAAGTGAAACATTGGAACGGTTCCAGCATGTTGTACACGGGGTAGGCGCCGGTTGGTCAGGGTGACAAAATATGATAGAATATTACCTTAAAGATGTATTATATATTTCGCAGACTTACTCTTTGGAATAACCTAGGATGGACTAGGAAATTTTGCACTCTAGGCCATTCTGAAACCAAATATTTTAATCCTCACAAACCCACGACTGGTGCCTTGTAAGTCAGGGTCCAGGGTCACTAACCAAAAAGCCAATCGACCACACGATCTCTAAAGAGACGTAGATATATTAAAAATGCCCGAGTATTTATAATGTTAGTTATGATAGTATTAATCTACGACATAGGCTTGACAGCTACTGAAATTGTAAACACATGAAATCCAGGTATGACCTCTCACGTTATGTAGGTAACCGTAACCCTGGTACCCATTTATTATGTAAATACAAAATTCATGTATGCACACAAGAGATAATAAAAGCTCTATGCTTAGCCGGCGCCGGGCAAGCAAACAGCCGAAAGCTCTATCTCGTCGGAAGATTTTGTGAGCTTAACTCGACGTTTGGGATTAACTAGTCCTCTAGTACTTTGTTCACGCAAACTTCACGATTAAATTGTCTTTTTGACGTCATAACAAACGTATCAAAGTTCAAAAATACGGAGATACGGTCTACATATATGATTCTTATATTCCAAACAAAATATCTTGTCAATTCGTAATATTTTACTTGATACCTATAAACAATATTTTACATACAAATATACTTAATATGACATAAATATATATAGGTATATATTCGTATTTCAGAAACACATGAGCACAACACGGTCAATGGGTCAATTACCTTGTTAATCTCGGAACAAGCCAATTACGACAACTGCCACCTTGATTTGCTAATTTTCATAGAGGGCATTGGACAATGCGGATTGTGGCAATAATAAATCAATATTGTAAATATAAAGTAGCTATCACGAGAGCAGTTGATCTGTCCCTCAACTAATAAGAGTACATACCTACCTACAAAAAGAGTATTGTCTTTTTGTACTTGTTTCCCATTGGCATACATGTCTGTGTCATCTTCAGGCCACCTGGACCACACACCACTACGTTGACTTAAGCATAATTCAATTGGCCTGCTATGTGTTCCGACAGAGCAAGCACTATTCGAACTAAATATAGGTAATTAAGTAGTATATTGTGGTTTAAATTTGCAATAATTTATAATGATAACAGCAATATCAAATTTCAATCATTTGAAGTTTACAGATAGTTGTACATGGCATATTAATACTTAAATAAAATCATAAATTTATTACATCGTATTACACATGCCTTGCAATCGCAACAGCAACAATTTTTGTCGATTATTGAATTTATAAATGCAACAGTGTTGTGTAAACTTCTATATTAAAATAATGCCTATAATGTGTATTGTACATTTATTGGATCGGCTTTCAGAACAATGACCTCTATCCAGGACATTAACTTAAAAGTACAGTCAACAAAGTAAGGTAAACAATACATGACACACGACCTGACATAAAATTAATGATTATGTTGTTAAATAAAGCTGATATGAATTTTGTTAGGGCCGCAAAAACTTATCAATAATTTGATACCTAGTTTCTTATTTTTTTTTAAGTGAAGGGTTTGCATTTGGTCTCTGACCCGTCTATACAGGACGTTGTCGAAGCCTAGGATTGATAAATTGATAATATCTCTCTAGTTATATTGCTGACGATACATAAGTAGGTACCTACATATAATATATGACGTATTTGCTGTATCATTACAACTCTATTATTCAGTGCCACTTTAAACATTGCCACATATAAAAATGATGTGTCATAAACGCATCAATTTGTCATTTCACCCGCATCTCGTGTTTTGAGACGGATAACATGGGATTGGTGTACATAATCCCATTTCAAGTTAAATTACTAATGCAGTCATATAAACTGTTATTCTTAGCTTCGTATCAAGAATTTTATTAAACCGAGTTAAGCCTATTTTCGTAACACATTCCTTTGGGTGGCTATTCTGAAGTTCAGCGAAAACCGCTCAAAAGTTTTGATTTGTCGGAATCATTACTTTAATTAAAAAATTGAGAAAAAAAAATTTAATTCAAGCCGAACGTACGATATGGACTTAAGGGTAATAAGGGTCAACAGCCCATTCTTAAACTAAATTTGCCAATAACCTATCAAAGCTCAGTATCAAACTATTGATACTTTGATTTCCAACTTGAATGAATTTGGGCTATAATAGGCATCCTCCGTAAGTAGTTCACGGAATCCAAAGTTCAATAGCATCCTAGTGGTAAAACGAAGTGAGACCGTGCTCTTTATCGTGAACTCAATCTAGATTAACCATCGATCAGAGCTAGATAAAGCACATCATGTTCTACGAGGTTAACCGGGGACTACTATCCCCCAGTTATTAAGAACCTCACGACTAATAACCCCCAGTTACAAAGTTCATGATAGCAAAGTGCGAGTTTTCAGTGATAAGTACTTAGTTTAATTTGTTGAAAAACTTTTTACATTCAAATGTAGAGTCCCCAATCCAAAGCCCACGTGGTGCACAATGGCTGAAACCTCTGTATTGTTAGGGAAAACTAGTTTTAGTAGATGAAAACGTTTATGAGCTGATGATGAAGCTTTCTGTTTACCAGCTTAAGCCATATTATCACTTAACATAGTAATATTTAATAACACGCAAGCCATTAATAGAATTAAAATAGAGATATATAACTAGTCAGTACAGTATATTATGTAGGTAGGTACTCGGTACTATATTTCTAGCGTCAATAAGCCGATCTGCGGCCAGTACAGCTACACCTGTAGGTATGGATTAGTGCCAGCCACTCGAGCGAATGAGCTCATGACCATATAATCTAGGTTAAGAGGATACAAAATAATACAGGTGTAACCTTTGAAGGAAATTAATTGGGTATTATTGATGAGGTAAAATAATTACATCTATATTATAAGTGAAAAGGTTTTGGTTCATAAAGACTCGACGAGTCTAGAAGGGTGTATACTAACAGAATTTGAAGGACCAATAAAAATATTGTGCAAAATTGATTAAGTTCTTTATCCATGCAGCTAAAGCTTTGATTTAATATTGTAGAACAAAGACGTCAAGTTATATCAAATCGAGTGAGCACATCTCAGAATAAACTCCTTTTACGGACGGAACTGAACTAAATTTAAACTAGATCGATACGGATTATTCTGTGCATCCAGTGAACTGGCGATGCAGACATTTTATTAATAGAATTTCAATCTATTAGCTATTCCCATCTCAAGCGAATGGGCTCCGAAGTCAGTATGTACATACAAATTACCTTTTTCCATGTTTTAACCTCGATACAAATATAAGCTTTCGGTGAAAATAAATTTGTGTTCGTTACAGATTTTTAAAAGTTTTGAAATAAGATTTTATTTTTACAGATTTTTTTTTTTTTTATTATATTCTATGAAATAAACGTTGTTACAATGTCTGCAGAATTCTCTATAAAACCTCTGCTTCCGATTTCTGGAAAAAATCTGTTAGTAAATGATGTTGCGCACAAAGCACGATCATAGTTGACGTTTCTATTTTGTAAAGTTATATGAAAGGTATGTTTTATATAATATCAAGTCTGTATAGGTACACTTCAGACTCTATAGAATCATAATGATATTATTTCAAATATAAACCATAAGCAAATTTTTTTAAGTTAATATAAAATTATAATCAAGCAATTTAACACAGAAAGCGTTTTGAGCCAACCGAGCGCAAACATCCTTAAAGACAAGATATTTTCAAATTTCCCGTGGCCTGAAGATAAAACCCACGCAAACTTTTAATACCTACCTCGCAGTACAATCTTTAGAAGTTTTCAATTTCAAAGTGCCTTTAATTATCTTCACTCACCGAATCATCGTTTAGTCGCCCAAAGCGTTTCAATCTGTATCTGTTTTGGATAATAGATCAAATGATTTTATCTAATTGGAGTACAAAGTCAGTGGTTATTAATACTTAATCGGATACTTCCTTATTGATGTTGGAGCTTGGCCGTTTCCTGGGCAAATGTTGGCGGGGGTTGATTTGCCATGTCCCCTCTTCGCGGGGGACTCTTCCTACCCTTGTCTAGACTGTTGGCCAGCCAGCCGGGCCCAGTTAGTCGCTTCTGAGCGTTTGCGCGGGAAGGGTGTCGCTCGTTTTGTACGTTAGGCGCGAAATTCAAACGCTTTACGAGTGTGTGACTTTTGATAAATAATTTAAAGTGGATTTTGTGATATTGTGACTGATAACGAGACTTTGTTTATCGGTGTTGGATGTTTCTATTAAATATGTAAGTTTAAATTAATGGTTTATTGTATTTATTTTACATGTATTTCTTTCAAGTACCTAACAACCTATGCTTAATATTTTTAATATGACTACTATTGTCAAATATAGAATATTGATTAGTTATTGTGTGTTTACCTATTAAGTTTCGCCAAAATTATTTATCTATCCACTAGATATTTATAAAATCTTATCTAATGTATTTTAACTACCATTATATTATTTACCATATTATTATAATCCTTACAAACATTTATGAAAGAAATAGGAATTTAATAATTAATGAACATTCATTTATTAACTTATTGCAGATCAAACATTAGATACATTTTTACCATGAAAATAATTTCAATTAAGTCAAAGCACCTGTGCGAAAAATAAATATAATGGTAGTTAAAATAGCGGTATAAACTTATGTTTATTTACTGAAAAAAAAAACAAGGACAAAATCCATTTCACTTTACCTGAATCACAAACACAAGCAACAAGCGCATCACCACTGCCGACTTAAGTGCTCCCATTGTAAAAATACGAGAAAAAATGTACTTAAAGGGAGAAAAAGTCATTTCGAAGATATTTTTGCGAGGCGCTCAAGAGTTTGCGAAGAAAAAAAACGACTTCCGGGCGAACCGTCCGGCACTTATCGTCGCCTGAGAACACCGCAATGAATCTGCAAAAAAATATACCTACGTAATGTTACCTCAAAAAAATCACATATAACCAAATATTTTTAATTATACTTCCACCCAGGAACTTAGCCCAGTAATATTATTATAATAATAACCACCTACTAGCAGAAAACTGGACCAACATGGCTTAAATGATTTATTAAAAGTTGGCATACAGGTAACATACGAATTCATGATACTTTTTATAAATTAAAAATATCGTAAATCTACATTTCCCGGGACGCATTGCATTTAAAACTGCAACTAATTATAATTAATATCCATGTAGGTAATACAAAATATGTCAATATTTTAAAAATATTAATAAAAAATTATAATAGTCCTTTGGTTTGATGTATTTTATCGACTAAAGTCTATATTGATTGTGTACAGTACATAACGAAAGCGGTAATGTGTTAGACTCAAATACTGTAAAATTTATGACATCTTCTAATAACCCACATGTAGGTATGCAATAAATTAATTTTAATTTGAATTACGAATAAAACCAGAACCTGGGTTTGAAAATGAGTTCCAACTTAACGTCACTTACCTACCTACAAAAAAATTGTAACACCTAAATAAGGCGCCGACAAGCATCAACAAAAACGAACCTATGCAGTAAGATCACAGATCATTCTAATTGCTCATCTCCAAATTGGGAAAGCAAAAAGCCGGAAACACCGACGTTACAAATAGACACATTAGTTTCATGTAGATGCGCCACCTGATACATTCTGTTAATATTACGTTTAACCGGACATGAGTAAAAAATAAAGAAATAAATCATTGAACGTTCAACTAAATTGAACGGCTAAAATAAAATAGTTATTTTCAGCCGCGGGTTTTAAATATGACATAACCTGCCATTATAAAATACATATGAATTATGTATGAACTTACATTAAATATGCATTATAGAGTACCTAATCATTTTTATAGTTTAAAAATTAATTTCAATTCCGTTACATTATTAATGGCTAATAATAGATTGATTGGACAAATGCCACAAAACGTACAACTCCTAATCTGAACCATGAAATAATCCTCTGACACATAACACACAAGTTTTCTTCAATAAATACTCGATATTACCCAAAACACGTACAAAAAAAAACTCTATTCAAACAGTTACATTGTGTTCGACGGGAGACAACGGCTAATGTTTTGAATCCTGTCGCATTAATGCGGTGTCGGCAGAGGTCATCGGTTACCGAACGGATGCATCCCATCTCGTACACTATGAGTCCACGTTTACCATACAATACATACAGAATATGCGCATATTCACGGCACTGTCGCGCCCTACTTATGTACTTACCTACCTACTGTCTCTCAGGATATCTGTTTGCAAAATGAACGGAAATTTAAAACAAAAAAGTCAATGCTACTTCGTTATGAATATTTATATGCCACCCGCGTTTGCAATTTATTTTGTATTGTTTTTATTTATTGCTAGATACCTACATGTTACGCGGAAAAGTTTTGAAATGTTATGTTTTTTTGTTCCACTTTCATTCCACAAACTAGTGTTTATGAAATAGACTTCATATATTACGTAAAATATAATTTGATAAACAATTTATTATTGAAAAGTAAGTCTTTGTATATAAAGGAACAAAAGGGTTATGAAAGTATTTTCACTACATCAAATGAATCATCTGTCACTTTACGAGGACACAAAAGCCATAAAACAGTATCTTATCGGCTATTGTCATCTAATCCTCGATAATCGAAACGAACAACTTAGAATATAACATTCACGAAACCCGATATAACACCTCAAGAGTTAGCTCTCTTACAAATAGATCATTGGGTCGAATCCGCTTCAACAATTTCCAATTCGAAGAGGTCACGTAATGACTCCCCCACTTCGCTATCCGACTCGCCCTCTCCTTTAAAAGCCTATTCTTGTTACTCTGATAAAGCGAAGATATCTCATGACCTCGGTATATCTTTCGGTTTCAGGATAAGAAAAACAATGAATTTTAATTCTTGTGAACCGACCGCCGAGGATCATAAATAAGCCCCTTATCGAATAGGTAATTGGTAATGTGGGCGACCGCTTCCAAACATACGAATAGAACGCTATCTAATGCGTGACTATAAATTAGATTATGTAGTCTTAACTCAATCGAGAGTTTTGAGCGACAAAGTGATACAAATTACACCCAGATGTTGAGAAAATTAGGTAGGTATACGACTACATAAAAAATATTTACTCCTCAAAAAAAAAACGCTCAAACCACTAAGCCGAGTTATGTTAAACTTTGTACTCAGGCTTATCAGAAAGATAAATATATAAAAATGCTACTTCAGTAGTCCTTTTTGTGTGACAAAGATAAAGCCGTTATAAAAAAATATTATAAACTTTTATGGATGCAAGAGAACACCCAGCTTGTAATAAACGCGTATACCCATGTAACTTTCCGTTACTTAAGCTTATAAAGCTAAAGAAAATGTGACCTGATAAAATGAACGCAGCTCATCAAACCCTTGAGTGACAGCGGGACCTAAATCCACCATCAAGTCTATCAAAATCGAATAAAGTACAATTTTCCCCCATTACCGCCCTTCATATCTTCCGTCATTTTACGTATCGCTTCCGAGCCCAAAAGAGGGTAAGATGTAAAGATGAAAATAATAAATCCGTATCGAATATGCACGGTTGGAGCGAATGAAAAAATTCTTTACCAGAAATATGATATTCGCCCGTGAAATTCGCCAGTCGGGTTTCCGCGGCGATCCATCAACAATTAAATATACGGTTGTTGGCGATACATTATCAGCCTTATTGCGAACTCTGATTGATGTGCGCTGGTGCCATGAAACCGTAGTCAGTTCCCGCACCGCTGCTCCTCAGTCTGTGGAGACTTCTGTCAGAGTGACCGATCACCCTTCAACTTCCTTTAACATTCAATTCAATGCGGTATCAATACAATTGCCATCCATTCATTACATTATTCCAATACTTTCATTACTTACTTTCCGGGATGCGATAATTTTGCACACCGGGGGCTCTTAATATAATTCATGTGATATATTTATGCGAAGCAAGCAGATAATTACCTCTATTAAACAAGCAAACAATATGCACCTGATATTATTTTAGAATACGCTTTAATCACAGCTCGTATTCGAGCTTAATTATTCCATCCGCTGGATAATTAATTAAACAAAAGACGGCATGCAGCTAGGTGAGTATTGAAGCTGACTTCTATTGTTGTGTGGATAGCAGGGAAAAATCCGCAATGCTTCCGGCTGCGTCCCTACTCCTTCATTGTTCAACCTTCCGCCTCATTCCAATTTACGCAGCTCTTTCACAGCGTGACTGATGCATTTATCATTTGTATTTGAGAAATTTCTTTGGCCCCTAATAAATTGTTTATTGAGCGGGCGTCTCTAATCGTAGTTGGAACGTCTCTGTAGATGTCTTTTTGATTTGAGCCCGATCGCCGGATTTGTAAGCGTTTAGCGCGAGTGGGGCTCGGTTAGGCCTCCGTTCCCATGGTGTTAGGGTGTTACGCTATTTTAGTGCGTCGTCACAGGGTAATTTATGAGCTTGCAATGCACACACGCAGCCCTTGCTTTTAGGGTGATGTCTGGCGCAAAGATTTTCCGTAAATTTATGGTCTATAGATGTTAAAAACATAGAACAAAATAATATAACGAATTATATTTTTTAGACGATAGAAGGTTACGGTCTTTATCAATGTTTATGATTGCTGGAGGCAACGATACGGATCAATATATTGATTCAAATTATAGGCTCTCAGTTGTTATGAAGGGTATACTTTGTTATCTTGGGGTAATTAACACTAATACACTAGTATTTATAGAAAACGTATTGCTTTTATGTTATATTCAAAAGATAAACTAGTATATTTGAAGATTATAAATAAGAATCATTAGAAAGTAAAACGAAGTTATAATATTAATGTAGATTGTTGACTATGTAACGACACAAACAAGCCCATTTAATGGCAAATTGTTTAGCCCAATGTGTATTTAAATTATTTGTCAAGCCAGTCCATTCCGAAAATTGTTTCCAGATTTAGCGTCGAAGGGGTTTGTCTTGGGTACGCCTCCTATGTTACGATTTGAGACAATACCGACAATAATAGCCCTAAGAATCACTTAGAAGTTAATGACATTAAAATATTATTTAAAGTATTATGTAATTATCATGTTATATCAATATAGTGTAAGTTATGAATATGGATAGTTGCCTTTTTAATTTTAGTATTCTTATATATTTCTAAAATATATTGAAAACCAACGTCCCAACGTATCAATAGAGGCAAAGTTTACCCATAATTCAAACTAATGAAACTTATTTTTCCTAATTTCAAATTTACTTATTTGTAACATCAAAAATAGTACCACAATCTAGTCGCAAAATACCATAAATCACATAAGATACTCCTGTATTATTACAAAACTCAATATCTTTTATGGAATCGGGCAATGTCACGGAAAAAGCAATGAGCTGTAAGAGTCGTGCAGCTGCCGGCATTATACTCGATAATGATCCTGTTTGTTGCATACAGCGCAATGGTTTTTGGCCAAATTTTGTTTACGACAACTATGGTGGTTACTGTCGCCAAAATAAATTAATACAACCGTCTGGTGTTCATTCATTAATGGCTTTTATAAAATTATGACCGAGCTCATAGTTAATTTTAATTATACGCGAGGTCATATTCGTACATTTATTTATTTCTTCATTTCTTTTTAAATTGTGTTATATAAAATATTTTATATTTATGCTATGATACTACCACAAGTATCATAGAATTCTGAAGTGATCATTAAAAATAATCTTAAATAAATACAGACAAATGTTTTCATGCCGTATCTAAACATTTGAATGGCTTTGAGGCATCCCTCCGGGAATAGAACAGTAAGTTGAGTATATAAATTAGCTGTCAGGACGCTAATCGCTCAGACAGGCCGCGATGAAACTTTAGAGTCCATCAGTGGTTGTCTAAAAGGCCAACGTGTGTTCCTACCGAAATAGATACACAATAAACGCAGTTATTTATCTTGTTATCCTTTTAGCAAAAGCCCCTGAGAGTAGCTCGTTAGTTTTAACAGACATTGCATTTACATTTGTTTTTCCAAGATTCTTTTATAACTATTAATAGTAATCCTGAGCTTCTAAATCGATCAAGCGGATAACAAACTTGTAAAATATAGGTACTTTGGCTTATCACTGACGCAATTATTTTACAAAGTCAGCACAAACTTTACCCTGAATCATAGTGTCCCCTCGTCCCAGATTCACACGGTTTGGGGAAAAATGGTCGTCTGCGGACTCAAATACAATGGGGTACAATTACGCTGGCCGGAGTAATGAGCGTGCCAATGAGATAGCAATAAAATTTCGCCTCACAATACGGTCATAATTAGAATTAACTGTCTCATTCCCGCCCACATCCGATGGCCATCTCTATTTTGCTCATTGATGTTGGCCAGAGTATTCTGGAGACCGTTACGTCACGAATCTTGATTTAAATCGGTTCGCACTCGAGTCCCTAGGGTATAACAACCTTAATGGTGACATATAGTCTTTTCATTGGAGTGACTTTCGTAGATTCATAATTTGGTTAGATCATTTCATATACGGTATACGACAATTTGTTTATATTAAGACCATAATGTAATAGCTACAAAAAAGAACATGGCGGAATTTATGAGCTCAAAAGTTTTGTATTTCATTAATTTGGAGAATTTTCGAGGGTTTTTTAAAACTAAATAAAAACAACAAGCGCCCAAAAATAAAGCAAGTTGCATTCTCAACAACATCTGTTGTTTTAGCTGAAGGAATACCTTTATTCTCAACTTTTCTGGAGAGCTCGCAAGGAGTTTTTGTTAAGCCAATTAAGATACTGTTGCGTTGGGAGCGTTTGTTATTGAAATTCACGGATTGCCACTTAGACGGCCCTTCATTTAGAGGATTTAGTGGGAATTAAGAGAGGCACGGTAGAACAGTGCACGCATTGTGGCCGCTTTTCGGGAACAATACACTATTGTGTCTTAGGTCCTAGCATAGCGCTCAAATGTAGCGGCTTTCTCTTTGTTCGTGATTCATACAATGTTACTTCAATTTAATATTTTGTGTTTTTGCTTGTGTTGAATTGAATATGTTTCGTATTAAATTAGCATAATTTTTTTTTATTTAATTAGAATTGAGTATATATGTCTAAAGTTCTACGTTGATAATGTACGGGTTCTAACAAATATACAAATTTTTAAGTTAAAATAGGTTTAAAAATATTTAATAACATTTCCTATCCATATCAATGAATATAATACGCCTCTTGATGGTCGGGTTATCGTTACCCAGCTTATGGTAATTAGGCTAATAAATATAGGAATTTTTACATAAACCATTATCGAAAACACTACGCCAACGTAAAGCTATCAATCAAAGCGTTTGAAATTCAATCTGTACTTTTGGACCCTTCAATTAAGCATAATTTAAGATAAGCCTTTAATTTTTACGTCTCCGGTGGGCTCGAGGAAAGTGTAAGGCATCATTAAGCAGTTTTTTTAATAACTTCTTTTTACCTTTTGTCTTAAAGTACGTCATATTTCTCGAGCATAATCCATAATACATGAGAAACCGAGCATCTCATAGCAATTACGTGTAATAAATCATAACATAGATAAACAGTTGATGCCCAAATTCTCTTTTGTATTGAATTAAAACTCCTCTAACATTTTACACTGAAAATGATGGGTACATTTTTGAAATTAAATTATGTTTGTCATCTTATTAGAAGTGGTACTTCAGTGACCTAAAATCACTCGACATTCGGTGACCGGCGTTATCTTCCAAAATAAATGACCAATTAAACAATCTAATTCATTTCGGTCGGGTCCGGACCTCGATGGGGTGGAAACATAAATCAACATGCCGTCGAGTAGCGATAAACATTTTGTGACTTCCAAACCAGGTGATAAAAAGTGTCCCTTTTTGGACTCTGCACACGCAAAGTGACTTTGAAAGGGTGACATTTTTTAACTCTAAGGGCACCTTAATTGTTACAGGCCACCCTTTATGTTTAAACGCGTCCCTTTTAACAAAAAATGGGCCTAAATAAATGATCTTAACGAGCCGATTTACAGCTTTGATGAGACAAAAAACTAGTAGGTAGTCGTAATTGGTCAAAATACGACTTTGATAATTTTGAATTCTTCGATTCGCTGCTTACCAACCACTTACCAAATATTATTTTTAATGCCGTACATCTGTCTGCACATCGAGTGCTAGTTAATGGGGTAAGCAAATAAAAAGGTGCATGCACTTGTATGTATTAAAGTGCCACAATGCAACCTCGATGCGGATAAGAGGGTCAATATTTTGATAGCACGCGTGTCCGATGTTAGAAACATGTGGTCAAACATTGTGCAATGTTGATGTGGCGGTACAGTCGCTGCGGTTGGTTAACTACTCGTGGCAAAACAAATGTAACCAACCTTTCGCCACACTCGTTGTAAGTCACACTCGTAAGGAACGGCCGCCAAAAATAACCACTGGAATGAATCAGCCGCTAACTTGAGAAATTCCTTTACATCAAAGGCGAGTCTTCGCGGAACACGATTTTATTTTTTTGCCTTATCGTGTATTCTGAATGTTTTTGATTGAGATTTTGTCGGTGTATAATCAAGCGGTTTTCGTTGAATAAAAAATGGATTCAAGCAAAGATTGCATAAAGTGTTATGAATCTAAAACGCTTGTAAATTTTTAAGGGCAATTTGGAAGTTAAAGGAAGGTTTAATGATGTGGAAAATTTGACACTTCGCCCACGGCGCGGCGTGCTCGGCTTAAATTATTCAAAGTTTTATTGACGGGCGGCGAGATTTACAAGTGCAGCTGCCTTGAGACCCGACTCATGCCTCTTAGCAACATAATCTTATAAAATATACTTGCGAATGTTTTTAATATTAAAAAACTGCTATGCAATCTCCAATCCATATAAGTTACACCACCATGTTGTTCTTTATTATGATAACTTGATACAATATAATAGTCTCAAATGCCGATACCTCATTATTCCTCTTCTAGAACTGTTTCTCTCAACCGGGCAATTATGTAGATACGATTCGTACCTACATCTGTACCATCGTACCTATTAGTAAAATACCAAATAATTTCTGCTCAAGAAACATGACATGAGCGTATGAAACAAAATTACATTGTCATGTTCTAACTATCGATGTTAAATTTTATGTAATGGAAGTTAAATGAAAGTCTCAAGACAATGGGTCTTAAACTTCATAATGTAATGTGCTTTTTGCATTGTTTTCATTTACTTGAGCTGGACCCTATGTTTAGGTAACTTACTTGTCAAAATTAGAAGACGTCATTCTGAGTTATGATTATCGTAACCATCTTTTAATATTGAAATGCGAAAGTTTCATTTCACGAAGCAACGGGACGAATGTTTTTTAAATGTAAGCTCATAGTTCTGTAAACATACCACGTAAAATAAAATAAACACTACTTCATAGTGACAATAAAGATACATACTAGCATATCTATAGATGTTTTGGGTTTGGGTTAGGTTTGGTTTTGGGCTGTGTGTTAGTTGTATTTTAAAGTATTTGCGTCACATCTATTCATTCACGATTTTGCAATATATTTTATGCTCGTCTGCTATTGATCGTAGCGTGATACCTATTACATAGCCTGTAACCTTCATAAAAAATGGGCTATCTAACTCTAATGTAGGTGATTTGGATTATATTCAACACAAAAAATCTAATGTTTCCTCTTTATGCCATACACAAACTTCCACAATTATTATAGTTGATTGGATAAGATCAGCATTAATATGATTACGTATTATGTTATGTAAGTACGTACTGACAATAGTATTGGGATTAATAATACTCATGTAAAGGACATAGATAATCCCAGTCTCAGAGGTTATCGTTACTTAATTAATTAACCTTATCATATAGTATCATCTTAGTATGCAATAATCGAGTCTCATTGAAATGTTGTTTGAAATAATTGTTCTTTGTAGTTGAATAATGTTAATTACAATATACAAACACCCATTATTAATGCACAAAGTAGGTAAATTATAGACTTTACCGAATGATAACAGCATATTATGTTCTATAAATAATTATTACTGAATACATTTATTTGACTTGTGTAATTAGAGGCTTAAAATTTTTTTTTTCTCAAAAGTTGTTTGTCGAAAAATTGTTTGTAAAGGAAATGAAACATGCTTTAAAACAAAATTATAAATCCAAAAGTTTGTGATATTTTTATTTAGAACTATAGGCGATCGTTATCCATAAACATATTTCATGTCATCACAGTCGATAACACAAGGTATTAAACTGCCGCTGAGGAATGCACAGCTTTGATCGGCGAATGCGAACGAAGTATATAAACTTTAGCAGCTCTTTTGACCGTTTTGACATGTCTATTCCGAACAACTTCAAAGTTGGTGGCATGCATTATTTATAAATAAAATTTTGTTTCGTCTGAACCACTGTGGCGCGACATGGCGAAATGCTAAACAAACTTATATTTTCTAAAACTATTTGCTATTATGCACGTTCAACCTCAATTTTCTTTAAGACTTAGAGAATGGATATTTTCTATTGTAACAAAAATAATAAACGACATCCCCAAATTTTATATCATACTTGAGATAAAGTTATTTTAATTCTGATTTTATTGTTTTCATCAATACAACTTTAGATATCTATCTGACACAACAACTTTAGACAACTATCTAGTTGTCCTCCTTTATTCAATTGGCTGTACTCGGTTTAAAAGTCTTACCGGTTTCTAATTAAAACAAATGGCAGGCTTATGATTCGCTCTTGATATTGTATTTCAAATCCCCAATCATTCATGAGCTAAAACTCACCCTCAACAATAATCTCTGGGTCGCTTTGTAAAGCCGCTTCCGCTGTTCACAATAGATGCATGCAAACTTCGTGAAATGGGTAAAAATAATCCTCTACCAGAGCCCAATACATCACGCGAACTGTCAGTAGAGACCGCACGAACAAAAATATACCATTGTGAGACGAGCAATGCTTTGTCCAAAACTTTCGCAAAAACTTGTGCAATTTTGGCGATACACGCACCGACGCAAGTGACAAAAAAAACTGTGTAAAGCCCGTAAAGCCGCTCTAATCCTCAACTGTCAAACATATTTTCACACGTAACGTCTATTTTAAAATACCTTTTCAATTGTCCATTAAAACGTGGATCGTTAACTAGTAAATCAACGTCGGCCCTCAACGATTGATGATTCCAGCAATTAAAAAACTAGCTTCTCCATCGACAAATAAGCGTCTGAGACGGTACTAAATTGGACCGAACAGCGAGTCTCATCTTAGCGTCACAACTCACAATTAATCAATTCCAAAAGTAGAGCGTCGTTCATATTTTACGAGATTGGAGCGATCAATCCCTCTTAGTGTGGGTCTAACGTACGTCAACACTCGCTCCTGTAGTGCACCGTCTATATGGTAGCCCTCGTCAAAACAAACATTATTCAAAAAGTATGTTTTCATTTATTTTTGTAATAACACCCACGGTTAAAAAAGCAGCCGCGTGTGATCGCGCCCGCGGCGGAGGTTTCGTGAGACTCTCCAATAAACTTCTAAGGCTGCAGCCAAAATATTTTCATATGGTTGTGCTCACGGTTGTAATAATCGTTACAATACATCGCGTCTTGTTAGGCGGTGGCGGCGATGACGGCAAACATAACACATCCAAAATATCAGCAAAATTTCACCTATATTCTCAGGAATTCGTACGTTGGCGTACATATTACAAAGCTTTAACATTAAACTAGCAATAATATAAAGCATTTCTGTATACAAACTTCAAACGTTAATAAACTATGTTGACGCACGGGTATGTGAAGAATAAACACCATGAAGCTCAACGCGTTTAGTGCGTTTGCTAAACTTATCTCTAACCGCGCCTTGAAAGTTTAAAAAGTCAACAGTCGCATTGTGTCTTCGAGTGTCGCTACAACACTAACGACGCGACGTTTGTAGTCATAAAAAATATCTAACACTTGTGTATATACATGTACTATATGAGAATGCTGGGAGAGCTGTACTTACAATATCAAGTTGTTTCTTTTATAGTAACGTTCCTTCGTAAATTTAAAACACTGTGCGCTCAGAACCTTTGTATGCAGCAACAGCAAACTCCGTCTAGCCCAATTAAGTAGCACTTCATATGCACCACCTAGCTTTATGGTACTGGTGTTTCAATAGCTACCACAGAGAGGCCATTGTTTGTACATTCCGATACATTTTTTTCACTAACTGTGCCTTGTCATCGTTCAAGTGGCAATAAATTATAAACTTAACCTTGCACACGTTTGTTTTGGTTAACCATATCGTGGCTAGACGCATATGTGCATCGTGAGAACCCATTCTCAAGTTGGAGAGGTTAGTTCTACATTGGACTTAGCTGTTTACTTAATAACCAAACATAAATATTGATGTTAGTAAAATGAAAATCAATTATGATGGAAATGTAACTAGACTCGTAAATAGCTCGAATTTAGATTACATTTCGGATCCGGATGTGATTATCCGGACCGGTAATGAACCAATATCGAATATTATACGGAAAATTCACGTGAGCCTTTTCCTGTTTATCTATTTTGACACCATTAGCTTTATTAGTTGTTGATAATTTCCCTTTGCAACGATGCGTATCGTTAAACAGCGATACATCCGTTATCATGAAGGTATTTCTAACTTTATTGGCTGTCCCATAATCCGCTGATATTTATAACACGTGTCATGAATATCTTATCTCCTGGCGGCTACCGCAACATCTTATTACAGGCTATGTTTTTATATCGTAACATAAGTTAATATTTAAGGGAGAGTGTAAATTATGACCTCAATAACATTCTCTCCGGGCCTTGCTATAAGGGAATTGATTACAGCAGGAAGATAATTTTAATGCAACAACTATAAAGTCACATTTTAATTATAATGATTAGGTTTTCTGTATTTATTGTTAATTATAGATCTAGTTTAAATAATATTTGTAATATATATGTATCAAATTTTTCAAAACTATCTACCTATAGATTGTTCAATAATAGTACCTACTTAAACAATTTAAAATATGTATTATATTAACAGGGATCAACCTCACATCACCCACTCGACAATAGCGGAAGTTGTCAAGAGCATTTGAGTTCAGAAACTAATTTGAACCAGTCAAATGTTAAATCGGGGTTACACTTACTGTTACTAAACCAATTATCTCTTGAGATTTAAATGATATTACCCGCAGATTTTCCATCCCAGACCATAGAGCTTAAAATATATCGTTTGTTTATGGTAAACTGTTGCCAAACGCATTTCATTTGTAACATGGGTATTTGTTTTCAATCAGGCATATCAATTATTTATTGGATCAATGAAGGAACTGTCAATTCTAATTTAAACATCCTTGTCAATCAGTGTGTGTATAGAGTTTGACATAGTGAAGTAGGTACCGACTTAATACAATGTTACTGTATTTTTGTTTAAGTATATTTTTTAACTTAATAGGCATATTTCGTGTATTTAAACATTTCGTCACAACTGTTGAGCTTCAGTTGAATATTTTATATAAATACTAGATTATATATTAGCTATAAAGCTTAATGACGGTGATCTATGTAGTAAGGTCTGTTCTGTAATCGATTTTCATTTTGTATATGCAACAATATGTAAAAATTTTATATAAAACTATATTTTGAATACGTTTATCCATTCATTTATCTTATAAAGTATGTCTATAACAATTAGTCTATCCATGTAAATTTTATTAACATGACAGTTTATTTCTAAAGTGCTTCTGGACTTAAATTAATTTCCCTAGAAAACTAGTAAGCAAAATTAAATCGTATGTTTAAGGGAACAAGAGCTAAATTTCCTATATAGTTTGTCAGTGTGTTTCCTATAGTCGTTAGCAAGCAAGACAAGTTTAAGAGTTTCAAATCTCAATTTGACAGATGTTTACGATGTTCATAATAATCCAAATAAATAGAAAGTTGTTTACATAATAGCAGAAGTCCGGGGAAGTGTCACCAGTGAGTGAACGTTTGTTGTTTGTTTGTTTAGTTTGATTTATGAAGGCTCGCTAGTTTATTGAAACAAATGGGACCATATCTTTCCGAACTACGATTTTTCTTCACAGAGACCAATGTCTTTATTAAATTGCCCACAATTTTAGTAACCAATTCGTTACAGGAATAAGAGTAAAATACATAATATTTGAATAATAAAACAGCCTTATACAATACAAATGCAATTTATCTAAGTATATCTATGTGATTTGGAGTAAATATAAATAGTAAATAAATCAGTGAAATATAAAGTTGATATGCAATGCTTATTCATTATTAAAATAACTGCATTCTATGTTGAGAAAATATTTTCATAACCATGCATTGTCTTCTAAAACGACACCTCGCGTCGTCTCGCCGTGGTCTTACTCGCATATAAACTGCTATGAATGATTACTACTAAAACGAACAAGCTGCGATTAGGAATATAAAAATACTATTGGCATTTACGGCCTAAGTCATAAAGCTTTGACATTGCACCGTTATTTTGTGATACTTGTGAAATAGGCGTAGTTGACTGATGTTAATTTAAAAGAGGGCCATATTTTTTCTGTCGGTTTCGTCACTGATCGTCATTTAGTTAGTCCTAAGATAAGGTGATTTTTATGATTTCTAATAATTTATATACTCTATAGAGTATAAGGTTTAAGAGTAGGTATAAGTAGAGGGCTAAAAAGTTAGAAATCATTAAAACGAGATGTTTTTAATCGGTTCAGTCATTATGACGTCATGGCAAGACGAAGAGAAATAGGAGGATGCATTAGTATAATTATGTTGTAAAATAGCACCGTTCAAGTAGGTAACTAGCTACGTTAATTTTATTTATAATAACATTAGTAATCATATTTTTTTCTTTATTCCAGATATTGAGTGACAATGGTAAGAAGTGCCATCAGGGAAGAAATAGGAACGTTACGCTGAAAATGTGGTAGTGGCCACCACAATGGACACCCTGGTCGTTGTGGCCTCATTATTAGGCCTTATTTGCTTTTATACTGGTAAGTATTTTTTTTAATGTTCTATGTGTTAGGTACATGGTTCAAAATAGGCCATGCTGAAATAAGGATCATGATGCTCTATGATTCGCTCACAAGTCTCTTTAGCTATGACCACAAGACGGTGCACATTGCAGTAACAAAATAAAGTTAATTGCCTATTACATGCAAGCAAATTAAATAGGCCATTACTCAGGACTTCTTTCGGACCTCTATTCCGTGTGGAGTTTATTGGTCAACTGAAGTTTTTATGATTAACCCGCTTTTATTTGCCATAAAAATATATTAAATTAATTGATAGTATTGTATATTTCTCAAATAAACGATTATATGCTATAAAGCTTGCAGCATACACCCTAAGTGTACAAGACAGTTAGCCGAGTAAACGAAGCATTATGGGTCCGTTTTTTTTTACTGTGAACCGAATTGCATACAATTTTGGAATTAGGTTCATCTTACCCTTAACTTCAAAAGTGAAAATGATTTGAACTCCGCAACCACCCTGGGTGTGGTTGCCACCCCTTCTCGGGGGTGAATTTCTTTTTTTTCAAAATTGCTTCGGATATCAATAGAAGGCCTAATTTTAAGCAAAAATCACATATAAAGCTTTTCAAAAAATCCAATACTTTTCAAGTTATTTGGCTATTGAAAATTTGCAATTTTTTCACGGTTTTCATCGGTTTTTTGCAAATATCTCCAAAAATATACGTTTATCGAAAATTTCATCAAGAACAAAGTTGTAGCAGGTAAAACAATGAACAATTTGGTATTTTATAAAGTATTCTACGTGCAATATTAAGCTAGATATTAAAGATCAAAGCCGTGTTTTATTTTATCTGAAATTTAATCGATGTGGTCAATGCCATCTAGTGGCGAGCAGATGCATTTTATGCATTCTAATACAAAAGGGTTTTGTAGCGCATAAAATAAGCTTTAAAATGAGCACTACTTAAAGTCTTTTGCACGTAAAATAAGTGAGCTGTATTGCAAATAAGGGGAGCATCTAATGTTTTTTCTTTTAAATCAATGGGTTTCATAAGTGCCATTTCCACCACAATTAAAATTAATCGTATTCCGCCTAGAATTAACTTTATTATGAAGAGTTTGATGGATAGTATCAGTTTGGCTGCTTCAGGACACGTATTTTTCAAAAAATTCATGATTATATAAAAAACAAACTTTCAAATATTTATAAAATTCCGCCCTATTTTTCATAATATCTCAAAAAGGACGACAGATACGTATAAAAGTGTGGAAATAAAAAAATTGATAATTTTCTGACAAACAATTTGGATGTTTTGGTTTTTCTGTGAAACAAAAATTGACGGAGTTATGATTGTTTAAAGAGCGCGTGGCAGCGGAATCACAGCCTCTCTTAAGCCCTTTAACCCTTCACCGTTTCAGAAAAAGGTTTTTTACTATATATTGCAATAAATGATGTTGTAGCTCTTTTAATTACCTTTACAATGGTGTTTTATAACTTGTGATAGCATGAAAATTGAAGGAGTTATGGTCCAAAAACTTAACATATTTTTATCTACTTAGTAACTGAAAATTTCGGCGTGCGAATATTTGGAGCAATGTGAAAGTACGCAGTATAATAGAGACCCACAACTATTGTAATGTGTTTATATGCTACTAGAAATGTATGAAATCAAGGAATTGAATACAAATCCTAGGAAATGTGTACAGTTCCGATACTATTTAGGAACTGTGTACAATATTGTTTGAAAAACTATTTAATGCATAGATATCCTAGGAAATGTATAAATTTCCTCGGAATTATATGGAATACCTGCTGGTCCACCGGCAATGTGTAAAATAACTATATTTGGGCGTAGTAATCAATGTTATGTTAAGACAGTAAGTCTTTGTCACCTTTTTTGTGTTCATTTCAGAACATTTAGACGTTCGAGGCTTAAGGGTGGCCCAAGGGCCACCGCCGCCGCACCCTAACCTATATTAATAATATATTATGGCGATAATACACAAATATTATCGCCATAATATATTTATATGGTATATATTTATACCATACTATGACACATTTGCAAGGGTTGTAAGATTTTCAAGGGGTTGAAAATGATTTTAATATGAGGTAATTATGTAAGAAAATACTTTACAATTTCACCATTTGCTATTAGACATGTTTTCTAGCGATAAAATGGCTCAATGTAATTTTTTCCATTAAGGGGTGGTTTACACCCCTTAAAAATAATAGGCGGAGTTCAGATCATTTTCACTTTTAAAGTTAAGGGTAAGATGAGCCTAATTCCAAAAAATTCATGCAAATCGGTTCACAGTAAAAAAATTCGGAGGTAAGACCGTATTTTTCGCTTCGTTTACTCCACTAAGTGTAAAGAAAAATGGGGGTACTTATGAATTTACTTATAATAAAATTACCCAATGTTGCAGTCAGGGTTCAAACCAGCGCTAATGGCTTGGTATTCGCCCTCCCAAGGGGCCATTCCCCCACACTATTTGATATTTAGTGCCATGCCGTACCATCTTAGATTTGTGGCACCACTTAGTGACAAAAATAAATGTGTCACATTTACAGTATTGCCGTCTTTTGTCACCGGTTGGCCAAAAGTGGCACAGATTTTGGAAGATTTTAGGTAATTTAACAAAAAATATTATGATAATCTTATGCTTTATTACATAAATAATCATGTACGTCTTGAAGAATCGTCATATTAAACTGTAGGTATCTGCTCAAAAACTCTTAGCTATCTACGCTTTTAATTCTATTTTGAATGCCTACACCTAAAGCGCTTTCTGTAGTAAAACACTCAATAAGACATAAAAATACTGTTAAAACATTCCTTGCAGTAAAAACCGTGTCAAACTAATAAACGTGAGGTAATGATCCTCCTGAGACCAACATGAGGAGGAAAGCGTAACTTATTGACGAAGCCCATTAGGTTAACAAAACACACATGCGTAAATTTTGTCTCCCATCTGTCTATTGCACATATTTTACAATCAATAGACTATAAAAATCACGGGTCTGGATGCTGTCGAACCCTCAGTGAAACGGTGTCATCGTGATTTAATTATTTAGTCTGTGTCGGCGACTGGGAAGAATCGATACGTGGAAAAAACACCCCAAGCGGCTATCAAAGCGTAAAGAAGTTAAGCTAATGTTAAACGACGCCTATCTTTTGTGTCTAATGCGTGATGGATGCAGCGTAAAATGCGGTAGAAAAAAGAATAATAAAAATAAACACAGTCAATCGCTCGGGGCGACTCACAATGGGCATACACTCGTATAGTGCATGTCATTGTACACGAAAAGAAAAATGGTTCATATCTCGAATCTTGCTCTAAACAAAACTTTGACTTTTATGAATATTGACGCGTGTGTGACCCCTATAAAATGGACGGAGTTTTATTTATACTTTCGGAATACAAAACATGTAAACGTATGTATGGAACAACGGAGGCGGAACCTATACGTAAGCAACCGAAGCTGGGACTTAGTAATACGTAGGTAGGTACAATCAATAACATGACAAACAACTACTATATTAAACTATACAATATAAATACTAGACTATGTTAAATATTAGGTAATAACTTACATAAAAGAACACCAATAACTACTCCAGATTATTTTGAAATATCAGCCATAGAGTGATAGTAATGTATGTGAAATTTTAATGGTAGGTTATTCTGTAAAGCTCCCATGCTGTCCATGGTTCAAGCTTAAGGCTAAATTCCGTTTATTGAACTCCTTACTCTGGTTGATGTGTTTACTTTTGTCACTCATAAGACCAAGTTATAGGCATTTGAGGACCATAGCTGCATTATATACAACCCATACTATGTACACATGACGTTTGAATTTAACAGGAAATTTTCACGTTTCAAAATAACTAGATGAAACGAAATGCTGCATATTATGCAACTTTTCACGTCTTGGCGCGTTGCTTTCAGGTTGTGTAGCTGACAAGTTCAAAATAAGTTACTATACCGATCTTATATTTTGATATGAACTTGATTCAATATTTTGAATGAAATGTTGGCCAATAATGTTTAAAACGAGTAGTTTTTATACAGTGTTTTGTAAAATAGACATAGACAACGAGTAGGTAGGTACTTACCTATACCGGTTGAAAAACAAAAGCTTAAAAATGTGTCAAAAATCAAAATACATAAATTATATGCCTCAAAATTAACACATCTATTGGAAACATTAGTTTCCAATAGATATTAACCTAACGTAATATTTAAGAAACTTTAACATTATCTACTTCAATTCATGTTCCCATGATATAGAAGCTACTGCTTCATATTCAAATGTAATTTTAGGTATATTTGCTACAGAGTAATGTTCTTACTCGTAAGCCTATTCATATCTTTTGCACACAATCCCTTCTCTATTAATAGTTGTATTCATAAGGACACAATAGGTCGGTTATCGTATAGCATTTGAATTTATCGCGTTCGTTAAATCTAAATATAGATGTCAGGCTAATCAGATAAATGTTATCGCGAGGCGACATCGCCAAAAAACTTTTCGGGTAGCAACTACCGTCTCAAAGGATCACGATCAGATAGCTTTCAGTTCGCAAACTATGCCTTTTTACATTTATTTATGTGTTGACGGCCCTGTCTTATGAGAGGAAGTTTTAAAAAATATATAGACCCGCTTGATTAAATTTTGAAGCAGTTTGGTTAAAACATGCAATAAAACTATTTCCTTATAATTTTTGGTCGAATTTAATTATTAAACCGCTGTTTTCCATCGAGTTTTTTTATGTTAGTATTAAAATTATAATTTGACTTTAAAGAAAGTTTTACACAGCTTACGTTTCGGCTCGGTCTTTATTTATTTTTTCCAACAACAAAAGCCCATGCTTATCTGACAACACGACATCTATGGGTATCAAAATCTGTAATTCCATATGCCCACGCGCCGAATCGTTACAACAACAAGCCGAAAGTGAGAACCGCCACAACTGTCACGGCAGAGACGCATTTCCGTAAACTGCGCCATAGAATTCGCTACGATCTTAAAAATAAAAGAAACAACACACTTCTTTCTAAAACTGACTGTATGTATAGAGGAGTAGCGCTCAACTTAGCATGAGCGAATATTTGTTATCAAATTGAAACTTTAAATGTAGGTATGTCGCCGGGTGGCTGCCCCCATTCCTTGCAGGTATATCGGACCCTATGAAAGATGACACTGTGTCAACAATTTGTCCCTTCATGCATTAGAAGAACGCCATACAAGACAAACATTGTAGCTCACGAAACTCATATTAAACTAATCCGTCCATCCGTCTAGTCGAGGCGGTTAATTCTCAGCACATGTGCCAAAGGAGCGTGTCCCGTTTTTTGCACCGTAAAATGTAAGTGCTATTTCATTAACCGTGATATTTCATTGGATGTTTGTTTCTGTTTCGAACGGCTGTTACTGCCGTTCGTGAGATTCATTCATTATGCAGTCTCAGTTTCACATATGAGTGTGAAGTTATCGTTTTGATGGAAGTGTTAAAAATATCAAACTATATAATTCTAACTCAAATATTTTTACACTCTTAACATAATGAGCCTTTTCAGTTCACTTGAATGCATAATTAAGATGGAAAAGTGTCAACTAGGCGTAATTACGCCTTTGGCTTCAAATTGCAAAAAGGGGTCCCAAAATTGAACACGTGTTCGAAATTCGAAAAATCATGATTACCTCCTGAGGGAGCCAATCACTGCCATTAGAATTAGATATTCGACATTCAAACGGCTATCGAGTTACTTGGGGTGACAGTTATGAGCACTTGAAAATATTCACTGCATTTCGTAATTAGGTAGGTTTATTACTAAAATATATCTACCGAGATCGTTTTTCAGTGATCAAAGATTTTAAACACACCTTGATGTTATTGATACGCTGACATATTATTTACTTTACTGCGATATTAAGTGGTTGTTCAAAATCAAAGACGATTCAATTTTACACACCCATAAACCTAAATTATTACCACACGAGTGCAATCGTGTGTTCACGTGAAAACTTTTATAACTTTATAGTTCACAAGCATCTGAGAGAGATCAATTCCAAACCGACAAAAACATTAACGACTCAGTTCAAACGGACTCGCAACATTCGGATGGCTACATTGGCCACGCGGCCCATGTGAAATGCGAAAACCATGTAACTGTAACCGATTTTTTATTTATTTTTTCTTGCGTCACGTGTCAACATGTGCCAGTAGTTTAAATTAGCAAGGGGATAGTCACCCTCGCGATTTTTTTTAAATGAAGACTTTTTGAACAATAGAACTTAACTACTAGCGTGTGAGTAAAAAATGTCACTCCCTTTTGTGGCGTTGCGATGTCATCAGTCGCGTCGCGTAGGAGGTTATAGCTTGTTCTTACACTAGGATTTGGTTTATTGGTAGGGCACAACTAATAAATTTACAGCAATGTTTTTAAGTTTTTACTGGGACATAAAACATTGTGTTCATGACAATTTATTGGAACAAGAATATAAATATGTAAAATGTGTTTCAAATACTAAGAAAACTATTATACACCTAGAGCATAAATTATAGTATTCGGTTTTCCACCATAGCCTAGTGTATTTGTAAATTAAAAACTAGATTATTTTCAACTTTCTTTTTTATTTATGTTTTAATACCACGACGGAACTGAATGAATATTCTGTAACAAATATAATTTAGATACCCATGCGTAAATAAAAGGTACACAACAAAAGTACATTGGTGGGTAATAAAAATGAAGAAAGGACATATCCCGACTTATATCCAATAATCGATCGACTTCTAACGTTAAAACTATGCTATAAAGTTAGTTTTATGTGCGATAAAGTAACGTATCGAGAATTCAGATCAACATAAACAATTTTATATACTGTTTGCAATCAGCAAAATTTCAATTTATCTTCCATATTTTTCCAGTATCTCTATCGTAAGTTTTTAATAGACGTCATTATTTATTTCTTGTTGTATTTTTTATTAAATAGCAACTCTCTATATAACAATTCTGATGATATATATGTCTGAGATAGTGACATGATGACTTATTATACAATAGTTAAATTTAACCGACAAAATACATTAATATTACCAGCATAATTTTTTTAGTTCCCAATGCACTAATTATGTAGACGTCTGAAAAAAAATTTTTTTAAACAACGAAATGAAAGTGAAATTACTTACATCAAATTATTTCATCATAAACCTGGTGGGAATCGACAACACTACCGGCGACACAGATCTCAGGGTAGCTAACTACTAAGCCAGCGGCCTGGCCCGTCAATAAGAATAATACAGCTTTTTTTCTGGTTTGGGATGGCTTCCTTTATGTTGACAGTCATTTATTGCTGTCATGACTATTGTAAGGACAATATTTTTTGCCGACACTTCTGGTGTTATCCAAGCGTTTATGTATCACATTTATATTTCTTATCTATACCTACCTATCTAGGTGTTTGTTATAATACGTTGCGTTGAAGTCTGATCTAACAAAAATTATATCAGAACGCTATAGGAAGGTCGGTTTATTTATGAATATATCTTTTTCATCGTCAATTCTATATAGCGTTGGTAAATCATATATTTATTTATTCATATTATACATAGTTCTATCCTATTCATTGCGAAATTAGGTCAGAAAACTGCAAATTTAGGGCAAAAATGAATAATGGCAAAAATAAGGGAACACAGAATCAAACGATATCAAATCGAATGGAGATTCAATTATAGATTAGCCCTTGTATCGCACCGCATTGGCTTCATTGGGACACGTGAATAAATAAACACAATTACTTTGCACAAAAGAGTAATCCCTATTGATTTCGTTCATAAAATACAAGCCAGTCTCTAAAATCGAGTCAAAAACCATCCCCTGAGGTTCATTCCGCAGAAAATCGGACACCGAATCGAAATTTTTTTCTATCGATCGATTTTTACTCCGCTACAATAATAGTGAGGCACAACAATGAACATACATCAATTCAAGTGTCAAAAACTAACATCTGCGCGTTCGTTGTAAACAGAGTAAAATAGTAGAAGGGTCCCGAACCCGGCATCTATGGGGACCCGAGTTTTAGCAAGCCTGTGTTTATGGCTCATTATTATTGTGCGACGCTTTAGAGTAGCTGCAAATGACATACTCCACCTATTATTAAAATAAACCGTAGCCCAGGCAGGGCTTTTGTTAGGTAAATTTAAAATAAGGCTCGTGTATGGGAAATTGCAGTGGGTGGGACTATGCGAGACTTGGCGGCGGCGTCGCCTTTTATTAAACTTGGCTCAACACGCTAACTGCAATGTGTACTCGACCTCAAGTGTTTACATGGTAATCAATATAGTGCAGCAGGGGTAATGAATAAACATGTATTGTCAACAGGTCCGGTGAGAGGTGAACTGAGTAATGATTACGTTGGGAGCGGAGAGGCGCCGTATATCATCGAACAGCCATTAGACGTAACAGTAGCTCGTCATCAGCCTGCGACATTGAACTGTCGAGCTGGAGGCTCTCCCAATCCCACTATAAGGTGGTACAAGGGAGGTGTGCTCGTGGTATCTGATACCCACAGAAGTCTCCTGCCAGCTGGTGGGCTGTTCTTCTTGAGAGCGACGCATGGAAGAGCACATTCTGATGCAGGAGTGTATTGGTGTGAGGCAACCAATCCATATGGTACAGCAAGGAGTAGGAATGCAACTCTACACGTAGCTGGTAAGTTTATGCATTGAAATAATATCACTGATTTATATGGATACGTATACGGTACGAAATAAAATGATTTAAAAATAATTTATTGTTATGTGTATACCTATGTTATTCACTTAATATTTTGGCAACTTTGTATTTATATTGTAAACGGCAGACCACGGAGTAATTATATGTGTCTTTTCTATGTCTTTAAAACCATGAAAATCAAAAACATATTATTATATATATATATAAATTTTCTCCGTTTATACAGTTCTTCGTGAAGAATTTAGACTAGAGCCAGTCTCAGCTCAGTCTGCACAGGGTGAGACCGTTATTTTGGAATGTTCACCACCACGAGGTTCTCCCGAACCAACGGTATACTGGAAAAAGAATGGACAGATGTTGCATTTCGACGGAGATTCAAGGTAATAAAAAAAAATATTACAAAGTGCTAATTGTAAATTTTACATATGTACTTACATTCAGAAATATGTAATATATGCTAATAAAGGAGAAAAAAAATGTTACACGTATTTAAACATGATTTATGTATATGACTTGTACAAGATTGTAACACACATCCAACTGGCTTCTATATTCCAATATATAGGTACATTTGACTGAAACAAAACTCATATCATGAACATACAAAGTTTTGGGTAGCTGAAATGTACTTAACTTGGCAGTTACGATATTAAAATAAGAACTTAGTGGCATTCATAGAAAGTTACGAGTGAACCGGTAGCCGATTTGATAAAACGTAGTTTGAAGCCAATTCGAGGGTAGACTATGAGTGCTTCTCATGGAGCTAAGTGGGATGGTGGAAACGAGATAGTCTTGTGAATACCTTTTACGGATAGAGCCGTTTGATACTCGATATCTCGCACAATTTTCATCGCAGCGTAATTTCATGAGCAATCAAAGTATTCAAGTTATTCAGACAGCCACACCACATCCTTTTATGACCATGGCACTTTGTTGCGGTTACAATAAAGTGTCTGGCGTGAATATTTACTGAACTTAAAAGACCCTCATTAACTTGGGTAAACAATAATGAAAAGTTAATTTTAGTAGCTAGCACTCTGGACAAATATTTGAGGAAGACTCTTTGTTTACAATCTCAGCGTAATGTTAAAACAGGCGACAAATTGAATTTCGCTTAAAAGTTTTATTGCCTTTTTATTTCACTTCACTCTCTATGAATTTTTATGAGCGTTAGGTTATATCTTGAGGGCGCATGTTGTTACGTATGGTAAAGCATAAAAATAATTAACAGTCGAAGGGAGGGTACATCAAAGTCATAAAAGAAGGGGATATTTGAAGAGCTCGACAAGCAATCAAGTAAAAATCTCAATAGTTCTGACTCACCAGACCCCTTATTAAATGTTAATTTCCTATAGAATTATTCCGCCCTATATTTGAATGAGTTTGTTACACTATGCTTTGTTCATAGTGATGAAAAACTTTTATAAATTATTACTTGAATGAGATTGTGTTTATTCTTGTTCTTAAATGTAATATTTTATTGCTGCAGAATGCATTTAGTTGATGGTGGCAATCTCGTAATACAAGACGCCAGGCAAACTGACGCCGGTAGATATCAATGCATCGCAAGGAATGCAGCGGGAACCAGGGAATCAGCTATTGCTACGCTCAGAATACACAGTGAGTACCTCCTACACATAATTCATTTCGTGCCTTGAATTTCAATACAAATTACACGACAAAGATTTGTCGTATTCAATTCATAATTCTAGCTCCCGCGCTACTAATTTCTGGTTGTAACTCGACGGCTGTAAGCCATTTCTCGCGGACGCCTCTTTTGTCATGTAATTCAGAGGGACATTTCTCATTGCACAGTTAAGCCATACTTAATCACGGGTCCCGAGGACGTCGTGGCGCAGACTGGCGGTAGCGTGACGTTCCAATGCCGGGTGGGTGGGGATCCTCCCCCTGACGTGCTTTGGCGGAGGACCGCTGGAGGTGGAAACATGCCACTCGGTCGCGTCAAAGTTTTGGATGACAGAAGCCTTCGCCTCGATAGCGTTATTTTAGGTGATGAAGGAGAGTACACTTGCGAAGCGGATAACTCGGTTGGCGCTGTGAGCGCTAGTGGCTATTTGACAGTATACGGTGAGTTTTTTTATGCCATACTTAATCATTTTATTAAACTATAGATAAACACAATATAATTATACTTTGTATAAATTGTAATACAACTTTTTGTACACAGTACTTGATTTTATAAGGGTTTAAGTATTATACATATTTATTTGGATTTACCAACAGCTACTATTACAATCGTTTTAAATGGATGAGAATGTTTAAAATGCTATTACATAGGTTATTTTCTTGTTTGCAGATCCTCCTACTATATCAATGAAACCAGGGTCAATTAATATCGAAAGCGGTACAACCGCAATATTTACTTGCACAGCTTTAGGCAGGCCAGAGCCAACCATGTTCTGGAGTATAGAAGGGAATAGAACAATTATCCTCCCCGGGACTACAAGAGATAAATACCATGCTTCAACTGTACTCGATGGAGTCACTGTACTAACAATTAACAATACCAATAAAAACGATAGTGGAAACACGATAGTTTGCTCGGCGGTAAACTTCGCTGGCAGCTCGTTTGTTAGAGGGAAACTAACCGTGACGTCAGACGATGACCGCCCACCGCCAATCATAACAAACGGGCCCTCTAACCAAACGTTACCTATAAAATCGATGGCAGTTTTCCCCTGTACAGCCGTCGGCGCACCTGAACCAATCATTGCATGGTATTTTGAAGGGGAAGCTCTAATACAAAATCATAGAAGGAATGTGACTAATGATGGGACTCTCATATTGAAGGATTTGGACAAAAGCGATAGCGGTACCTATACATGCGTAGCCTCTTCACAACACGGAAAATACGTATGGAGTGGAGTATTATTGGTAGACAGTCCAATAAACCCTAACATACATTTTTTTAGAGCAGCCGATATATCATCTCTGCCAGGACAGCCTACAAAGCCCCAATTGTACAACGCTACAGATAATAGTGTCACTATAACGTGGAATCAAAATAATAAAATTGGATCTTCATCTATTTTAGGGTATCAAGTTGAGGTGTTTTCTAGAGAAACACTGTCAGGAAATAACACACCGAGAAATTCACGAGGGTGGGTTGTATTAGCTAGACGTATACATCAAACTTACTATACAGCCAAGTCTCTTATTCCCGGAATTACTTATATGTTTATGGTTCGAGCAGAAAATTCACACGGTCTCTCCGGACCCAGTGCTGTCTCCGATTCTATAAATGTCGGAGAAGACTCCAATTCTCTGTGGGATAGTGGAGTATACTCGAATAATACTGAATTTAGAAATAACATTCTCACCGATAACATTATTGAGTTAATTGAAGCTACACCGATAGATGCTAAGACTATAAAATTAATGTGGGAAATATTGAACTTTTATTATTTGGAAGGATTATTCATTTATTTCCGACCCCTTGATAACATGACAGCGGAGTACGAAATGAAAACTATTTTGCATTCCAACGATGTTTCGGGATATGAAATAACATCTTTGAGAAAATACACAAAATATGAGTTTTTCCTCGTTCCATTCTATAAGAAATTCGAGGGTAAACCATCGAATTCGAGAGTGGCACAAACTTTAGACGATGGTAAATATTGACTCGATTATATTATACCTAATATTATGTTAAATTATGCACTGACATGTCATTAAACTTGTATTTATTTTTCAGTTCCCGATGGTGCGCCAATAAATATTGAAATGTTTATTTTGAACGTTACCACAGTTCATCTAAAATGGTCACCGCCAGAGCTTCATTTGCAAAATGGTATCATTACTGGTTACAATGTAGTGGTCAACTGGCTAGATATACCGGCAAATAAGTCAATGGTCGCTATAAATACGACAGTACATCAAGCTACTAGTCTTATTATGACAAACTTGACCTCTGGGGTCAGCTATTCGGTACAAATCGCGGCCGAAACTATCGTCGGCTTGGGTCCATTTAGTCAAAAAGTCTACTTGAATATTGATTCCCGGACGGTCGGCCTCGACCCTCTGTCTAGGTAAATATGAAAATAAACCCCGCAAACTTTCATAATAAAACGCGTTTACTATATTAAATAAACTTATGATCGACATCTTTATTTCAGATACCCATTAAATGGGGATGTATCTATCGTGGCAGGGGACTTCGTGATGGAAACATGGTTTTACGTTTTGATCGGAGCGATTGTTCTGTTCAAAATAATAGTGATTGGCGGCATCATTTACGTGCGAAAGCACAACATTTTCGCCAAAAAGTCCGCGCTGCCAAATATTTACGGTGAGTATCAGATGTGAAACAGTATTTATTGTCATGTCAATAAAGATAATAATGCTGAGCGGGCGTCCTTCATGATTCCGAGCATATTCACGGAGCACATAACTCGAAAATAAACAGTTATTCAGCTTATCTCGAAACGCTTACATTTTTTCCGTGGAATCAGCATCAGAATTTCAAAATTAAAAACATTCCACGGGTGTCGTGGGGTGGTGCAGGGCGCCGAGCGTTTGTTTGATGGAGGCTTTGCCATGCGACGGGCAGGGAGGGGTGCTAGATTACTTTCGAGTTGAAAGGTAGCACAAGCCCTCTCTCGTGAGCGCAGTGGATCTCTTTCACTTTGCATTCACGTTCGGGGCACAAAGGAATGATACAAATCCGAGAAATAAAGACCAGTAAATGTAAATGTTTTCTATTTTGTTTTCTCGAGGCGATTCGTTTGTTGACTCACCCAGTTACCTTTAAGCCAATTTTCTTTCGCTTTGTTTGTTCCTTACCACGCTTACAATTTTAAAGCTTTCGGTAAACGAGATCGTTTGCGTTTGATTTGTGTAATTGATTACAAAAGTTGTAAAATGAACATCTATTTGTTGTTGTTTTAGATTCCAATGGGACAAGTTTAGTTACTCAGATGAACATAAAAGCGGCGGTGTCGTTGTCTCATCCACTTAGTAGTTATTATAATAAGAACACTGTGACTAAAACTGAGTCATTACTGTGGATGGAAAATCAGCCAGGCTTGTGTATGTCGGGCACTCAAACGAGTCAGAGTAAGGAGAAAGCTAATTCGGAATATGATAAAGTGGCTCAGCCATTACCTGAATACGCTGAAGTGACATCTTCACGAGCCAATGGAAATGAATGGAACACGAGTAAAACCGCAAACTCACCGGCTGCGTATGCTTCAGTGACATTAGTTGCAAATACGAGACAGTGTGTTAGCTCTTTGGTAAGTGAATAAATAGTTTTCAATTACGAAATGTATGATAGAGAAACTTTATCATATACCTACGTTAATTCCTTTATTCAACTAAGGTATTAAAATCATTAGTAAATATAAAAGTCTGATGGTATTGAATCGCCCAAAGAGTAAATAGCCTAAAAGCATTACGTCATTAAAAGTTTTCTAAATTGTTTAACACCATTACCTAAATCCATTAGTTTTCAGCTAATTGCTTGTTGTTTATGATTTAACGCTAAAATACATAGAGATTTTTTTTATATTTTATAGGTCGTCTGAAACTTATGAATAGCTTTACCTACTTTTAGTAAAACTATGTATAAGTACGTAAGTAGGTACGTTCATAAGTTTATGTAGATAAAAAAACTAATGTAACTATAGCATTTCTTACGATTCTTTACGTTATTTGAATTTTCAGGGTTGGTTTCCACCTGGTGGAAAGAATGTCGATACATTCGATAATCGCTATGTACCGGACGAGGAATTATATCCAGCCAGTAATGGTGGATATTACAATCGAAATGTCTACAGCGAAAAATACTTCCAAGGACATCCTAACGTGCTAAAGTTTTACGATTTACCATCATTGGAAAAAACTCAGAAGGCTCAATTAAGATACAATCAGAGCTTAGACGAGAGAAAGGGCGACAAAAATACAAAGACTGACGCAACACAATCGCTTATAGGCCGAACATACGGAATAAGTTCGAGAAAGAATTCTGAAACTGAAACAACTTATAGAGCATTCGGCGTAGACGAATCTGACGAGGAAAATTATGCAGAGGACACTGGCTACGACGAATTACAGGCCATGCAACCTCAGAGGCAAAGGCCCCAGCATCAGTACGAAAGGCCTAATTTTGATAGTGATGGGGCGAGAACGCTGGCTCGGCTGACGTCGTTTAGACACGGACAAGGGGTGTTAAGTAGTGCTCCAAAGCCGTCCAGTGCTCCGACCCACCCCCCACCCGCTCCACACCCCCGTGTGGATTCCGTCACGCGGTAGTATCACGCCTTGCCGGTATTCGGCGACCTGTGCCAAACGGACGTATAGACCGATGTTGTTTCTTATTATAGTGTAAAGTGACGTCACTAAAATGATCGCAGTTCTTCCTGACTGTACAGAATTTGTGTATCGTATTGTTTGACTGATAACTAAGTTTTTTGAAGTGACAGTGACTAGTTTCGTTTGTGTTACAATAGATTCTGTGGCCTAAATCTATGTGATGAATAACTTTGGCCTAGTTTTAATTTATATAACGCACAATAAGTATCTATACATTAACATTTGTAAACAATTTATTTTACTGTATTACTTATAATATATTATTATTTAAATGAAGTATTCCTAGTCTTCTGTATAGTTTGTAATTAAGTTGTAAATATTGTAAATAGAAAATGAAGAAATCTGACTATGAATTATTATAATATTGGTTATAAGTTTGATATCAATTCTGATAAATGTTTATGATGTTATTATTGGAATTGATAGAATTCAATTGATATGTCCATCTCGAGTATCAATAAACGAATTTGTAACCGTAATATCATTAGTGTAGGTATTATATAAAAAAAAATAGAAACAGAAACAAATGAACGCTTGGCAATAAAATAACCTAACTAAATAAATAACTTCACTGTAGTGTATATACATAAATAGCATAGCCAGTAAACTCATTACCAGTAATAAGCCTATTGATCTATTGATTTCCTAATTTATTGAATAATTAAATATAATTAATAAATAAATGGTTTTCTTATTAATTTTATTTCACGTGCCATAAATATTATGTTTTGTAGCTGATACTTAAAATTATATGATAAAGTAACAATGGAGTTGTGAAACTAAATTCAAATGAAGCTTTTACAAAACTAAAGCTATAATCTACGTAAGATATTGTGATATGAGTTATAATTATAGCCACTCGTTATAATAAATTAAATAGCACATTGTATGATTGCATATCATCTGTATTAGACATGTAATAGTTAAAAAAAAATGTTATTAACTAGGACGCTTCCTTATCTCACTCGGAATCACACGTCTTGACCGTTTGTAATCGTCCTTTAATATATAAGTACCTTCAATTATTTTGTAAATAAAATTTAAAATTGCCTTTTGTACTTCAAATGTAACAGCAGTAATTATTTTTTTCAGAATTATGATTTTTGATTCTGCATACCTAATATCTTCATTTACAAATTGTTTCTTATGATGTGAAGTTTTGCCTATTTCACAGAGTTTTCTATCAATGATTTAAAAATGTTTAACTAACTGTTTATCATTATTATTTTACCCTACTTTAAATACCATATGGCCTATACACAATTAAGAAAGGTATATAGATAATAGATGTAACAATAATTCTTGTAGTTCCTATTTTCACACTTCACTCAGAACGCATCTTTAATGATTTATTGAATCTCAAGACATATTTAAGACGAAACCTGCATCTTTTATTCACTTAGTAAATCAACATAATAGATATCGCTCATTGAAAGATCATGATATAGAAAAGCAATACATTGTAAAATTCTTATTAAATTTATTTTAACATGATAGCTCCTTTATACCAAAATCATACTCAAATGGAATCTATTTGAAACATCAAAAAAGTTGCGTCTTTACTTTGAAATAACTTTTCGTCAAACATATTTCTAATAGGTTTTGTTTAAGTTATAATTTTAAATAAATTCACACTACACTAACTAAGGCCATATAGATTCAAGATAAAAAGAATTCCTGTTGTCTGTGAAACTTTATTTTGTCAATCAAATATAATTTCATAAAAAGGCCTATATTTTTGTGTGTTTATGACCATTTCATGAAATGTGTGTTAACAACGCAACAATAAAATGTAAAACTTTTAAACTGATCTTAATTTTTGTATTAGTCTTTGAATACCTATTTTTTAATAAAATAATTTAAATTACTAATAATGATGCAATTTTATTGAATATCCCTGCAAAAACATAAAATTAATAGTTTTCTGGTGTATCAATTTTTCAGTTGATTATGATATCAAACTTCTTTGATCACGACAGATAACACTAACATTAGGCACACACAAAAACCCTAATATGAATAATTCAAAAACTAAATTTATAATCACATGATACGAGAATAATAGGACACCAAACAATAACATGATGGAATAAAACGAATGCAAAATTTTAATCGCATCCTGTACACGTCACTATTGTTGAAACATGGCATTCAATTTGCGAGGTCGCATTTCATAAAGCAAATCTCAACCCCGCACTCGCCATAAGTACATTATTGGCTGGTATTTAGCATCGGCTTGCGGTCCAGTTGGCTCGTCTGTAACTGCCTGATAACCGTATATTCATCCCACATTAAGGCATACATACCGATCGCGAATACCATTCCGCTTTGTCTTGCTAACCGTAGGGTAATGGTCGACCAGATTTTCCGACGTGGAGTGTCATTGTAGGATAAATTGAACGCATCCCCATCCGGCCGCCGATAGAAAAATCTACACATATAAATGGTCGCCGAATACGTTGCAGTAGTGGAAAAGCAAAAATGGCATTGGAAAAACGAATAAAATCCGTTAAACTCGTATACGGGAGACCGATAAACTTTTTCAGAATGAAGTAAACGTATGAAAACACGCGAAGTTTCTCTCTTTCGCTCCAGTTTTGCATATTTTTACAATGGTCTATGTACGGGAGCGGTGCGCGGCGCGGCGTGTGGAGGACGCGCTCGCCGCGGGTATCGTTTTAATTTTCCGCTGGCCTGAAAATTTACAGCGACTGAATGAACCGTCTATTTTAATGAGCCTTGAAAGTTAACTTATCAACGTTTGCTGCAAACCCGGGTCGTGGAAAATGCAACTAGGTCTCCGAGTAAATAAGGTTCTTAGAAATCTTAATGAAAGTAGATACAACACTTTAGTGCAAAACTCCACAGCTAAAAAGCTTTATATTATTCAATGAAATCAAATTAGCGACCCACTCACCGATGATTAATAATTCAATTAGAAGTTAATTGCTAAATCAAGTTGGATCGCCCGCCATTGGGGCTATGTTCTATAGCTCGAAATAATCATTTCCACATGAGGAGTAGTATTTCCATACTAATTACGTTAATGGAAATTGCTAGTACTAAGTTAATTTAGGGATGGGAAACAAGCTTTTCATAAAATGGACTGACTATTAATTAAATGGCAACTTGACTATTAAAACAAAACGTATGTTATATTTTGGTTATGTAAACGTTTTAGCATTTGTGGATATTGCTCAATGTTACATCCTGTATAAGATCTCATTTACAAAATGTAAAAGCTCATAAAAAAATTCCACTCGCCGAATAGGAAAAGGCCGCGATAATATACGGTTGCCCCTAAGCTCAAAGTGCCCTTAATACAGTGCTTAAGTGGGCGAGGTTCAGAGATGTTCAGAGGCTTTTCAGGCCTAACACTTCTAAGCCTTTTAATATCGCCCTTCGTAGACGCGTGCTCTTATCGGTCCCCTGTAAGGTATAATGTCGCCTTTTTAAATGCTATTTGTAGTAACATGCTTTTCAGAGCCGATGGTAATTTTATACCCTTCAGTGTCCTAATTTTGTGTCAATTTTGTTTCATAATGGTATCGGAAAATTATCATTGAAAAGAAAAAGTATTGTTAAGTTTCAGTTTTTCATAGTCTAGGCGTAGTCAAGCTTACAAAATAATCAAGCACGTTGAAGAAAGTATAATAATACTAACGGTGTTTGTTTTAATGTATGAGTTAATTGTTTTAAAAATACATGCTATTTGGGCGTTCAAAACACTTCCGAGTCCTTAATGGTTTGCCTGCAACATGCGATAGCCTCATCGCCTAAACGTGATTCAACTTAATTCACTCAATTCTAACATTCGGGGTCATTGTCAACTGTAACGTCCTTATAAACTAACGATGACGATTGCCCAAATTTAATTATACCGTGCTGCACCTCAACCCTTCCGATGCTATGGGGCAAAATGGGCTGTAAAGTGTGGATCGTTCGGCACATGGGGCCAGACTTTTGTAATTTTATTAATGATGTAATAACAGTTCTGTCAGACGCATGTGTGTGCCCATGAGCGATAGTGAAGTCGTTAGTTGCGACGGGTTAATATTGGAGGGGTGAAATGGGGATTATCTATGTATTCTATGATGTCATTTCATATTGAAAGACCATGTTTTTAAACTGTACGGCGATGAAATAAAATCATTTTGCGCTCAGTGTACAAACGATGAATCAAAAAAATTATTTAAATATTTTCTAAAGAATTTATCATGGCAAGTATTAGAAGTACGTAACTTGACTTATTTAAATATCGAAAACTGGTTTTCTAAACTTTAATACCCAAAGCCCTGCATAATAAAATAGCAAATTGCCACAATGCAAGTTTGAAACAAGCAACATCAAAATAATGTACAGGTTTTGTAGCCGTCGCCAGATTAAGCTGGTGCGTTGTCTACAACAAGCCCCTATTACTCACGAAGTTGATGGCATTTAAAGTTTTCCGACGGCTGAAATATGAGCACGGGCTCACTGAGTCCGCTTGAATTTAACTTTGTTCAGATCACAAGGATTGAGTAGGTAATTTTGAAACATTAGATGAAATAAATTTACGCTTTACGCTACACTGTGGTTATTATTTAATGGGAGTTCTTTACTGACCACTCAGGCTTGAATTACAGTTATTAATGCGTGTTTCATAGGGATTATACACTTATAAGATTAAAACTTCAAATTTATGTAAGCATGCATTGTTTGAAATTCAAATTAATCAAAATAAATATTATATCAATTTTGAAAGTAGCTGCGTGCCTATTGCTAATAAACAAGGTGAATATAGATCTTCTATGTGCAAGTTATAGCTCAAGTTTGTCATGGGGCCGCGTCGCCCTTCACGACGTCTAGACACGTAAACATAGCACATGTTCCTTATAAGTTATTAAAATTCATGACAATAAACCAAGGAAGGGATTTTGGATATACTTATTACCTGTATTGTGAGTAGGTGTCGTTCCAACACTGATACCTGTTTGAAAAAAATACATATATTTCGTAGTAGGTACCTATATATCTCAATGCAATGAGTATTCTGTCGATATAGATCAAGAACCGATTAATACAATTTTGATACCTAAAAAAGCTTTAACATATTTTCCATAAGAATAATTATATATTAAAAGAATAAATATGTTTCACCAAGTTTCAAATTCAATTATCTAAAGCAAATCCAGGATAGAAACATTTCCATTTATTAGAAAAGTTCAACAACATTACCCAGTATTCTACAACTTTAAGCTAAACCCCGAAACACAATCAAATGTAGGTAAATAACTTAGTGGGTACACTGGGTACTCCGAACAAAGGAGCCGAAAGCCGATGAAAATAACTGTTTACAGTGCGGACAGCGATGTCGCCGACAGATAAGTGTGGTACGATCCATCATGGCATTAGGGGACACAGTGTTTTATTGATTTTTCCACAAAATTTTGCTAAACCAGACGGCTCTTCACTCTTTTTCTGTAATGTTTTTGGTGTGTGGAACAATGGAGGCTGCTTTTTAGGTAATCACTTTTATAGGCTTTGAAAGATACCAAATTATCCTTTGTAAAATACTAAATTATGGCATATACCTAACTACCTACAAATAAAAGATCTAACGATGTATACCTCTGATATTCTGTTTATTGTTAAAGGATTGGCATTATGTGAGCTACCGTATTAACGATATAGTGTGATATAAACGATATCTTGAAATCTTAACGTTATATTATACAAGATTCTATCAACTTTTTGAATTGGCCCACTACAAACCAATTTACTATTTTCTGTTAATACAAAGAAGAAGGTATATTCGTTCCTACACCTCTATGCGATTGCGATAAAATTGCGAGGTTGCTTTGCTTCTTCACGTTATTGCGCGTAAAAGTTTCAAGTCAAAAACTAATAAGTACCTAGGTACTTGCGTGAACTATATTTTAGTATCTAGTTACAAGTCAAAAGGGGAAAATTAAATATTTATTACTGTGAACAGAACCGCAAAAAAGAACACAAACTAAATACTAAGAAACCATTAATACAACCCTTAATTAACTATCAAATATAAGCGATAATAAACGGGAAATAGCTTAAAATATCTCGGTCGCACATGTCGGTGTTCATTCAAATTAAACTCAAATCGACTGCCTCCTAAAATACTTTAGAATATATTAAGCCCAGCTGCTAATTCTTAATAGTTTATGCAAATCTGTGTCAAACGTCGTTCTGTCTCTTTCTATCTTCTTCACACCAAGATGAAAACAAAATGCTGATTTGCATGTGCAAATAACTGTGTAGTGAAATCCAAACAGCAATTTGGCAGACAATTGTATGCCAGCTGCGTCAGCGTCCTAAAAACAGGGACAATAATTAAACAATAATTTGTTATCGTTTTCCTTTCGTTGAGAAATGGTATGTTTTGACTGTTGTTATTCAGGATTCCTTTATTTTCGTTTTAATGATAGTAAATATTTTACTTTATTAATGTGGGTTAAATTCTTCAATGTCGAGATGAAAAAGGAGTAAATGCAGATTACGAAAAGTAGGTATATAGGTGTATATTTTATTTCATATCACTACAGTTTTGATTACTGAAGTATATACAAATTAAACTTTATGTATTCGTTTCAAAGTGAGCAGTTTTTATGTAGTAAGTTAACGATAGAACGTTAGTCATGCTCACTTAAAAGTCTTTGCTTGCGGCGGCGTCGTGTGACGGGTCGCTCACTTCCCTAAAATATGGCGAAGAGGGCGATGGCTGCCACATGCGTCATGCTTGTGAACAGGTGCTGCTTGTGGAGACTGGTCTGCTCAAGTTTGTTTTTGTTTTTATGAATATTCACTTTATTTTATGTTTTTTTTTTCTTTTATGTCATTCCCTACCACGCAGATATTGTCAGTGAGACTACTTCATTGAAATGTATTTTAATCTAAGTTTATTTTAAAAAGAGTAATTGCTGAGTTTATTGCCGGCTCTTCTCAGCAAAACCAACCTTCCGAACCGAGCGTTAGAGTCTGACTATTCATAAGTGCTTTGCATATTGGCCTATTTGAATAAAAATATTTTTGATTTTGATTTTGATTGATTGATACATGTTTGAGTATCTTAGTCACTTCTTAAATAATACATGACAGAAATAATTTATAATTTCCGCAAAGTAAAAGTAAATGTTGCTCAGTAAAATATAATACAACAAACGCAATGCAGAAAACATAAATGTGTCATGTGCATAATGCACCCCATAAATATTATTCCCTACAGATACAGCTAATGCTGTTTAGTCTCTCTCTAGAGATGTAGGTCACCATGTTATCTATCCGAATTATGATAAAATCAAACTTTATGCTTTCGACTCCCTCTCATAAAGTCTAATTTTCATGTTCCCAAAAATCTAAACCCAAATTGACCAATATTAAACTTTATACCGTCAATGATAGAACTCTAAATGCATTGTCCTAAATCTGCGGGAAAAAGATTTTCCATATTTGGGGTTACGGATTTGCTCCATCTATTGCAACGGGGTTTCTAATGGTTGCAACATGCGTTCTTCTGCAAAGTACACGAGTGCACTTAATTTATCGCTTTAAGAAAGGGTGCAGTATCCATTGTCAACATTATCTTAAATATTTTATGTTCAATTAAGTCGCCTTTTATTTTGCAAGCCATAAATTTGGCCGCGGCTCAAGATATTGCGTTTAGGGTTCACACGTGTATGCAAACTATACTCTATACATTCCTTTGTTCTCGGTAATTTATGACTTTACATTATTTAATTGGTTGTGGCCGTCGTAAACATTGCATTTTTTTGATGTTATCTTTAATTTACATACACTTGCAATAAGGATGAAATTATTATATTATATTGGAGGTTTTTATAATCAAGGGAACTAGTCGAAATAGTTCGAATTCCACCCTGTACAGTACATACAATTGGTATTATTTAGGTATGTATTTTAAAGGTATAATTATGCAGCATATTAGCTTTATCATTGCACGTTCATTGTACAAGCCCTGTATTGAATCAGATTGGTCGTGTGTAAATCCTGTAATTTATACCAGTGAATAGGAATTTAAACTCAACAGTGTCTGAATTATTTTTATTTAAACAACATATAATATATCGTTAACATTTTAATAGCAGCAATAAGTTTACCAAAATAAACCTGCAATAAGCTCGTAATTAAAATAGACATAAAACTTTATCCGCCTCAGCCGCACGTCTTTAAGCGCTCAAGTTGATGGCGGGTCTCAGAGGCCAACCACCCTATATCTGTTTGCACAGTAACCTACATTACAGCGTCGCATGAGGGATGGCATCATTAATGATCAACGAGGGTCATGATTGGGGGACCATGTACCCTTCGTGACTGTGAATGCATTGGCGACATCTCGGCGGAGATTTGACGAAGAATGCGGAACGACTTAAAATGTGTTTAATAGATTAAATATAACATGTGTATGTTAAATAGGTTACGATTTAGCACATACACATAGTTTGATTATTTAGTTAAAAAAATATATTAAAATTTATAGAATAAGTCATTATAGTTACGATAATATACGCCATCGATAATGCCAGCAAAATATATAACACAAATTCGATAATTCATTTTCATTTCACCAACCGCCAACTGATTGGATTTTGTACTAAGCCTGGGGGTTCAATAAAAGAAAATAGACGTTAGTTCAGCTCCAATTTCAATATCAGATTGAGTCCGTGCTTGTATTGTGACCAACGTCCGACTCAGAAGCATGGTCGGCGAACGGAGTGGGCGTCACCGTTGCCTTTCATTCCATCTCTACGTAGGTACCATTCAAATTTTTACCCTCAAAACGTTGGGTACGGTCGATGAGTGCTCTAACGTCCATTCACTGCAATTTGATGAAGCCAACGCGGTGTACGGTATTCAAGCTGAATAGGATTGGCCACGACAATGCGCTGATTTAATAGAACCATTCCAAAATACCCGTTTGCATGCCCGTGGCTTGTTTTCGACTAGATTAACGTTCGACTAGATACGGAATGTTCGTTTTAGGTTCCAGAGAAATAGCTTAAGGTATGTTATGCTTCATTTTATTAGATTCTATATGGAGTTTAAAACTTTTGTTAATGAAAAATAATACCTTCTCTATTTCCCCTGAGAACTTTTCAAATGCAACACGTTACGGTTATACAGAGCAATCATAACAATATCTGTCGGATTACACTAAAGTAATAAATCTGCCAACGGCGACAAACAACTAAAACTGAGTTATAACAACAAAGTCAAATTACTGAAGGAGTTTACCGCAGCCGGAGGGATGGCGGGGGCAACCGACACCGGGGGAGGACGCGACTTGAATACTGATGCAGGGCTCCTAACTCTCCCAAGATTTTCGGATCGGGATTTTCCTTTCTTTACAATGGGCCTACTCTCGGGGCATATCAATTGCACGCGGTTATGTCGTTAGAAACTTTCTTGGAGAGGGCACGCCGACGTCGCCATCGATTTTCGAGCTTAACACTTGAGTGTATCATTCTTATAACTTTGTCCTTACAATGTAATCATTGTCTCAAAATCTAGCTTTATGTACAGAATATTTATATAACGGTATGAGCTTTGAAATATTTGTCTATGTGCGTTTTTTTAAGTAAATCATTGAGGTATAGTAGACATTTGGCTTGTATGTTGAGATTATATTGGATATCATCGATCTTCCAAAACATGTACTGTACTTATTGGCTCAAATCAATCTCTTCCTATAGCACAGTTGTCCACAGCTGGTGCAGTATTAAAGGCTTCGAATTAAATTATCATATGAAATAATCGATTGCCCTCGTAGGATAATGTTTGGCACGAACCGGACTTGCATTTAATTTACAAAAGTGCCGTCTATTCATATTTCTGTAAAAGGGGATTATCCCAGCTAAATAGTGATCCCCTGGGTATTAGCTCTATTGTAATAAACTGCCACCCTCATGTAGGCCATGCTATTAGGTGGACTTCGATTTTATTTAGTTAATATGAAATTTATGTCACGTGATTTTTTAATTATTTAATGTGATATTAAAATAAAAAAAATGGTTTTTATAGCACTCGCATGTTTTGAAAAAAAATCGCCGGTAATAAAAGCGGCGAGACGTAACGTAAGTACATAACTTTAAGCCGTGTATAAATACAATTTCTACAAAGTACCTAAATTTTTGTTGCATTAGTGCACAAAATACATACCTGCTATCACTGATGCAAAAAATAAATGTGATACTTAGGTAAAGATCCTTGGATCACGGACGGAGGGCTCCGCCTAAACTCCGTTCACGGGCTTGGAAAATTGCATTCGTTATCGCATATCCGTTACCTGGGAGGTACTTTTGCACTCTTCGTGTTGTCTTATAGGGAGGGGACTATTGAACGAAATTATTTTATTTATCAGGGTTTAATGTACTCACGAGAAGTAATTAGAGGTGACTTAAGAGCTCACCAATATGAACGCCATCCCCAATTATACCAGCCCTATCAAAAATCCCCAGCATTTTTTTATACTCTCAAAATTAAATTTTACTCAATTTACCTAACACTTATCATTAATTGAACCGTATTGCCAATCACTAAGTTATCTAGTCTGTAAGACAGAGTATGTGATGTAAATAATTACCTAAGTTGCCTATCCTTTCTACCTAAAAACAGTAACAAAAATATTTTCAATCAATCATGTATTTTAAATATCGCCAATAGACAAAACAAAACCAATTCGACAACCATGTTATGTTTCAATTATTCATTTCGGATGCTGCGATATAATAAAAAAAAAACAGAGTTGCCATTATTTTCACCTACTTCTGTGTCAGTTGGGCGGGCAGAGTTACAAATGTCGTCCGACCACGTAAATAAATTCCCGATACAAATTGATTTATTACCGATCGCGCCTCCAATCCGCTTTAATGTCCGGTCATGATGCGAGACCATTACTTTTGCGAAAAAAAAACTCATGAAAAATGGCAGGATATTTGTACTGAGATGTAATTTTAAAAGTACGGCGGTAAAACATTAATTCTGGTTGTAAAATTATTTCGTGGTGTTAAAACGTAAAAATAGAACATAATAATAGAGCCAGCAACAGTTTATTCAACTTGAATGAATATTATTTTTATCACAGTCGAAATAGCATCAGAAAGAAAACAATTTTCTTGATTAATTCGCCCAATGTGCCTACACGTACGCAGACTCCATAGCTCCCCGTCTACCACCTACTGTTTCCCTTTACCTACAGTATTCCTGCGACAGTCAACATCTCCTGAATGACCTCTATTCATTCCCCGACGCTCATTCTACTAATGGAGTTGCCTTTTTAAGGTGCAAATAAATAGTCGCTGCTGTCAAAGAGCCCTTGATGTGAAGCGTCTGCTAATTAATTAAAAATTTTCTACAGTCGAGTCCACTCGAATGATATTGCTGGTTGATATGAAAAATCTGTTTTATATCGGAAGTAGGAAGTAGGTACATTATATCTCGGTAATTATTTGTGTAGTAAGTAGGTAACTTATGTACTTATATTATGTTTGAGTTCATAAATGTTGTTTAATAAAGAGATTATTGTCTCGCAAAATCAATAAATACCTAATTATTCACATATTAAATATCTTACGCTGAAAAAATCCCTACATTTCATCCTCATTTAATTCATGGAATAGCAATGTAAAAATTCCTTCATACATTGTTTAGATGTAAGACGCCAATCTTGTTTGGCAGCCGACATTCTTAGCGCATCGACAAGCCCTATTAGCAGACATTGCTTTTCACATGCCAAAGTAATTGAACATTCTGTCGGGCCTTGAAATATTTCTCGATAACTTGGCAATAAAATTCTCTCTTGCATTTATAATCCCCGGCCGTTGTGGCGTTTTCAATTCAGCCTGAACCCGTCTTGTATTGGTAATGAAAATTCGAGACGTCTCGCCGCGGATTTACTGTTGTTTGGGGAGTCGTATTGCCCCTTAATAAGAAAAGGATTTACTTCAATTTAAAAATTTATTTCCAATTTAAATATTTTGCGTTTGTTCTGAATATTTGATGAAAATTACTGCGAGGCTATTGGATGAAGCAAAAAGTTAATTTACTTTATAAAGCTACTTATCTTGTCAACGAATTTATCTCATTGCAGCGTTGTCTAGATTTTATAAGAAAAAGATCATATTTACATTAATGTTTCAGACTTATTTGATGGTTTACAGTTGTAAACATAACTATGAAGCTTTAAAGTTTATATGTACCTAGTTAAGTACCCTTTACATTTAATCTCCTACGTTTTATTACACGAACCTTTAACGAACACCCCTAAAAACAATGAGCATCTGAAATTTTCAGTAGGCATGTAAAATAGCGTTAGAGCTGCCGGATATCCGATGCGTTAACCGGGAGCTACGCTTTGTGACGGAGTGCGCCGGTACAAGGGAGTCATGAATGAGTAACGGTAGAGGTCATGAATGTTTTATGACATGCGCTGGTCGATCACACCTCGATCGCCGCCAAGGACAGCTCTCCGATGAAACATTATCAATATCTATGGTTCGTTTGCGTTTTTTATTCATTTGTGTTGACAGCTATTTTGTATGTGTGGCCAGTGTTTCGCTAAGTAGTAATTTTTTTTTTGATTAATATTATATTTAAAATTTATTTAAAAATGGAACGATGTGTTCCAGATTATATGAATACTGCGTTCGATTAAAAAATGTTGCCATTGAACAATATAACTTAATTATTAATTATACACCAATCTGTAAAAAATCGATTAGAGGAAGGCATGGAAAGTAAAATGTCGGAATATTAATAAATCCCCCAGACACAACAAAGTATAAAAGCAACATAACGACTAGACATGAAATAGCAATTGTTAAGAAATACACGTTTCTGACACAACAGATTTCTCGGATCGAAGCGGCACAGCCCGGACATCCTTACCCTATCCGATAATGGCGCCGGATTTATAAAATATTCAACATCTTCAACCTTATTTATGAGCACCTTCATGCTTGGAACAAAAGGTTTATGTTGGGAATCTCTCAAGTTTTCATGTAAGGAAATAAAATTAAATACGTTACTTAATATAAGTTTATATTTGTGGTAAAATTATGTCGCCTGTATATAATTTCTGGTAAAAAGTAGACCTGGAAAGTTATAACAAAGCTGATAGCTATTGTACTCGTAGGTCTAGGTGATAAGCACCAAAACAATGAATTGAGTGAAGCTAACTTTAAAGAACAACGCCATAAATATACTAATAATTTATTCCCGTAGGTATATATTCGACTGAGAGACTTATATGGTCTTATGACTCATATGAAGAATCACATGGGCAAGTAATAAAAAAAACTAATAAGTATTGGTGTCAAGATGTCAACGACTATTACTAACTTAAAGTAAGATTTAAGCTAGTACTTGAAAAAAAAACAGCTATCATAAGTAGTTTAATTGTTATACCTACACAAATTCCTGTGAAGACATATCATTGATTCAATGAAGGGGTCGACAGGTAATAACATGTTTTGTTCATACATGCATATTGTATGTTAAGGGACATTACAGGATATCCAGTTTTTAGTCTTCCATTAATTTTCATATTTCTTAGGTAAGTTTATAATATGGGAAATAGTCATTTCTTTTTTTATAATTTGTTATATTACAACTATATTTACTCTGTGATTTTTTATTGGTGCTGTATTCTACCCTTCCCCTCTAGATAAATACTTTCTGAACAAAGAACTAGGTGCTGGGAGTAAAAATATTTACATTCCAAAAAATTAATTCTACCTCATCCTTCTAACATGATTCTATCAGATAAAATAAAAATTAACAAGGATTAGACTTTTGTTATAAGTGAAAAGTAAATTATTTGTTAAAGAAATCAGGCAATGAAAGGTTCATTGCTATTTAGAGCCTTTGCCTTATTTAATGTGAAAGGACCGTTTGTGTCAAATTAGAATGAAAACGAAGCAACGCCTTTAGCATGTTGCAAATAATAATTATACACTTCATTAGATCGGTAAGTGTCTGTTCTAGACTATTATCGTTGGTTTCCTTTCATTTCAAATTACACATAATTTTGTAATATATGGTTGTGGATAGCGTTCTTTCTTCATAAATAATAGTCTGGATTGATTGAATTGATTGAAAACCGGCGTTAAGAATGGTTTTTAAAGAATAAATGGAGAACAAATACAATAAATAAAATACAGTTAGTATTTGATTTATGTACCAATAATTATACTGGATTCACTATGTGCTTACTTTGGACCATATTATTACTTGTTATGATAATATACTGCTATGATTATGTAGATATTAAAAATAAGTACGCCTAGGCTCGAACGGAAACTGGCTTTCAAGTTCAGGAGCCAAAGTAGTGTAGCAGCTAGGCTTGCGTGACAGCTCCTTGGAAACAATCTAATCTTAGCAACAAAGTTAATAAACATGAAAAACAACGTATTTAGACAATCGTCTATATTTCAACAAGTTCGTGTTGACCTTCGCCACTTAAAGCCCTTAAAGCCAAAGGTTGAGCCTCTAAAATAAACTGAAATCAATTTCGTTTGAATTAAAAAATAAAAGAGAACTGTGTCCAAAGGGGAAAGTTTCACGAGATTAATTCTCTTGATAAAATTTCACGGTTCAAGAAATCCAACTACCGGTTGCGTGGGGCGATGAACGATACTGATTACATTCGTCTCAACACTTCTTAAGAATTGTTAGAATAAACAGTACGCTATTTACTCAGTTATATATAATAGGAAACAGGTTATACAGTTTACAGGCAACCAACAAATGAGAAATACCCACTGAAATAATAACTAATAATTTTAGGACCTGCAAATGAAAATGCCCAATTAATTATTATTAGTTGATGTTGCCAGAAAGTTAAAGAGACCAAAACTCATTTCGTTTGATGGGTTAATTGTCGTGGTGATTAGACGCTGATTAAGTGACATAGACCTTATTTATATGCATGAAGATGGTTGTTTCTATTAGGCTATGTTAGTAATTCGCTTACCATTAGCGATACATAATCTTGCTTGGTGCAAGAGATATATTTTATGAAATATTATTTCTCTTAATAAGTTCTACGAGATTTCGTAGGTCTATATTCGTTACCGTAGTCGCTCCGTCTGTGCTACGCCGTAGCTGGCTACGAGTCCCCAGAGATAGAGGCCTTCGCAGCCTTACAACGTTCCATTCTGACTTCGCTTAAAGCTTAGCTGCTGTCTTATTATTTCCTCGATCACTTTTTTATAATCTTCCTGAGAGCTGAAAAAAGATTAAAATACCATACATCTTTAGTTGGAAATTAATTTAAATATTGTTATAATAAATAAATAGACAAAATAGGTTACGAAACACGTACACTACAAACAATTTTAAAGATAACTTAAAACTAATAAATTAAAAAACTATGTCAATATAATATTTATAAAATATCTAATTCATTTAATCAACCCCTAAAACGCACTATGGAAGATAAACTATTAAATTACCTACCAAATTGAGCTGGAAACTGCAAACAACAAATTTCAAGATGTTAAAGTAGCACGAATTACACTCATAAAGTTCACTAGATTAACTAATAAAATAACTAGGAAATTTGTAATTTTATCATAATTATAACTAGAATCTACTTTAAAATTCGAATAGGTACCTTAACATCCAAATATTTATATTAAATTTAAAATACATAATTTGATTAAAAAAATATATCGTCGATTCTTCTCAGTTTAAGGCTGTCTTACAGATCGGCGAAACTTCAGTCACTTTGACAATTACTAATGTCCGCTTAGAGAGTGAATTTATAGCCTAAGATCCGACCGTAGGATCAAGGGTCTGATCTGTTTTTGGCTTCAAACCATTTTTTATGAATATTTATAACTAGGAGAATAGATATATCCAAGGGTGCCTATCAAATTTTGGCCGGAAGTATTTTTAATAAAATTATAAAAATTTTTTTTTTGGGAAAGCATAACGTTCACTTGTTTTTTTAATAAAATCTCATCTACGTCACGGCAATTTATATATAGATTTTAAAAAATCACGGGTGCCTTCGCCCATTTGCCCGCACCTCCTCGCAGCCAGTTGTAAACAGGTATGATATTGATACACTTTAGCGTTCATAACGTACATCTATGAATTATATATCAAATTAAAGCTATTTTTTTTCTATTAATTATCATATATGGGTGCCTAATTAAATTCGGCCGGAAATAAGGGTTGCCGGGTGTTAAAGATGATAAATATTGTAGGTAGAGTGAAAGAGAGTTAGCGGCACTAACTTGTCGTGAAACATTATAAAACATAAAACTATGTAAATATGTAACATATATCATGTAACATATATCATGTAGATGATATATGTTTGTACGATATTACTTTAACTTCTATTACGTTTATACATTTGCTCTAATTAGTTCTACCTACATTCTTACGAAGTATTAAAACACCATAGATTCACCAAGCGCATTCAGTACCATCGACGTATCCATTGTCTCTAGATCCATGTAGTATGTTATCGTAGTATAGTACAGCATAAGTTCCAAGAAACTTACCACTCGGAGTTGACTCATGTTGCAACCTCGGGCTATGAGCCAACCCAATCTTCTGTGTTATTGTAGACAATTAGGCAGACTTCTCTTGTGATACCATCTATGCTTATATTATACTATATGTGTGCTGTTGTTTAAAATAAGAAGAGACTTATATTTTCGTGAGTATTTATTTAACTTATAAGTTATACGGGAGAAAAAAATAATCCGTATTTAATGAAAATATATTTTTATAGCCGAATAGTTGCCAAGATTTTTTGTTAGATATTTTAAATAAAACATTGCGTGTTGTAAATGAATGATTTTAAAATTAAGTTAGGTATCTACTTATTTAAAAGTCTATGTAACTTAATACTTTATTAGACGTATTGGTTAGCAGTAGGTACCTTATACCTAACAGAGATCATTAACATAATTTTAGAATAGTGAAATGAAAACGAATGAAAATACGAATTAAACATTGTCATAAAATTTTGCGATATAATACCTCTAAAGTAAAACAGTGGTCTGAAATTGTAAACCGTTATTACTAGTATTACAGGTAGGTACTCGTATTAGGTTTCAAAGACTGTGGGTGTTGTAATAGAATACAGCGTCGGACTAGGTATATCGCTATCTTAAAAACAAAGACTGAATACATTTTTTAACAAGGACAATCTAAGTAGGTATGCAAGTATCCTGCATAAGTTAACATATTTTACATTCTGTATAACAATTAAACATATTTTCTCTAAATATACTGTGACTCCATTTTTCTTATATAATTTATGCTTAGTTACACGATAACAGTTTTAATATTTGATTATAATTTTTTTTAACTACCTATATTTTAAATAAGTTATAAGGCATGTTCTTTATCCGTGTAACGTATAGTAACAAGGGTCTCGACAAGACATAATTTATGTGGCAGGGTGGCGAGGTCTCCACCGCGGACACATCTGGTTTCCTTCACTGAAGATATCCACTGAATCAACGCGCATATCCAGAGCTGCTTAACTTAAATGTAATTAGGAAAGTGCTCAGCGCCTGGACTAAAACGTATAACACTGTTTTTAGTCTGTAGTAGTGAAGCGTCGCAGGCGTTAATAATATTCTGTACAAACTATAAGTTATATTTACTTTACTATTGGTTTTTAAAGAATATGTTTACTAAAACATTAAACTCTAATAAATTAAATAAGACGATAAATGGTCACATACATACTAATGTATGTAGATATCATTTATGACATGTTTGACGTTTTTTCCAAACGCTTTGATGTCTTAAAAATTCTATAATATTGTACAATGCCTTTATTATTGTATGAAACCAATTAATCACGGAAACGCATCAAACAGATATCCCATTCAAAAACGAAAGCTGATCTAATTTACCCTAATCTCAAGGAAAATTCAATTCTCATTTTATAGCTGGAAAAAATAGCCCTAATGTTTTATGGGAAGGAATATCTTAAATAATTACCTACGTGCAAGCTGACCCCTTGTTTCGATCTAAGAAAGTACAACTCGTGCGTAACAGCTTGGAGTAACAGTTATTTATGAAAGGTCCCCGGGATTTCGGCTGTTAAAAAAAGTTTTTCCATTAAGAAACTTAACCGAAACGAGAGAGGTACTGTAACATGAATAACAATTAACAAGTACAATCTCATTTTGGACCCGGAAATTATTACTGTTATTACCACCGAGAAGCATGAAAATATAATTTTATTACGTGGTTGATTCATCCGGGGTTTCCAGGAAACTAATATCTCGTTAGAAAAACAAAGTAGGTATTTGTTGATTGAGCTTAAGCAGTACATAGTCATAGGTTGGTGTATATTACGAAAACTGGTTAATCCCTTAGTAGTCAAAATCATGTAGGTACATAAACATACGTATGTTTGAATTACTTTCGTATAATGCAATCAAAAAAATATCTTATGTTATTTTCTTATGTAAAAACTCGAATTTTAATAAGCATAAGCCTTTGCCCTTTGCATTCCAAACTACATTCTTATAATATCTTGTCAATTTATCACCTACTTATTTCTTGTTATTTAATTATCTAATTCAATTATTGTGTCCCATATTCAATATATTTTTATTCAATAGCATACGAGAAAACATTTACAGTCTTTAAAGGAGCCACACTCAAAGGTCGAACGGGGATGCACTATCAGATGAAAACCGGATGTTCTCTCTTTGAGTTATGGCCGACCACTTCCGGTGAATGTATTTCCGGACGGTGTGTGGCTGTGGCCAACGATTGCAATGGTCAGTTAATTGCTCAATGAATCATGACTAATCAGTAAATGTGGATGGTCACACCCTTTTTGTCAAGCTTTGCACATAGGTAGGGAGTTTACTGAAGGAAGTTACGATATCTTTACATTATGTTTGCCTAATAAAAAAATTTTTAAACCTGTTAAATTCATTTATTGAGCTAAAAATAACTTATTTAAATTGCTCAAGTTTTCCAGTGGTTTTCTGATTTTCAGTAAAAAAAAACCATCCGACTAAGTTAAAAAGTGAAGAATGAAGAAAAACGGAAATATTGGGCAAAGGCTGGTTAATGGGTGTCATAAACCTCATCACTTCATAAAAAGGTAGATTTTTTTTATAAAACACCTTAACGTGCCTAAGCAGCAGGTTACGACGGCTATAAAGCTCGCTTATCGACTAAACTCGATTTGCATTCCAATGCCTCTCCTCCAAGGCCCTATTATGATGTAAAAATTCATTTCTTTATCTACATGTACGGAATATTTAAGCGTTCATTAATGTTTGACTTTCTTTCCCCGATCTGGGTTGAAACAAAACTCATAAATATGTAATGGTGCGATGGTACGGCGGACGGGCTATGCAAAATCGCCCGCCTCGCTTCGTTTTATAAACAGGTCAACTTCAATTTTACGTTTCGTAGATTTAAATCTGAATCAGATTAAGCCATGATGATACAAAAATATGAATCGTAATATATTTTCAAATGTCTGTTTAACTTTATTGTTGCTTGATATAATTTTGATACCTTTGGAGTGGCATTTTTTGAAGTCAATTAACGTTTATATATTTTGTTATAAAATAAAAGGCGAATTATGAAAAATTTAGACATGCATCTATCTTCAATCTTACACGTAGGTATGTTCTGAAAGTGTTCAAATCTGCGACCTAATACTAGACTTTATTAATAATATGTAGGTAACTATATACGTAGATCATAATAAAATAAATCGTATATAATCCTTTTACATGTGTATCTACATCACACGAAGTGATTCAAGATATTTTACTTAAGATCAAAATCAAATTCCATTTGTCTTACAGACGGACGATTTGATCCTATTTATTAAATTCCCTTGTCTTCCTCTCGGCGATACAAGCAAATTTAATTCTTGAAATATTTTTGTAAAGGCAAAAAATGACCGCGGGTATGAATCTCAAAGAGGAGGCATCGGAATTTAATTTCAAGTTATTATACGATGATGTTTATTTTATATTACTATACACGTATATATTTATTTATGTCATAAGTACCTACTTGTATTTATAGTATGAGAAATATAAAATTCTATTTTGTTAATGTTGATAATAATACGTCTATTTAACTATGGATTTTTGTGAGCTCTTTCCTATAGGACGATACAGATAGAAAATATTTTGGATCAACGCATATTTTACTGGAAACTTATGTACCTAGATTGATAAAATACTAATCAAAAAACAAAGTTACCTACAGTTCTACAAGCTCAAGCAATTTGCATCAGCCGTGCAAATGTTGGACGTTGAAAATGTTCCACTCGAAAATTTTATAAAAAGTCACCCCTTCCGCTTGACCGCTCGACTCCTCATAACTTTACTCGTCCAATAATATCGTCATATTTTTCTAACATTGCGAAATTGGAATAAAAGGACGGAAGGGAAAGTTCCGCATCGAAATTGCTAGGGTCGTGTACATGCCATAAATAATAGACGCAATCTGTGACTGTGTCCTGCCTTGGCTGAACGTGTGGCCTGCCTACTGTTACGTTACGTCTTTACTGTGGCCATACCTTGTAATTTAGGATTCTTTCAGTTTCCTGTAAATTGTGGGCTGCGTTATGAAAGCAGTTGTGACACGTATTTACGATTTCATAAGACTGGGCTATATTAGCGAATAAATCCGCATCTTACCTATATGTAGGAGTCAACGTTTATTGCAATGTTTTCTTGATATTTTTCACTTTATTTAGGGTTTCTCGTCACAATTTAATTGTTTTATTTCTAGCTAAGTGATAATGTAGTATTCGGCAGAACATTAAATTTGCAATGAATAAAACAAAATTAAAATACTTTAAAGTTTGCTTATAATGACTCTTACAATTTCAACCACACTTATATAAATGCGGGGCAGATAATACCTACGTGTCAAAACAAATGACGACTTGTGACGTTTGCACAGTGCATCGAATACTTTCAGCTAATATACTTTTTTCCCTTTTTGACTTTGCTACGTGAACTGTCATTTGGGTTGGAAATGAATGTAGCCGATCGTCAATTATCGTAAATAAGTGAGGTGACTGCCGGTAGACGGTGTGACACGCGGCCCGCCTATTCCCTGTCTGTGGCAAATGAGACGGGGCCCGGATGCACCCCTAAAGTCCCCAAGATTTGGCACCATTTATAAGATTCTAGCGGAAATCTATATAGAAAAAAAAATCGTAAACTTAGTTCAAATCTGTCGATATGAGCTTTTGTTTAGATTATAATGTGGAATCTGAACCTCTTTTGCATTATTGAAATGAAATGAACATGAATGAAAATGAAAATGAAAAATGTTTTTTATTCAATTAGGCCTCCACAGACACTTAAGAATAGTCAAACTCTAACGCTCGGTTCGAAAGGTTGGTTTTGCTGAGGAGCTATTGGTAAATCATTGTCTTACTAAATGCATAACTATGTAGCTACATACACGTAGGTACTAAGATTTGCATTTATATTTCTTATTTTCTGTAAGGTGCGTAAGGTTAGTAACCCATCAAACATACAGACCCGCTAACTTCTTACATCTTTCACAGAGCATCAGATACCTCAGAACCCCCAGAAGCACGGAGTTATACCTACCTATAGGTTTCATCAATTTGTGTAATCAATCAGTGATTGCTGCTTAGTATTGGGAGTATCACTACATGTTTCATTCTCTTATATCATTAAAAAAACTGGCAAAGTGCGAGGCAAACTTGCGCACGAAGACTACCATACCATATTAATATCGAGCAAAAAGCGACAAGATAATGGCGTATGAATACCAAAATATTTAATATATTCTGTTATTACTATTTTTATTACAGCGACAATATAAATAAATCATGCGTGACAATTTTAACAGTTTAGCTATCACGGTTTATGAGATACAAGATGGTGACAATCAGACAGTAGAGTCTTAGTAACAGTATAGTAGGTATATACTATTTGGGTACGAAGTACATGTGACAAAAATAAAAGCATAGCTAACAGGATTCCGCAAAGTTCCGTTAAGCACCTACAAAAAGTTGTTCTTTCAGCAACTAAAATAAAACACGCTATTTTGACCACTTTTCACTGTTGTAAAAGGAAGTTGCAAGTGGTGGTTGTCTTTGTGACAGCGCACCAAAGTTTGTTCTATAACACAACTCGTGTGTTTCCACAGAGAAAGTTACACTACAGAGACTATTATGTGGAAACTTGCCGCTTTACAAGCTTAATTCGATAGCATGAGGTGACCATTCCTCAAAGGTTTGAGTGATTCAAAAGATGTATCATTACGAACATAATAGGCATCTAATATTTCCCCGTAATATTAGTGTAAATTGTGTTATAAATCCCTTTTTTTACTCTTTGGCTGATTATATTAATGTAATTTGAACAATTGTGGCATTCACAAAACGAATACAACATTTGCGAAAAACATTTTCTTTTTATCCAAAATCTAATTATAAAATTTTCAAAAAATAAATAAATTCAAAGGTGAATTAATAACGCATGTGCGAAAAGTACCATCACGCACAAAAGTTACTAACAATAATACTGTCTGTGTGCACAGAATTAACATAATGCTGAATAACAGCGTTGCCGCGTGGGAGCACGCACGTGGGCAAACATCGCCACAAACGCTGCGCCCGACTGTACAGTACCCACCAACTGGAAAATATTGTTACAAAAATAATATATGTTAAATTATATAGCCGCCGGTTTACCGGACATATTGTCCTGTTTTTTATTTTTACAATAAATTAACGGTATACAACAACTGCCTATGTATATAAAAACTCTACGTATATCAGATTAGAAACTCTAAATTGTATAAACTTATTCAGGACATGAAAGTTAAACTTTTTAAAGTAAAATATAATATACAGTAAAATATCTTCACTTCATTACGTAACCAAGTCAGCGAACATAGAAGTTCCAAAATAAAGGCAAAACTTGTTGAGCTCTGTAGTCTGTACGAAAATAACTGACGGCACGGTAATATTTTAATTACTACCCTCTTATTATCTCATAAACTTTGGAGCGCATTGTACTGCCGTGGAGCAATCAAGAAGGCTTTTAATTAAGCCTTTTCATGCGTTGGTTTTACATAAAAGATATCACACGCATGTATTGTGAGTGAATCTATTTGTCAAGATTATAATATGAAACGTTAAACCCTCATATTTAATTTCAACGTAATTATGTTTAATAATTTACCCTGTTACATATGGATATTATAATGAATAATTAAGTAATTATTTAATTAATTCCAGATTGATAACATATACATATAACATTAATTTGACATATTTTCAGATAGACTAGGTAATTCCTCCGTAAAATCGCACCACAGATCTCTAATCACTCCCTTGATAGTTAAATCAGCACCATTATTCAATTAACCATAAGCCTAATTAATAAAAAATAAATAAATTATTTATAACAAATGCTGAAATCATCCGGCCACTTACTTACACGTGGATTATCACCCATATTAACATGTATCTGAGCTTCTAGACATGGGTCAAAAGGAATTATAAATCATCCGAGTACGCCTCTGGCCTGACTGGAGTGTTTAATATAATATTCATGCAAGTATATGTGCTCATAATGTTAAGAGTCGAAAGTAGGTCGCATTTGCATACATTTTAGACTCGCGTCATTTCGGCTTCACAATTCATGATCAGCGAGCTCTATTATGTGAAATGTGCAATATTTGACGAACAATGATCCCCTGTACATTATGGTCATTGAATTATGCCATAATTGTATCCGCGTTGATTTATCTACTGGTATTATTCAGATATTAGCCGTGATTGTTGCTGGGAGTTGATCATTATTTGTTGTCGGCACCTCAAGTAAAAAATTACTAGATACTAATTAGAATATGCACCCTTGTTTGGCGCATTACAAATGGTCGCAGAGTATAATGAAAATTACGTTTTCAGCATTATTTTGGTAGTAGTTCAACATAACGCATATGTTTTACACGATCCAATTAGATCAGGATTAGTATGTTCATAATTTATACTGTAATTTACGCATTAATATTAATGAAGTAGTACCTGTCGACATGACACTATTGTAACGGTAAAGCCTCAAAGCATTTCAACAACACTGTAATTTGTATTGAGACGTAATATACCGGTGAACAGGTTTTCAACATTTTCTGTATTAAAGACGTCGCATAATCGGCCAAAGGGGAAGCTACTAAGTAGAAAAATTGCAAAATTATAGAGTATGAGCGTAACTGCCTATCTCAGTAATTGGAAAAATCGCATTGAACTAGCGTATGTTGTACAGCTAGCTATAGTGAACAAGAGGTTCTTAACCTCTTTTTAAATAGCATCGAATTATGACTTCGAAATGGAAGCAAGCCTAGGCATTAATTCTGCGCGTTCATTTATTAATAATATATTATGCAATACGTCACCATTTTGCACTATTGCTGGTTAGGTATATGCATATCTTATCAATAATTTTTTTTATGAAATGAGCTTACGTTTGACTTAGTTAATAAATAAGTTTAAAATATATTGTTAGATACCTACTTAAATATTGTTAGAGTGGCTCTTTACAGGGTAAAATATAATTAACGTATTTTTAGGTCACATCACTCGAAATGGTAAAAAAAATCCGATAAGATCGAATAAATTATATATTATAATAAGATTTTTCTTTCGTTAGAACCATTCCCTATAATTACGTCTTTGTTCAGCTGCGAAGTTCTTTTGTTTAAAGGTAAGGCTTGAATAATAACAAAAGCTTTGCCGAGGGGAAGCAAACAATGATGTCTGCAGACGATGAAACCGAGATGAGATGAGAACGGTACATTTTCCGTTCACGTCATTAAAAATCGATATCGTTGTTACACGATATAAGATGAAAAATTAATAAGGGATTTTGTTAACATGTATCTTCTAAACATCTTGATTATGGTAATTAGATTACGTTTTAAATTTCTTGCTTTATGTTGTTGGTTCATTCGAACAATAGGATCAAGTTTGAAAGTGTATTTTTGTACAAGGAATTTTAAAAATCATTTCATATTTCATACGTCACATAAAATCAACTAGACACTTCAAAACCTTATATTACTTATATAAATGATCCTATAATAGAGGAATATATTTCATAATATACTAGGCGCACATAAATAATTCAGAAGTGTCTGATATGCAATGAACTTGTACCTACTATCATGAGCTTTCTATGAAAATTATACACTCGACCGTCTCCGCAGATAGTTTTTCATCTGGCAGACATAATGCTCGATTAACACTCCATAACGGTCAACCGGAAGTGTGGACGCCATGTTGGCGGCGAGATAGCGGAAATATATCGCCGGAAGTCGGCGGCCATTATTCAGGAAAGGAAAGCTTCCGATGTCACTTCATAAGTGCTCTTATTATTTTGGTGGTTACCTCTTATAAATTTGATACTCGTTAGGATAATTTTATCGAAGAGTTTTATGTAGCATGTGGCAAATAATATATGGTTTTAGGCAACTTTATTGTATAGAGTTTTTCATCCGAGATTTGTGTACAACACTTTATGTTCACACTTTGCATTTATTTTAAAATATTCTGTTAGGAGGCCGTGGTTTTATGACAAATATAAATTATCATGAAATTGCCGGGGCGTCGATCTATGTATTTATTTATACAGGTTTTATTTAAATACTTTTTACATACTTACATTTCAACAGCACTTACATAATATTCCTTAGAAATATATTTACGAGGGTACACCACAAATATAGTTGTTACCGCTCCGACAGCCGACGACGGACTCAGCGTTTCTCTGTGACGGAGCAGTATTTATACCCTCAGAAAGCAACATCAAGGGATGTTGCTAACCTCAAAATTAAATTAATAGTCAATGAGTTATTAATAAATTAAGTTAAATGTAAACTGAAGCTGACATTCGGCCATCCTATATAAAGCATGACCTCATGTTTTTATACCATAACAATACCTATTCAAACATTAATCAATTAATTTAAATCATAAATCACAAGATGTTTTAATTTAGAAAGAAAGAAAGAAAGAAAGAAAAAGTATTTATTCGGGGCATCACACAACATTACACACACATATATATATGAAAAAACAAAAAAACAAACACAGGTAAATGCAATGCTACATAATACCCGGAATAGGTCGCGACTCAGCATAATGCAAGGGCTAATCATAAACTAGCCCTCACGCTGGTTTTCAGTCGCAACCCATGTCCGTGGCCTCACGAACATACAGTGACATTATATATATATATATTTATTTATAAATTTTTTTTTTTTTTTTTTTTACTTCAAAAACAATCACAATTATTTTATACATTATACCTATGAGCAAAAATAACATAAAATCAAAATAAAACGGAACAAGAACATGACAAGAGGTGGCAACACAATTGACTGACGAGTCAAAGTAACTGACGGGCGGGGCCAAGCCGCCATGCGCTGCGCGTGACCGACCGAACCGAACGCCACGTTTACAATTTTATATCAAACAAAAAAGTAAAATAAAAAGAAACTGTGTACATAAACTTACAAAATACATTTAAATAGAAAACTAAAACGATTCTAATTATGGACCACAATCAGAGAATATCTTTCACCGTAGCCCTGCAGGATTTAACACGTTGTAAGTATAGATCAAGTGCATTGTTTTGACAAGAAATGCCGCCTTAAATGTTTACTAAATGTTTGTACTGTTTTCAGATCTCGCAATGGTGGTGGAAGGTCATTCCAACAGCGACTGGCAGCAAACTTAAAACTTCCGCGAAACGCCGTGGTCTTATGTGTGGGCATCAAAAGCATGTATGCAGAAGCTCTGGTATTGTGACCACGATTTTCATGGGCCCAGGCCAATTTAGACAAAAGATACTCTGGCTTTCCTGAGATGATAATCCCAAAGAGCAATGTGGCAAAATGAATCTGTCTACGAGCTTTCATCTTAATAAGGTTTGCATTGTTCAGAAAAGGAGTGATGTGAGCACGAACAGGAACATCAAAGCAGAAGCGTGCACAGGCATTCTGAACTCTCTGAATCAAATGTTCAGATCTGGAGAGTAAACAAGAACCATACACAACATCTGCATAGTTGAGCTTGGATAAAATGAGGGATTCACACAAAGTAATTCTGAGTTCAATACTAAGGTGAGATCTCACTCTGTACAGCACTTTCAATCTATAAAAACAGTTCCGTATAGCTTCTTGTACATGATGCTCAAAGCGAAGATGACTATCCATAATTAAACCCAAGTTACGTGCCTCAGAAACAACCTCTATAGGTTCATGCAAGATAGCCACCGTTGGGTTGAGGCGCAAAATGTTCTCAGTCTGCTTCTTGGATCCCATAACTAGGAATTTGGACTTGGTAGGATTTAAAACCATACAATTTGATGTAGACCACTTTGCTAATCTGTCTAAATCTTCATTAACTCTCTTTACAGCGATGTTGGTATCACTGGGATGGAAACTTAAGTACACCTGTAAATCATCAGCATAAATGTGGTATTTACAGTGCTTAATGCAGTTAGTGACATCTGTGCAATAAAGTATAAAGAGGATTGGACCAAGAATCGATCCCTGGGGTACACCTCTCAGATTATAGGTTTGAGAAGATGAAGTTACTCTCCCATCCAAACCAGTCACCTCCACAAGTTGGGACCTCATATACAGATAACTGTGGAACCACTGCACAGTGTTTGGGTCAAAACCATAATACGTCAACTTTGATAATAAAAGATTTACATTAATTGCATCGAATGCACGAGAATAATCAAGCAGTACTAGTATGGTACCCATGCCATGATCCTGAGCTGTAAGGACATTGTCGACAACATCAAGCAATGCCGTAGCAGTGCCTCTATTTTTCCGAAAGCCTGATTGGGTTGGAGGCAAGATTTCTTCATCCTCAAGGTACTTAACCAGTTGTTTGCAAACTACTTTTTCTAATATCTTAGAGAAGCAAGTTAAGACACTGATGGGTCTAAGGTCATTAATTGAGGTTACATTGTTTTTTTTAGGAATAGGTCTAATAAGTGCAGTTTTCCAAAGATCAGGAAAAGTGCAACTGACTATCGAAAGGTTAATTATCTTTGTAATAACTCCCAATGTATTAGGCAATGTCATTAAGATCATGTTAAGAGTAATGTGATCCACACCCTCAGCGTTAGAAGAAAGACCCCGAATGACACAAGCCACTTCTTCCTCACTGACTGGCTCTAATTTAAAAACAGATGAACTGAGTCTGTGCCACTCAAAATAAGTGAGATCAGAGATATTAACTGAATTGCTTCCAGGTACATCAAGAAAATGTGAATTTATTGTGTCAGGATTATTGACAAAAGGGGGTATTAAAAAGTTAGCTTTAGTACTAGGTATAATAGTAGATTTTAGGTTTTTCCATAGTTTTTTAGGGTTGTGAATATTTTTGTTTATGTGCTTATCAAAGTATACCCTTTTTTCTTGGTAAATTGCATTAATTACTATCTGTTTCATGTCTTTATAAACTTTTCTGTGTGAGTCCAATTTAGTAACTTTGTACTGAGTATGGCAACGATCCCGAATGCTCATCATTTCTTTGATGGTATCTGTTAGCCATGGATAAGAGTTCTTTTTTATGTATATAGTCTTTTTGGGGGCATGAAGATCAAAGAGAAGTAAAAGGTTAAAATTAAATGTTGAAATAAGAGCATTAATGTTTCCAATGTTACCAATTTGCTGCCAATCTATCATATTCAAGTCTGCATTGAAAAGTTCCATCAATATCCTATTAAGTGGCCTGTACATAATAAAATGTGGAGTGGGTTTATCAGCTTTAATGTTTAGCTCTACAGATATCATTGCGTGGCTACCCAAGTCAGGTATATAATTAACGGTAATGGAACGAGCCCTGGCATCAGTACAGACTATGTCGATAAGTGTTTCACTGTGCTCAGTAAAATGTGTGGGCACGGTTATTAACTGCTGTAGGCTGGTATAGTTTATGAAAGTCTGCAATAACTTAGTTTTGTTATCTAATGGAGCGAGTAAGTTGATATTAAAGTCACCTAAAATAGCCAGATGGTCAAATCCTGTGAAGCTAGCAACCGACTGGGTAATACCGTCTAAAAAAATATTTACATCAAGCCATGGAGGGCGGTAAGCTGTTCCTAGAATAAGCTTTTTGGAGCCTACCTTTAAGCTCAACCACATCTGCTCGACTGACGAGGTGGGAGGGTGTGGGCAACTCCGAACATTAATTCCCCGCTTAATGTAAAAACCTACACCGCCGCCGCGCCCCCCGCGCACGGCGGCCGGCCGCGGCGTGTGGCGCAGCCGGTATCCGTCCACGGTCGGCGCGCGGTTCTCCTCCCCATCCCTAAGCCAAGTTTCATTTACAGCCATAATGTCCACAGCCAGCCTCTCCATGGCTATAATAAACTCATCATGCCGCGTACCCAGTGATCCAGCATTAAATAAACCAACTTTTAACTGCTGATTTTTATAAGATATCACACATATAGTTTATTACCAAACTGGAAAGGGTGATCTGACCAAAGTTAAGCGAGAGTATCTGAGAATTATAAAAATTAAACAAACTTTTAACTACCTCAAGTAGCCATAGTTGAGAATGACCACCCACCTGGTTCCATCGATAACAGAATACTTTTATAAAAACATAATAGGACAGTATCTTAGCAATATTTATAAAATAAGAAAAATGTATATAATAATTATTCGATAGTATAAGTAGTTTATAAAAATTTACACAAAAATAACCAATACAAAAAATTATTACTAATTTAATTTTACGCCTTACAGAGAAACCCTTCAACCCTGGCTCAACGGCGTTCCAACGGGATCGCGCCCAAAAATCTTCTGGAAGTCGAGGGTGGACCGTACTCTGAAGGAAGCTTTTCCCGACTCACGGCGAACGAAAATGCGCCCGCCTCTGGTCCACGCATACCGCCAGCCGAAGCGACGAGTCTCCTCGCGCGCCTTGTAGAAGAGCATTTTATTATGCTTGGTGAGGCGCTCGTTGATATAAAGCGGTGTCGAGGCGGACGCGAGCCCCAGACCCTCGGTGGTGAGGCGGCGGCGCACGCGCGCGGCCCGCAGCAGCGCGTCGCGCAGCGCCCGCCGCGCCAGCCGCGCCACCACGGGCCGCGGCCGCGCCACCACGGCCCCGCCCTCACCCTCGGCGTCGCGGGGCGCGCGGCGCAGGCCCGCTCGCTCCACGGAGACGATATCGCGCTCCGAGCAGGCGACACCGAGCTTGTCTGCGATCACTCTCACGAGGTGCTCCGCGTTTTCACCCTGCTCCTCGGGAATACCGGTGATCTCCACGTCGTTGAGGAACCACTCCTGGTCGCGGTCGTTGAGCTCTGTTCTCAAATGCTCGACGGTGGCCAGCAGGTCGTCCACGCCGGGCCTGGCTTGCAACTCCGCGTATTTCTCCTCGAGGCCGACGAGTCTCGCCTCCATACCGTCCATTCTTCCCCCGAAATCCGCCAAGGTCTTGCCCAGGGACGACACCTCCACTCGCATCTCATCGAAAGCCCCTCGGAAGGATATCATCTCCTGCCTCATATTTTTAATCTCCCGGAGAATCTCGTCAGACGCACTCGACGACGGGGGTTCCTGAGGGGAAGTAAAGTTTGTGTCCTCTCCCCTAACTGGCTGGTCGGTATTGTCTTTACGAGGTGTTTTGGCCTTGCACCCTGGACACAACCATGCGGGAGACACCCGAGCGTCCTGAAGGATGTTGACGCAAGGGCGATGAAAAAATCCCACACACTTGCTACACTTAACGCCATCTGTTGGCGAAGCAAAACGACCGCAGGCGGAACACTTCGCCATCGTTTCAAATTCCGCAAAAAATTGACTGAGTGCAAGATTGCCTCAAGAGTGTCTGGTCACTGCGCACAGATGGCGCTAGCGCATATAGATAAGATCGATTATATTATATGTATTTATTCTATAAATCTCTATTTCTTTTGTATTGTAAACTGAGCCTATATTTTATAATAACTGACGGAGTTAATTATTGAGTCTAACACACTTGAAATAAATAAATTCACTACTTATATTTTTAGATTGAGGGTAAGCAAAATATACCCTGATCACTGTTCAATTTTTGTTTTGTTAATATCACAGGCTTTTCCAATATTTTAGTCACAATAACTCATTAGTCACTCAACACCAACTCAAATAGTACCGATAAATTGATTTTTAGATATTGTTCAATCTTTTATCTATTTTTAATAATTAAAACAACAACGAGACACTACAAGAACAACTATCGTCACTGACGTTCGTGACGTCACCCGACTGAATTTAAGAGATCACCCTTAAAAAGTTGAACTAATGTTTATGTATTATTATGATTACGCAAGCTTATATCATTTTATAAGCAAATCCATACATTTGATTTAATCATAAGTCAAGTATTAATAAAAATAGTACCCTTCCGTCTAAGTAATAATATATAGGACCCTTCCGTCCAAGTAATAAATAAATATAGGACCCTTCCGTCCAAGTAATAAATATAGGACCCTTCCGTCCAAGTAATAAATAAATATAGGACCCTTCCGTCCGAGTAATAAATAAATATAGGACCCTTCCGTCCAAGTAATAAATAAATATAGGACCCTTCCGTCCAAGTAATAATATATAGGACCCTTCCGTCCAAGTAATAAATAAATAAAGGACCCTTCCGTCCAAGTAATAAATATAGGACCCTTCCGTCCAAGTAATAAATAAATATAGGACCCTTCTGTCCATAACTTAATTCTGTAAAAAAAACTCTATTAGTAACTGAAAATAAAAAGAAAAATTATTCAACCCTAATATGTGGTCTATTGAAAATCAGCCATGGCTTATTTTTATCTACAGCAATAACTGTATCAGAGAGCGAAATGGTCCAGTATAATATTTAATATTTGTAAAGAGTCACTTGTTTTCGTAATAACTATTTGGGATTGTTCGGTAAATATATGGCCAATTTATTAGAGGAGCATGCATGCAATATCAAAAACTATAATAAGACCTAAACCGGCAGAAGTATTATCTATTGAGTGATTGAACGCACACAATTATTTTGATTAATATTAACTAGTTTAAATTATTTTGATTGGGACTAGAAATAGTAGAATTATCAAATTAAAAGTCAGAGTTGTTACTGGCAACCCGTAGAATATTTTTGGCGGGAGTTTGAACTTTTGAGTAACATAGTTCATTTCATGTTTTACATTGAACCGAGCATTTTAAGGCTTTGAGCAGTTTAAGGTTTTAAAGTTTTTAGCAATTTGAGCAATATTTTCAAAGCTATAAGAAAGATTTACTGACTCACGGTAATCCCAGACTATGGGTTGCTGGATACTATCACACTGGCCGGACTGTGCAACGTGCACCTTTGGTGATTTTCTTATAAGCTAGCAGTGCGATTGATCATGCCTGCTACACGATTGTCCGGAACGCCGGCTGTGGGACCGTCCGGAATGACGGCCACGGGACCGTCCGGAATGACGGCCACAGGACCGTCCGGAATGACGGCAACGGGACCGTCCGGAATGACGGCAACGGGACCGTCCGGAATGACGGCAACGGGACCGTCCGGAATGACGGCCACAGGACCGTGCGGAATGACGGCAACAGGACCGTGCGGAATGACGGCCACAGGACCGTGCGGAATGACGGCCATGGGACCGTCCGGAATGTCGGCTGCGGGACCGTTGGAACGACAATCGCAACGCCGGCTGTGGGACCGTCTGGAACGCCGGCCGCGGGACCATCCGGCCCGCCTGCTATGCGACCGTACGGCACGCCTGCTGGGCAAACGTCCGGCATGCCCGTTGGATGACGGCTTACCCACTGAGCTGGGCAATCACTCAGCCGGCTGTGCGGCATCTCGCTCAGCAGACCGGGAAGTGGTTCTCTATGCCGGTTCTGCGTTTGCTTGTACGGCCGTAGTGCAAAAACCCTTATCGGTCCCGATCAGCTAGAGAAGCTGAGGTCGCGGCCGACTGTACCATTTTTTGAACTTCATGTTCCATCGCGTCGTTACTATAAAATATTATTTCGCACAATACCTGCTCAAGATAATCGAATTAATGATGTCTACACATGGACCAAATAGTCATGTAGCTCGAGCTAGTTGTCTCGTCATAAGATGAGACAAATAGGAAAAAAAAATAAAAATCACATTATTAATTGACATACCAAGCGATAAATTCATCCCACTTCTGAAATGTTAGGAGGCCGTGGTTTTATGACAAATATAAATTATCATGAAATTGCCGGGGCGTCGATCTATGTATTTATTTATACAGGTTTTATTTAAATACTTTTTACATACTTACATTTCAACAGCACTTACATAATATTCCTTAGAAATATATTTACGAGGGTACACCACAAATATAGTTGTTACCGCTCCGACAGCCGACGACGGACTCAGCGTTTCTCTGTGACGGAGCAGTATTTATACCCTCAGAAAGCAACATCAAGGGATGTTGCTAACCTCAAAATTAAATTAATAGTCAATGAGTTATTAATAAATTAAGTTAAATGTAAACTGAAGCTGACAATTCTAAGAATTTAATAACACTGAGTTTCAGACAAGTTCAGTGGGTGTTAACTAAAATACAAAGTAATGAGTACTCTAACAAGGGACGTGAAATTAAAAATTTGAAATACCAGGGACCACCCCTTCCTAGATATTTGAGCGTGGTTTAAGTCATGAGAAATAGTGACTGTTGATTGGGAAAAGTACTCCAACTTTGCCGCCTCTGGTGTTGCAAGCGTCCATAGGCTACGGTAACTGCTTCTCATCAGGTGGGACCGTATGCATGTTTGCCACCCTTGTGGTATAAAAAAAAAAAAAAAAAACTTAAATAAAATTTAAATTATATAGTACCCATATCGATCAATCCTAATATTTAAGTTACCTAACTTACATACATACACAATTTTTAATTGTGTAACGAAAATGTTCTACATTCTGGATTGACACGTATACCATAAATCTTTTTTCTATAATTATTTCCCTTACTATTTCACAATTTATTATATATTTTCCAATATCGAACTTCTCTTAAATTATACCAGGTATGATAAAAAATCTCTCGTTCACTCCCTCGAGGCCAGTCGCGAAGCTAATGACGTGTTCCCCGCGAGACACGTGCCCGCCACGTGGCGGTATAACCTCTAATGTGTGCGACGTACATAACGTCCCGTATAGCGGAGATTGTAAGTGCCATCTCTCGGCAAATTGGCGATACTTTTGAGCAGCCAAAGACTTCAAAGGGTTAAAGATATTTTTTAAGTAGGTATACATTACTTGTGGTAGACAAGTGTATTATTAAAGTAATTTAAATCATTCTATGACATTTCGAATTTATTCATGAAATTAATCTATACTGTGATTGTAAAGTTCGTCAATGAAAGTAAGACTGAATTAAAAGATGCGTAAGCAAATTTTTTTATTCAACTCACTGAATATAATAAATAGCATGTACCTAAACCACAACAGTAAATAAAGGGCTTTCCATTAATTCTAATGAATTGACAGTATAAGTTGACAAAGAGGTGTTGTTTATCAACCCTAGATCAGAGATTGATTGATAAATAAGCTAAAAAGCAGTAGTGGGGTGATATAATTGAGCGAATTTCCTCACATTCTCCACAATGGGCGCTGTTATCGTGAATGCTAAACAGCGACACATTGTAGCAACGGTTAGCGAAAAATCTTACATTTGGAAAGGTGTACAAAATTGGCATAAACTACTCGATTATTATTACATACATTTTCACTTTTCATTTTAATTACGGTTAAAATGTTAATTGTTTATTATTAACGGAAAATCATGGGTCCTTATTTATTTTAATTTGCTTGTGATTTATTATAACAATTTATTTAATTAATTTCATTGCCAAGTAGGTAATAGATAATATTCTTAAGAACTTAACATTAAAATTATCTAAGTTCTTAAGAACTTTAACAATTGCATACTATAGAAAAACTTTTCGTCTTAAAATGAGTTTATCTCTCGAATTTGTTGGCAGAACAGTTTCCACGGCCGTGTGTCACACATATTAGGGTGTGCATCGTACCGTGCGACATATCTGAAATTAATTCATGTTTTGTCATTCCCTCACTTTATATTCAGAGCTTAATGACGTGGCACTATAAAACATCATAGTGGAAGCCTTTATCCGGAACGCAAGATATCGCGAACGTGCGTACCGTTATAAATGGCAAAACACGGGTTTGCTCTTACTGGACGTTGGTATGAGCCGCGACAAAAACCAATATTTGGAAGGGTGCTATTGAAAAGCACCCTTTACTTTACAAAAAAGTATAGGGTATATTTGATGGATGTATCAAGACCTAGAAATATCGGTTGCTATTTGAACAAGAATTTTCAAACGTAGTAAAATGTTTGAGCCCTAAGTATCTGTGCTGATATACTAACGTACACACAAAGTGCCCGAATTCAAAGAATAAAACTGTTGTTAAGCGAGGAAGTTCTTATACTGAAGAATAGGTACAGGTACATTACGTTATTTGGTCTCACATAGTTGGAAATATTCTGCCTCTATTCGGCGACAGTATAAAGATTTTTATGTATTTTCTCCACTTAAACGTTTTGAGTAGAAGAAGACATGTTGTGCCGACCCCACGTAAGGTGGGATAAGGGCAAGACGATGATGATGAAACGTTTTGAGTAAGGAAAGTGTCAATAAATGCAAATCAATAGGTACTCGTGACGGCATGTTTAATTTCGTTAAGTTGTATATTTTGTAATTAATTCCGTCGGTGGTTTTTAATCAAGCGGTACCTATGTGCTGAAAATATGCGGTCAGCATTCATGCATTCATTTAAAACAACTATTTTAATTATTCACTGAGAATCAACTCGTATCGCCGACAACAAAGTTATTTCGAACGAAAATGTTGTTGACGTGGAATTGTTGCGAATACTGTGGCTATTTGACGTTTGAAATAAAAATGCTTTCATACGTTATTGTATGAATGTTTTTATTCTGTTGTTAATCGAAACAAATGACAAACAGCCTGATGTATCGGCATGGGTATACATAACAGTGTTCCTACAGTTTTTTGTTCAATACTTATTCAACGTATAGGATTGTTATTATACTCTTTACTACATTATTTACCTATTTGATTTGAATTTATAGTAAACTAGCTGCCTCCCCGCGGTTTTACCCGCGTAGTTCCCGTTCCCGTGGGAATACAGGGATAAAATATAGCCTATGTTACTCGGGGATAATGTAGCTTTCCAAAGGTGAAAGAATTTTTGAAATCGGTCCAGTAGTTTCGGAGCCTATTCATTACAAACAAACAAACAAACAAACAAACAAACAAACAAATCTTTCCTCTTTATAATATTAGTATAGAAATACAATCAATAGGAATATATAGGTACATACCTAAGACAGAATAGCTCGTATTTGTTTCAAATGATAACCCATAAAAGTAATGTGAAATGTGAATGTGTTTCAACTCAACTTTTCTAAGATTTATTAAAGGTATTACAGGAAAATGGAAAAACGTTATTCATGCGCAGGTGCGCTGACGATTTGCTAACTTGCTATTTTTTTGTATGAAAATTGAGTTGGGAACATTTTGGGGGTAGCGTGTGACTTATTGTACAAAATGTTATATCCTGAGAAATAATTTACCGCCCTGTTTTCATGGAGATGTTTTTTTTTGTTCGAATAATTTTATCCTCCGTAGTTTAATTTTCAGTGCGGAGAGATCTTATGTTTTTAAATGTATTCTAAATGGTAATCCAACAAGCATTCTATCTAGGATATAAATTTCATTCACATGAATTTAACTAGGCTAGAATATACACCTTTATATTTGAAATTATTTCTAACTTAATGTAAAAACACAGTCAGACTTCATTAACTTTTTTAACAAGGCATATTATCCCCATGTATTTTTTTTGTTAAAAAGATTTACCAAAGTCTCATTAAAAATACACGCAAGCGCATTTAAAATCACCGCTTTTCTCTACCCAGCTTTTTCTATCAGAGACAAAAGAAATAACAAACATAGCGTGATCACTTGTTAATAGCCAATATGCGTAGCCGAAATTGCTTTCCTAACGTTGTTTTCCCTGTAACTAATATTGGACTAATCCCATTATCACCGGCTTCTATTAAGGGGTATCGATATCGGTTTTTCTTTTTCTTTAACTAGAAACTGTTGAGCTGTATTTTCATTACAGATTCTAATGGCTTGCGGAAGGAAACCTTTTTCCGTCGCATACATTACATGCGCTTTTATATTGTATCCATTTAATTAAAAAATCTTTTTTTATTTCTTCCCATTTAATACTTTAGTAAATAGCTTAGTCTTTTTGCAATCGCTTTTTTTTATCTAAAGTATGTTTATAAAAGACGTAACTTTAAGTCAAAGACTAACTTAACTGAATGCCTCGTTTTGCAAAAGTATCTTCGCGTTGCTTTCGATCCTTTTCGTGACCATCTGGTCCCAGACGACGTATTCATTCTACAGGAGTCTTCTCGTTTCACTAATGGCCCAGCGACAACGTGCTTTCGACTTTCTTTTTTAACAATTCAATTCGTACTTTAGAACTATTCGCTTCGGCTAGACACTGCTCTTTTACATAGAAATGTAATTTAAAAGCTCTTTAAGGATACTTACACCGAGTAATAGTTAGAAGTGTTTGTATATTTATTAGAATTAGCTTGTTTTAATTAAGTTATATTGTTGTTTTACAATTACATATATCCGGTAACTTTGAGAGATTTTCCTTTTTTTATGTGCAGTTTATATTACTAAAGTATTTACTTCATACAATAATATCATCTACATATCAAATAGTGGAGAAATCTTATGTCTGCGCGGTAAAGTTATTATTCCAACATTCTCCGACTGAACTGAATATTTCGAGTGCTTACAGCTCCAATATTAAATTCTCCTTGCGATATTTATTCACATTTTTCTACTGTATAATATCTATGACGGCTTTATCTTAAAAACCCTATGATTTTATTGCTGTATCAATTGATTTAAAGCTTTATAACGTGAGAGGGTTTTTATAAACTATGTAGATACTTTTAAGTAGTTGTTAGCTTTTAGGAAAAATTATAATGTTTAGCTTTCAGATAATAATTTTCTTCGAGATCCCTGAGGGTTTAACGTTTGAGTCTTGGTCTTTGACGCATATTAGAACATTACGGATAATTTCACTATATTATTTGACTTGCAAGGTGTTTCTGTATGAAGACTGTGTAATAATATACCTAACATAGAAATAATAATACAAAAGTGGGACAGAAGTTTTTGGAAGGTAAAATCCGCTCTATTTTATATGATAGCAGAGTATCTATCTACTTTCAAATGCAATATCTATAAAAACAAACAATACAGGAAAAATATTTCATCCGCATACAAAACCACTCAAATCTCTGATTAGTGCGGTTTACATATCGAGCGTAGGTACGTATCAAGGGTTTACCGACCCTAAGGGTTTTTATTTCCAAAAACCGAAACGAAAAGCCCTTAGAAATGGAAGTGAACCTTTCCCGCCACATTACTTCCGGGATGGAATGTAAATACATGGTGATATGAATATAAATGCCGTTTAAGTAGACTGTGTACGTGTTGGTTTCTGTCGTTACTTGGTACCAAACAAGCCCAGTTATTGCTACTCTTTGCTTTGAACGCATATGCCACATGGGGTTGGGTATGATTGGGTTAACAGATGGGAAATTTTAAGTCTAATGCCCAACGTTATCTGTTCGTGCCAGGGTGCTTACCAAGTTTACCTTACCATCTATGCATATTTTTTTCTAAATTATACCATACAAATTTTGTGCAAATCACGTGTCAGCAACAAACAAAAAATCTGTGACAAATATATAAAGCAATACATAATCGCGGAAGAGATTACTTCTAAATAATTTTTTTCATGGTCATGAAAATAATATAATTTGTTTATTATTTTGTGATTATTTACTTGCATTTTTAAAGAAAAATATATCTCCAGTAACTTTGGTATTCTGTGTAAATCCTACAAATGATATAAAAATAAACGAAGATTGTATTGAACGAGTATGAACCGGTAGTTTCGGAGCCTTTTCAAACATAAAATAAAATCATTCCTCTTTATAATAATTATGTAGATGTAGGTGCATTCAAGAAGTAGCCCCACTATCCACACATTACGTACATAAAGCCGGTAGGTACCCAGTACCCAGGTAGTACAAGGGTCGTACAAGCACGGTGAAATGTGAATATGCATATTGTGTGGCGAGGACTCGCAAGAGCACTTCACTCCGAGACGGTAACAATAGGCCGGCGTAATTTCAAGTTTTTATAGCTTTATTGTTGGTGCATGTAGTCAGTGTCTTTGCAATATACTAACAATGATGTACGAGTGCCTATGTTGTAACAATTTATGAAGCGAAATTGCAGCTGCTTTAGTGCCATTTTCCGAATGCATTGCCCGAATTTTATAATAAAAAGTTAGCTGAATAAGAAAAAAGACTTAGGTACGTATTTTAATAACCTGTAGTTAAAGTATCTTTAGGTACCAAAATCTATAATATAAAAATTAAACGCAATATGTGCTATGTAAATATACCTTTGTTTACTTTTGTAAATGATAGACTAGTCTATCAAAATACTATTGACATCCCAAAAATTCACAGCAGGTACTTTAAAATACATTATATTACAATTCTACTACCATGCGTCCAGGCGGTGGACAGTCCCATACAAGCCCCCCTTAAAATACTCCTTTTCAAAGAAAGTGGCGCAGCCTTGTAGTCATGTCTGAAAACTTATGCCTAACATGTCAATGCATGTCAATAGATGACGCTCAAACTGAAAATTTTAGCCATTTATTAAAAGAACTTATTTTTTATGCTGGCAATCATCTTTTTCGCCGAATGAAAATTTTGACGTTATCACACTTCACAAATTGTCATGTGTATGCGCATGTGTTGTTTTTGTTCCGTTTTGTGTTTTTTTGGTTGCTATTCCTAAAATGATTTACATATTTCTTATGCTAATGCTGTTATAATTATGTTGATCGGAATAAAATGATTGAACATTATTTATTACGTTTCTTTTGAATATGTATACCTAGTACACACTTTAATACTACATACGTCTAGGTAGGTATGTGTATATATACAAACGACAAGACATATTTTGCAGAGAGCGCTATAGTCTCAAGATGGCGTCATACGGTTAACACAAAAATGACACAAGAGGGCACTCTTCTCCTGTATAGGTCTATTATATTACTCTTTGCATGCGTCTTAAGCATTTACAATTTTTGCAACTTACTAAGACCTGAAAAACAAGGTTTGTACAACCGAAGATGTATCGAATCGCATGTGCAGTACACGATTTATCAGAGAGATAGTAAGTGAAATAATGGTTGTATTTCCCGTTGTAGGTAACATCAGCGGCTCGCGGGCCGAGTAAAGATTTCCGCCTGTGTACCGCTCATTATTATATGTAAGTTTATCATGCGATAATAAATAAAACAATTATTACATGAATATTAGTATTTTCAAACCATGTTTAATTGGGAATTAAATTAACCATAATTTTGTATCACATGTATTTTATCTACTACGTTATAATGATAAGGAATGGCTACATAATTTGTGTAGATTAAACAGGCAAATAATGTAAATTTGTACTTATCTATCTTAGTAGCTAATTTAGTAGTAAAATTTGCTACTAATAACTCATGCAATATGTATCACATAATTGTGCTAGTTATAGACCAAATAGAGAAATCATACTCAAAAATATCTCCCTGATCATGACCTGATCCCACAACCCGTGGCGTATTACGAAAACCACATGGCAAACCGCTAATTAGATGAAGGTACGTAAGCGGTATAGAATAGATATTATTTTGAACAACAGCCACAGACAGTTTTAAACAAAGAACGTATATTCCACGTAGTTCCAAAATGATACTATTCTCGCGACATATACCTATTCGTACATGTTTCCAAACCTATTTAACAATTCCCGTACAATACGTTTGTTGTTAACTCTAAGCTGTAGTAAGTAACGCGGTTGAAATTGCAAACGCGTGCACACCGCGATACGAGGCGAGCCGAACCGAGGCGCATTGTTAACACCAAACACGCCTTCGCAACGAATTTAATTACAGCTTATTAACGTAATAGCCTATAGAATGAACTTGCGCTGATTTACTGGGTCATGTACTGTGCAACGTTTGTTACCTCGTGAGTTATAATATTCCAATTAAAATTTTGCAAAGTTTTCAATAATGACGGGAGTAAAATATTTTCCGAGCCAAAGAAATGATGATTGTATTAAAATTTTACATTTTGTCAAGCTTAGCCAAAGCATCCATGAAATCATCAACTGCATTACCAAAAGTATATAAGCCACGTATGCAAGGTAAAATTCAAAACTAGACCATAAAGTTATACAAAATTCTATTCATATCCACCGTCCATATCGTTTCAGTGTTCGTCAGGTTTTCACTAATGAAATAAACTTTCAGGTAGAGTGGAGAAAGCACGGTATTAATATTCATGGGACACCCTGCCCGGACCCCCTGTAAATGTTTTATTCGTTAACGAGTCCACCGGATTAGGGTAATCATGTCACGTCGTGTGTTATACGAAGCCTTCGAAATTAATTCAGAGTAATCAATTTCTGGTTTGACGCAAATAAAATTAAGTTGTTTATTTTTTGTGTGAGAACCAATTATTGTGTATCACTTTCGTATGTTTAAATAAATAAACCTCCACGATTTTTCGGCGTAAATTCAGTGAAACAACATCTCTCTCAAAGCGGTGGTCTTAAACAACAATCAATACCGTTATTATCTCGAACTACGTTTCATTTCAGACTAATTTGCGTATTATTCCGCTTCAGTGTGAACGGGTATGCGGATAATCTGCAAGAGACGGCCCGCCGGTATCGTCAGCGTCTGTAGGCTTAAATTTTCATTATGTTTATTGGATAATTCGCTTCAAGAACGGCGTGAGGCGCGGAGATAGAGCGGATTGTCAATGCAACACTGAGCATTCGCTTAACGCACCCACTATCTCTACCCTTGTCTTACAATGTCACAGACAAATAATATTGCCAGTAATGAATCGCGTGCACCAGCAGCATATCCACCGTTTAATAAGCTAAAGAACTTTCCTACCGGCTGACGATTTGTGCTATCTTGCCCGGATATTTATAAAATAAAAGCACATATTTAATAAGATCTGAGAAGGAATATCAAAATGGCATTTTAATAACGAACAATTTCACACTTCGCTGTCCACGAAAGCAGGAAATTGTTCCATTTTGTGTACCTATCAAATCCCTTTTATTGAAAAGCAGAAATAATGGAAAAGAATATCTCACTCTTGTTCTATTTTAAGGAAAACTTGACAGGAAATGCATTATGAATTATCCACAACCATTAAAAATTGCAGCATTTCCATTTTACAAAACATACATTGTTATATAACATTTAAATTAAGCCATTTATTTATAGTAAATTAATTAAAATGGTAGGTACCTATCCATAACCTAAATACCTCTTACGTAAATGATAAATCTCCTAAAACAGTCGCATGAGGTCGCAGATGGCCGGGATATTTTAGTAAATGAGGCCTACATTTAAATAGTAGGAGTCATAAATGTATTTTTCAGTAACATGGAGAAGGTATATTTAATTACAAAGATTATTGTTAAATATAAAGAACTGGTTATTTGAGTGAAACTGTTTTAACAGTAGTCAATGCGTGTTAAAATTTATGCTAACAAAGAATATATATTTTGCTTTATATAGTTTAAATATTTATCAACCGTAATAAGTGAGCCTTACTTGCATTATTTATACAAAACTAGCCACAAAACTCTAATGGAGTTGTTATGGATACAGTAACAATGACAACTGCCACATCTAAACCAGCCTTATCATTCTATCATCCATGTCTCCCGTATGCGACACGACTGGCCATCTGTCACAACGTAACCGGGACGCAGTAAATTACGCGCCTTCATCATCCCGCGGGATATACTGACCTGGAGGCTGGAGCTGTCCGCCCCGACTTATGTACCAAGATTCCGGACGCTTTTATTTAACATGAACTATTGTTTGTTTTGGGCAGTGTAAAGATGTTCATTGTTCTGTTAGCAGTAAAGCTAGGTAAAACAAAACGATTTAGTTATTTGTTATTCTCTTTGGATTGGATAAGTTTAGATGTTAATCTTTTGTTTGAACTACATGTCATATAATTGTTAGAAGCTGTTGTTATCCCTAAAATAATCATAATATGCTGTTGATAACTTAAATAATAATTAACTCCTATTTTATTTACTTATTTTATGTGATTGACGTAAGTAGGTAGGTAATCATAGGAAATAATTTGTGAAACAGCAAGAATGGTATGCATAATTTTGGTCAGATTTTTTTTTACCTATATAATGTTTGTTGAAATTGTTTTCAAGACATCTTAGTTTTATTGCCATATAGTGTATATTACCTACGTTCAGATACGTCCTCTTTATGATCATTAAACGTCTAATATACTTTCGTAACTACACTTTTTACCGTCCTGCTTTGACAACTCATTCCATTACCAGTTTATGCACTATTACTGCTGTGCTTGATATAATTCCAATCGAAGTGCTAGAGGACGTGTCTCATCTGCAGCATCATGCCAAAATCGTGTTTGCATCCGACTCCTCAGGTGTAATCTTGTACGTGAACTTCTCTGTTTATTTTCTCTTCCAATTTCGTCGGAGTGCCTGCCAAGGTGTTGTCTGATGTCGGCTTACTATTTGAAATATACATTCATTTAGTATATCCAACATTATGTGTTATTACTGAACATAATTTCATTTCATAAAAAGGATTGGTAATGTTCGTGGCTGATAAAATACTTACTATTGTTTTTGTGAAATATTTTTAATTCGGTATTACTCACCTCAACATACTTTAGTCTAAAATCGATCATTGTTTCAGATAAATATCCATCTCAATGATTATAAAAACTATTTATACAATAACTCTATACTAGTTTAAGGCCAAGTCTTTTCGGATTTTCCATGTAATTTATTTATTCAATCTTCTGTAATCAATTTATTTGATTCGGTACTGTTGGACATTTATTAAGCCCGTGTGTTTCGCGGCTTAACCAGCTTTTAAGTTTTCTAGCAGTTTCACGCTAGTGCTCAACTTTGTTTTTAAAATCTACAAAGTTTTCCGGAGCTACGAGTTTTGTTTACTTTTATTGTAGCCTGTATAATCAATATGCACATAAAGCAGCTTTAATTTTCAATTATCCATAATATTATTTTCATACAAAAATTATTAAATATTTACATAACATTTAAGATTTTTTTTAAGAACGGTAACAAACCCAATTGAAACATAGATTTGCTTGTGACCAAAATCCTATTATTACGTCCAGTAGTTACATTTTCCGCAACTGGCTGCAAACGGGACTTTGATTCTCACGTACATTAGTAAACACAGAAAATATCGCTACATTATGAAGGATAATACACCGGAATAACCTGACTAGTTCTGTAAAGCTATCATTAAATGTCTTTGTTTATACAATACAATTGTATAGTTTCAGATTGTAAAATGGATTTTCTAGAAAAACTTTTATGAGTTTTAAATTGAATGTAATAGATTTTCATAACTTAAAGCTATATTTACTGAATCATACCGCTATCTAAAACTTGGACTCAATAGGTATTGAGTCCAAATTTTGTATTTCATGTAGACAACTCAGAATTATCATGGGTAAAATGGTCATGTAAATAATGTTGCTATAACATTTGTTTACTAAGCTTCTGCCCGGCGGTAACACCCGCGTTTTCGGGGATCTTCAATTTTCCCGGGATAAAAAATAGCCTATGTGTTACTCCAGGGTGTCAGCTAATACAATACCAACTTTTATTTAAATCGCTGCAGCCGTTAAGACGTGAAGAAGTAACAAACACACTCACAAGCTATCGCCTTTGTAATATTAGTGTTTTAATGTAATAGTTAACATTGGATTATAATTTTGTAACCACAAAACCCAGTAAATATGAGCTTATTTTCCGTGATGGCTACTTTGCATGATTTTTTAAATTCATAGCACGATAAAAATTAAGGTGTCCAAGGTTCAACAACAATAATTACATTTTAATATTCATAAAAAACTTTATCACGAAATATTTTTACGTAAAATTAAAATGGACCAAATATTAATTTGAAGAGTTGTAGTAGCTTACTGAATAGTGTATATTTTCGATTCGAATTATGTATAAATAAAGTTTACGTATCTATGTATGACTTAGATCAATCGAAGGTAAGAAGTATGAACGTTCACATAAAAATGATTATTATCATGGGTTCGCCGTTCATCATCATCATCAACAGCTCATATACGTCTCCACCGGGTTCGCCGGTAATGTGTGCTAAATCTTAATTTTTTTTTTTGGAAAACTTTAAAGAAATATTATTTTTATGCAAACAGTAAATATATTAAGCAATTTCCTATAACCCTTAACTTCGCATCATTTACACAGAAATCTCCATTCATAAATTCGCATGGAAATCCCTTCGTGAAGTGAATATTTTGCCAACTATGTATATATGTATGAAGGAGGGTCAGAAAGCCGATTACAGGTTGCCTTAGGAACGGAAAAAGCTTTCACTTGTAATCCACTAATGTGTAGGGGTTATAAAGGAAACTTATCATAACCCTATTGATAGGATGTCATTGAATCATCTACACATTTGGTGAATTTATTTAGGTAATGTATTCAATTCCGAACTAGATAATCGAATTGTCATAAAGGTAGGTATACCTACCTATAGATTTAAACCAACTTGTACCTAGATGAAAGGAAAACACAAACAAAAGGCTTATTACTTTGATATGTTTATTAATTTTGTTACATATAACTTTGAAATTTGTTTATTTTGCCTGAATATAATATAAGTTCTATTACTGAACTATAGGTTCTAGGTTCTACCAACAACAATTGAATATTCTAGATTTGCTTTCTCCATTGCTATTAACACAGACCCACCTTAATATTATAAATATTATTTTTTGTACCTTGTTGGCGTGGTTTTGCCTCAGATATATTAAATAAAAAAATACAGCGTTAGCTTGTCCCAAGCCAAACAACATGTTAGAAAACCACAGAAACTACATACATTTTCAGAAGTATCTCGTTTTGGTGAAAACTATAAATACACCCAACACATAATTCCAGTTGAAGTAACAACTATAAATACGAAACATGAATCTAGTTGCCGCAAGGCCCCAAATCCTCCGGTTTGTTGCGAAACTCTTCCCTTAATATTGTGTAACGTCCATGCGAGTTACCAACTACTCGTACCTTCGCGAATGTGTTTTTGTTCCCGCACGCGGAGACAATAGTTTATACATAATTCATTTTGTGAAATAGATTAATCTCTGGGAAGTGGATCCGGGACGCATGCTTTTGGGTATTGTGTTTCGGTACACGCTGTACTATTCCAACAACATTAATTTCGTACATACGAATTTGATTTTACGTAGTATGTTATTATGTCTTGTCAGTTTCTAATTCAATTATAAGATTGGACACTTTAAAAAACCATATATAACTTTGTATCCAGAGATCCAAAAGGTACCTAAATGTAAGCATCTGCTGAACTTAGATAATCATAATAATACAAATCAACGTAGGAGCAAATCGGCCATCGCGTATTGAATGTAGAATAGAAACGCGAGTAGAAACACTCATGTCATTTTTATTGACTCTCAAACTATTATCCTTTTAGTTCAAACAAGATCTTATATAAAGTAACCACCGTTAAACTTACCGTTATATGAATTTACTACGACCATTTTCACAAATCTCTATAGTGATTTTCCTCATCCTGGGCGCGACGTGACACCGGAACCGTCACATAAACAGCGGCTCATCATCCCGTCCCATAAGCGTCGTTACCGTTTCTCCGGCGCCATATCTCGGAAACTCCGGAAACTTTACGAATGGGCAATTGCAGTCGGCTCATTGGCCCCGCGAGCCCACTGGTGCTGCTATCCAGCCTGCGCCGGGGAAGTTTTAAATTTAAATCTTATTCCAAATTTTTTGTCTCTTTCATTGTTTTATAGTGACACCTGCATTTTTAAATGTGAACGGTTTCGTTCTATATTCGAACAATTATACAAAATTAAGTACCTATATCATTCACCACCCAATTATATTTTAGAATGATTCTAAGTATTTTAATAATCGGATTGGCTTAAATTCAGAAGAACAATATTAATGAAAAGGGACAATAACCACAAAATTTTATGGCTTATCTATATAGCATGCATTTTACATACGTACACACATGTAAACAACCCCAAAACAGTGGCGACAGACAAATAAATATTCACAATGTTACTTGTATCGCGTTATATGTGGATGTAAATTCAGTGCTGAAACATTTAGACCACGTACAACCCTCTGGCCGGATAGTCTCGGACCCCCTACACCGATGTGTTTGGAATGCGATAAATACAAAGTATTTTGTATCAGTTTGTTTGTCTTTCCTCTGAAGGAAACGTGCGATAGTTCAATATACTCCTAAGAAGTAGAAACTTCGTGTAGAAAATCGCTTGGCAGATTTAATATAAACAAATGCAAAGAAGACGTTTATATTTTTTACAATTCTATATTGTATCGTATGCATAGGGCTCCAATAATATAGTAAAATAAAGAGAAGGTAAAATATAAGACTTTATTATTGTTTTCATAAACTTAAATTTTTGCAATGTCTAATAAAAACTACCCAATACAAAAACATTATAAATGGTTCTTCTAATCTAGGTTTCCGTGTTAAAAAGTACTCTTAATCACGTTTAAACCCCATCCAATTTATTTGGACGACAGTTGGATAACCGCAATGATGTTGACAAATCGACCAGTCGGCCGGCCCGCCTCTTTGATGTTCGATCTTTTCGCTACTGTTATCGAACGATACGATAACTCACTCGATAACAACACGACCACGATTCGCTAACAATAAATTAGCACAAAATTGGTCATTTTAAATGTAGCCCTCGCTTAAATAATGGGAAGTAATGTAAAAACATGAAGGCTCTACAGATAAATCTTTAAAGGGGTTTGTTGATACAAGATAGAAATCCTTCTTAATATTATTTTAGTAAAACCACGTATTACAACTCATATCCAACATACACTTGATAGTTTTTTATATATGCATTTGCATAACGTATGCCGATGCGTATATAACTGATAAATCTAAAAAAGATGTATCTTATAACACGTTCGGTTATTCCTCTTGCGGTAACAACACGTTATTTCCATTAGCCGACATCACGGACGCAAGTTTTACACAACCTATTCTGATTTTCAACAATCTCATCAAATCATGGCGGCGAAAGGCACCTGGGGAACTGATTGAATTGAGTCCCCTCTACCTGACGCCATATTTCTTCCCGTTTTCCCCAAATTGAACTTTTACCGACAGTTAAATGTGCTTTAATCTGATTGAACTTACGACTTAGATAAATCGCCAAAGCTCGCGACATGTGAGCTTTAAAATGTCGAAGCTATAAAAACCGGTAGCTTTTGTATCGGTGATTAATAGGTAGGTACTTAAATGTTTCCCATTTCGTTTGCTATGGTAGCATAAAATTTTATTTAACTCAATTTATGTTATCACTAGCTTCTCCCCGCGACTCCGTCCGCGTGGAATAGTTACTTTGGGCTGACGCTAACTTTCAGCCCCCTTCGTTAACGTAGAAGGATGGCCTCGCAGAGTCAACTGATGACGGCACACCGGCCGGCCCAGCGCATAAAGGCGCGCGCAGTACTTGATAATTATTTTGGTGCGATGTTATTTTAAATTTGCGATATCTCCTAAGATATTCATTGAAATTGAATGATGTAAATGGCAATTTTGTTTTAAATTAAATACTTGCGATGAATAACTTATTTAAGTAATATAAGTATTAATATCATCTTTATTAAAACACCTTCACAAATAATGCTTAATTTTCGAACAAATTTGGTAAGTATATATAAGTAAGTAAGTGTATAGTGGTTATAGTGAGCCAACATGACAGCCCGGTTGGCTTTGTGGTTAGTGGCCCTGACTCTCAAGCCGCGGGTCGTGGGTTCGATTCCCACCCAGGACAAACATTTGTATGCATGAATATGTCTGTTTGTCCTGTGTCTGGTTGTAAATATCTATATAAGTATGTATATAAAAGTAGTATATGTAGTATATCAGCTATCTGGTTACCATAACACAAGTTCACTTTGATGCTTAATTTGGAATCAGATTGGCCGTGTGTGAAAAATGTCCCAGGATATTTATTTATTTATTTATTATTATTTAACCTTAATAGGTAGACATATGCTATCGCGGACTTTTTTTTAGAACTTTTGAAGAGGAACAATTCTCTTATACATTATTTTAGCGTAACTTTAACCGTTTACGCAGCGTACGCAGCGGAAGCTCTCCACTGGAAAAGAAATCTCCCGATTTTGAAACATTCTTCATTGGTGCTCCGCTCCTATTAGTTATAGCGTGATGATATATAGCCTATAGCCTTCCTCGATAAATGGACTATCTAATACTGAAAGAATTTTTCAAATCGGACCAGTAGTTCCAGAGATTAGCGCGTTCAACCAAACAAACAAACAAACAAACAAACAAACAAACAAACAAACTCTACTCCTTTATAATATTAGTATAGATTATTTGGATCTTATATTAACACTAATCTCATTTAATAATACCTACATTATTATTCTTTCAAAAAATCCTAACTTAATGTTATTGTTCAAGATTTCATGATGGTTTTTCCAACGGTAAAGTTCGATCAAACTAGTGGAAAAAACAGAGACAATAAAAACGTCCATCAATCATAACAATGAAGTTTTTTTCATAGCGAAATCAATAGTTTTTCTAACCCGCTCAGTCGGTGGCTATCTGCTCATAAGAAATGCATGCTCTTCCACTTTATTTATTTACATGGGGTTAGTTCGATAAATCCGGGACTTTCTATCGTATAGGGGACTTTTATTGAACTTTATATTTAGTCCACACCCCGTGGATCAATAGGGAAACGTAAACCTCTGCTCTATCACTATTGTTTTGATTGTTATTTTGTACTGAAACTTTTTTTATTTAGGTTTTTGTTTTTCTACGGCTTATTTTACTATGCTATTTTGGTGGCTAACCGTGTAGGCGTATCGTAGCGGTGCTACGATGCTACGACGCTACAAGACTACATTTTTATTAAAATAATCAGTTTATGTACTAAAATCTACTTTAATATTAAATATAAATTTGCGCATGTAGGTCAGATATGCAAATGGTTCACATAATATATTAATTAAGAAGCCACTATATCTCAAAATAATCAATGTAATAATCTAGGTTTATTTTTTACTATTTTAATCAATATTAATAAACAACTACATATAATAGAAATACCGATGCTAATTACTCCCAAAGGCAAACTCAACAACCTTCGCTATAATCTTATAAAATAAATCACATTTATTCATCAAACCTTTATGAAATATTTATCGTAGCAAGCTAACATATAAAAGGTTTCTTCTTTGAACATAGACGTATCATTCAAAAGCCTTTTTATTAGCCCGTTTACGTCGCACTCAACTTACTCGACACCCTCGTTGTTGTTCAGGAGGTGACGATGTGTGTCAGTTCACTCACATATTTATGCCGCTTGATTAATTAAGGCAACAAACGAAAACTTTTGTACGAGCTTCAACGAGTTATGTTCTGCTTTGTATTTGTAGGAAATAATTTGTATCAACTTTTATTTTATTAATAACGGTATTAATTACTTTTAAGTAGTCAATGTAATTTAAAATCGATTTAGCATTAACATGCATCGTTTTAAAATAGGTTTGATGTTGTTTTTTTTAATCGTATAATAATACATACCCCTTAGTTAAGTCTATAGAACCTTATGTATATAGATAATCGCCTCTACACAAATAATATACCTGCTTATGAAATAGATTCCATAATAACTATATTGGGTAATTATTTAGAAAAATATCTACGTAAATACAATTTTATCACTAAAATATCTTTCGCCTTACGGTTTCACCCATATTCCCATGAAAACTCCATCATAATGATCTCATTTACCAGTTCTCCAGCCATTCTCATCCTGTCATTCACATACATAGGTAACATCTATAAAATTGGTCACTAGACACCAAATACAGAAACATCTTTGCCAATACCATGATTTGACCGAAAATCAGGTGATACAAGCCGCCGCTGCCGCCGGTGCCGGTCCGCGGTCGGTCGGTGCATTACACCGGAACACTGTCCGATTGTTGCGGTCCCGCAGTAATGGGCTTAATTCTGATGCGGCTTTCGGCTTTTAGCCATTGTTTACCTGCACAAAATGCGTCGCCGACGCCGCGTTCAACACATAAATCTGTGTTTGTATACTCCGTTTAGGAGTCTGGTAAGCATTTCGGTGGGTAGTACCTAATGTACAATTAGGTACGTATGGTAAATGACCCAATGGTGGCCACCCAACTAACATTTTGGTAATAAGAATAAGGGCTACATGAGCTGCTTAAGAGGATTTTTGTAACCCAAGGTTCTGTAAAGGCACTAACAACTTGGTGATAAAGCGTTCTGTAACTCTCTTATAACCCTGATTTGGGCCTGTTCGTACGAGAGCTTGAGGCTATTTAATGGTTATAGAGAGTGATAAATAAGTGTTTATTAAGAGTTAGAACAGTGCTACAGTAGCAGTGACTACCACTTCAAGTGTTTTATAAGCTATACACAGGGTATAACTGCAAGCTAAAGTAGTAAACAAGTTATGGAAACCACTTAAATGACTTTTTTGGTAGCAATAAATTTCACCGAAAGCGCTAAATATTTAAACTGTTTCGCAGAGTTTTACGTTCTTGTTAGAGTCAATAGTGATAGTATTTTATAGCACGCATTCATGTCATGGCGTTTTAATAAAATAATTAAGGTAAGTACCTAAAGTGTTTAAGATTACTGGGTGTTATAGGGATTTAATCACATGCGGCGGTAAGTTTACGGTAACAATATATACTAGTTCTCATCTCATTTTTGAAGCGCCCTAAAAATAAACTACTTTTGATGATTAAATGATGTAAAAAAATACTGCCAGAATTTTTTTTTCTTTATTTATCTTATTTATCAATTCCTGGAGCCTCCTTAAGATATTTTAATTGAAAATTATGAACAATGTAAGTAAATAATTGGACTAGGAACATTGCAATAAGGTTTTTCTTTCACAATTTTATAGTAGGTATATCTTTATTAAATGGCGTCTTAGTTCTAATTACTTAAGCATCCTGATATCTCTGTTATTCCTCCCGTAGTGATTAAATACTGATACTAAGGTGGATTGCAGAATCTAGCTCTATAGGACTTATAATAAACACTTCTTAGATCCTTATAGCTTTCTTAGTAACTCTTAAGACTCGACAAAACTCGTTAGGTGATATAAAGTATTTGTCTAACTCTTTTTAAGAATACCAGTTGATAGTAAGTGTTAGTAGACACCTGAGTATCACTCAGAGTGTTTAATACTTCTTGAAGCTATTAGAGTAAGACTTCAGGTGTTACAAGACCTTTCACTACCCCAGTAGTCGAACATCACCCGTTAGTAAGTGTTAGTAGACACCTTACAATTGCTTTTATAGGTTTGTGCAACTAAAAGCTATAAGAATAAGTTATACAATGGTTACGATAAACTCCATACTACCGTCTTGATTTATATTTTTTTTATTTATTACTCTTATTCCTCTGGAAGGTTTAATTATTCATAACTAACCCTACTGTAGAGTCGAAGGTTGCTATCGGAGTTCTTATATACCTTAAATAACAGTAAGAGCTCTAAAAAAGGCTGCCGCTAGCACTAAAATGTTTGTTTAAGAAAAAAAAAACAGGTTTTTGTGAAATATTACCAAAATTGTGAAAGTTTCAGCGCTGAATATAGTGAAACTGTAAAGTCCAGTCCTTATTTAATATTTGTAATGTGTTGCGCGTGAGATACGGCAAAGCTGGATTCAATTAATTTAACAAATAAAAGTTGTAGTTTTGTGACCCAGTCTTGGCCAGGGAAAATTCATTAATGGATACCCCAGTCTTAGTCTAAGTTTACCTTTATTTTATGGTTACCACATGAAACGAAACTAATTTTGATTTTAATTAAGCAATACTATTTTACAAGTGAAACTTTCTGCTCACCGCCTTAACGATTTCCTTAAGAAAAGCCGTCGTTGTCAATTTCAAATCACCTTACACTTTGTATTCCCGCAAATTTGTACATGTAACTGACTGAATTCAATAAAACGTTAAACTTAGATAGTTCGATGTCTAAAGTCTATGTCACAGTAATCCCAATGTAAAAACATTCGCTCATGTCCGAATTCTAGATGTTTCTTTTAATTTTGGCCATTACTGGTACCGTGGCCACGACTGGTACACTTACGATAGTTTGTTGTTTAATAATGTTTCAATTAGACTGTAGTTACAATCCTCCGTAGTTTTGTTTCCGGGATCCTGGAATAAAATTTAGTTCATCAAAACATTAATAGTTATTTGTTATACAAGAGTGCAAAGTTGCTTTTTAACCGCGTGTTCAATTTTGATGACCGAGCAAGCGAAGGATTCTAAAATTGAATCACGAGCGCAGCGAGTGATTCAAAATTAGAATCCTGAGCGTTAGCGAGGGAATCAAAAGAGCACGAGGTGAAAAATCTTTGCACTCGAGTGCAACACGTAACTTATCATTCCACCTCACCGAGGAAATGACTAAATGCAAAAAAAAAAACGTTTAACAAATTAAAAAAAAGTTGTATGATATATTCGGCACCATAGAGGTAGCAGTAAATAGGTTTAATGTTTTTTTTTAATTCACAAACTTAGTGCACACGATGTTCCAAATTCAATTTACTTTATCCTCTAGAGAATAAAAACGGCTTTTCCACTCAGATATTGAAGATTAAAAATACTCTTTCCGAGATGGTGGGATGAAAATATTATTATATCCGAGTGTTAAATCAATTTGTTTTTCTTTTTAATTATTTTGTTACAACGAGAGCTACGAAAAAGATTGGTGAAATGATTTTGGCAAAACACAACATAAAATAAAAAACTACAATACTCCTCCAATTTCCTACTAAAACCAACAAAACTGGTTAACAAATAAATCCAAGCAGACGTGTCTGTCTGGCGGGGTATCATATTTCCAGCTATTATGACGTCACAGTGTTGCCCGCACGCGCTCATTGGCCAAAAGTTAAATTGAAACTGGTACGCAAACCGCACTCACATGATTTATTAGCCACATGTGAATACCTAACTGAGTTCAACCGGTTTGTGTATGTAATTGAGATCTCTTATTGTAAGCCGGTACTTAGGGACTTGACTTCCGTCGTCTGAGGTTATAAAGGTTCTAACTTTAAGTCGTAACAAGTTGTGTAGTATTTGTAAGAACATTTGAGATAGTCTTTCGTTACACCTGTTTTGTTTGCAACTACTAATACCAATTTTCGTTTTATTTTATTTGTCACACTTATCTATCCTTCTTTAAATCTATTTTAGTATAAAGCAGGCGTTACTGAAGTACCTGGCTTATCAACCAATTTCTATTAGATATTAAGCTATCAATTAGTCAACAGGTCACGGTTGAATAATCATATTATTTAATGCCTCGAATTCCAATTACTTCAAGTATATTAACAATAAATTACAATATAACGTGAACCCTCGTCGAAACTAGACTGAAGCAGTCGCGCCGGTCAAAGGTGCAGCGGTGATAAGTTCCGGTAACTGATAAGACGCAGCGGTTAATCCGTAGAACAAAGGCGGCCGGTTCTAACCCGGGGCACGAACGCGGTTTGAGCCCTTTCGGGGCCTTATTCTAAAGTCGTGGGCAAAATATCTACTTGGCAACGAATCGGTAGTGTACTGTTTCAATGATTTAAATATCGAATGAAAATCAATAATGTATGTGAAGTTTTGAGTTCATGATTTTCATACTAGGAAAACAAATGATATATACAGGAACATTCCTACTAGGAAACGAAAAAAAATAGAGATAATCTAAAAACAGCAGTATAAATTACCATTTACTACTGGTATTTTATACTGGTGTTTATGGTTAAATTCACATATTAAATACGCTTTATAATAATAAAATGTGCATAATAAATAGAAATAAATATTTATGCATATAAGTTCTGGATTAACACTAGTTCAGGTACTTACGGAAATTAAATTGCGGTTATATATTCAGTATCCAGTTTACTACATAGGTAACCATATTTGAGACGTTTTTGAATCTAAGTGTTAAAATCAGAATAATTGACAATTAACATATATTTAAATAGTAATTTCTAATATCGTGTAATTTGATAATAGTCCCCGAGGTACCAAATCCTGTCCATAGTCCCGTCGGCGGCGACGTCTGCGCCTGAAACGTTATTATCTGCCCTCAAAGGGCTTCACTTCCGTTTCGGTAATCTTGACAAGTGTTTCTCTTTTTTATTTACTCATGCTCAAATAATCACAGCGGTTAAGATCTCTTAGATAGTTTCATATTTCTATACAATTTCACTAGTCATAACAAGTAAAAAATATTTCAATCCGTTTCATCCTACTACTATTATTATGAGTTCAAAAGTTTGTAGGAATGTATGGATAAATGTGTGTTACTCTTTCACGATGAAGAGATCGCGATAAATATGGCTCAAGAGCTAGATTATGTTTTGGAATAATACATAGACTCTTTTTATCCCAGGATAATTTAAGATCACCTGGGAACGTGAATGAAACCGCAGGGAGCCACTGGTCCAAATAAATTTATGTCCGATAGTGAGTTTTACTTAAAATATAATTCTACCTAATTTATTCTCAAACTAAAGTATTAAGTATTTATTAAGCTCCAACGGAAAGGAAGTATTTTCAACAGGTCTTTTGTATTCCCACAGAGCCTGGTACAACACGAAACGTTGCAAGGCTAATAGGTAGGTAAGTATTCTCAAGATAGTTTTCGAAAACTTTTCGACGTGATTCTGCATCACCAGTCCTAGACAAAGCGCGCCTTCGAGAGTTCGCTAAGTCTTCCTTCAGAGCATTAAAGTCAAGCCGCAGTCTCGAAGCTAAAATACTAATAATAACTTTTAATGACTAGTACATAAGTTTTATTTTAGTTTTCATGAAAATTTGCCCGAGAATTCACTATGTATTCGCTGTAGCTATGTACACTGTGTAGTTATTTCAGATTATTATGTTTATAAAAGTTTGCTGTTAGTTTGTATTTCAATAAGTTTTATTTTACTAGTTACTGCAGATTTAATGTAAAGTATTGCGAATTACTTAGACAACATTTGCCATTGTTTGATTAATTTATAGTTAAACTATCAAGTTTTCCTGTAAAATATGCTTTAAAACATTACACATACATATTTATTTATTTTATCGTTGAGTAATTTTAACGTTTGACTGTAACAAAACTGGTTATCCTTAAACGGATATTAATTTTATTGCGATCACAAAAGTTATATAAACGAAGTGACAAACTTTTAAAAATAGCTCAAAATTTTTTTGTTCAAACTCATTACATTACTTCCTCCCCTGACAGACTCACCTATTGCAAACAGGGCGTGATACGAAATTGAAAAGAATCTAATGGATCAGTATTTTCCGACATCGGATCAAAAAATAATAATGGTGCAATTCATAATTAATTTGGTGCCCCCTAACTTTTGGCGATAGGAAAATAATAGACATTTAAAGGACAAAAACGTATTTCTGGAGAAAAAAGTACTTACGTAATCTCAGTAAGAGTTCTTAAATAGGGGAACAGTAGGTACATTTTCGTGGAGTAAAAATAAGGATTACAAAAACTCTTTGTTCAAGAAACATTTCTCTATCGGGAAACAAGGCACGAATTGTAGCTAAACAGAGAGAAGGAAAAAAGGAACTTGGACAAAGTTTATTCTCTTGGGACTAACACAAATTACGCCCAACGTCTAAACAGGGCTAAGCTTAATTAATCTGAAAATCTACCTTATTTCCACACATTTGTACTGCCTCTGGTCGCGCCAACAGCAGTTTTTCTGCCTGGGGCGCTTTGTTTCGCAACCAAATTTACGAGTATATTTAAATTTCTCTTAAATTATATTATTCTTACTTAATTTGGTTTTATTAATATTTTGAGTGTCCATTCATTAACGTTTTAGCAGTATTTTATAACGGCATATAATTAACAAAAATCTTAATATAATAGGCACCTTGTTAATTAGCATTCAACCACTGGAAACTGAAATAAAAAATAAATTACTTATTTCAAGTCCATGATAAAATAGAACATTATTCAGACGCGGTCTTAGATAAACATTTATGGGCTTTCATTTCTGTAATGAGACAAGACAAGCCACAAAGTAAGTGAACTTGACCACACTCGAAGATTCCTTAAAATATAGTTAAGAATAATAAATTAATGGATTCTCGCGCTCATTAATATTATCATCAGAAGTATCAGCTATCGATAAGATACTAATTTGAGTTGATACTGCACTAATAACAATTTCATAGCATAAGTTGAGAGGGCCTCGCTGTGTGGTCGACCTGTAGCACGTATGTAGTTACAGTAGAAACATCTCATTACGCGTTTCGTTCCCGGGGTAAATGGGGGTTAATTTCATTAGCGCGGGCTCAACGAATCGTGTGATAACTTTAGTGCTGTTATGTGGAAGGGCGCCCTTGGGATCACGCCGAATGTTTATAGAGGCGGCGTATGGTACGGAGCCGATGTGTTTATTTGCATGTAACATTGTATAAATACCTGTTTTTAGTGTCGACCAAATTAGTTACATATAACACAGCCTTTTCAATGGCGGGTCCCAAGTTGTATTACTATAGCTTGATTATATAACAACTTAAATGGTTTTAGAAAATTTTAGTTTTGGTGGTGAGTTAAATAAATCAGATGTATTTAAATAATGACTTTTATATTTATGTACCTTACTATATTTTGTTAAAAGGATCATATAAAATACTGTTACCAATAAAACTAATGCACTAAATGTTTCATTTATAATTTATTTCTGTGTGAAACCCTAAAATCGGTAGCTTTAAGTATCGATACACTCACTTCATTACCATAACTGATTGGAGAGAGGTATTGTCCTGAAAATTCGCGTAGCAATTACGTTCGTCCCTCGTCGGGCGACGGCTGCGAGGCAAAGCGCTACGCTCCGTGTAATTATTGCATTGGGACCAAAAGTTTACTATAAAACACTAAGCTGACAAATTAAAATATCCACCGTACAGTCCCGACAGATTTCGACACACCTCACTAATTGGCCGCGGCCACTCAATTCGGAATTCAAAATAACTTTTGCCCATTTTAACAGGGTTCAATTCAGTAGGAGAATGACAGTGGCTTGATGTTTCAATGCTGAATTTATATCTTACGTGCTTTCACTTATGTAAACCGCGTTACAGTCATTTCCAGAAGAAGTAATGTATTACAAAATAAAAAGGCTGACATAACCACAAGCACTTTCAGACTTTAAAAATTGCCAAGCAGATCACGTTCGGGGTCCTTAATTAAGTTGTTAGGGTAAGGATCGAATTCAATTAGAATCTGTGGCCTTCCTGCGATACTACACAACAGTGTAAAGTAAAAGTTTAAATTTTATTGGGTTGTTCTCTGAACTTGTTGTCCGTTCTGAATACAAAGTAGGTACTTGTACTTGCTACTTGTATTACATTCTATAATAGAGATTCAAGCTAATTGAATTTTCATAAATAGTTTATTCATCATCATCATCATCTCAGCCATAGGACGTCCACTGCTGAACATAGGCCTCCCCCATCGACTTCCATGCAGACCGGTTGTAGGTTGCCTGCATCCAGCGGGTTCCAGCGACCCTTGTCAGGTCGTCAGTCCACCTTGTAGGTGGACGCCCTACGCTGCGCTTGCCGGTGCGTGGTCTCCACTCGAGAACTCGTCTGCCCCATCGGCCATCGGTTCTACGAGCTATGTGCCCCGCCCACTGCCACTTCAGCTTGCTAATCCGCTGGGCTATGTCGGCGACATTCGTTCGTCTACGGATCTCCTCATTCCTGATTCGATCTCGTAGAGAAACACCGAGCATAGCCCTTTCCATAGCTCGCTGTGTGACCTTGAGCTTTCTTATGAGGCCCATAGTGAAAGACCACGTTTCGGAGCCATAGGTGATCACTGGTAACACACACTGGTTAAAGACTTTCGTCTTTAGGCACTGAGGTATTTTGGACGAGAAGATGTCGCGAAGTTTCCCGAACGCTGCCCAGCCGAGTTGGATTCGACGATTGACCTCTTTCTCGAAGTTGGACCTACCTAATTGGACCGTATGCCCTAGGTAGACGTACTCGTCAACAACTTCGAGAATGGAGCTCCCAACTAGTACAGGGGCGGGCGCAACATGGACATTCGACATGACCTTCGTTTTGTCCATGTTCATTTTAAGGCCCACCTGTTGGGAGACTCGATTGAGGTCTTCGAGCATTGTGCTGAGGTCTTCTAGCGATTTTGCCATGACCACAATATCATCAGCAAACCGAAGGTGAGTGATGTACACGCCATTTATGTTGATGCCGAATCCTTTCCATTCCAGGAGCTTGAAGGCATCTTCCAGTGCGGCCGTGAACAGTTTCGGAGAGATAACGTCTCCCTGTCTCACGCCTCTTTGCAATGGAATTGCCTTCGTGCACTGCTCCTGTACTCGGACCGACATGGTGGCATTGTTGTACAAACACTTCAGCACTTCGATATACCGATGGTCAATACGGCACCGCTGTAAAGACTGCAGCACTGCCCAGGTCTCGATCGAATCAAAGGCTTTCTCATAGTCCACAAACGCTAAGCATAGTGGCAAATTATACTCCTCGGTCTTCTGTATAACTTGCCGCAGCGTGTGGATGTGGTCTATGGTGCTGAAGCCTTTTCGGAATAGTTTATTTATAAAACTAAAAATTATAAACGATAAATAGGATAAGGCAAGGAAAATGATGATGATGATAATAAAGGATAAAAGGCACTTCTCAATAAAATTAGGCATCGCTCAAGACTAAAAACAGCTATTAGGTATATATTATTCATTACCAAATACGATTGTTAGCGACAATATGGCTCTTTGACGAGAAGTTAACAAGGTGGAAAGATCATTGAGTAGAGCGAGACCGGATTGTATTCAATAGATATTTGTAATAGTTGGTCAATTTTGTAGCATGGATCGTATGTACAAACTAAATCAATTCTGTAGTAAGTATGTTACAGTCTAAGTATGTAAATTGGCGATGGATATTATTGAACTATTAACAAAATTATAGGTATTTAAAAAGTATTTTATCTACGTTTATTTCGAAATTACTCTTTGTGTTTATTTCTGGCTAGCAGGTCCAACTTTTTGACTGGTGAATACATGTGCTGGCAAAGCCTTATTAAAAAAAAGTTACTCTTAGAATTCGGAATTCTATCTATATAAATATATATATTATATCCATAATATTAAATTACGTCTGATGAAACTCGTAACATGTACCAACTTTGTGTTCAAAACTGACATTATCACGTACTCGAAAACCGTAGAGCGAGGGCATTTACATAAAACTAAGCCACAAATATGCTTAAGTTTAGGTCGTTATACGTATATGAATATCGAGGAGGCATTACAGCGTTCGCTAATAGCCAATATCTGCCGCCAAAACTGCCTTCCTAACGATATTTCTGCTGCAAGTAATAAAACCGTAATCCTATTACCGTTTCCAAATCGGTTTTTCGCACACGTGGACATTATATCGGTCATAATGCATGAAAATTATTTCAAAAAACGTGATTGGAACTCATTAAATATAAATAGATAGCGCAAAAAGCTAAAATCAGACTTGACAAAAATCTTAAAAACATTAGGTATTTAGCCTGGAACACTTCAAGTTGAATGAAAAATAGATGTAAACTTATTATTTTTTCGAAAATACCTAAGTTTTTTTTGTTTTTTTTTATTGCAACCATAGACACGGATGAAAATAGTTTTCAACTAAATGTCACACAAATATCTACATACGCCATGAGTCATTAAAGTGTTTCCATCGACCGATATTGTCTCCTTAACGATGTGTCCACCTCAAACAAAAGCCTTAATTTTATTAGCCGTGACCCGCAGGCTTGACGCACGTATAGCTTAGGGTTGGCAGCACTAAATATATACATACTAGTAATATAATTATGTTCATAGGTAACTCTTGAAGTAGGTTACATATACTATACCTTTCAGCACATACATAACAGTTACTTTTGCTTTCCATTCAAATCACATTTTTAATGGACAAAATCACTTGACTTTTGTGTAGACAGTATATTATATAGAAATGTATTTAAACGGTGATTCAATAGTAGATTATTTCGAATCCATTCGCGTAAGTTTTAACTGGCTTAGGTATAACATTATTAGTCACTGTGCCATCGCCACTAGCTACTAACTGCCATCGAATACCGATATCAATACTAAAACATACTTGAAAGCTGAGTCAATATCTGATTACAGGAACTCATCTCGAATCGAACGCAGAAAATTAAATTGGGTTGACAAATTGCCCGTCAATAGCATGTATGTATGAATCTCATAAAACATTTTCTTGGGAATTGACCTAGTGTAGGCTACCTGTATAGCCACAACCAAAATCGAACCAATGGGGCCCATGAGCATTGATATCAAACCTTGGACCATACAAGTACCCCTCCAAGCCGCGATATCATCCACGGCATTGGATATACGTATAGTGGTTTTGGTCAAACGCAATATAACCTTACAAAATATTTGCACTTACCAAGTCCGAGACTCGCTACCTCCGATATGATTGGTCATCAGGGTGTCCCGGCTCTGTGCCTTCAACCCCAGATGGGGGGCGAGCCTGCTAAAGCGGTGTGAGGACCTACTCTAAGCTAAGGGACCACGAGGATTCGGATATGGGAAGGAAAATTGCCGCACAAAATGATGCACCACCACAAAACACCAATATTGATATATCGGAGGCTGAAGACACTTTCTTAGCCTATATACTTAAACTATATTCTATATAATTGCAACAAATCACGTTCACAAAATTATAACGTGCGCAAGCGATCAAGTCGGAAGTTGGAAGGGGTTCGTTCCAGTCTGTCAAGCAATGTTGCCAACTCAAAAGTAGTGAAGTGAACTATTTTACAAATCGATTATGTCAAACAAATTATTGGTTGCGAACATCCCCCCGCTCCGGACATAAGGATTATGTCCGCTAACAAATAGGCAATCGGGCTAAAGTCGCTATGGCTCGCTTCAAAACCGAATCTCCCACCATGACCTCAGCAACTCTGGGAACTCCGTCAGAACCATAAAACAAATTTACAATGCGTCCACGACGCCAATACAAAGGTAACAAATTAGATTCTTTTACTAATACAAGATCTCCAATATTGGGAGGATCAGTTTTGTCAGTCCACTTAACGCGTTGCTGCAGAATGTGCAAATATTCCAAAGACCAACGATGCCAGAAGCTCTGGGTCATCTGTTGTAACAATTCAAAACGAGTCAATCTCGTGGAGTTAACCTCCCTGAAGGGGTATTCTGGCAAGGCGTTAAGGGGCTGACCAATCAAGAAATGGCCTGGGGTCAGTACTTCCAGGTCATTTGGATCTGACGAGATCGGACAGAGAGGTCGGGAGTTGAGGACGGCCTCAATTTTACAAAATACCGTAGCAAGTTCCTCAAAGGTTAATATTGTTTCGCCAATAACACGGCGGAGATGTGTTTTCGCAACTTTTACAACAGCTTCAAAAATACCACCCCAATGTGGGCAGGCTGGGGGATCAAATTGCCAAGTTATCCCCATTCGAGACATGGCAAACTTAAGATTATTCTTATTTACATCATTATTCAAATATGTGTACACTTCACTTAAATATCTATCGGTGCCCTTATAATTAGTGCCGCAATCGGAACGGATTAGAGAAGGTAGTCCTCGGCGGGATACAAATCTACCTAATGCTGCAACAAATGCCTCGGTGCTGAGGGCAGTAACAAGCTCTAAATGGACTGCTTTGGTGGCCAGGCAAACAAATACACACAAATACGCTTTAACAGACTTAGCATTACGGAGCTGAGAGGTCTTTACAAGAAAAGGCCCAGCAAAATCAGTACCAACTCCAGCAAATGGTCGACTCTCGGTCACCCGATCCGATGGGAGATCACCCATAATCGGTTGGGTGGGAGTCGCCTTCAAACGATAGCACTGCATACATTTAAAAATTATGCCACGAATAGTGCGTCTGGCAGACAAAATCCAAAATTCCCGCTGCAAAATAGCCAGCAGGGCATTACAGCCAGCGTGAGAATTCTTAATGTGACGATCAGTCACCAACAGGTTCACCAACGCTCCTCCTTTAGGGAGCAACAAAGGATGGCGAGCACCATACGGCAAATTAGAATTTCGAAGTCGTCCTCCGACTCGAAGCAAGTTTGTTTCATCCAGAAACGGATTAAGACGAACAATAGAACCCTTTAACTTAGAGCCTGTCTTCAACAAATCAATCGATGATCCGAAATGGTCTGTCTGTACCACTCGAACCCAAAACTTCAAAGCCTCTTGACGTTCAAGAGGTGACAACGAAGCAGACAGTATCTTACTCGTGGAGTTTCGTCCGTTATGTATAAAACGACGAATCCAAGCAGTAACTCCAATTAGCTTATCTAATGAGCTATATTTGTTCAAAAGAGTATCAAGATTATAGGTTGGCGGCGTTTCCGCAACCCCAATACGCAAACCGGGCAATACTTCCGGATGGGAAAACCTATTTTGAGGCCAGGATGACTCAGGATGAGTCAGCCAATCTGGTCCCCACCAAAGAGAATGTTTAACCAACATAGGAGCCTCGCAGCCACGTGAAGCGCAGTCTGCAGGATTCAAATCTCCTGGAACGTGTCTCCAGATTAACGCAATCTGAGAACTATGTATCTGGGAAATGCGATTAGCAACAAAAACTTCCAAGTTATGGACTGAGGCGCGCAGCCAACAAAGAACAATTTCACTATCAGTCCAAGCAAAAACATCAGATATTTCAACAGTACGACTCAGCGTACAGCAAACATGATTCAGGAGTCTAGCTAGTAGCGCTGCTCCTGACAATTCTAATTTAGGAATGGTTAACCTAGACCTAATCGGGGCTACTTTACTTTTAGCCATCACCAAATGTATTCCCACTTGACCGGTGGAACTGATAGTCCGCAAAAATACCACGGCAGCATACCCTTTCTCAGAGGCATCACAAAAGCCATGGAGACTAATCCTACACTTACCGGCCGGAAGAAAAAGTCTGGGCAAAGATATCCGGTTCACATCCGGAATGGAGGACACAATCGAGCTCCACTCTCCCAGTAACTCTCCTGGGAGAGGCTCGTCCCAACTAACTTCTGCAATCCAAAGCTTTTGCAGAAAACACTTAGCCAAAAATATAACAGGGGTAATCCATCCATTAGGATCAAATGTCCGGGCAACTGTCGACAAAACTAAGCGCTTAGTCCACGTCTTAGGGTTATCTAATTTCACTCTATAGGTAAATACATCCTGGACAGGCTGATATTGGATGCCAAGGACGGCAATCAAATTGGGATTATCAGCATTCTCAAAAAGGAGTGGATCCTGTTGATGTTCAACTGGAAGATCCTTCAATAACTCTGGACAATTAGACAACCATTTTCGCAGTTCATAACCACCGGACTTCAGGATAGCAATCAGCTCATCCCGCAAAACCAAAGCCTCTGAGATCGACGAGGCCCCGGAGCAAATATCATCAACATAAACAGAGTCTTGCAAAATGGCGGCCGCCCGGGGATAATTCAACCGTTCGCGGCTAGCCAACTCTAACAACGTACGAATAGCAATATAAGGACTGGACTTCAAACCATACGTGGTAGTATTCAACTCGTACACACGAATCGGATCACAAGGTCTATCACGCCACAAAATCAATTGATACCGCCGGTCGTCTCGGTGGACGACAGATTGTCTGAACATCATACGAATGTCAGCAACGAAGACAATTTGATGACGGCGGAAATTGGTAAGTATTTCCGATATGTCCTTATGCAATTTAGGCCCGGAGTGTAGGCACTGATTCAAAGAAACTCCATTTGAGGTAGGAGCCGAGCCATCAAAAACTACACGAATTTTGCCACCCGGTGTTTTCAACACGGCGTGGTGTGGCAAGAAGTAGTGCTCGACCGAGCGCCAGTCAATGTTAGAACGAGACATGTGACCTAGCATTTCATATTCACGCATGAAATCAATATATTTATTACGAAAGTCTGAGTCCCTAAGCATTCGGCGTTCCATGGACAATAACCTTTTTTCTGCTAAGGCATGGGAAGAACCGAGAGGGGGGCGTGAGACTTTAAAAGGCAATCGAGTAACAAAACGACCAGTGGCGAGGCGACCAATGTTATTCTGGTAAAACAACTCACACTCTTGCTCCGCTGGATCGACTCTGGCTGCCTGAGGAGGTTCCTCAACTTCCCAGAAACGCTGGACAGCATCGGATAGGGATATTCCTACATCAACCGATTGGTCTTCAATCCGTGGGGTCATGACCCTCAACACGGGACCGAAAAAACTAAAACCAAAAATTGTCGGTATAGCTACTAAACCGTTAGGCTGAATAAAACGTTTTGTCCCAGACAAAATCAAACCGAGTACATCAGCCCCTAAGAGGAGGTCTACGGGTCCAGGTACAAACCACCGTGAGTCAGCAGGAGCTAACTCTGAAGTTAATTTTACAACGGCAGGGTTGACGTTTACCTGCGGGTGTCTGCCTAATATATTATTCAAAACAACAGCCTTGGCCATAATACGCGGGCCATCAACGACAGGCGAGAAACAAATTTCAATCTCACCCTTGAGACCATCCGCCTGAATACCACCAATGCCATATATTGCGGCATGGTGGGGCCTCCAAGGTAGGCCCAATCTCTCCACTAAGCAAAAGGATGCAAGGCAGCCTTGTGAACCCGAATCCAAAAGGGCACGTACAATCAAATAGTTACCCTTCGGGCCCCAGACCTTGACTGAGACCGTTGGCAGAAGGACGGTATCAGCTGGGGAGATAGTAGGTGGAGAGAGGGCCGCAACTACCTATTGCGAATAACCTCCGGGGAACGGAGGTTGCCAGTTGGAGTAAAGGTGGCTTTCCACTGGAGTGCTAAAATGTCTCCCTGGACGCACCAACTCCGGCGCTCTATAGCCCTTACTGCGACCTATCTGCGGCGGACGACGCTCCAGACGCGGCCGCTCGTGAAGCGGTGGTGAGAACCGCTCTGGAGTAGAACGCTTCCAAACCTCTGCACAATTCCTATCGAGATTAGGAGAGGGGCGAGGGGAGCCCCCGCCCATGGGCGGCGATCCCCGTCGCTGGTTCTTGTTAGAATGGACAGGAGGACGACTACAATGTCCATGGTGTTGGTCGGGATGCGGGCCCCCGCCCGTGCGGGGATGTCCAGCATCAACAAAACCGCCAACACCGTTTCGATTCAAACATAATATTCGGTGGTGCTTACCTCGGCAATGCGGGCAAGGATCCGACCCTGCACAGTCCCGCTGCAAATGCTGACCTAAACAAGTGTAGCACCACTTACGATTGTTGGCAATGCCACGTCGGTCCTTGACATTTCTATCAAGAAACTTCGGGCATGATGGTACCAGATGTCCATCCAAATTACAATATATACAGCGTTGCTGTACCTCGGTGACTGCATATTTAAGGAGGGCGTCGTGGCTCTCCTATCCCATGACGGGGAGAGGGAGCACCGACACGACGCCGGTCCGGCAGAGGACGATCTGGGGCCCGAGAGGGGCCTTCAACACCAGAATTGTCCAGAACTCTGCACTCCTCATCCAAAAATTTCAAAAGGTCTTCAAACGGGGGAAGGTAAATGGTACTATCACCACCATACCGTTGCTCAAACCGGACCTTTAGATCAGTGGGCAATTTAGACAATACAATATGAAGCAGAATAAATGACCACTGATCTATGGGTAAGCCTAACCGCTTCAAAGCATTCAATGCTACCCTTAAGGGGTTCACTAGGTCAATGCGCAATGTGGCAGTCCTAATCAACCGAGGAAGGCCCAAAATCTGTGACACATGAACATCTGCCAAACGCCTGACGTTGGCATATCTACTTATCAAGAGTTCCCGAGCAGTGGAATAATTTTGATCAGTAACCTCTAGGTGGCTGATGAGCCCTAATGCCTCTTCCTTTAAGGTTGAGATCATGTATGCCAATTTCTGGCTTGGCGACAAATCCGTCCTAGCATCGACTAGACTGTTAAACAAGTCAAAATAGGCAGTCCAGCCTCCCAAATGACCGTCAAAATGGGGTAGGCCCAATGTTGGTAAGCGACCTAGCAAAGCAGAGTGGGAGGAGGTTTGCATCTCCCCCTTCAAAGCACCCTGTTTTGCAATCCTTATTCTAGATGTGGCCTCCACAATCCCATCGGCCAACTCGTAGAACTGAGTGACATCTGCCTCAACCTTGGCAGCCAAAACCGAGTCCTCACTTGTGACAAGGGTAAGGAATTCTGCAAAGTATTTGTCTATGCTAGTCTGACGGGCTGGCAAATCCGAATGCCTTGCTAACAAAGCCTCTGACCTATCAGGTCTACTAATTAAAGAAGCTGCAGAGGTGACCCATCTCAATTCCGCTCCAATTTTACCGGCAAGATTTTTCAATGACATATTTTCAAACAAAATTAATAATCACAAACAAAAGAAAACAACAATTTATTTTTCTTGATTATCAAAACAAAATAAATCTTGTAATATGTCAGTGAAAAGGGTACAGGGAATATTTATTTATAAGTAAACACTTCACAAATAAAAACCAAGTATTTAAATCATTCAAATCAAACAAACAATAACCAAAGAAAATGATTTTAAGTTTTCAAACTACAATAACCAATACTGCAAATGATTTTAAGTGTTATACTTCAAGAACCAATAATACAAATGATTTTATGTGTTACTACAAAGAATAATATTACTATTTTCAATATCTTTAGGTAATATTATGTAACACCAAATTTCAAACAAAATTTAATTATAAGATCAACTTTAATAATTTTATCAAACAACAAGAGGGTAGGTACACATTACCTAGGCAATTTATAGTTTAAGTTTCAATTTAAATCAATTAATTTAAACCAATTAATTTATGTGAATACAAATACCATTTAGTGAAAATGGTCACATAAGTTTAAACTATACTTTAGACACTCATATATGTATCTTAGTTAACTAGGTGGGCACCTACAACAAGTTATTTCAAAGATTCAATACAATGATAAAAAGTCAAGGTCAAAAGTACAAATTATGACACAAATTTACAGTAATAGATGAGATAGTATTATCTCCACAATAATCTATGTACTGTTCATAACAAACAAACAAGAATTCAAAACAAAACCTTGACCTTTTAATCACCGGCAATACAAATAAGTTTTTCTAATTATTTGTTACAAATATGGTCAGAATACCTTTCAGACTGTGGAGATTAATTACAACCTAACAATACACAGCTGATAAGGTCTGTTTGACACATCCAAAACCAATATAGTATGCAAAGGGGACAAAATTACTGTGGGGAACCACGCTCTGCTACCAGAAAATGTAGGCTACCTGTATAGCCACAACCAAAATCGAACCAATGGGGCCCATGAGCATTGATATCAAACCTTGGACCATACAAGTACCCCTCCAAGCCGCGATATCATCCACGGCATTGGATATACGTATAGTGGTTTTGGTCAAACGCAATATAACCTTACAAAATATTTGCACTTACCAAGTCCGAGACTCGCTACCTCCGGTATGATTGGTCATCAGGGTGTCCCGGCTCTGTGCCTTCAACCCCAGATGGGGGGCGAGCCTGCTAAAGCGGTGTGAGGACCTACTCTAAGCTAAGGGACCACGAGGATTCGGATATGGGAAGGAAAATTGCCGCACAAAATGATGCACCACCACAAAACACCAATATTGATATATCGGAGGCTGAAGACACTTTCTTAGCCTATATACTTAAACTATATTCTATATAATTGCAACAAATCACGTTCACAAAATTATAACGTGCGCAAGCGATCAAGTCGGAAGTTGGAAGGGGTTCGTTCCAGTCTGTCAAGCAATGTTGCCAACTCAAAAGTAGTGAAGTGAACTATTTTACAAATCGATTATGTCAAACAAATTATTGGTTGCGAACACCTAGTTATGGTAGAACTGTTTGTTATATTACAACTGCTGATGATTATTTATTTTTATTTATTTAAATAAAATAATGTAATGTTTATTGGTGTGCAATAATAAAATACGATACCTAGCTATTCTAATATTTCAAGTTAACCAGAATAAGCCAGACTGTGCAACCCGCATATTGCCAGATATGAGTTTGAAAAAAACATTTTGAGTTCTTCATTCTTAAGACCATGTAAATGCAATGCAAATAGCATTGGTAAAAAATTCTAGCTTCAGCAGGTGTATTCTTTTCATTAGGTAAGTTAGAGCTCGATGGAAGTAAACAACCTACACGACTCTAGCAAATTCTAGATATCCCGGAGAATTGCTGAAAGCGCTTTGTCTTCAAATGTCTGAGGGGACTGATTGGAGACTCAAATAAATTCTTCGCTGTTCCGCAGTCGTCGGTTGTCTGTACACACACGCAACGTGCTCAGAATGTGGGATCGAACTGAAGTTTTATTTGAGTTGTGACAAAGAAATCAAATTTTTACCGTTATTTTCACCAAAACGAGGTCAAAATCTTAAGTCGAGAAATGCTCCAAGAATATTTTTGGCATGTTGAGAAGATCATATATTATGCAGGCGTTAGAATTCGATTTTCAAAATAAATAAATAAATAGTTGCTGTGTCTATTCACTTCACCTACGATAATGATGGAAAAACTAAGACTAAAATAGAGCTTTAATTGACTTAGGAATACGTGTAACGTTTTGGAAAAAATAACAAACTTATTAAATATTCTACACCAATAATATATAGGTACAAAGTAAAAGGTTCTATTTAATATATCAAAATCATCAAACATAAAAGGCGTTTCTAAAGAGATTTATTGAGCATAAATCTGTAACGTTGTCGTGTTAATAATTTTAAAGTTCCTTGTAGATTTGAGTAACCCTAAAGTTTCTCAATTTATATTCATATTTTAAACCTGACCGCTGAAACTCCACAGGCCATGTTTACATCAAAGTTTAACTTGAGTTTCTGATACATACAATATTTGAGCATCTTTGAGCAGTAATGATATAGATATTTTTATGTCACTTGCTTTTTGCCCGCACATTCGATAAGTGGAGCCTAAAAATGAAAAAAATGATGTAGGGAATTATCTTTTTTTTCGATCCTCACGGCATTTTTACATTCTTATTTAAAGAATCTGTAAATTATAAGTTCAGAAACTTTTTAAGAGCAGCTTTTCTAGGTAAAATAATAATTTGTAAGCGAAAACTGTTTGGTATTAATGCAATAGCTTTTTCATAGTATCACTTAAGTAGGTTAAGTGCCTACCCTTTGTAATGACGAAGTATCAATTCCTGATTAATATTCACTGAGCGTTTCCCACAAAAGGAATAAAAAATATTTAATAACCTTACAAAGGATCGCTTCGTATTGTTGCAAAAAAAATCAGTAGACAATTTTTAATATGTAAATTATTTCTTTACCATAATGAAGTCTTTGATGTCTTCGAACGGTGGTGAATTTTAAGCAGTCCTCAAACGGATATGGTATTGATTTCAGGAACACTTTTATTTGCATTTTACAGAGGAAAGGCGGGAGTGGAGCTCGTTTGCCGATCCCGTAGGTACTATTGTTACAAACTTGTTCACATATTTTGCTTCAAAGAAAACCTTCATACTCGTAAAGTACAGCCTCAACCAACGCAATCTTCGGGATCAGTCTAAAAATTCAAAGGTACCTGTGAAAGCCTTAAAACCATGATACATACATAATTTAAGGACACGTCGCCATTATATTATGATTATAGTTATTTAGATTTTCAATAATTTATTCAATTAAAACAATACACTAATATTAAATAAATAGGTAATAATAATTATTGTTTAGTGACATAAAATAATATTTATGGATTGAACGCCATAATGCTGAGAAACATTTAAGTACCATCACGCATTTACAGGTTAAAGGTTATACCTTTAAAATCAGTGTTACCTCACATCAATCAAATATTTATTTTTGTTATCTAAATTACACAATTTTCTCAATGACAGTGAAATAAAAGGAAAGTCGTAATAAAAATATCTTCGTTTATCCAATACCCGGACCAATCAAATATTTTTGTACCGCAGTCGAGATGTTATCTTTTAATATTAGCTCTCGGAGACCACAAATGACAATGTTGAGGTCATGCCTTGAATCAACATATGGCTTGTTATTTCAATGAAACGAATGTAGGAACCACCAGGAAATATTAAGGAAAAATATGAAATTAAATGTACATTAAATGTACATGTACAAAAAATACAATGTAGCAATAAAATTACAAAATGTTTTGTGTAAACCTTTGTTTTTTTTTATCTATAATAATTACATTTGTAATGGTTATGTTAAAAATGTTTTAATTTCCATATTAAAATCGTCAAGTTTTAGTGAAAAAGGTAATATTCATTCTGTTTTTTCATCTACTTAGCGTTACTCTAACACTAATGTCTAAATCTACTTCGCTTTATTTGCTTTTAGTTTCTTGCTCGTTAGCTTTTAGTTTGAATATATATAATAAGGATGCTATTAACCCTGGTACCTACCATTTAAAGTTAGGTAACAACTCGACTAAGTTGTTTGTATTAAATGAAAGTCCATCGCACCTCCGTAGAAAAGTAGTGCGCTCATATATTATGTAACTCAGTAATACATTTTCCCTATACTTTTTTGAACTCTATTATTCTCGTAACAAAACGTTACCTGTACAAAAAATAACACCAGCAATTATTTATTTCTATCTACGAACAAAGTTGCATTAGCGAAGGTTTTTTTTCTTCATTTTCCGCGGCTCGTGACGGATGCCCGGAGCAATTAGTGTCCGGAAATTACACAAGAAAACACCGAGTAATCCATCACCTGCCCCAGAAAAAATAAAGAAAATCTGCGTGGGCCGCACACAGCCTGTATAGCGTCATTTAAGCAAAGGTCGGCCCGTGATGTTGCGAAATTCCGCGGTTACGTTTTTAGCGAACGACATGCGTAGATATTGGGCGTGGCGTTTTAATGTTTATTTATTTTTTTGCAGAAAATGAAAACAATATGGTAGTCATTAGTCATAATATAATTTGTAATACCAATAAAATTTTGCTCATATTTCCATTTCTTTAACACCACCAAATCGGGAATGAATGACACGACATTTCCAGTCATGAAAAAGAGTATACCCCAATTTTCTCCGGTTAATGGGTTTCGAAAACAGGTACGTATCAGAGACGTCTCGGCGACGGGACCCGGAAATCACGTGTAAAATCTCCATTAAGGACACCTCCGTTCGCCGATTGATCCGGGATGAGCAGCCATCCATCGGACACGGCCCATAGCCGGAACTCGTGACCCGAATCCCAGGCTAACCGAAAGGTTCGCCCTATAGGACGTGGTATAGAAGGTGTCTATATTTCTCTGTTAAAAAGATATACTTTTGAGCTGTTCTGTGCTGTATATAGCCTGGAGGCAGTGGAGGCATTTGTTTGGCAGATCCAATAAGCCAGTGACAAAAATATTAATGTACCTAACTATCTTTATTATTTACAAGTACCTACCCTCTATGACCATGCTAAAGCTAGAATGTGGAGGATAAAAACTATATTTTTTTCCCCACATTCTACGGTCTATGGTTCAATTAGTTTTATTTTCCTTTAGTTATTGCTTCGATTACAAATGAGAGTTGTAAGATGGGGAAACTGAATATTTTTGACAAAGTTACCTCAATCATATTGTGGTTTTCAGTATTATCCTAAGAGAATGAACAAATTGATTGGTATATGGAGCGTGAACCCTGATCCCCTCCAAGAGTAATATCCAGCCAATTGGAAGATACGATAGCAGGTCTACTCCAAAAATATACTTCTTTCTATCAATATAAAACTTTTACTTATATTTATATATAGATACATATATTACGTAGGTATTTGCCAGAGGCATTAATCGTAAAGGTACGTTAGAATTTCGTAATCCTGAAGAAAAAAATGTATGCTGCTCTTCGATTATAATAATAGGTATTATGTACTATCCGATCCCTATAAATTATAAAAAAAAATATGTAATAACCGGAGAATTTCACTATGTATATATGTTTTTTATAGTACACAATCCATTAAACAAAAGAATTTATTAAATCAAAATAATTACCTACAAATAAAGTGAATACCCAAATTCGGCAAACCAACGCCTGAACTTCACGAACCCTTAGAGTAATTTTAATGATTAATGTATCAAAGCGACAATACGAATCCTTGGTGGTTATCTATCTGGGACAAAGAAAGGGCGCGTCTATTCATATATCACATGCAGGCTTGACCCTTCCTTCACCGCAAATTATAGAAGTTTATATACTAGATGCACTTAAGCGTACAAAAAAATAATGCAGTTAAGGTAAGTTGATGCAAACTTTACGATGGAACTTTTTTACATGTTTGATCGCATTGATGGATTTAAATGGAGAGTTAATAAATAAATAAAACTAACCCACAAAATTGTAGTATAATATAGTATATACAATGTGGCATTGTAAAGCCTGATAACAACAATAATAAAAATTTCGTCAGGTTGCGGCTGAATTAAGAACAAGCAAATAGAAACATACATATTATTATATTCTTAAAGTAGCGCCGTCATTTCAACTCTTTTATTTTCGGGTCTGGCTGTAAATAGCAAATAAGTATAATTATTACGCAGTTATGAATAAAAATTACTATTTACTAAATCCGCGTTGAAATTATGGCACTTCCAGTTAGGTATAAGTGAATGGAATTAAACTGAAACTTTCTCGTAGGCTGTCTTCCGAAAGTTGTATTGAAATGTCCAAAACATCTGAACAACGTAGGTACATTAGCATACTTTATTTAACTACACATATACCTACCTACCTAAAATGGTTTATTTTTATTGTTATATATTATACCTAATTCATAAGACAGGCAAGATTTTACATCTGTAATTTCGTACTCCTATCAATTTGACAGCCCGGTTGGCTTTGTGGTCAGTAACCCTGACTCTCAAGCCGCGGGTCGTGGGTTCGAATCCCACCAAACATTTGTGTGCATGAATATGTTTGTTTGTCCTGTATCTGGATATGATATCTATATAAATATATATTTAAAGTAGTATGTATTATATCAGCTATCTTGTTACCATATCACAAGCTCTGCTTAATTTGGAATCAGATTGGCCGTGTGTGAAAATGTCCAAGGATATTTATTTATATTTACTATTTATACCTATTTATTAATCTATATTGCAATAAATTTGGTACCTACAAATACCATTTCAGTCTTTAAATACGTATATTTCTCTTTAACAATATCTCACTCCGATATCGTTGTTCAGATATCCTGTCTAGCAAGTGTCAAAGTCTTAGAAACGTTAAAAGTTCCACGGGATGTGATTTTCAGTTTTATTTTGAGAAAAGTATCTGTGAAATGATTTGATGTGTGACGATGAAAATATATTGAATCGAAATAGAAAGACAAGTTGGTTTAATAAAGTAGACAATAAATGAATGACATTACTTATATTCAAAATTGAAGTCGTTCAAAAAAGTTTAATGCAGTATAAGAGGTCAGGTATTTGTTTAATTTGAGTTTTATTATTCCTGATTTAGATAAAGATTCCAAAATAATACCTACATAATTAAAATTTATACATAAGCAGTAGATGACTTATATATATATATATCGGGCAATTTCAATATCTTTATTTTATGTTTAAGAGCATTTATTCCCTCAGGATATTGGATCCTCCACAATCTTGGCCTGCCACTTTGGATGTCAGACGCTCCAAAATACAATTCTCATGTTTTCAATTCATGTAGATCTTGTTCTATGAAGCTAGCGCATTGCATTTATCTAACGTCAAAATATCCATTTGTAGTTTTAGACCAAACAGGCCCGCGCTGTTGTGGTTTCTGAACGCCCAGTCCATTTGCCCGCGGCCAAATTCAGTTTCAGAACGCACTCTAATGTTCCGCTTTGTGCGAAATTAACAAAATGGCTAAATGTTAATGTTACGGACGAGAGCGCAGTTCAGTTTAGACAATTTAGTTGGAATTTGTATTAATGCTTTGTACAACAAACCTGACTTTTATTAGTGTGTGAAAGTATGTTTCATGGCTCGATCAAAATGCTAAATGGAAAACCTTTTATACTGATGATAAAATTAACCTTAAGTGCATCATATGACCGTTGACGGGTTGAAACGCGCCGCGGGCCTCGCTCGCGGAGCACAACGGAAAATGTCAATACATTTTACTCGGTATCCAACATCAAAAGGTTTATTTTACAGTGGCTTGTTTTTGTACTGCCTGTAATTGAATTGGCAAAGTTTACGATCGCAAAAATATTTATTGTGGCAGCGGGAACAAATAGTTCGCGATGCCGATAGGTGCATCATGTTTTTATTGACGGATGTACACGGTAACGAATGAATTAATATTTTAATGTGTGCTATATCCCGTCCTATGGATTCACTTGTACCTATATACATTTCCACATCATCAATAACATACTTCACTTCACTTTTTCTAGAACAAAACAGTGAATATAATAATATACCTACTTACAACAACAACTTTTAACAATCCTCTCTCGAGCCTATTTCGAGAAAGAAATACAACTACACTCGCGCTTACCTAACTCTAATCAAAACATCTTCAGACAACTAAATCCAAGTAGAAATTCAATCCAAGTCTTTAATTTAAACAGACAAAACCTCGTTACTGCTGCACGGAATTCGCGGGCGAAGTTTCTTAATCTGTTCGCATTTCTTAGTTTTCTCATAAACGTGGGAAACAACACGCGGTCTTCGGTTGGCTTGCAACCTCGTAATGGGTCCGGTGGAAGTGTTTAAAGATACATTAGGCCCATGGATAAGTTCGGTCATTAGGGCATACCTTTTGGGCCGAATCCACGAAAAACAGCCAAAAGAAAAATGTGTACCTAACTTTTGGTATTCCGTATGTCATTTGTTTATTAAACTTCGGCCGCGCAGTGTTACAAGTACGTAACTGATATTTTCATCAAGTCACGTGAATAAGAGCTTAATATTTTTTATCTACTTTTATTTTTAGCAAATCTTTAATATAAGTATTTTTTTAATGAAACGGAAATAAGTGACTGTATTTGGTTATGGTTTCTGTTAATGAAATAATTTTATTTATAATAAATTCTGTGATATCATTTACACATACCTATATATTTTTTTACAAAACAGTTGCGAGGGGTTCGTTTATATATTTCAACATTTTTATGTTTAGCACCGGCCGAGTGGTTATTCAACAAAAAGTAACGGCAGCACCTTTAATAACTCTCCAGAGCCTTAAAAGAACTAAACTTGAAACATTACAGTGATGACGCAAAAAGTATTCAAAACTTTTTAATGTGCTCTGTAAAGTCCGCGAAAGTTTTTTCTGTGATGTTGTTTTTATTGTTGTTGTAATACCGCCATTCGCCATTTTGACTTTCTCCATTTTTTTAATCTCACCCTGGTGAAGTGAAATATACGGTGAACCTAAATAGCTTTGAAGTGTGGTAACACTGATAACACTAATATCTAGTCCCTAAAATATATAATGAGTTTAAGCTGTTAAGGAAGGAACCACAATTGAGTAAGGCATTGTTGAAAGCTGAACTCAAGGACGTATTTTTAGGCAAATGTAATGAGTGAGGTTGATGCCATTATATAAATAGATTTAAGTGTATATATTAAATATTATACACTAGACACAAAAAGTTAGGGATATCAAAAAAATATTGAAATTTTTGGGTGATTTTCAACGAGTTGTAACTTCGCGGAAAATAACTGTACAGCAAAAAAAAGAAAACCAAATTGTAGCTACAAGTGTCTAGTTTTTAGATATGACCATGAATTTTTTGTATTATGTTTGGATCTGGAGAAATACAAAGAAAAGTACCGAGGAAAAAAAAATACAAATTTTCTGTCGTTTAAAAAAGGGCCTATGGGCTTCAAAAATGATTTTTTTATGGTTTTTGTCACATCCTCTTTTAGGATATTTAATGCCCTTTAATTTGTTGTAATTAAGAAGCCTGTACAATGTTTTACCACGGAGTTATTGTCAATCAACCGAAAAAAGAAGTTTTTAACTTTGACTATCAATAACTCTGAGGATTTTGATCGTAAAGAAAATCTAAGAAAGGTTTTGAAAAGGACACAATATTTTTTATAAGAAAACGTGAACGGCTTTCGTCGAAAACATTTTCATTCACTCAAAAACTTTGACTGAAAAAAAGGCGAAATTTTGCATAATTAAGGATATTTAGATAACTTGCTATAACTTTGGATTAAATGGATGAATGAAGGATATCGTCGGTAATTTTTTAACCTTAAAGTGTCCCAAAAAATCCCTGAAAAACTCAAAGCGCTGCAATGCTTCTTACTTAGTGTCCCGAGGCTCTAAATTTATTGTTTTCGCTAAAAACACCATTATGAACGATGGTTCGATTTCAATCATTTTTTCAATGAAAACATTTTTTTTCTCAATAATCTTCATTGCTTTGATGAAAATGATCGACTTTTTTTTCAAAATGTCGAATAGAAAAAAAAAACATTCGATGATCTGTCATCATGCGAGAGCGCTTAGGAGCAGTGACCCAAAATAGAGGCAATACGCGGTACTGAATTGTGACCTGTATACGTGCAGACCCTTCAATAGCTACAGATGGACACACAGACAGACGGACAGACAAACATACACACACACACAAAGTCAAGAAAAAAAAAAGAAAATAAAAAAAAAAAGTTTTTTTTATTTTTTGAATAAAACCGATCTTTTACATCAAAGCAATAAAGGTTATTGAGAAAAAAATTATGTTTTCTTTGAAAAAATGATTAAAATGCAACCATCATTTATAATCGTGATTTTAGCAAAAACAATAAATTTAAAGCCTCGGGTCACTAAGAAAGAAGAATTACAGCGCTTTGAATTTTTCAGGGATTTTCCGGGATACTTTAAGGTTAAAAAATTACCGACGATATCCTTCATTAATCCATTTTATCCCAAGTTATAGCAAGTTATCTAAATATCCTTAATTATGCAAATTTTCGCCTTTTTTTCAGTCTAAGTTTTTGAGTGAATGAAAATGTTTTCGACAAAAGCCGTTCACGTTTTCTTATAGAGAATATTGTGTACTTTTCAAAACCTTTCTTAGATTTCCTATACGATTATTATTCTCAGAGTTATTAATTGACAAAGTTAAAAAGTTCTTTTTTCGGTTGATTGACAATAATTTCGTGATAAATCATTGTACAGGGTTCTTAACTACAACAAAATAAAGGGCATTAAATTTTCTGACAGAATATTTAACAAAAACAATATAAAAGTCATTTTTGAAGCCCATAGGCCCTTTTTTAGACGACAGAAAATTTGTAATTTTTTTTCCTCGGTACTTTTCTTTGTATTTCTCCAGATTCAAACATAATACAAAAAATTCATGGTCATATCTAAAAACTAGACACTTGTAGCTACAATTTGGTTTTCTTTTTTTTGCTGTACGATTATTTTCCGCGAAGTTACAACTCGTTGAAAATCACCCAAAAATTTCAATTTTTTTTTGATTTCCCTAACTTTTTGTGTCTAGTTTAGTATAGTAGTATTGTTAACGAGCGTGTCTTGCCAACAAGCTACATAAGCTCGGCAAGGAAAATTTTAAGTGTAACTTGTTATTATGTTATTAGAAATAAATGATTTAAAAAAAAAAAAAAAACTTATTTGAAAATATGAACCCGTACCTATAGTTCTTCTCGGCCTTTTATCACAATTTAGAAGCGTATTAACAAAATTATATTACCTAATTTATTCAAGTTACTCTCTTACCAGTTTTAGTTTGTATTTAAAACTATGTTACTTTGTTTAACTAATTACTGACCTTTGACATAACATAGTTTTTTAAATACTGAAACACAGAGTAGTCATACAATTACCCCTTAAATAGGTAGGTAGTATTATGACACCTAACCTTAACACATCACCAACCAAATCACTACGCTTCCTTCAATCAGACGGGCGGGAGGTGTCACGGGATTTCCGACTCAATTTTTTTAGCAGAACGATACATCAAACTGTCGGACAGCTAATTTTGGCAAACAATAACCTTCGCACCTTTCTTTCTCACTGCTTTCGCCTTTGTTCAGGCAATGAACGGAAAGGGAGTGGAATATTGACAGACTGCTTGGTATGCCGGTTGATAACCAGACTGCATCTGATCAAACTTTGTGTGCTTGTGCTTGGACCTTAATTATAGATTGTTTCAGTAAATATCTTTATCATTAATTTTAATTTTCACATAAATCAATCACACAAAAACAATCTCAAATCAAATCAACGTCTATTTACTGACAATAAAAAAATTATAAACAATATCTAGGCAAAATTATGTCAGCAATGTATTGATAAAACTTAGAAATATAATGATGATATTGTCTCATAACTATATTATTTAGAACTTCTCCAATGTCAAACTTAACTTTACCAAACTAAAAGTATTAGTTAAAGTTAAAATATAATTAAATTCCATAAATAATCGAACACAGAAAACGGTACAGCGACAAAAATAAAAAAAAACATTAATTCTCAATGGATTCCTGTTTGCAAATAAGAAAAAAGAATCACAAAGAAAAGAATCCAATTAAACAAATTGATAGATCGTACTTCCAATGTGGAGATCGCTTCCATTCTTCGAGTCGCTTTGTGATCGGCACATCTTCGGCTATCAATCCGTCTACACAAAGGGTTCCCGGGAACCTTTGTGATTGTATCACAGTATGCTACAATCGCATTACATTATTTTTATTGTTTAAGCATTGTGTTGTATCTAAATGTTTTCTTTTTGTGACAGAAATGGGTCATTGGAGACATGTATTAGACCGTTTGGGACTCTTCACTCATATAACACATGTATTGAAATTCCATTAAATGTTTTCTGATTTCGCAGTTGTTATTTATTTAACATGTTAGAATTCTGTTTAAAAAATCACTCTAATCTTGGCATGATGAGCTATAAGACTAACAGTAACACTTGTTTACTCCAACTAGTCCATGGTTTCTTCAAATATCTAAAAGTGTTAATGGCTTTACTATTGAAAAACCTTTATAAATGACCGACGACGGGTGTGGGTGGAACATAAATTGCTCCACGGATCGTGTGAGATTGAAAAATACAGTACGCAACATCTGTCCCACGTAATATCATCAAATTACCTCCCTAGTGTGCTGACGCCTTGGTACGTGATCTTTGTCGAATGAAAGCTCTGCTATGAAAACGTTTTCAGCTATTAGTGATAGTTGGTTTTTGTTGGTCGATTTTTTTTAGATACAACGTGTAAGGTGATTTTGTATTCCTATATTATGAAATGTCAAATAAATGTCTACTCGTGTTTTTTTCGTCAGCTACAGCTGAAAGGATTTTCGTGGTAGGTATTTTGTCTCGAGTGGGTATACGTTATATAAACTTTGCAAAGAACAGCTTGAAGAGCTTTATGAGCATTATCGTAGTTTATATTAATAAAGAAGATAACACGTAAAATCTGATTGGTAATTTGAAGAGAAAACACACGTTACATACGTTATTTTGAAGCCCTTTAATTTACTTATGTATGTATCTATTGATGTCTATATTGTAAGATGGTTCGACTATAAGATGGTTTATTTACTTTGTGTTAAAAAATAACATATTAAAAACATATCTCTAAGCAATAAATAAACCTACTTTTGTAACGAAAGAAACCGGAAAATTTCGCGTTCCCTTTTAAGCCTACGTTCACCCTTAGGAATCCGCTAAGTCCAAAGTTTCGTTCCGATTTTTTTTTCTTAAAAAAAGTATATTTTTACAAACATCAATCTTACTTGAAGGGAAAAGTTTTTGAAATGAGGTCAAACGGTTTTCCGCGAAATGCTGATGCCGACATTTTAAACATTCCTCCCGAACGTTGGGAATTCCGCGTAACTTTTTAAAGTAGGTAAATTCCCTATTTTCTGACCAAACGAGTTCATGTCGAACCAGTATAATTTTGAATTAAAATAACGTTTGCCTGAAATTTTGAATCTACTAGTGTTGGACTTAGGTTACATATTTTTTGTTATTACAGAATATGGAACATAACAGCTATTATCAGTAAATTTTTCATTCGTTTTTAAACAAACGTTTGGATGAAAAATATTACAGTCATATATCGCCGAAAAAACCGGCAGATAGAAATGGCCTGAACTCAGGCGTGACTGAAAAATGGGTAACACCTTGCGATGTTCCGAACTGTTATCTTGGAATTGTGTCACTTTTGTTGACATTTGTTGAAAATATAGCGAGTGTGTTGGGCTGATGCTGGCATACATGCGTTTTGTTTCTATTTTATTTGCCCATATAGTATCATGCGCTGTTGATTTCATGAATGCGTTGTTATAAAAACTGCGGTAGTAGGTACTAGCGAACGTACCTACCTTTTAAATATTCCCATTTCATAATTGTATAAGTTAAACGAGCATTTTTGAATATACAATAATATCTGCCACTCCATAATTTTGTGAAGCACAATTTACTTGTTTAACAAAAAGTAACTCATTCGAAATACGAACACACCTGTCCAATTATCCCGCCCGTACAAAAGTTTTAAATGTCAAAAGCAAAGGAATTAGTGGCGTATGACACAGAGAGAGGTTTTTAGAAGTAAAACCTAATAACATGTTGTAACAAGTTCTGCGCCCGCGGCGTAACGTGCCGAGAAAACTTGAGGACTTTCGGGTTAATTAACCATACAACTTTCTGTCCGAGATAAAGCCTTCGCTATGCCGACCGAGTCCGCGGCAAATACAAACATTACGTGCTCTAACTATAAACTATAACACGATAATGATACGGATAAACTAACTTGTTTGCTAAACATCTGTGTCAAAATACCTACTTGAGTAGATTCGATTATTTGAAACTAAAATAGAAACTTTTTGTAACAATCATTCTTCAGTCTGGATTTATTTTTCTTGTGTCATATAATTTTAATCGGCCTATATTCTGAAAGAAAAAGTTTTAATCTAGGTAGTAATAGGCGTAATGTAGGTACTTCTGTACCAAATCAGTGTATACATAATCTGTAATGAAATCGCATATACTCTTATAAAGAGGTATTCCACGTAGCCCACCTTAACGAAGCCCACCCAGAGGAAGCCCACCTAAAGTATTCCACGATGCCCACCCGTAGGTGGGCTTCAAATAAAAATTAAAAATAATTAATTTTCTATTCCACGAAGCCCACCTAAGAATATCAATCGCATAGTGTGGGGACAAGAAATAAAAATGTCGTTAGAAAAAAATATTTATTATTTAAAAGACTAACTTAAATTTCTATAATCGTTCAGTTTCATTATGTGAGACAATATTTGTCATTTTGTAATCTTAGGTACTATTAAAAATCACAGATTGTTTCATAATTATCATTCAAAAAAATATTTTTTCTATTATTTTCTTTTTTTGGGCTCTTAATAAAATCACCGATTGTTTCAAAATTAAAAAAAAATGACAAGCATCAAAAACATTGCAAATATAGCTTTCCATAGAGATCTATGTTGAAGTTTTCTTATAGCTAACTGTTTGGTGAATAATAAAAATACTCTACTGTAACATAAAATTACGTGAGGCACTCGGGGACTGCCGCGGTAAAGCTATTGCATTGCATAGCATTTTGTATCAACTTATGCAATTATAATTTTATTTATTTATTTTAATAATAAATGCACTTTGTTCATTCATATTCAAAACACTTCACACACAAATTTTACAAGTACAGCTATTCACTGTTGTACATAAATACATATACACCTATATACTTTCTCATAAACAGCTGCTTATGTATTCGTCCGATTTCGGAGCAGCTCGTCTTGATTCGTGCGAGTTTCATAGAGTCGTACAATACGTCTAATCGCACACAACGCCGTATCGAAGACTGCCGAACTGAAACGACGTTAGACGATGCACGGCTTTCAACGCTGTGCCGGTCGGAGTGGGGGGTGTTAGGTTTATTTTCGTTACGGAATTTCTTGATTCGGTCGCCGCGCTCAGAGCCCGCGATAAAAGCTATGCAATAGCTTAAAAAAGTTTAAAGAAAACATCAACATGGATCTCTATGTAAAACTATAATAAATAAATAAATATCCTGGGATGTTTTTCACACGGCCAATCTGATTCCGAAGTAAGCTTCAAATGAAACTTGTGTTATGGTAACCAGATAGCTAATATACTACATATAATACTTTTTAATACATACTTATATAGATATTTACATCCAGACACAGAACAAACAGACATATTCATGCATACAAATGTTTGTCCTGGGTGGGATTCGAACCCACGACTCGCGGCTTGAAAGTCAGGGTCACTAATCACAAAGCCAACCGGGCTGTCAAACTATATTTACAATGTTTTTGATACTTGTCCATTTTTTTTAATTTTGTAACAATCGGTGATTTTATTAAGAGCACAAAAAAGGAAAATAATAGAAATTATTATTTTTTTGGAATGATAATTATGAAACATTAATAAATCTGAATATTAATACATTAAAAACCACTCCATGTAGTATTGATTTAACCAATTTTGCAAAGACCTATAATTTATTTATCCATATAACGGAACCCACAAGACTTCAAACATGTATAGATCATCTTATAAGTAATATTAGAAATGCCACGGGCTCTCTTCTAGAGCTTAACTTATCCGATCACAACACTGCTCAAATGTTAAGCATTCCAAATAAAATAAAAAATTCATTGCCTTCAGCTTACTATGTTTTAAAGAAAGACTACTCTGAAGAGAACTTAAGCAAATTCCGTTATTGCATGTCAAAACTTCATTTTTCAGAAGTCTATAACAGCTCAAATATACAGATCGCCATGAAAGAATTTTACGAATTATTCACGTTGTTTTACAAACTATGTTTTCCTTTTAAAAAACTAAAAATCACAAATGTATATAAAAGTCCTATTTGGATATCAAAGGGACTGAGAGTAAGTTGTAAAACCAAGCGAAATTTAAGGTATCAGTTTTACAAAAATAAAACCTTGCAAAGTAAATGCAAATACGACAACTACTCTAAGCTTCTAAAACGGTGTATCCAGGCTTCTCATAGAATTCAAAATGACAAGTACCTAATGAAATCTAATAATAAATGTAAAGCCTCCTGGAACTTAATTAACCAAGAATTAAAGCAAACGCCTCCTTATGACTTTATAAATGAAATAAATATCGACAAACAAACTTTGAAGGATCCAAATGACATAGCAAATGAATTTAATAAATATCTTACAGAGTTAACGAATACTTTAAATGACACTAAACAGTTTAACAGTAAAAGTATAAAATCAATTTCAAATAGTATATTTCTAGCACCATGTGATGAGATAGAAATAAATAAAATAATACATTCCCTAAAAAATACATCCGCAGAAGGCTATGATGAAATCGCGACTAAAGTAGTTAAGTACTGTAGGCATGAACTGACTCCGGTTCTTACCTATTTGATAAATCTTTCGTTTGAAAATGGGGAATTTCCAGATATGTTGAAAGTATCTGTAGTCAAACCGTTGTATAAAAAAGGTATTAAAACGGATTTAAATAACTACAGGCCAATAACTCTGGTCCCTGTATTATCTAAAATATTTGAAAAAGCTATGCATAAAAGGATTATGTCTTTTGTGAACAACCTTAATATTATTAAACAGGAACAATTTGGATTTCAAAATAAGAAATCCACTACATTGGCATCATTTAAATTAGTTAATGAAATAACAAATTCTCTAAATTCAAAACTAGCGACTACAGTGGTTTTCTTCGATATGACGCGAGCCTTTGATTTCGTATCACATAAAATTCTGGAAACTAAATTAAATAATATTGGCGTGCGTGGTACTGCGCTAAACTGGTTACATACCTATTTGAAAGGTCGGGAACAATACGTCGAAATAATAAATTTAAACACCGAACAGATGCTTGTTTCTCACAAATCGGTGAAAAGGGTAAATGACTGTGGGGTACCACAAGGTAGCGTTCTGGGGCCATTACTTTTTTTACTTTATATAAATGACCTTCCAGAAGTGACTAATCATAAATGTACTTTATTTGCTGATGACATCTCTATAATAATAACTAGTAAAAGTAATAACTTGAATAATTATGAAAATGATATAAGCAATACTATTAAATTAATATCTAATTGGCTAAATAATAATAATTTAAAATTAAATTTGACAAAAACTCATTTTATACAATTTACCAATTATAATCCTAATAACCATACACTTGACATTGAATATGAGGGACAAAAAATATTAGAAACTGACAAAACAAAGTTTTTGGGCCTATTTATTGATAAGAACCTTAATTGGAAGTCGCATATAGACTACGTTTGTAATAAATTAAATAAATTTGTTTACGTCTTAAACAGACTTAGACAGACATCTGCTCGTTCTACAGTCTTAGCGCTATATCATGCACACGTAGCATCCACACTAAAATATGGGTTGATAATTTGGGGAAATTCAGTCGATATAAAAAGGGTGTTTATTGCACAGAAGAAATGCGTGCGTGGGATGTGTGGTGTACCACCACACGTCTCATGCAAACCTCTTTTTGAAAGTCTGGGAATCTTAACTCTTCCTTGTATGTATATACTAGAAGTAGCTTTGTTTGTAAAATGTCATCATCAGTATTTCAAAACGGCTCGGGATATATATCCGCGATGCACAAGAAATCCAGATCGATTGGTCCTTGACGTTCCACCTCGAATGGCTCTTTATCAAAGACAATGTTTTGCCATGTCCATAAAGGTTTACAATGCGATACCAAATGAAATTAAAGCACTTCCATTGTCACGTTTTAGATTAAAATTAATAAAGTGGTTAAAAATGCGTGCTTTTTATAACATTAATGAATTAATAAGTTAATGTTAAAGTAAACTAATATTATAACTTGATATTGCATGTTAATGAAATATTGTGAGAATGTGTTGTAGTGATATTATTATGGTGTATTTTTCTTTAATGTTAATGTGTGATGTCTCTTTTTAATGTTTAATACCAATTTGTATGCTTGAAAAGCTAAATGTGCTGTACCTATTAATTTTCATGTAATAACTTTTTGTAAACCACATTTAAAACAAATGAATGAATAAATAAATAAATAAATAAAAACAATCTGTGATTTTAAACCTTGTACCTAAGATTACAAAAAATGACAAATAATGTCTCACATAATGAAACTGAACGATTATAGAAATTTAAGTTAGTCTTTTAAATAATAAATATTTTTTTCTAACGACATTTTTATTTCTTGTCCCCACACTATGCGAGTGATATTCTTAGGTGGGCTTCGTGGAATAGAAAATTAATTATTTTTTTAATTTTATTTGAAGCCCACCTACGGGTGGGCATCGTGGAATACTTTAGGTGGGCTTCCCCTGGGTGGGCTTCGTTTAGGTGGGCTACGTGGAATACCTCCTTATAAATACATTATTTCCCATACTACTATTATTATTATATGCCTTGATAAAGACACATATTAAGTCGTCTAAGGTACATTAAGTCAACACAACACCCACACACACCAACTCACACACTCACACACACAAACACACACACACTCACCCACACACTCACACACACACAAGGCCACTTAATTTTTTTTTATATTTTTATTTTAATACCTACATTGTATAACTTCAGGTATTTTTATTTCACTGCTTTTTGTTATTTTTATTTGTCTATTGAATGTACATGTAACTGAGAGAGCACTGAGCCCTGGAACACAAGTTCATTCTTAGTCTGGGGGTCAGAGGTTCACATACCTTTTTCGCCAAATGATTATGCAATAAAATTTCATTTCATTTCATGCAATAAAATTTCATTTCATTTCATTTCACAACCCTTCCTGGCTAACATAGCAGAAACGTGAACCATCCTATCTCGAGCGCTGACACGAGCCTTAAAATGTCCACTCTGCATTTTGCATACAACCTACATGAATGTTATGATATAATTTAAACTCCCAGCGTATGCTATGACGACGAGTACCTATATAAGATCTAGTAACTGTTGGGTAGGTAATAGGAGAAAATAGTTTTTGTAATCACCGTCATACGTTTAATAAACAGTTCATAAACCACCGCCGGACTTTCATTACGCCCATATATAACTGGCGACGAATTATAGTGTTTAATCGGTTTATAGTGTTATTTACAAGATGCCATACGGTAAAATCGATAACTTTGATTTATCTTCACGAAAATGGACAATTTATGTGAACCGTGTTCGACAGTACATAACATTAAATGAGATTAAAGAATCCTTGCACGTGGCTACGTTGATAACGGTAGTCGGTGAGGAGACATACGATTTAATGTGCGATCTGTGTGCACCGGACCGGCCAGAAGACAAATCGTTTACAGAACTGATCGATATCGTCAAGAAACATTTAGAACCCAGGCGTTCAGACATAGCTGAGAGGCACATATTTCGTCTTCGACGTCAGAGACCGGGCGAGGAGCTCAATTTATATTTACAACATCTCAAGCACCTCGCCAGTACATGCAACTTCGCAGAAAAGTTAGAGGAAAACTTAAGGGATCAATTTGTGTCCGGTCTCGCTAGTGACGAAATGCGCAGCCGTCTATTCGCGGAGAAAGATTTAGACTACAAGCGGGCGGTGGAATTGGCGCTGGCGCTGGAGGCTGCCGAGCGGCACGCGGAGGCGAGCGGCTCGGGTGGTGCGGCCGCGGCGCCGGGCGCAGGTTCGGGCGGTGCGGGTGCGGCGGCGGCGGCGGCGGCGGCGGCAGCGGGCGCGCCGGCCGCGGCCGTGCACAGGATCGGCGCGGGACCGGCGCGGGCGGCGGCGGCGGCGGCCTCGAGCCGGCCGCGGGGACCGCGAGACGCGGGCTCCCAGTGCTGTTGGCGTTGCGGACGCCCACATTCGGCAGATAGGTGTCGTTTTAAAAATTTTAATTGCAATGAGTGTGGAGGTAGGGGACACCTCCAGGCAATGTGTAGAAGTGTGCGCGCTATAGGCGATCGAAACCCAGGTAATTACTCTAAAAGAAATCAATATTATATTGAAGAAGGGTCCGAATCGGAGGACAGTGATTTTTTTAATATGTATGTGGACGGAGTTGATGATAAGCCGTATGTTGTAAAAGTGTTTGTTGATAAAAATGTACCGATCATATTTGAAGTCGACACCGGTAGTAAAATATCAGCAATTAATGATCAATTTTACTATGAGCATTTCAGTAGTTTGGAATTATTACCGTGTAACCTTAAACTAAAATCATATACGGGCGGTACCATTCGTCCACTCGGTTTCATCTTAGTGTCTGCCTATTATTGTGAGAGCGGGACAGGGGAGCGGCGCGCTGCGCACTCGCTGCCGCTGTATGTGATACCGGGTGGGGGGCCGCCGCTTCTCGGTCGCGCATGGTTACGTTGTTTACAACTTAAGAACATTAATATTAAACTCCACCATATTGGCCAATACCGCCCAGATGATACTGAGTGCTTAGTTAAGAAATTAGAAGGCGAGTTTAGCGATGTTTTTGCTAGTGGATTGGGTACATGTATTAAAAAGTTTACATTGAAATTAACCGATAGTGAACCTATTTTTCACAAAGCCCGAATATTACCGTTAGCTTTGAGGGAACCCGTAGAAACGGAATTAGACCGTTTAGTTAAGGAAGGTACGCTAGTTAGGGTGGAGCATTCGGAATATGGAACACCAATAGTACCAGTAATTAAGAAGTGCGGGGGTATTCGAATCTGCGGTGACTATAAAGTGACGATTAATTCGAAGTTAAAACGCGAACCCTATCCTTTACCGCGTATAGAGGAGCTGTATGCGGCTTTATGCGGAAGTCAAGTATTTTCCAAAATTGACTTGGCACATGCTTATGAACAAGTCATTTTAACTGAAAGTTCACGGCCTTATACTACGATCAGTACTCACGTGGGAACATTCGAATACATTCGCACTCCTTACGGACTGAATTGTATACCAGAAAAGTTTCAAAAACTGATGGAAGAAGTGGTAAAAGGTATTCCAATGACAGTTGTATACTTAGATGACATTTGCGTGGGTGGAAATTCGATTAATAATAATTTCGACAATTTACGTGAAGTATTCAAACGGTTACAAAAAGTAGGGTTACGAATTAAGTTAGAAAAATGTGATTTTTTTAAATTTAAAGTATGTTATTTGGGGCACATAATAGATCAAAGGGGTTTACACCCGGATAAAAAAAAAGTGAGTGCTATTTTAGATGCACCCAGCCCTAATGACGTACATCAGCTTAAAGCATTTCTAGGACTCATTAACTATTACAGCAAATTCGTCCCCCATATGAGCACTTTGTTATATCCACTGTATGACCTTTTAAAAAGTAAGACTCCATGGAATTGGTCTGCGGCATGTGAGCAGGCATTTTGTAATGTTAAAACGATTTTGAGTAGTGATAAGTTTTTGGCACATTATGATCCTACTTTGCCATTGGTCCTAAGCGTGGACAGTAGTGCATATGGCATCGGTGGAATTCTGGCGCATAGGTACCCCGATGGTTCAGAAAAACCTGTATGTTGTGTGTCACGTACGCTTAACGACGCGGAAAAATCATATAGTCAACTGGATAAAGAAGCCTTAGCCATTTTTTTTGGTGTCGTTAGGAACCATCAGTATTTGTTTGGTCGTAAATTTATTATTCGTACCGAGCACAAGCCGCTTTCGTACATATTCGGTGATAAGGTCGGGATACCACAAACGGCGGCTAGCCGCTTACAACGCTATGCGGCGCGGCTCGCGGCTTATGATTTTACCGTTGAATGGGTGAGCTCGGCGCGCAATGCTCCCGCCGACTGTCTGTCGCGCCTACCCTTGCCACGTGATATGGGGAATCGTCAAGAACCGGTTTCTTATTTAATGTTTTTAGAGAATGAATTCCCTGTTAATTATAAAGATATAGCTGAAGCGACTAGAGTTGACCCGATACTCAGAGCTATTGCCAAATACATTTTATCAGGTTGGCCTGAAAATACCGATGTGCAACAAGAAAAAGCTTATTTTAATCGCAAGAATAATTTATTTATAGAAAACGGGTGTATTGTTTATAACTATAGGATAGTTGTGCCTCCAAAATATCGAGATTATATTTTACGCGAATTACACGAAGGCCATTTAGGCATGATAAAAATGAAAAATATAGCACGTAACTATGTATATTGGCCGGGCTTGGATAGTGATATCGAAGAGATATCCAGGTCCTGTACAGCTTGTCGACAGCAGCGCGACGCGCCGCCCCACGCGCCCCTCACGCCCTGGGAGTTTCCCTCTCGTCCTTGGCAGCGATTACATGCTGATTTTGGTGAATATGCTAGCAAACACTACTTAATTTTGGTCGATGCACATAGTAAGTGGATAGAGGTATTCTTGATGCGCAGTACGGCAGCTAGGTATGTAATAAGCAAATTTAGGGAATTGTTTGCGCGGTTTGGTTTGCCCTCCCAAGTAGTAACCGATAACGGTCCCCCTTTTTCTTCACACGAATTAAAACAGTATTTTAATAATAATGGCATTATTCACAGTTTAACGAGTCCATATCGGCCACAGGGCAACGGAGCTGCAGAAAATTCAGTTAAAACCGTGAAGAATTGCATTAAAAAGGCACATTATGAGGGAAAGGATATCGAGCAAGCCTTATGTAAAATGTTATTTAATTACAGGAATTGTGAACAGGCTACCACTGGCGTGGCACCAGCCGTAGCTTTGTTAGGGCGTAAGTTGCGCGGTCGTTTAGATGCGTTACGTTTTAGGACGGAAGAGATCGTGCGGGCTAAGCAGTTAGGGCAGATAGAACGTGCCGGAGGGCGCGAGCGACAGGTCAGTTCAGGGGATACAGTTTATGTGCGGGATTATTCTAATAGGAATGATAAATGGGTAGAAGGGCAGGTTAGTGAGCGCGTCGGACCACATTCATATTGTGTAAAATTACCTAATTGTACAGTTAAGAGACACATGGATCAAATGTTAATTGCAAAGACTAATAAGGATAAAAAAAAATATTCCTTGTCATGTACATCCTCTGGTAATGATGATATACAATGTAATACATCCGATTGTGCTATAGAACGTTCTGTTGCAACGCAGGACACTAGTCCGTCCCAATGTCAATCTAACAGTGACGAGAAATTATCCCCAAGCGGTGAAGTCTCTGAGGAAGACTTTCAACCAGCTTCTTCATCGCCTGTGCCTAAGCACACAATTAATTTACGCGCAGGGCCGCGTCGCAACAGACCGAACTATGCAGATTCACAGAGAACCGTGTCTAAGAAATAAGTTTGTACTTAGTTATAAAACATAGTATATAACGATATGTAATATAGTTTAAGAGTAATCATTATAATAAGTAAGGAGGTGTTGGGTAGGTAATAGGAGAAAATAGTTTTTGTAATCACCGTCATACGTTTAATAAACAGTTCATAAACCACCGCCGGACTTTCATTACGCCCATATATAACTGTAACAAGAAATTAGTTATAAATTGGAAAGCTACTTTGATTATGATTACAAAGTTTCTGTAATAGTACTAAAAAAAATATTAGTTTTAAACTACGCTGAATACGTTACGGCAAATTACGTTTATGTAAGCTAAACTTGATTTGTACTCCAATGAAATTCTGCTATATTTGATTCCACCAATGTAAGCCACTTTCAGAAATTACAATTAAAGTGATTCTATGTTTGTTTCTTGAATAGGAATGGTAGGTAAATGATGGGCCTAAATGTATAAATATTAATTTCATTCTAAAATAGGTAAAATAAAGGTAGCTTTCTACATCCCATTCTTGAAGTGTAAATTCTATCAGAATTAGTAATAGCCATCGAGCATGTAACCAATAGAGTGGAACTGTTAACAGTTTTGTTAGAAAACAAAATACGCCAAAACGCTGCGCCGGCCCCTGTGTTCTGATTGGCCGACTCAAGGTCAAGTCGTACACACAGGTCTCTTATTGGTCGGTTACTGTTTTAGTTCGAGCGTGGTTTGTTAGTTATACCAGTTATACGTGACAAATCATTGATGCGTTGCTAAACAAATGGCTCACTATTGCTACTCTATTGGTTACATGCTCGATGGTAATAGCAGAGATGTACCTACTGTTTATAAAAATGGAACTCATTTATTCATAGCATCACTTTTGATTGATGCGTTTATCAGTTGATTAGTAGGTACCTCAAAAATCACAAAATTAGATAAAGTGAAAATTCATAATGTACAATTTAAAGGTGCGCCCGTACACCGGTAGCGTCAGCAATCTTTCACCAGCCACATATTCCAAGCTTAATTGCTTCGAACAATTTATTGCATAGTTGAAGCCAAACCCGGTTTTGTAATTACGCACACGGTTGGCCAAATGTCTGACAGAACAATTAACTGTTACCGAGAATGAGTGCACCTCGAAATGAACATATGATTACTGAAACAGACACCATTTTAAGTTTCATTCTTGAAAATGCCATATTTTGTAGCGAATGATATGACACAACTACCTACCCAGTGCGTGTCCTGTCCGGGCCTTGTCCGGGCTATGCAGCGCCTGCCAAATTAATCCATCGCAACTAACTATCAGTCAGAAAATCCAAGCATAAAAAAAATTACTCCTGAATAAAAAAGAGATGGACATTTAAATACGAAAAAAAATAACAATATAACCTCCAACTAAAAATCGTAGCTCCCAGGCATTTTTCAGCAATTCTATATGAATTTCATCTAACATTAAAACGGTTGAAATAACCGGAGTACTATGAACACTATGCGAGTGACACAGCATGCCGTGACTTGACAATCACATGGCTCGTTGAACGGTGTAATTAAATCTAGCTTAGTTTAACAATTTGCTACTGAATATTCCTATCTACATACAGTGTTATGTGCTAATAAATTTTGTCAGGATTATAATCAGTTAGTTTTCGAATGTGAAACCTAAGAAAAAGCTTGTTATATTTTTATCCTATGTACCTAAAAAATATTTAAATTAAAAAAACACACAAATACAAAGTTATAAGCGCATTTTCAAAACGAATATTAAAAACAATTATTGCTAATAACAATAAAGGGTACCTATTGAGTGAGGAAATATAATAATTGCTTATTTAACGTACTATTATAACTTTATAAAGCACGTTTATAATAATCAATGAACAGAAACTACGATATAAATTACATACTGTGTGTGAATTCCAATGACAAATGAGCGGTGGCAGTTATTAATTATTCCCACTCATTAATTACTTAATTGGTTAATTGAAGCGCAATACTTAACAGTTGTGGGACCCATTCAAAGAATGCATTCATGATTGGAAATGCAAAATGTCTACCGTGACTTTAGTCGCAATATTTGTTCAAAGTCTCACACTAATAAGGAGTTGCTTGAAAATTATTTAACTCCTAGGTTTCGGAGTTAGAGTTTTGTAAATTCTATAGTAAGTAAATTAATTTATTGATCATCTGTTTTATTGTATATTTTGTGTTGAAGTAAGTAAGAAGATAGTTGAGTTCAATTGATCAACCTTTAAAATTAAAGTCATTTCATTTTCATATAGTGATATTATATAAATATCGTCTACATATTTATTTCAATAATGCAATACTATTCATGAGCATTTCAAAGCTATAATTTACAAAAGTAATGTTAACTCTTTGATTTCCGTCGGCATACAATTAAATGCAAATTTAGTGATTGATCAAACTCTTTCATTACTTACCGCGACACACTGTCGATAAAACGATTAAAAGAATATATTATGTTGCCATAAAATCTGTTGTAAGCCCTTAATCGAGTAATAAAATAAATCGTTCTCGTATCGTTCCCGTTGGGTTTTCGCAACATGGCAACACTGTCGCAACAAAATGCCCATTTTAATTTCATACGGTAACGAGTAACAATATGTTTGCGAGAGAACAGTTTACAGACTAAATGTGATTGACGTGATCGAAAAAGTATTTTTTTATTTTTGATATAAAAAACTGGTTAAAGGTAAGTATATGGTGTATATTATTCACACAGATTTCTATGTACCAAGGAAATTAGTAACCTATGTAAATATGGAAGGAATATTTTTCAGTATAATTTATAACTTTTTGTGCCAATAATAATTCATAATGTTTAAGCCTTGATTAGCGATAAATTTTTTGACAAAATGCCATTCTTTTAATATATTGAAACTGTAATTATGATTCGTAGGTACCTTAAATTTTCATATTCCCAAAGTAATGCGCGAGCAAAACAATTTTCAGAACCGGCTCAACTTCCATTTAATATCAATTACGCTCCAGAACAAAGACATTCTTTAATTTTCTTAATACAGGGAGTAAATTAATAATTCATAATAAGCTCATACATTCCTCGATAAAGTGGTTTGGGAACTTTTAATCTGGCTTTGGGAGAGCCCCTCGAATTAATCAAGGCGCGACGTGGGGCGGGCGGTACTTCTTTTGATGAATCTTTTCGCCCTAAATCTGAGTGAAACAAGATAAAAATATGTACATATCATAATCATAAAGAACTAGTCTAGTAGTAACCTGTATATTAGACAATAAATTGTGTGTGTAATCAAGTAACTGTATATAAATAATATATAAAAAACATCGACTTTAATGTATGATGTAGAAAAAATAAAATAGTCAATTATGGGTTCTAAAAAAATACACAATATAAAGGAGATATTTAATTATAGCATATGTAGGTATAGTATTATAGAATTATTTCTACATACATGCTATAATTCTCTTTCTTTAGGTACAACATTGAAACATTCTCTAACAGTTTCGTGCTTCATTAATCAGAGCTTTTACCAAAAGGTGTTTTGCCTTTGATTTCATTACGGATATTTCTAGGGCCGCCCTTTTGATGGCACTTTCTTGGGGGATGACTCCTTTGTATTAAATAGCTCCTTAGCAAAAAGCTTAACAAATCAAAATGGCGTTAATTTCTGACATTTTGCATTTAAAACTTCCTGTAGTAAGTATCACCCCAGTAATACGCATTTAATTTTAAAACTTTTACATAGATGTTATTAGTTGAAAACTCATAATCGAAAGTATATTTTAGTATTTTAATGTTCAATAGTATTATGTATTTATCTACCAATCCCATAATAATAATGTGTTACAATAAATGTCAGTTATTCATTGTTATCATTAATGACATTTAACATTAATATTCTTAAGTTTAGTAGCTGTTGCTTTTCTGTCAGGCAACTTAAGTAGCTAAACCCTACCAAAATAGTTTCCACAAAGCAAAAAAAATGTGTTCTAAATGTTTCAGGCACGTTTCAGATAATGTCATGTGATGATAACGGTACATTATTGCAAGGGGACTGACGCTTAACGACTGAGGAAACTCATTAAATACACGAGGATTTATGATTGGCAGGGGTCTGATGTTCCTGTGTACAGACACTTTTAACTATAAGCTTCAACCCTTTGACAATATTATGCCTGCTTGTGGCGGTGACAGCATTTAAACGTTTATTAGTTCAGCAACATTATGTATTCCTTTAAGATATTCTAATCCTCAAGAATAATAAAAAAAAAAAAAACACCCTAGTCACCAATTCTTTAACCGTAAAGTGAAGTTTTCCAACCTTCATAAATCACCGTAAAACAAAGTCCTATTTGAATTAAACGAATTAATTACAAACCGAACCTCCAATAGAGATGAAAGACTCGACAGTCAGAGTTGAAAGTTAAATCTGTAAAAACTCGCTGTCTGTAAAGTTCAACAAAAATCGAATTAATTCCGAAATCCACTTTGAATTTGAATTGCGTAACGACCAACTTTAAAATTGCTATTGTGTACCCAAATTAAACTTTCCTTCTTGGTCCCGCGAAAGTTTTCAATGGCGAGAATGCCCCAACTGCTCCTAGAGAATCTCGGTCGTTTATAAGAGATATGTCACAAATCCTCATTCCATCTTTGACCCCATCATTACTTTCCCTGAAATGGAATTTATATGCATCAAGCCCAAACAGGAAATTCTTTATGAAAGCAGCCATATTTATTATGTCAAACCCTACATTTTAAGTCTTCTAGCACAAACAATCTATTGCAAATATTTAACTTTTGTATTTGCCCTATAAATAGGTAGATAGTATATTCTACATCCTAATAAAATATTATTTTATCTTTCTTAGTATGATTAATAAATAGAAAATAGAAAAGCAACCAACTCAAGGTCAAAATAAATACACGTTTCTGTTTATTCAAATTATATGATAATGTTTTCTCGTCTACCTTCTTTTAATAAAAAGAAACATCATTATTTACATGAACGATCGGCGAGCGGAAGATAAAAATCTTTTATCTGGCACTGAATGGATATTTGTGCCGTGATTCTGAAGAAAAAAATCACCTAATTACAGCGATAGCCTCCCTGAGGCGGTTTGGAATATGGCTCTGAAAGGGAACGATCCAAATTCTGCGAGAAACATTATTACAAGTTTACGGTTCATTTCTGAATAAAGATGAGTCCATTTACAATCAAGAAGTAGGTACCTACATAATTTTCTGTTTATATTACAAAATAATATTGGCTCAGTGTTATAGATAGGTATTGTACATAAAGATACATATTATTACAATTAAAAAAATTAGGTACACACTTTACTCTATAGTTCTATTTCTGAATTAAGCTTTAAATTAGTTAGCGGTGCTTTATAATGAATTCGTTGCCATCCTGTACTCGTAACGTGCTTATATCACATAAGACGAGACACATTCAAAAGTTAAATTGCTCTAATTTGTGCCGCGTACCTTGTTGCATCACTCAGTCCCTTCTTTTGAAAGCCATTGCACAGCGATTTGATATAGTGATGTGCCTTGCTGTGCAGCTTTAGAATTTTCAATATCGATTGTTTTAATTATCTTTAAGAAAATATCGTCAATGTCAAATATAATAATAAAATAATAGAGTATTTTTTTTAATCAAGACCATTGTATAAATACTTATAATGAACAAATTCCAACTTTAAAAGTTTATAGCTGTAAGGTTAAAATAGCCAGCGACCTAAAACTATAGTTATATACAAAATGTAAGCCTGAAAAATGTATCGATAGTTTTTCATCCGAGATACCCCTAATCTCCGTTACCACATTTAAGGGAAGCGTTCGCATTTTTTCTCCCTCGTTTCTATTTACGAAGTTATTTGCTTCGTTTTGCTTGTGAAAGCGCATCTCCTTTGAACTTGCTTGAATTATTTAATCATTTAATAGAATTACGGTGCTTTCGAACACAGGCCCCTATCTGTTGCGCCGTTAGTGCTGCTTTCCCCTAATTGGTCTTCAATGAAAATATTGCTATTGACTTCTCTTTGATGGCACATTTGTTGATTTTTCTATCACTACGTCATTTGGAACTAACATTTACTTAACATGGTTTAATTAAGCTTGTTTGGAATTATTCATATTAACAGTTTCCACTCCGCGCATTACAAATTGATATTTAACATTAAACGTAATTCTCATGAAATGTTCATTTCAGCATAAAATTTGCTGCATTAATGTTGCAGCAGATTGATTTAACGATCGTATTTATATTTGAAAGGCAACGTAAGTGATTTTATCGATTTATGTTCATTTATGATTGTATTAAAATATCGATATTCATAAAAGAACTTACATGATGCTCTGTTGGTGTTATTAAATTATTACGTATTTTGAATATCTATACATATAATTATTTGTATAAAATCAGCTATTAAAACGAAATAAAAACATTATTGAGACATTAAAGTCAATGCGACCACTAATTGGGAGCGAGGCAAGGGAGGTGTGAGGGACAAATTGGCTGTTTTAGGGTGACAATAAATTGATATGGGGCAAGGAAAATTACCATACAACTCCGGACGTATTTCACAATTGCTTTAATTACCGATGCCCCTTGGTGGCAAGTGCCAAGAATGGGTCTGCTCACCCCACTAAAGGTGGCGATGTTTTATTAATGGTTTCAGGACATGCCTATCTATTGATGTTTAAACTATGACATGCGATTTTAATAAAAAAAATAAGATTACTTTTCATAAACATTGGTATGTTTAGTACATTTATTTATCGGAACATGAGCCTGAAGGGTATCTGACATGGTCCTACGGCGCGGGTATAGCGGGCGAGGAGAATAAGACATCACTTTTTCACAAAATCACACTTTAATTCGCTATTACAAAAAAACTAACTAATTAGTACAAAACTAGCGTGGGGACAATGTGTTCCGCCGGTAACGCACGCTGCAACTCTCTGTATAAAACTGCGCCTGCCACTCGCCTCGGTTTGCGTCCACGCGGCACGCGCCCCACCACTCGCGCCGCGACGGACGGTGCGCGTCACGCCACTCTGTACCGAGCGCCGATTGGCTAACTAAACAACACGCCACCCGACCAGTGACCAATCACCGAGCAGCACACGTTACCAGCGTTACAGCAGAGATGGCGCCACACACATCTCTAGTCCACCAAAATAATACTAGATGGCGCAATTATTTAAATAAAACTAGGCGCCGTCACGGCCAGACTGACGTTCGCACGTCCTCGGGCGGTCTCCTTGATTATCTGAAACAAAAGATCATACAAAGTTTTTTTTTTCTTCATTTTTATTTTTTATTTTATTTTAAACGCTCGTTCATTCTGACATAATATCAAACACATCTTTTAAAATGATTTGGCGTTCTCAACCTCGGATAAGAACGCTCAACCACACAAAACTATGAGGCTGCCAGGGCAGTGCAGACCGGATAACAGCGTCCCTTCGATCTACAACCCAGAGTACGACCCGGACAGCTGCACTCCCCCCGGCTGACTCCCTGGCCTAAGTCCATTCATAGCCCGGATAACAGCGTCCCTTCGATCTACAACCCAGAGTACGACCCGGACAACTGCATCCCTTCGACTATATCTCCACGCACAATACCACCTCGTCTCTTAACTAAAATTGAACCCGCCATACACCTCGAGCAACTTTTTGGAACAATACAATTTACTTAAATTTGTGACTACGTTACACACAACCATGTACAAAATTTGGTTTCTTACCTCGGGTTCGGGCTAAGACATGTCCGAAGAGGCAGTTAAAGTATTACTGCAAGCTGACAAAGTGTCGCTGCAAACTGACAGAGTGTCACTTAAAGCTGACATGGTATCACTCCCAACATCATCGTTATTATTGCCCGCCGTCATGAGCTCATCATCATGTTCGTAATTTGACAAAATTTCAGATATTTCAGCTAAGCCCGCATAGCCTCTCGGTACCACGCGCAAGTTTTCGTGAGAATATTTGTACAGACGGTTAGAGCCGACGATGCTTTTCAATTCATAGCGATCATTTTCTAAAACGCTAGTAATAATAAAGGGACCTCTAAATTTCCTATCTAATTTGGTCTGGTTACGCTCACTACATTTAATGAACACGAAGTCACCTATCTGAAATGGGTTTACTTTTGCTTTTCGCTTGTTAAAGCGTACAGTATCCAAATTAGCAGCTTTCTGAATACTTTCAGAAGCAGCACTTCGAATGACTTCTAGATCTAATTGTTTGTTGGAATCTACTCGCGGAGAGATTCGCACTTCGCCAAGGGATAAAGCTGTAATACCGAACATAAGCTCTGTTGGTGAGTAACCGGTTATACGAGATCGCGTGCTGTTTAAAGCGAGTTGTACGTTTCCTAATTCATCACGCCAGGCTTTGTGAGGGTCATTTTCTATTATAGTAAGTATACTCTTGAGGGTACGCATGACGCGTTCAACTTGACCGTTAGCCCTACTCGAACCAGTTGCGATAAAATGCAGTTCTATTCCGTTTTCGTTACAAAATTGCTTAAAGTCATGGCTAGCGTAACTTCTACCCTGATCTGCTATGACACGTTTAGGGGCCCCAAAAAGGGATACGGCCTTTTTTAAAGCACTTACTGCACTACTAGCGTCTAGGGAGGTCGTACTCTCAAGAAGCACGTATTTGGTGAACCCATCAATAATAACTGATACGTATTCTTTTCTATCACTTTTGCCGGTCAGTTTGCCTGATAAGTCAATGTGAACAGTGTGCCAAGGTATACTTGGTTTGGGGATCGGGTGAAGTTCGATTTGTTGAGCTCCTGAGGGCCCTTTAGATGCTTTACATACAATGCATGAGTCTACAAATTTACGGACGTTTTTGGACATTTGAGGAAACCAATATTGGTCATATAACTTATCTAAAGTTTTCTCATAGCCAAGATGCTGAATTTCAGTATGGACATGATTGGTAAGAGTCCAAATAAGGGACCGGGGTACTACAGGTAACCAAGAAGTACGCTTATTTCTTTCAACTTTTCTATACAGAACATTATCTCTAACATCATATGTACGAGCTAAAGATTCAGGGAGCTCATTTTCACAAAGTTTTTGGATAATGTCCTGTATCTCATGATCCCTTTGTTGTTCGACCGAAAGCCAACCTTTATGTAACTCAACAAAGTTCACATTTTTCTTAGAGGGTACTTGTTCGTCACTTTTTGAGGGATGATTTCGGGAAAGAAAATCCGCATGCTCCATATTACGACCTTCGCGATAGATAATATCAAAGGAGTATGCCTGCAAATAGGCCCACCAACGGTGTACTCGTGGGGTTAAATCAGTTTTTGATTTAGAAGTTTTTAGGGAGTTGCAATCAGTGAAAACAGTGAAATGTTGTCCATAAAGATAGTGACGAAAATGTTCAACCGCACGCACGACCGCCAGTGTCTCTAGTTCGTAAGAATGATATCTAGACTCCACCTCGGCCGTACGGCGACTGAAATACTCGACAACGTGCGGCACGTTGTCCTTTTTTTGGATCAGTATGGCACCGTACCCATCAGAACACGCATCCGTATGCAGCTCTACCGGTAAATCGGGGTTAAAAATGGTGAGAACCGGTTCTGAGGTCAGTATTTTGATAATGTTTTTGTGAACCTCATCATGTCGGTCGTCCCACTTTATGGGACCCTTCAATTTAGTTAACGGATACAAAGGACCGGCCACTTTGGAGAAATTTGGTATAAAGCGTCGAAAATATGAAGCTAGGCCTAAAAACTGGCGAACTTGAGAAGCAGTTTTAGGCTTTGGGGCCTCAATTAAAGCTTGTATCTTTTTAGTGTTCGGCCTTACTTTACCGGCTTGAATAGAATAACCCAGGTAATTCACCTCCATTTTCATGAATTTACACTTGTGAATATTAAGAGAAAACCCGGCTTCGGACAATGATTTTAAAACTAAGTCTAAACGATGTAATCCGTCAGATATTTCTGACGAATAGCAGAGGACATCGTCCATATAAGCCGTACGAAGGCCTTAACGGGTTTTAGGGCATTATTGATACACCTTTGGTATACAGACGGTGCATTTCGTAAACCAAAAGGCATGGCAAGATATTCATACTGCCCGTCCGGTGTCACAAAGGCCGTACGCTCAACAGAATCGGGATGGACCAAGATCTGGTGGAAACCAGATGCCATATCGAGGGTTGAGAAGAAATAAGAGCCATTTAAGCGGTCAATCTGTTCGTCAATACGTGGAAGCGGGTAGTGTTCAGGTTCCGTGTTAGCATTAAGCTCCCTATAGTCGACACACATTCTGTCAGTCCCGTCACGCTTTTTGATTAATAAAATTGGACTAGCGAATGGTGACCTACTTTCTCGGATAACGCCAGCATCTAAAAGAGATTGTACCTTTTCCCGTACAATCTCCTTTTCAGAAGCCGATAGCCTATAGGGGTGCCTCTGTACCTTTTTTTTCGGATCTATTAAATTAATGTTAATTTCCCCTGTATTCACGACGAACAGGAATACCATCAATAAAAAAATCTTTATACTTGGAAAGAATCCGGAACAGTTCACTTTTATGTTCTCCCTCGAGATCAGTATCAAGGTTTAGGAAATCAAGGTTATCGCATAAGTTACAGTCTTTCGTTATTTCGAAATGAATTTTGTTATCGCTAATTTGAACCTTTACCCCTTGTTGAAGAATATCCCTACCTAGGATAACGGATTCCGAAATACTGTCAAATGGGACAATATGAAACAGAACTGTAAGTTTAATGCCCTCGACCGTTATATCGCAAAGTATTTGAGATTCGCATAAAATGTTTCCGCGACCTACCCCCGAGAGGAATATTTTATCATAGCGCGCAGTACCGGGAAACATAGCTATTAAATTTGATTTAATTAAAGAGCATGCAGAACCACTATCGAATAAAAATTGGACGAGCTCACCCGATGATGTTGCCAGAGAACTCCTCGCAGTTTGATGGTTGCAGACATGAACCTCTTTGACCACCTTATCTGGACAGGCAGGGGCGATGTGGCCCGGCTTGCCACACACGAAGCAGGATCTCTTGTCAGCACCTTCCTTGGATGTTGATGGAGTATTCTGGTCAACACGAGGCTTCTTGCAATCCGCTTGTTTGTGTCCCGAAGTACCGCAGCGATGGCAACTACCCTTGAATCGCGTGTCGTTGCTTTTGTCATTAGTTTTGAATCGCTTTGGTTCAAAATCGTGCTCACTGCCATCTTGCCTTCTTTTATTTGAAATCCCGTTCAGTTTCCGAAATAATTGCGCTCTTGTGGTTATGTCTTGTCCATTCAGTTCTCTTTTAATCATATTATCCTTGAAGCACAGGACAGACATGATGAAACCAGTTAAAATGTCTTCTGGCATTGTCACGCGGGGAATACGTTCCACCATACTCCACAATCGTGTTGCTGCCTGACACGCTGTCTCCTTATTAGTGACTTGAAACTTCAGTATGTCATCAAAATAATCCTGAGGCAGCATGGGCCGCGCAAATTTAGTCATTAGTAGTTCTTTGACACGTGGCCATGTCATTTCTACGAGACTAAGTGAGGTTAATGCGGTGGCCGCACGCCCTTTCAATGACTGTGTCAAAACTAGTAGTAGTTCAATGCCTTCTAGCTTTCTGCTTGTAACAATTATTTCGGTAAGCTTGCACCAACCTTCAATATCAGCATCTTCGTCGGCGGGATCAAACTTGATGAACTTGGTGGAGTTATGGCTCACCGGAGCATGGGCAGTAGTCAGCAATCGAGAAAGCAGCGCCTCCATACCAGAGAGAACGTTTGACGCGGTCGTTTCGTGTCGCTGGTCTTCTCTCGTCTCCTCAGGATGTAGCCCTTCAGATCCCACTTCTGATATCGGAACATAAGCCTGAAGGGTATCTGACATGGTCCTACGGCGCGGGTATAGCGGGCGAGGAGAATAAGACATCACTTTTTCACAAAATCACACTTTAATTCGCTATTACAAAAAAACTAACTAATTAGTACAAAACTAGCGTGGGGACAATGTGTTCCGCCGGTAACGCACGCTGCAACTCTCTGTATAAAACTGCGCCTGCCACTCGCCTCGGTTTGCGTCCACGCGGCACGCGCCCCACCACTCGCGCCGCGACGGACGGTGCGCGTCACGCCACTCTGTACCGAGCGCCGATTGGCTAACTAAACAACACGCCACCCGACCAGTGACCAATCACCGAGCAGCACACGTTACCAGCGTTACAGCAGAGATGGCGCCACACACATCTCTAGTCCACCAAAATAATACTAGATGGCGCAATTATTTAAATAAAACTAGGCGCCGTCATATTGATTAAATAGGATGTTTACTATTATCTATAATATAAAAATGAATCGCAAAATGTGTTGGTAAGCGCATAACTCGAGAACGGGTGGACGGAAATGGCTTTTTTTGGTCTTAAAATGTTCGCAATAGTCCAATTGAGGTTCTTATGGAAAAAATGGAAACATTTAAGTAGATACACCGGGAACGCAGGTGAAACTGCGGGGCAGAAGCTAGTTATTTATAAAACTCATACATGGTAGGATAAATCAAGGTACCAATTCTTCCGTTTACGCCACTCTTCATAGAACCGTGGGTATTGGGATACTGCTACCTAAAATAACATTAATAAATAAAACAAAGTTGAAAAATACTAAAAGTAAAAACCGAACAATATTTTTCATGTAATTGAATAAAAAATATTCAACATAGAAGCCTAAACACAACGTTTACAAGCAACGTGAAAGCGAGGGTGGCATTGCCAGAAAATGGGGGTTATTTTGGTCTGACTATAAATTAATTTCGGCGCAGGGCATTGCAGTTAAGCCTCCATACATTTTAATTGCTTCCATTATCGGCTATTCTGCAAAATGGCGACCTGATGACAATGGATCCCCAACGCGTGTTGTAGTATTTTGACATAGGCTCCCACTTTATTAGGATTAATTTTTGATAAATTGAAAATTATCTACCCTTAGTATTGTTAGCGTGCAATGTGCAAATACAGTGTAATATCATAATACAAGGTTAGATAACTTTTGGTATTTGTATCTCGATATAGTATATAATGTATAAAAGAAGTAAAGAACCCCATTCAATTTAAAAAATTACTGAAGAAACACATCTTCAACGGCCTAACTTTAGATAAATAAAATAAATAAATTAAAGAAAAAGAAAAAAATTACAAAAAAAAATAAAATAAAAAAATTACTCGGCAGTGCACACGGTGCCTTATACTAATAGCGATAAGAGTGCGAAGCGCTCGGAGACCGCATGACACCAACGCCGGCCGATGAGTATTATAAATATTTTTAACGTACCCGCATTATAGATTTATAAAAAAAAATCCTACTAATATTATAAATGCGAAAGTTTGTATGTATGGATGTTTGTTACTCTTTCACGCTCCAACGGCTGAAGGGATCTGCTTGAAATTTGGCACAGAGCTAGAATATGTTCTGGAATAACACATAGGCTACTTTTTATCCCGGGAACGCGGGTGAAACCGCGGGGAGCCACTAGTAATATATAAATTTAGTTGTACTTTTGTAACTCTGGACTCTTTACAGTTTCTATATTAAGTTTGTAACATTTGTTTCTCGTTTAAGTGATTTATGTAATCTTTGAGAAATAAATAAATTTTAACACCGCATATAGTGGTTTATAGGAGGTATATCAGATCGCAGTTACTACCACGATAAATTGTTAATCAAAAGGCTAGCAGAAAATTTACTTGATAGCAGGTAGCTAATAAGTTATCGTTTAATAGGTATATATAGACTTGGTACCCACAGACAATGCCTGGAGCTATAAGTAACCGTACCTACATATCAGGCGTTTTGTTATAACTAAATTGTATTATTTTATGTAGACTTTATATTTTTTAACTTTTCAAGGAAAACAGTTCATCGAACTTTTCATCTTAGACTCAGTCGTCTGGGCACGATTGCTCTCACGCCAATTTGCACTACGTTTACGCAGGTGTACTCTTCACAAGAACGTAATTTATTCAATATGTTAATCATCTATAATTTCGATTCGTTTCACCCACACAATGCATTCTATCGAATATAATTAAATGATTCAATTGCAATGCGAAAACAATGACGGAGGAACATGCATAACATTTATCGATATTTACATAAATAACAAAACATTTTGACGCACTAGCTATTTTAATTATTCAACCGGAGGGTTTATTTTGTGATATGAGTTTTGATGAGTGCTAAAATTCAAAGAAAATTATTTTTCTGAAAATAGGCTGTCCCGTAGGCTGATATGTAGCATGTGTTATGATAAACGTGCATTATCAATACAGCCACAAATATTCCTTAATCATGTATCGAATCGTGATTTACTCTGATTATAGTACAGTAGCCCGAGGATATCTAATGAAACTATTCTGTAATTTTAAAATCGCTTTAATACCATTTTATGGCATACAATTTACTACGTTTAATTATTAATCGTTTGTTTCGTTAAATTATATCTTTGTCCGCTTTGCATAGTTTCATGCCGGGGGCTGACAAAGCAAATCCAATTCTCATTTTCTCATTACGGGTCCCTTTTGCTGTCTGTTCTTTGTTTCCAGCTGGAAATACATTAAAAAGGGAAAAAAGAACATAATTCCAGCAGAGGGACAATGCCAGACAGAAACCATTTTTGTCGATCCAATAAAAGAGGTTTAAGCTATTAATGCTTGCTACGTACTTACGACCGTAAGTCCTACATGCGGGAATCAAGAAATATTGCACTTTTAAATTGGACAAGCTTTTAGTTACTTATAATTAGTTCCTTTTAATTTTCGCCGTACTAGATTGGAGTTTTGAATCGATGACAACTCTTTTTTGTCTTCAGACATTAACTTATTTTATGCAATGTTAAATATGTTGTTTCTTAGACGTTAATGTTCATTATGTTATTAGGTTCAACTACTAAAAGAACACGCAATAACAATAAGAAGTTCAGAAGAAACTATTTTGTACTAAGTTCTCTTTCAACAATACAAATTCCCAAGCCAAACATAGCGTACAATCTTCAAAACTACAGTTGTGATAAAGTGGTTGAAATTAGCCCACGGCACCGCGTTACAGTTTTGATTGTTTAGGATTGTTCCCGTTAGTGTACGCAATGTGAATACTAAATTATATTCGCAACTATTCGAGTATTTATGAAAGGAAAATACTAACATGTTTATTTAAAGGAAAATATCATTACTATAACGAGAATGTGAGCATGGGAATTGGATCCGGTATTATGTTGGGGTTTATAGGAGTGTTATCAATTGCCAATTCCACATACAATCATAGCGAATGTAATATCTGACAAATAGTACTTTTATCACGCTTTTTTATTAGATGCTAATAGTTGTATATTATGTAACTTCTTAAGATTTTCCACAAGTATGTACATTTTATTGTATCGGTAAAAAACCGTTTAATTACTTTATGTCTCAATCAATAAATTCTACCAATATTATTAAAAATGCGAAAAGATGTTTTTTAAACAATCACGCCAGCTGAATAAAACTCTGCACACAATTTGAATATATTTTCACCCCAAGAAAAATTGAGATTCCCAGAAACTCGGGTGCAACCGCGAGGTGGAAACTAGCTAACATACATTACAAAAGTACCTAAACTTGAATTAAGGATTTTTTCCTCATATTTTACCCAGCGTGTGATCATTACATCTACCAAAACAAAATATTTGATTTACCAAAAGTATATTTATTATAAACAAGGTTCTTATACGCTGGTATCAATTCAAGCAGCATGATACGCCTATATGGCGCCGGACCCCTACTAATTCCAAGATGGCCATCCCTTCCCAATAAAGTACCGCGATTGTCCCTTCCCAGTCGTATTATATTTTTATTTTCTCAGTAAATGTCACATTCATCGCTATACCGTCCCTTTATACACTGAGATGTCCGTTTAATCCGGGGTAGCGGAAAAACTTGATAAAACCGGTATAGGTTTATCTTTTTCCGCTATCAGAAGTGTGTCACGGAGTAAATGAACCCTTTTCCGTCGGTAAGACAAACTAAAAAAGATAAAATGCTCCTCGGCGGACATTAAAGCCGCGTCGGCTTGAAAGCCATAAAAAGGCGGAGTCCCGTGTCTCCCTGGGGACCACAGGCCTCTGCTTCTACCCGCTGAGCCAAATTAAAGTATAGACTTGATAAATCGATTTAAGTCGTAATTATTCGAATTAAGATAAATATTTCGGCAATCACCATGTTCAATTTAGATTGGGAATATTTTTGAAAAATTTTCAGACTTTGTATCCGAATAACTTGTTAAATATGTATATGAAGTCCACTTAACACCAACGTAACTTTAAAGAAAGATTTAAGAATTGAAGCTTGTCTATATAAAGAATAGTATGGTAGTATGGTACCTTTTAATATTTTATACCCCAAAGATTTTAATAGAGTACATGGGGTAAAAAAACCTTTGTAATAATTTAAAAGTTTTCAAAATTGTAACAGCTTTCAGCAAAACAAGAAATATTTATTGGCAATAGTTCCAGTAGTTCATAGCTCTACGTAACCGATATCAGTTGCAACAGTGCCCGCCCTCTTCAGAAGGTAGTTACGCGATTTCAACCGTGAAATTTTATCGAGAGAATTAATCTTCAAAAGTTTGGCCAGTATCACCCTTTTGTTTCTTTAGATGTGCCTACAGTAAAATTTATTCTTATTTCTAATCGGAAACAGATAACCCCGAGGGCCGTGGGAATCCCGTGGGCCTCAGATTTTCATCTCCATTTAATTCTGAAAATGTTCAAATGGTTACAATTTTATTGTTAATTAAGTAGATAAGCCAATGATAATCATACTTTCCTTTTTAAATTATGCGACTTTATCTTTGGTACTTTTTCGTTCTTTGTGCCTTGACTAAGTTAAAGGCAATGATTAATAACAATGCATAGCATTGCTGTAGCTATATAAAATAATAGTATCATATTTAAAACAAAAACTCTACATAAAACATTATTTTTCATTAGCAAAATTTATGACTGAGCATTCCGAAAGTTATAAAACAAGACACGAGGATATAGAAATTATTTCTTATTCAATGAAAATCCATTGACATTTAACATTACTCGATGAATTCACATTATTTGGTATATTTCTGATAAATTCTTGCTAATATAAATAGCATAACGTTTAGAGATGTCAACGAAATTAAACTCATTATATCAGCGACAGAGCCTCGAACGCGCCTCGCCGCAAGCTTTTTGTAATTTCAGTGACAAATGAACAGCGCGGACTGAGCGTACCCATTTCGTGTTGAGAGTTGATTTTAAAACAAAGATCATGTTACAAATATTATACAGAGGGTGCTAAATTGTTTATTACTTACAACATAATGTTTTTGTGAATAATAAAACACAATGGTATTATCAGTGTACTGATAAGCCCTTTTTTAACAGGGTATGCAACAAAGTAACTGATCAGCCTTAAATTTAAAAGGAAATTAGTTAATATAGAAGAATTAAAGAGTGCTCGTAAGTTACTTATCTCTTATTTTTCTATTTAAATGGAGATTCGTCATACGATTATAATAAAGGTAATTTTGCTAGTAAAATAATATATAACTCAACAATAACTACGTAACTATTTGCTTAGGGTAAAATATATTAATTATATACCAAAAGCGATTATACATTTGATAAATGATCTATGACAATAATTGCGCCGCGTTGGAGCGCGTTTCCGTACTTTACGCGGAGTTGAGTTAATGCTCTCTTACAGAAGCCTATTCATTTGGAATTTAACATCGTGTTTCAACGCCAAGTTATAACTCTCTCGTACGTAATAAATAACTGCGCGATTTCACGTTACCGCTCATATGGTTTAATTCGCTGAATATGTTCAGTGAATATGTTTGTCCGATTATTAGGGAGCTTACTATTAGCTCATTAGATATGAAATAGATCTCATTTATTAACGGTATATTGAATACATGTAGGTATAATGTTATTCATTCATTTGAAAATGGTCTTATAGCGTAATCTAGCGGGTATTTAAAAAAATTGTATGTTTCTATTGGTATTACTAATTATTGTTATTCATGTTGTTTTGACTTAAAACTTAGTTCAAACTGAGCAGTTTTTACTCAACTAACCTTTGCTATTTTTATACTGGAAAAAAATATATTTTCAAAGTGTAAACACCCACGCTAGATGAGATATCTCTCCATATAAACCGGCAAAACAAAAAGCAGCTACAAAACAACAGCATCTCGAGGACCATTAAATCCACGTAAACATGCAGCACTGTAAGAAGCGGGCCCTATCCTACCACTAAAATGAACCGACTCACTAACACAACGCAAGCACTTACCATAAAAACGGAACTAACATCCCCGAGCACCCACGTATTCAGATCACACGTTTGCACACCGCCACTTTTCCAAAATCAAAGTAAAGCTCAAAGCAAACACTCGTTGAAAATGCACTGTAAATAATAAAAAGGTAAGGGGTATAGCACCTGAATGTGTCTACGCGGACCAAGGCTGTCGTTCCCACCATTGTAGCCACCCATTTTCCCCTCATCGCGGTTTATTTCAGATTCAATATGCACTAGAGACGTAAGGGAACGCCATGAAATATGGTGGAGCATTGGCATTCAACACTGCGTCTACTCCTGAAATGATTTTGCATCATAAATTTTTATTAGAACATTTGTTACGTGGAATAATGTATGGCTCGGTTATTTGTTAAAAATATGATTGAAACCGATAATAAAATTTGTTTCAGATCTTTTGTCTCTGTACAAATTCAATCGTTGAATTTTGATCAGTGTTGTGATTTTTTAATGAAGTAAGCGATGAAGTGTACCTATATAAAAATACCTGTACCTATGTTATGTATAACCAACTAAGCAAAGAAAACCACGCCTGAACTCATATAAACTTTTCATGAGAATGGGTGAAGGAACTCAGTTCTTCACATTTATGACAGGTAGGAAAAACTTACTTTCTTTGTAATATTTTCATTATAGTTCTTGATATAAAACAGAAGCGTACTATAATAATGGTAAATATATGAACGTTTTTCGAATATTAAAATGTTTCCTCCTACTGACAGACTCCTAGAAAGCTGAAAGCTCGAATGTAGGACAAGTCCATTTTACAAATGTAAAAGCTTAAAACCATTGTGAAAACATTCTCAACCATTTTAAGGAAATTCTCTCGAATATACTTACCTGGGTACTCTAACTTTAAAACAGTATCTAGTTATTCAACTGTTACGATGAATGCTGTAATTGAAAGAAAAGTAATATTTTTTCCATATAATTCATGTAATTATTCCTATATGCTTACCTTGACTATAAGTCTGAAAACATACAATATTTTAAAGAAACTTAACAAAAGATCCATTGAAAAATGCTATATTTCATAGCATTTTACCCCCGAAACCTAAATGAACCAAAACCAACTCAATAACGAGCCTATTGTCTAACTTCAGCGCTGAAAGAAAACTTCAAAACGACTATTAAACTTTACGAGGCCTCGTTCGACGAGGATCGTGTCAGTGTAAACTTTTTAATAAATCCGTCCATCCGACGACGACATTAGGTACAGGCGAGGCGACAAAAGAGATGCCATTTGAAAGCCATTCCTTCATCTATCAGAGTGACATGCAATCAAACAATACAATAAAACTTCTCTTCCGAAAAATACTTGAAAATAATTTCTCCATTTAAATTCAGGAGGGCGGGGGGTTGTGTCGAGTTGGCGCTAACAAAGGTTTTCTTCCGCTAAGGTAATAACCGCTGAGGTGCTCCCGGTATATTGTGCGCTGTGAAAAAGGTCGGAATAACGAAATGAAACAGGCACATTGAGGGAACTTTAGAACAAGTAGCATTTGTTACAGCGCGATCTGTTTTATGTTGCACAACTTTCATGGGACGCAATTGCTTGATTAATTTCAGGAGCACAGGACCGCGGCAGGAGACATCTGTTGTGAGTAATCATAATATTTTATTTTATAGTGCACATTATCGCCATGTCAGCCATAAGACGTCCTCTTCTAAAAATTGTCCAAAGATACAGGCATCTTCCAGCTGGTCTGCATGGAAATCGATAGGGTAGTTTATGTACAGCAGTGCAAATTATAGAGCATGTAACTTTTAACTATATCTTGTACTGTTCTCTTCCTGTATCAACATTCACATAGCTATAGCTCCCCATCCGCATATTATATAAGCGCATGGCACAGATGCGGGCCATCATTACACTTCAGAACTCATAACGCTTATAAAACTCATCATCGCAGTCATTATGGTGATCACTTTGAAGTTATACTCTGCTTGGAGCCAAATAATATCTTTATTTCACAAGAAAATATTCAAAAAGTGAATATATAATTATGTACGTAAAAAATTAGAAGAAACTATGTCACTTTCAAACTAATATAATAAATGTGAACGTTTGGATGAATAAATAAATATTCTGGGACGGAATAGATGGATATTTGTTACTCATTCACGCCAGAACGGCTGAAGGCATCTGAATGTCTTTTTACAGATATGAAATATGATCTGAAATAACACAACTTCGATGCTATCTTATCTCGGGAATGTAAAAATCCCCTAGAAAGCGGCGTGAAAGATAGTTAAACATAAAACCAGCATCAATTATTTGGTATATGTACTGATAAAAATACTAAAATTTTTGAGATCAAAGCGGAATAGGCCTTTTATGACGTATCCCCAACTTGGTTTATTACATCGATTATATCGTTGGCGTATGGAAATTGCAACTGTAATAGCTTGTAGTTTCACTATTTACTTGCATAATCTAACCCAAATTCTACATAAGTACATAAAGAAATGGGAATGTGGGAGTTTACCATTCCAACCAACACTTAGTTCATAATGGGTGTCACCAGTCTTGATTTTAATTCGTATTGATCGATGAGATGGCATGTGACAAAGTAATTATGTATGATATCATAAATTACTTTAAAAAAAAATTGGTTGCCTGTAAAGTCGGTATACGGGCGAAAGTTTTACGTGACAACGACTTTGAGTGGTAAAATAATTTTAATGTGAATATTCATTCGTATAGTAGGAAGAAGGATGAAATAATAGTAACAATTTAAAACATAACGTCACGTAACGTGAGCGGAGCGTAACGCAGTTTCTTGAAGTGTCACCCGGCAAACCAATTTATAAGACGTTGTCACGTCAAAACGAGCCATAAGTAGGTATATGTACCTCGCTAAAACCTAACTAAATACTATACCAAAAAATAAAACTCCTTTAGTCATTAAAAACTATGCCTCGAGCCTTATGGTTGTGTGTTCTACTAGAATAGACTTGTAGTAAACAAGCTAGTTTAAGTTTATTACAAATTTATTAAAGCAACTTCACTATTATGGCGTTTGTGGTGCACTTTCTAGACTTCGATGCTACAGTTTGTCTGGAAAGTCTTAAGTTTTTATAAGATAACTTTCTGACTCGTGACGTTGCCTGAACTTGCTGGATGCTGGCAGTAAAACAAGGAATACCTGTTTCAACTTGAATTTAAGTGAACACGTCTGGGAAAAGTCTGAGGTCTTTATTAATATAAGTAGTATTTTAATTAATGTCCGTGGTATCAAAGTCGCAGACCGAGAAAAAATACTCTTAAAGTTGAGATTATGTACAAAATGTTTGTGTTAGTTTTAGAGTAGTGTTTCTAAAATTGAATTCCTTAATACTTCAATCTGAAATCATGTGATAATAATAATATGTCTATTAAATTACGTAATATGAGATGGTGCTCGACTGTTTGTATTTCATTTGCGATGTCATAGCTACCTTGGAAGCGAGGAAATTTATTTTTCATTTGCAATATAAAGTTATTAAGTATGTATTTGAGCAAAGAAAATCTAAAACTAATAAATAATATTTATAGCATGGAACGACCACAAAGAAATAAGTAGATAATATTTATTATTTTGTATACATTTTTTATAAAGGTAAAGTTATGTGTATGAAATTGTGCAAGACATTGTCATTGTAACATTTATTTAAATATATTTTTTTACCTAGGAGACTACCCAACTAACATTTTGGTAATAAGAATAAGGGCTACATGAGCTGCTTAAGAGGATTTTTGTAACCCAAGGTTCTGTAAAGGCACTAACAACTTGGTGATAAAGCGTTCTGTAACTCTCTTATAACCCTGATTTGGGCCTGTTCGTACGAGAGCTTGAGGCTATTTAATGGTTATAGAGAGTGATAAATAAGTGTTTATTAAGAGTTAGAACAGTGCTACAGTAGCAGTGACTACCACTTCAAGTGTTTTATAAGCTATACACAGGGTATAACTGCAAGCTAAAGTAGTAAACAAGTTATGGAAACCACTTAAATGACTTTTTTGGTAGCAATAAATTTCACCGAAAGCGCTAAATATTTAAACTGTTTCGCAGAGTTTTACGTTCTTGTTAGAGTCAATAGTGATAGTATTTTATAGCACGCATTCATGTCATGGCGTTTTTATAAAATAATTAAGGTAAGTACCTAAAGTGTTTAAGATTACTGGGTGTTATAGGGATTTAATCACATGCGGCGGTAAGTTTACGGTAACAATATATACTAGTTCTCATCTCATTTTTGAAGCGCCCTAAAAATAAACTACTTTTGATGATTAAATGATGTAAAAAAATACTACCAGATTTTTTTTTTCTTTATTTATCTTATTTATCAATTCCTGAGGCCTCCTTAAGATATTTTAATTGAAAATTATGATAAATGTAAGTAAATAATTGGACTAGGAACATTGCAATAAGGTTTTTCTTTCACAATTTTATAGTAGGTATATCTTTATTAAATGGCGTCTTAGTTCTAATTACTTAAGCATCCTGATATCTCTGTTATTCCTCCCGTAGTGATTAAATACTGATACTAAGGTGGATTGCAGAATCTAGCTCTATAGGACTTATAATAAACACTTCTTAGATCCTTATAGCTTTCTTAGTAAATCTTAAGACTCGACAAAACTCGTTAGGTGATATAAAGTATTTGTCTAACTCTTTTTAAGAATACCAGTTGATAGTAAGTGTTAGTAGACACCTGAGTATCACTCTGAGTGTTTAATACTTCTTGAAGCTATTAGAGTAAGACTTCAGGTGTTACAAGACCTTTCACTACCCCAGTAGTCGAACATCACCCGTTAGTAAGTGTTAGTAGACACCTTACAATTGCTTTTATAGGTTTGTGCAACTAAAAGCTATAAGAATAAGTTATACAATGGTTACGATAAACTCCATACTACCGTCTTGATTTATATTTTTTTTATTTATTACTCTTATTCCTCTGGAAGGTTTAATTATTCATAACTAACCCTACTGTAGAGTCGAAGGTTGCTATCGGAGTTCTTATATACCTTAAATAACAGTAAGAGCTCTAAAAAAGGCTGCCGCTAGCACTAAAATGTTTGTTGGGTAGCTACCACAAGATTAGGACGTTAGGGATGATTGGGAAATTTTCAACAGAGCTTCTCTTCAGTTCACTTGTCTTCTGAGGTTTTCAGGGTGTTTGTATAAAGATTTTTGTGGCATACATAAGTGTCCATGTTTTATTAATCTTATACTAATTTATTTTTCGTTTGAAAGTAATAGTTTGCTAGATTTTCACGACTAATTCTCTAACTACTACCAATTATCTGCGAAAAGAAACAGTAATTTTAGTTTTTAACCCAGTTAAAACTGCGGGCTGAATTCTAGTTACGTACCTATAAACCTTACTTTTTAGGTACTTAACTGTACCTACCTACTAAATTGCTATAATTTGTCTTTCGATATAAAACATAATTTGATAAAGTCCTCAGGGAATCAGCACAATTAGACGAAGCTCTTGTACCTACAAGTGGAATAGAAAAGCCGATTATACTCCTCGGATTCATCGATTCACTTCAACTACGTACTGAGCTTATAATAATAGTCTACCATCAATTATTGATAGAACTATTTGTATTATACTAACAACAGTAAATAGAAAACTATAATAGACAATTTTAAGTCAAATTGAATTCCAATTGTTTAAATAATATAACCACTGTAAGTTCAGAGAAAAGTTTTATAAGACTTTAAGAGCCTTAATGAAATATCTCTATAGTCTATCCTAATATTATAAAGAGGAAAGATTTGTTTGTTTGTTTGTAATGAATAGGCTCCGAAACTACTGGACCGATTTCAAAAATTCTTTCACCTTTGGAAAGCTACATTATCCCCGAGTAACATAGGCTATATTTTATCCCTGTATTCCCACGGGAACGGGAACTACGCGGGTAAAACCGCGCGGAGGCAGCTAGTGTAATATAAAATTCTCTATGCCGTCCATTTTATTACATACTAGCTGCCTCCCCGCGGTTTTACCCGCGTAGTTCCCGTTCCCGTGGGAATACAGGGATAAAATATAGCCTATGTTACTCGGGGATAATGTAGCTTTCCAAAGGTGAAAGAATTTTTGAAATCGGTCCAGTAGTTTCGGAGCCTATTCATTACAAACAAACAAACAAACAAACAAACAAATCTTTCCTCTTTATAATATTAGTATAGACTAGCTGCCTCCCCGCGGTTTTACCCGCGTAGTTCCCGTTCCCGTGGGAATACAGGGATAAAATATAGCCTATGTTACTCGGGGATAATGTAGCTTTTCAAAGGTGAAAGAATTTTTGAAATCGGTCCAGTAGTTTCGGAGCCTATTCATTACAAACAAACAAACAAACAAACAAACAAACAAACAAATCTTTCCTCTTTATAATATTAGTATAGAAATAAAAGGTTTTTTTTTACTTCATTTTACCAAAGCTATTATTTATTTTTCTGACTTAATAAACATCTTTAGTATTAGTTAAGTTTTATTTTTATACAAAAGAAAAATTAGGCAAACGAGAAACCACCGAGAACGTCCCGCTGAGGCAAAATAAGACAAATACAATTTAGGTAACGAGTATTTACAAACCATAGCCGGATACCTATAAAATTACAATTTGCTTTGTAACCGAGTTTGTTTTAGTCGTTATGTCCTCTCGTTTACGTTTTGTTTCCTCTTGTTTCCTCGGTTTGTTACATTTTTATGATATTTTATTATAGAATGAAATTAGGTATTTTTTTTATTTACTTCCCAATATTTTTGTAGCAACTAAGCTTACATTTACTCTGCTAAAGTTTTTCGGCGACTAACCAGGCAATCTGTAGCCACAATAATATAGGGTTATGATACCTCATTACTAAAAAAATGTATATGAATTTAACATGTTTAATTATTACATATCAATTGATCGTAATTAGTTCACTTTGTTCAAAATCATTATTAATGTATAAGATATAGTATTTGAGACATAAAACAATATTTGATAATAGCTACGCCTATAACTTTATGTAAAAGTGTCATGACACTTATCCAAAAGTATAAGTAATAATCCTTATCTCCTGTGAAAAACAAGTAAAATATTCATATCAGTCAGTCCAAAAGTTCATACATAAAAATTATTACAAAATGTCCTGCATTGATTAAATTCATGAAAGTTTAAGCGGAAAACTATAAAAGTTTACGAACCGAGCGACGACTGGCGTTCCAAGAATCACAAATGAGATCAGCCAGCAGTTTCAGTTTCTTTTTATACTTTCCATACATTGTAATACTTAATTGAATTATTATTGGAAACGTTGTAGGTACCTACTGAACTGGGATGAAATTAGCCCTCTATCGTTTTAGATTTTTTGCATTTCAATATTCCATTATTGAGCTTATTCAAATTCATAAAAAGTATCCAATCACCTATTAGTGTGTTAATGTTTATGTTCTTATGCAATATGTATAACATAAATGGCTTTTGATACAATAAACTCATAGCATGTGTCGACGAAGAAAGATGCAGCTGAGACTTTGTTTTGGCTATAGTTTTCGTTAGGTTCGGTTTTACCTTAGCGAAAACAATATTCTAATTTCTTCGTTCAATACATAAAATCACGATACTTGGAACACTTGCCCTAATTCCGTCAGCAATTCCGGTGTTACCGTACTCAGTTAACCTGAAACTCGCATCGTCCCGGGACCAATTGTAACGTTCGCTACCCTACCTCCGCACTCGCCCGGGCGGGGACGAATAAACGAATTTAAGCCAACAATTTTAACCCGTGCTTAACTTTCACGGATGGTACGATGGGCCCCAGAAGGTGAAATTTTTGGCTGTTCTACGTTGGTTTTAATGAGGCAAGTTGTTTTGTTTGTTTGAATTTATTCGTGCCTCGTTATCATTGTAGACATTAATATTCCTCTATGATGTTTTTATGACTAAAAATATCTCGACGTCAAAAATATAGTTTGGCAAGAACATAACTAAAGGAGCCTTATATTCATATATATGTATTTCATAGTACCACTATTTCCCATTTTATCAGACTACGATAAATAAGTACTGAAGTAGATACACAAATGTCTTTGTATTCCATCTACCATAACATCTACGAAGTATCTATGTTTCAATTTATATACAGTAGTATCTTTCTCCACGTCTCAGGTGCGTGCTACGAAGTTTTCAATCAAATCAGCGGCGTAAGGAGAAAAGTAGAAACGGGAATGCGTACACTGGCGGTGACTGATTGACAACACTGTAACAAAAAATATGTGCCTACATTTTCTTACGAAGTTACGAATTTTCTTAATTTGTTAAAACGTCGTATTTTCTTTTACTTGGGTTATTTTCGTCGCAAATGTTGGTTTGCCGTTATTATCAGAATTATAATATCCGATAGCGGTAACTAGTGACAATAATTTAACTGTAAACTAAATAAACATGGGCCACGTAGGATGTAACTGGCGTCACTTGGTTAGGAAACTTACGGAGTTGGGTCGGGGAGACCACGACCACGGCTGCAGCGGTGCCGTAAACTTGTGCCGAGTTTGCACAAGTTCTAACTTACGTTTATTAGAAAAACTTTTGATTCATTGATGACGGGAAATGTTGAAAGTTAATATTTTTGTATATATTATAATACTTATAGGTACCAATCAAATTGGTCTTGTCTGAAAAATGTTACTATATTTGATTCCAGACAGACGATTTTAAATGACACAATAATCCCACTGTAATCAGACAGAAAATCAAAGGCTAAGTATAAATCCAACCTCGACCGGACATCCACAATTAACCATTCCATTTCTGACATGTATGTAAAAGCATTCCGTTCATATAACTCCGCCCAATGTAGTGTAATTAAAATTTCAGTACAAAGCTGAAGCCTTACACTCCACTCTGAACGTGCCTGCGAATAATTTAGTTAGAGGGAATCCCCTGTCTATCATACGCTTTGACTCGATGATTATGGGCCGGCTGACTTGAGGACTTCTGACGCCATATGAAATGTTAAAATAATGAGGGATATGCAAATTCAGGATATTAACGATTTGTCTGCTCACGCCTCTTAAAATAATGGCTCTGCAGGGTGTTTGTTTGTTTTGTTTATCAACTTGCATGTTGGTATTTTGTGTCCAATAAATGTGTTCAGATTTAGGCTTGATACTTCTCCAGAATGCAAACAGTAATTAATTACATGCGCAGTCAATTAAAACAAATAATTAAATTTAATTTATAAATACTCCGTTGCATAATTTATTGTCGGACCGAGAACGTAAAACAATGGTTTTATTAAATCCTCAAATGAATGAGTGTTTATAAAATAAATTGCTACACTGGATTGGTGAAAGATACTCCCTGTCAGTGGTCTTTGTGCTCAAATACAATAGACACTTTGTGCGGGATTCGGTGAAAGGCTTTCGTGGTCATTGTAAATAATTTTTTTACCTTGAAAAACCTCTCTGGTTTATGATATTTTTCGGCCGGACCGAGAGCCTGTCTCGTAAAAACATAATTTAAGGTTACATAAAGATACAGCTTCTGATTGGGTTTTTAGATTGTATAAAAATAACTATATAGAATTTGAGACTACACCATTGTCATATTCGTTTAGCTAAATAAATAAAGCAATAAAGAGTTTTTTTTATACTCGTGCTTATAATAGATTCTTGTTTCAAAGGATTATTTTTATGTCTGTCTTATTTGAGTTTCAAACCAAAATAGCTGCAGGCTTTCCAGGTACACGAATACCTACTCAACGCCTAGTGAGATGACAATAGTATTCAGAACCATAACGAGTCGCTCGAATTCCGCACATGCTTTTAGTACGCATCCGGTAGTGAATTGCTACCCAGTTACAGAATGTATTGTAAAATTTTGACAATTTATAAACTAGCGACCCGAACCTTCGCACGGGTAGCGGACATTTATATGCCAACTGTTTTGTTCTGAGAACGTTTGGTCGATTTCTTCAATAATCATCGTCATATTTAAGCCATATTATCCTTAATGAATTTAACACTTTACCTCTCTCACACAGTCTTTTATATATAGTTACATGAATAAAAATAAATGGTTGTGTTGCTCAGTGAAAACTCGAGAACGCCGCGACCAAATTTGACATTTTTTTTTCATGAAATGTTCTTAATAGTCGAAAAGACGTTCTTAATATAAAATGCCCTGAAAACGTGTTACAGGATATTGTTAGTTTTTTATAAATATATGTTACGATATAGGTATGTTTAGACAGTAAAACTGACACATTGTCTAATACCTTTAGATATAAAATTAATAAAAAAAAACACTAGTCTCATAAAGTGTAAATACAAGACATTCGGCTAATAAATTCTAAGGCTTGTTTCATACATATATCGAATTACCTGCCGCTATGTTAGTTTACCCTCATAAACGTCAAACGTGGACCGGACGGGGGTTCGAATCGGGTTTCACACTGCCGTCATTTTGTATTAGCACCGCGTTAGTAGCACCACTATACCACCCACTTACAAACATAAAGTACCGACTGGCTTTATTAAAAAAATAAGTACCTATGACGTGTGAGTATTTACCAAAAATTTCGATTTTCAAATCAAATAAATTTCCCTTTAAAAGATTACCTACTATAACTGGAACAAATTGGAGGAATTGCAGTTAGATATGAAACGATTTAGTGTCGAATTAAATGAACTTAATAGATAGGTACTCTACTTAGTTACTAATCGACTACTATTATCACTAGAAGATACCAACTAAACGACGTCATATCTACAACCACCACAAAAATTCCGAAAGAAAAATCTCACTATTCGCTGATGCTACGATACGTCGATTGCGAATATTGCGATAGTAATATTCTGCAAGTGAAGTATCCTGCCACGAGTAGATGTCGTGAAGCAAGTTTGTCACCCAACCCTTTGCGATACGTTCTCAATTTGTCCGCTTGGCATATGCCGCGTGTGCTTACAGTGCGAAACATGACTTCGGCAACATTTACGTTTTCACGTAAGCGGAAAACGTCACACCCGTGTTATGGGGAATCAAGTCAACTGACAATGTTACATGAAATTGGAACGGGCGGTATTATAAATATTTTTGCAGTAAATAAAAAAATGTTGTAGGAATATTATGCTAAGTGAATTTATGAATACAGACCACGGGCTAAAGGCACAATGTGGGATTTCGGGCATTTTGTAGATCATGAAATTTGTTGGAATGAATGAACTGTCGATTAAACCTTTGTTAGAGAAATATACTAACAATACATATAGAATAATGGATGTACCAATATATTATGTAGATATCTTACAAAGTTTAGTATAGTTTTATATCTAGAACATTAGTTAGGATGGAGAGATAAGTAAAAAGTGTTACAGCGCGCTGTCTCAAACTTTACAAACCATTACCCTCACAATCTTGTTTGGCTTAGTTTTATTTATTCCGAATAAATTTAGCTTAGTATAAAAGAGATTTAAATCAGAAAAAATATAACTTAAACTATAAAGCTTGAGTAATAGACGAATTACCGAATAAACTAGACTATGAAGATATTATTTGAATTCAGTAATGATACTAATCAATACTTTTTACAACTCCAACAATTTCCAATAGAAACAAACTATATAGGTGCTTTTATCAGTGAATTACTCAACGAACCTAAAAGCAAATATGAACTAAATTAAAACTGTAAAGACTGTAAAGTCTTAATTTAGTTGACATGACGTCAGATGGCAAGTTTTTGAAAATTCTCCCTTATTCTGAGCTGTTTAAGCAATATTTTTCTCTCTCTCATTTTAGTTTAGAGTTGCGTTACTCAAGTTACATACCCGTACCAATTCTTTCATCTTGTACGGTGTAAATTGCATTGTTATCCGAACGCTGCGGAACGCCGCGCCGCCGCCGCCCAGCGTCCACTTCCCCAACACCTTATCTAGATTCGAGTAAATCTCAATGGATAGAAGAGATTCTGAAATATTGCATTCGGAATTGCTTTCGATTTGAATGGTGGCGGAAAAAGATGTTTCCGGCAAAATTTACCAGGTATGTTGAAGTTGCAGCTAAAAATACCTATAGGTATGTAAAGTTATAAGAATTATATTAAGTAAAGTGGTTTTGCTTACCTATGGTTAGTTTAAAAATGTTTAAATAAAAAATACTATGAAAGTAAAACACCAATCAGAAAGCAACTTGCGATGATATGTATCTCCGTGAAATAGACAGTCCAATGAATCTAACCTACAATGCATAGAAAAAGTAGAGCTACATTCTTCCCATTAGTGCATTTAATATTTAGAGACGATTATGTATTTCACATGCCATAATGTTATGTAGTCATAATAAAAACACATAATCCGTAATACGAAGTTATTCCGCGTATCTTCATGCACATTCTCGCAAATGAAATGTAAATAAGCGCGAATGTAGGACGGAATCCGCAGTCAGAATGACTAGCAGCGCAGTGTTCCGCTCCGCTCTGTTTATATAATCACGCTGATGGCCTGAGGATCTGTTCTACTTTAATTATTAAACGTTTTCGTATCATTTGGTACAGAAAATATAATCATATCTCGAAATACCTAATTGTTATATAAAAGCTCCAGAAACAGGCTTAGAATTATGATTTCAAAAATATCACATCTACTATTTTTAATGAGATAGAACAAACATAAAACGCTAAGGCAAAAGGTAAAAGAACTTGGTAAAAAATCTTTATTATTTTTTTCATTTTCCTCTACGCATAATAAGTATTTTTATTCTCTTTGTCAGTGTACATCAAGCGTGCATGTTTGGTTCTGATCTTCTTAATAACCGTTGTAAAATTCTCTCTAGTCCTGCCCCTTAACACAATAATGGCGTCCAAAGAGTTCACCGAATAAATGTAATTACGCACTTCAATTAAATAATGTAAACACGAAACAAACGTTGAAAATATTTGGGAGCACAAGTTTATTCAGCGAAACATTAACGACAAAATGCCTCGGGATTATGGTGAACACAAGGCTTCAAGGGAATAATATTAAAATTCCGTTTGTTTGTAACAAATTGAGGAAACGGAAAGGGCTCTCTAATGAGATAATAACATTTCGCGCACAGGTGGCCCCGGTCCGACGCGACGGTTGGATATTCAACTTTACTGCCTCGCCTCCTCCTACCAGGTAAATGGATTTACCTATAAATAAATGGGTTATGTGTAAGACGTTACTGGACATGAAGGTATGTGACCGAAATATAACCCTTACATTGTTCAATAAATATATTTACAAGGTATTAAAATTATGTTCTACTCTTCTATTAAATTTAAAGTTTTTTATAATAACATATGGTATACTTACCTATACCTACTTATTGCTTTCAGTAAAAGCTGTTTTTAAACCATTTAGCGAAATAAAATAATTTTAAAATTACCTGGCATACTTTATGGCTACTGCTACCAACATGCTACACGCTAAATTCTACAAGTGCATTTAACCCAATAGTGTAGAGAGACTGCAGTGGAACATTTTGTACAAATAACGTCTCCTTACTTCCAGATTTAACGGTTATAGCAAGTGCCGGGCACGTAAACCGTAATTCAGTCCGCAGGTGTGCCGACAATCCGAAGACAAGTCTACACACATTGAAATTTAATAAAACTTCCCTCCGTACTCCGCCAAGCAAGACACAATCTACGTCTTGTCAGGTAACAGACACATAAATGTCTTTACGTCAATGTATTCATGCCAGAAAATATTAGTGATAAAATCTAAATTTACTTGAATAATACGAATAGTTTGAGAATGGCTCAACTCGGCTGTCTGTTCATAAACTTTATTGAATTACATTGTAAATATATAACGCGTTACATAGTAAAGGCTTTTGAATAAAATATAGGCAGATATAACTCAACTGGAACATTGGATTACCATTCACGTTTACAGGTAAATGTAAATCTATACCTACCTTTAAATATCGAAGTCAAAAAAAGATGTATGAAATCGATGTAGGTAACATTATAAATGTACATTCGATGCGAAATCGATTCGTGGGCCGAAGTACTTATTCGATACAATAGCCGAAACGAAATCGAAACCCGGAATCCATTACGCACTATACGTTGGCGTGTACAATTTATTTTTTTGGTATGAAAGCCTTCCCTTGGGCTGGTAATGGAGAAAGTTTTTCCTTCTTCGTAATTGTGAGGGCCGGTGCAAGGTAATAAATAACCACAGCCTGTGGGCCCACTGATTGAACTTGCTAATGAATGAAGGATAAGAAATTCGGAAATCGAAACGTTCAGACGATCCCAATGCTGAGGGGAACTTTTGTAGCGCTGAAAAATGACTGAAGTTCGCAACGACTTTCAGCTTTTTATAAGATTTGCTGGAATACATTTGTTTTCAAAAGCGCGACTAGGAAGGTAATGTAGAACATATTTCTTACTTCATAAATCGAACTCGCGTTTTGTTAACCAGTTATGCCGTTTGATTCAACAACTAGGTTTATGGATTATTATGACTTAGAATCATATCTACTATTTATTCACTTATAAAATAAAAACAAAAGGCAATAAACCATTATCTAATATATATCCATTTCCTGTTTCCGCTTTGAATAAAAAGAATCCAATAAAGAATGTTACTCGCAAAGCAAAAGTCAAAAGGGTAAATCCATCGGCTGAATCGGATGTAGTTATCAATAATTCCGTTCAAGATATGCATTAAAAAATGTCTGTGCCCTCCGTCAAAGGGCGGGCGGTGTTTTCTTAACAAAGTGACTTCGTGAGATGGGCACCAATGAGACGATCAGAGAGTAACCCTTGTTTTTCTTTAAAACAGCTCACTTTCAAGACACTGACCGAGCGGCTTGACGCTGGGGAATCCCAAGCTTTCAGACACATTTTATTTGAAACTTATTGACAGTGAAACGGAGCTGTTTTATTTTAAAACTACTGAGGAAATGTGCATAATTTGTTTCTGTGAGTTAAAATAATAATGAAATATTGGTCACGTTTCAACCAGTGTCTTTTTTCACCACTTTTATCCACCTCTCTACATAAATGAATTAAGGGGATTTAACGAAAAAAAGAAATATCTTATATACCTAATTATGTACATTTAAAAAATTTAAGCTAATTAACTCACAGGTATAATTTAATTTGAGAGACAACATTAACCTTTAATTTTCCATCCCCAAACCAAATAGAGCATAAAATATTTTGATTTTCAATTACTAAGAGAATCGACCCTATAAAGGGTCACGTCATTACAAAAGGACAACGCCGACGCCTGTTATTGCATGACCAACCAATTAAATATAAACCGTGAGTTCTATAATGGCTCCATTAATGTATGAAAAATATATATTAACTAACCACTGTACAATATTAAAATGAAATGAATTTAGGAAATAAACATTAAATAAATTGTGAACAAATTTATTGGGAAATTAACGGTTATTGTACATTTTTTTTATTTTTTAATAAAATCTTTAAGTAAGTAAGCAATTAAAAATACAATTTCAATTGAAATAAGATAAAAATTACTTGGAAACTGATCAGGGGAGTATGTACCTACTAAACTTAAACTTGCCTGAGCTTTTTTACGATATTTATGTTACGTAAAAAATATTAACAAAAAATTAAATCACCTAACATTTTCAAAATTAGCCTTTCAAATTGGGGGTCATTGTGAGCGAACCTTATGACTAGATAAAATTGCATCGGATTAATTTGCCTACCTGTTCGAGCGATCCGGCCCTGTCCCTGACAGCCTTTGTGCTCCGCAGATATGCCTGGACTTCATTACTAAATCCCATACGTCGGAAGCCAAGATGTGTAGGTATGCCGGGTAATATTAATCTCATTTCCTTATGCCCTTCATGTTCTCTTCGATTTCTTTAGGGTGGTATAATATATATTTTATTTTTTTTACTGTTTATGTATATACGTGTGTATGTTGACTTATGATTTTATATCCAAGTAGCTATCGTCCATTAATTACAATTTTACTTTATTACATACTTACATACATTTCATCAGTTGAAAGTCAGCTTGATTTTTGTTCAATATTTATGAAAATTTATTCGCTTTAAGTTATTGAATTTGTTTTCTGTCTAAACTTATTCAAACAAGCCCGTCATACTAAAATAATTTTATAGCTGTGTAGGCGGTGGTAATTGATAAAGGTCACAAAGCAACCTTATTATTATTTGCCAGCCTAATCGGATTGCTATTATAAGTAAGTAGCACGAATCAGACAGAGAAACATCATTAAATAATATTTAATATTCTCGTTGTATTACTTCGATGAATGTCTAATTAATGTTATGAACCAGTAAATACTAGGTACATCTGTTTTTACTGGTTTCCTTACAACATAAAATAAAATATTTAAGATAATTTTTCTGCTAAGAAAATTCTTCAAAAATAAATTTAGCTCTTGTAGTATTTTTAACAAAAAATGGCGAATCAATACTCAATACACAATAATGATTTTTAAAGTAACATAAAACAGATGTAGTTAAACAAAAAATATTCATACAACTTTCACATACCAACCGTAAAAGTTTTCTACATAAAATAATTACTCATAACAACAATAATTATATCAAAATAACCATCATGTAACGACTAATTTGTCGGCAATACAATAGTTTGTTATAACAATCTTGCCGTCTTCGTGTACAACAAAAATATTGGCCAACTAAGGCAATAACGAGGGCCGTTAGTTCCCAAGTTCCTCAACTTTGCCCAACTATTTTTGTCCGTCATAAAAGCCCAAGTTTGCGGCGACGCGGCAGGACAGTCTGCCAGCCATTCTCATCGGTGAGACTGTCTTTATTCCGTTTATCGTGGAAGTAAACGCGACTATTCCTGTTAAAGTTTTTGTTATGACTGAAGAACGGTATTGTTGGTGGATTGAGTGTTTTATTTTTTTGAGTTCAACTGAATGTTTCAATCCAACTAATATATAAACGCGAAAGTTTGTAGGTATGAATGTTTGTTTCTCTATCACGCAAAAACTACTGAACGGATTTCGAAATAGTTTATAGCCTGGATTAACACATAGGCTACTTTTTAGACCGAAAAAATGGAAGATCTCCTGGGACCGAGAGTACAACCGACGGGACCCACTAGTACAAAAATATAAAAAAAATTGGATTGTTAAATCGATGCAGATAGCAGCTGTAACAGTTTTATTCCACCAAAAAAATATTTCATTTATTTCCCTCAAACTGAACATTGCTGAATAAAATAAAAATAGCTATTCAATGAGAAACACATTTTATTCCGTTGATCCTTCTAAATCTCCGATCAGAAAATGATAAAACAATATCTGATCATTTGAACTTTTATAAAAGCTGAGGCTGCAGGATGTCGGAGCACTTACTTCCGTACAATTGAACTGCTAACATATCGGTCGCGTGTAAAAACTGGACATTGTGGTTGTCATAAAGAGGACGAGCACCGCAATCGACATTTGTACCGATTAAGAAACGATTCCATTTCGCATTATTGCACAGGTCTCTTATATTGGACATTTTATTATCTGTATGCTATATTGATTTTGTAAATTAAAGAAAAGATACGGAAACTACACCTTTAAATATGCAGTTAAATGGTATTTTATGCTGAACACAAGTCAAAGAAAAACATAGAATCTATGTTCAATATTTCATGCAGTTATTTATTTTGTATTCAAGCAATTAAATAATGTTACCTAGTTAGTTATTATGTTAGATTGCTGACAGAAAGAACTGTCGGTTGCTAGAAATTGCTTTATAAGAAATTTATTTGCAATGTGCTAGCTGCTAACCAGCGATGTACTAAATTAAGGATGAGGCAATGAATATTTACGAGTACATTGTAACGTTATATTTATGTGAGCACACACGCATTTCTAGCACGTCGTAAGCGAATCATTTGATTTATAATGCTGTATCCTTCGGCGACCCGCGTCACTCAATTTGTACAATAAATAATCGTTGTCGCGTGACAACTGGAGGCTTACGGATATTTGTAACTGTGTCCTGAATACTGATATCGTTTGGAACACTTCGAAACAAAGATAATGCCGTAAACCTTCAATCGGATAAGCGACTGTAACTTTGCAGAAAAATAAAGTATTTACGAACAAGGGAATTAAGAGATAAATCTTTAATCACTTGCTATTTGGTTGATATTGTGCTGCACTTTTGTAATTAATAGACTATGTAAATGAAACCTATAATTTACAGGAAATCTAAAAACTTTCATGAAAATTCTTATTCAAACAAAACCGTATCAGTTAATAATAATATAATAATAAATATCCTGGGACATTTTTCACACACGGCCAATCTGACTCCAAACTAAGCGAGCTTGTGATATGGTAACCAGATAGCTGATATACTACATATACTACTTTTAAATACATACTTATATAGATATTTACATCCAGACACAGGACAAACAGACATATTCATGCATACAAATGTTTGTCCTGGGTGGGATTCGAACCCACGACCCTCGGCTTGAGAGTCAGGTTCACTAACCACAAAGCCAGCCGGGCTGTCAATGAAAGCCTATCGTGTAAATAAGATATACTGGCGGCAAAGGAAAAAAAATCCTTTACGTTATTTATATACCTCGCAAATAGATACACCGTAAAAAGAAAATATCCCGGGAATCTTTTTCCCATTACGCACGTTAGTAATCCCGGGCGCAAATGAGTAATCATTCCCCCATTACATACGTCGACTGGAGCTCGGGAACTGTAAATATATCGTTACGGGACTTTCATTACACTTCGTTTCACCTGCTCTAGTAAATATGATACCTTATATCTGCTTTATTTTTTTCATAACGCTGAATTAACTCTCGTTTATGAAGATATGTTTCAGACCAGATGTTATATTAATACCTGTACGCCATTATTAGACCATAATTCAATTACGATTGGGTATATTTTGTCCTTACGTTGGTAATACGTATTTAAGGACCATAAAAGAGCTGAAAAACCTTATCAATTATTATGTTACCTTTATATTCTGGCCAATGTATTGCTGCGGTGCGACAACTTATGTGATGTCTTTCGGTGCTTCGATTAGAAGGTAGATTCCCATGGCGCTGAACATTTTCATTAGTAGATAAATAATTCTTAAAGTATTTCTTAAGTTATTAAGACCTATTTTACAAGCAAAATAGGTCTTAATAAAACACACCGGCTACTATCATCTCCCGAGGGTGGACTTCGAATAAAAATCGCATTAATTTCCCTGGAAAGTTTTTAATTTTTCTCCAAGTTCCCAGACGCGTTTTGTCAGGATTTCCATCGGTTTAGTGGGACCTAACAATCCTGAGTAAGACCAACTATTTTTCTTGGTCACAACTTCACTGGGGATAAAGGGAAACTTGCTCGAACTAACCGCGGGACGATGGCGCTCGTTTATTTAAAGTACAAATAGGTATCAGTGCAACCTTATTGTCTGCAATTCTTATAGATACGAATAAATCCTTATTTCGTTTCGATGAGCTTGTGGTTTATTTAGGCCACTGTTTAAGCTTTGTGCCACATTTGCTTAGCTTACCTTAGGTCGACATAAATAAACTAAAATGATTTCGTTTATATCGTTCTTCAATTTGTATAATACCTATATGGATTCTATATAATATGTAAGTAATATATTTAACACCCTAAAAGCCATTATTGAATTTTAATTAAAACACAATATTTTTATTTCAACATTTTATTGCAAAAAGGGTAATTTTTCACATGTTACAACGCGACTGCATCATTAGCAACACATTACACAGGAAGTTTGCTTACCTCAACTAATGGCTTATTCGTGAAACCGCATATAAATCTACGTACGTACGTTAAACGATGTTCAGAGTCTACCGCTGCATTCACAACTCAAGGGGCTTAAGAGGCCGGCAAAATGGAAAAGTTAATTTTAATGCGCCGCTCCCGGCTGGGCCACTATCTCGTTATCCGAGAGGACTAGTTGATTCAATGCGTATTTTCTAAAAGGATTGGTTAGGCTTTAATAGTAATATGGACTCGTTAGTATGGATGTAACTTTAGTGCAAGTTTAATCATGATCTCAGGTTGAAAATTCATGTATTGCGAAGCACATGTACCTACCTATGTACGAACTATTTATTATTTTGAACCTTCCCTACTCATAGTTAGATGTCATATTTTAGCTACCCATTTAGCATTCTAGGTTCAAAATGTATTAGCTATTTGCAGGTTTAGCTTATAACGTGGTCATAAAAGTTTTTGTCACAGAGAATAATGCTTACAGTAGGTACCTAACCTTATTGATAAAATAATTTTTCCGATAGATACATCCACTTTTTCGTAGGTAAAACATATCACGAATAAAAACATTACTCGTATTATTTAACTATCTGCCACAATTGTTTTCTCACTTTGAAATGTTTTTACATGATTTTTTCTCGCATATATGGGATAAGTTAAAATCCCGTCAGTAAATAATCCCATTGTTCATGTTTCGCGCATTTTTGTAATAAAACATTATTATTTTTTTGATGCAATCGTGTTTTTCTCTCTTCGCAGTTTTTTATAGAAGTATTTACTTTTCGATAGGTAACTTAGAAATCAAAATAAGGTGACTTTACTCTCATCTTCAGACAGTGCACTGTCTAGAGTGTTGCTTACTCTAAGCTTAAGTTCGTATGTTTAAGTAAGACGAACGTGACTTATACTCGAAACCGTTAGTCGTTACGGCAAACAAAAAATAAAATCATGAAAGAGAAGACAGCTAATATGAATAACATGAAGATATAAATAACATAAAAAAGAAAAGCAATATGGAAAGTTTAAACAATTTCCTAGAATAAAGAGGGTTTCAATCAAAGTTACTGGAAACACAAACTAAGAGTTGCTGGGAGTTCACCTTCGACAAACAGGCAGGCGGTTTTCAAACCTGATCAGAAAAAACATGCTATAACCAAACAGAAGGTTATTTTAACTTACGAAAACTTATTCAGACCTAATTAAGTACATAATTAGTTATTGGGTAGTAATAAAGCATAAAAGACTGCATAGTCATTTTATCGAAGCCACTCTATTTTTGATATTTCAAATTTGACGAGCAGAACTTCCAGTTGTACACCGAACTATATATCTAGGTATACCTTTAATGTTGTAACCAGATGATACACCTTTCAGAATATGAATTAATATGTCTAAGGCACTGCACAGAAAGACGTAGGTAATTAATTCAATATCAGTTACATGCCGTGTTGCTAATCAATCGAGTAATCATTGTAATTAATTGAGTTTGACACGAATACACGGCGCCTGATCAACGTTCTCGTATCAATGCGATCGAAATTACCGATGCCATCAAATAGCTAATCTATGGTATACGACAGAATATTAATGGCATAATTAGAAAACATGATTAATTACTGATAACAACAGGTTAATCCTATTAATTCTTGTCACAATATTTAAGGGCTTTGAATATTTATTTTCATTACATGAGTTTGGATATGTACCTACTTAACAGTTTAATCTTATCACTTACTTATGCATTTATTTCAACAAAGTTAATTTCGTACTCTGTGGCTATTTTGAAAATGCTGCTACAAAATATTATAATTATTAACGTGCCGTTTTAGTAACTATTTTAGAGCTATCAGAGTTTTCAAACAATGAAGTTATATTGGTTGTATTGTAGGTATATTTTAGATCCCTTGTTTTATAATATTTTTTACCAAAACGACGTATTTTCTTCAATGTAATATTCTCAAAAAAGGAATGTGAAAGCAGGCTGGAGTCCTAATTCTTCGATTTAAAAAAAATATACTTTAAACATGTAAAGGAGTATCAATGATAATTTGTTTTAACAAAGCCTCGTGTGCTCGCTAACCGAGTGGGTAATAACTAACTACACAAGCTCATTTCCATGTCCTGTAAAATTAATTGTATGCTGAAGCTACGGCCTGAAAAGGTAATTTAACACCTTGTGAGGCTTTTACCGCGAACGGAACGTAGTTTACGAAAATATAAGATATATTAATTAATAATATTATCTTCTTCATACACGACATTAGTAGGCACATTTAAAAAGGAATTGAAATTAATCTACTCCTTTTTTCGCAAGTCGGTTAATTTGTATTAGTGCTGCTAATATTTAGGAAAGAGTGAAAAAATTAAATAATTATGAACATATTTATATTGGAATACGTACCTAATTCATTAATACATATTCCAAAATAAATATGTAACTTACGAGTACATAGTTATCTTTATAAATAGGCTTAATAAAAAGTTATTTCACCGTAGTAAATTATCAAAATCCCTTTTATGTAATTGTGTAATCGTGATGTGAGGTTATGTGTAGCGCAGGCTGTTGCAAGTCGCGACACCCTTCACTTTCCGCGGCCGGCGCCATTCGACGTCCGGACGTGTTTATTTTTCATTTCCGCCCCGACTGGCCGGCCCCGGGCCGTGTGGGCCCAAATGTCCCTCGGGCTATGGGTGTAATTTATGAGAGACAGAGAGAGCAGCATTTTTGGTGACTCCAATAAAATTTGATATCACATAGGTAGATCTCATAATCGTCTATTAAAAATATTTTTCTTGGGTAGTGGCAAGTAACTACCACTACTATACAATAAATGTAGAGTAACTAGTAATATTTCTTACGTAGCAAATCTACGATCTAATAAATATTGGTGCTACGAATGACAATAGGTACCTAGATAGTAAAAATAATGCTATACAATTCGTAGACGTCTCTACGAAGAATTGCTACGATAGTTTGTAGTACTGTTTGTGCATATAATACCTATGTACATATATTTCAAATACATTCCACTGGAAATAAGAACCTAAAAATATAATGTTACCTACTTTAATATGTCATTTTGTGGTTAGATTTCTATTTCGCTACGCAATCGTAACTTGCACCAATCATTTACACGAGTGCAACAAGGCTGCTCGAAGAGTTAAGTAGACATAGAACGGACTGAAATAATATTTTAATAAGGCTTTACCTAGTAGTTACGTATATTTTGATAATCAGTACAATTTTAGGTTTATGCTGTTTATGTTTTAAGCGGTTTTGCCATATGAGGGTGCTAGTAAGTAAAGGTAGTGGTATCTATATACAAAAGGGGTTGTATATCCATGCCCATGAAACCTTTGTGCTAGTTTAGGTTCACTGAACCTACCTGACTCCTGATCAAGTAAGCCCACCATGGAAGTTTCTATATAAATCCCGCAAAATTAAACTTACCTATCGCCACCTTAAAGTCGAACCCATAAAGAAATATAGGTATTTATAAATCGGATAAATAGGAAAAATATTTCCCTTCTAATACAAATATAAAATCTAAGTCTGCTTTTAGAATTCCCCGAATGAATGTCCAAATCTAGACACATTTCATGTCGTTCCAACTTTCTCCCTTTGACAACTAGCAAGTCAGTCTTAAATATCTAGAAGAGCTTTAGGTATTTATACCACCATCATAGAGATAAGTAAGTTCAATACCTATATTATGTTTTTATGTAATGTTAGTTGGCAACTGCTGGGAAAAAGTTATAGTTAATTCTAAATCATAGGTATGTCTATATTAATTTATATGGAATCGTTTTAAATCCATTGATATAAATAATAAAACATATTTCTCTATTACAGTATTGAAATGAATAAGAATTCTTTTCGAATTGAAATCGATTGATATAATTTTAATGTAGCTACCTATTTAATTAAAAAATACCGGCGGATGACCATAATCAAATAAAAGAAATATTGGATCTAAAAGTATTAAAAAGGTCAGTTACCTACATAGGTTGCACGAGTTGAAAATTTATGTTCACCACACAGGTAAAGGGGCATGCATGGGTATAAAATTGCAAAGGTCCTGCTTTTCATCACCACCCTCTCATGTGTTTATTTATTTGTGTCGTTTGGGGATGAGTTATCTGTTATTTTTAACGTCGCCCCTTCATAGCGGAGAGATGAAATAATTTGCTTTGCCCATGCTGTGTCCGCCCACACTGGCACAGTTCTGTTTGTGTATAATTGTGAAACAAAAGCAGCACATATATAAGGTGATCGTATTAATCATAGGTTGGTAGGTACTACCCGTTCACGTGGGATCTTAAAATGTTTGGGATAAAAAGTTGCCTATGTGTCGATTCATGTTCATCATCATCATCAACAGCTCATATACGTCTCCACCTAGAAGCTCGAGCCTCCCCTAACATCGAAGGGGTTTAGGCCATAGTCCACCACGCGGGCCTAGTGCGGAATTGGCGGACTTCACATGCCTTTAATTGTGACATCTCGGGCATGCAGGTTTCCTCACGATGTTTGCTTCACCGAAAGCCAGTGGTGTGAATCCGTACGTAAGTTTTTATAAACTCAGAGGTATGGGCCAGGGATATGAACCGGCACCCTCATGATCGTGAGTCGGTGCGTTCCCAACTGAGCCACCACGGCTACCGATTCATGTTATCCTACTAATATTATAAATGCGAAAGTTTGTATGTATGGATGTTTGTTACTCTTTCACGCTCCAACGGCTGAAGGGATCTGCTTGAAATTTGGCACAGAGCTAGAATATGTTCTGGAATAACACATAGGCTACTTTTTATCCCGGGAACGCGGGTGAAACCGCGGGGAGCCACTAGTAAACTATATATCTTCCAAGTTTCATCCAAATCTACAAAATCTACAAACATACAAGCTTTTGCGTTTACAATATTAGGAGGATGAGAAAGTTTGAATGGATGTTCATGATCTTTCCGCGACTAAACGGTAAACAGGGCTATTTTTCATTATTATTAGGTTCTATAATATAACATCCAGTCGCAACGTCAAGTTTAGTGGCACAATTCATTACGAATATCCAATAATATCCCAGATAATATAATTATAATAAAGCCCATGACAGCGTAAACTACTACACTACTACTACTAAGGTAGAAAAAATAACAATGTAAAGTAACAAGGTAAAGTAGTATTGGCATTTTACAAATCTATTGAGAATTACTAAAGTTCTGCTTCAGCTGCAACTGATAAACCAGCTGATCAATCCAAGATGCGTCCTAGTTGCTTCGTCATTTGTTTATTTCTAAGAAACTTCCTAGTAAATCCCACATACCTACTTATGTAAAAGTAGGAGCATAATAAGACTTGTCTTAGCTAGCATTCGTAGCCAATGTCCCGGTTCGTTTATCTCAATATCGCAGACAGACAGGGCCGTACGTGCGCCGAGCCGATACGTACGAGACTAAAATAAAATTCTATGTCCGCTGTTTTCTTTTTATTTTGTAATAAAATCGTTTCAAATGTAAAAGGTTTCTACACAAGCTAATCGCACTTGTGAATGATTACTGCTTCACGTTTATTTTGTCACTAATATGTGTAGGTATATATAAAAATAAATGGCAAAAAGCTCGAGAAAGTTTGACTACAGATTTGGCAAATTTCGACCATAAATGTTACGTGCCCAATAATTCGTCCAAACCAGGGTATTATGACGAAAAATGTATGCTTATGTAGGTAGATCACCCGAGAACCCGAGTGAAACCGCTATGCAAAAGCTAGTTATAAATAAAATAGAGAAAATTATGTGTTCATTATATCCAGATTATTTTGCATTCTAAACATGCGGTTTGGTTGACAAAAAACAATAATAAATAAAATATTATAGATCTTTATTAAATTAGAAACATCCTCGCGTCACAATAGCTATAGGTACTTAAGTTTCAATTGCTTATTCCAAACTTTGTTAACATTATAATAGTACGAACTAGCGATTTAATAACAATAATGTTAATAAGCGACAGAGAGCGAATACTTTACACGATCACATTTCGCAAACAATAGCAGTTACATTGGAAAAATATAAATTTTACATTAATTTCTTACTCTCTCTTTTATTATCACAGTCCAAAGCTTGAATGATGTGATAAATAAACTATCAAGTACTACTTTGACTTTTATATAACATACTTTCATCAATATGTCGTTTTACTTCAATTTACCTCTATGTTAAGATATGGCCGAAAGTAATAAGCAGACAAAGCCTGAAGAAAACAAAACACAATAGGTGGTAACCATACCACTATGCATTGGTTTCTTTAGTTCAATCGAACCCACGACCTTCGTCAAAGCATTCGTCATCACCACCACAAGTTACCATTGCAAACAAAACACTTTAATATACACACAATCCTAGTATCGATGATATATTTTCAATTTTGAACTTTAACATCAATATCATAAGGATTTTTCTTGATTGAATGTGAACAAATTTTATAAAAAAGATTAAGGCAGAAGATTAAAATAGCTCATATGAGCACATAGGAGTACTTAAGAACTACTTTACCTCGATGCTCCGAACCATAATAAGTACAGTGTCTTTGTAACTCTATTACATTTGTGCAAACATCTCTTGAACCATACATTATCATAATAGACATAATGTACCTATATGAGAACCACATGTTTCGGACATATAAAAGCTTCTCGTAATTACAAAAGCCTCGGTAACATAACTAAATTAACGCTTTTGCTGTGTCGTAATATAATAATTATTATTTAATTACACTATTACTTGTTTTGTTCAAAATAACATAAAGACAGAATTTAGTAACAATAAAGTTAAGTTTTATAACAGAATACTACTTATTACAAGAAATGGGTACTATCTGATATATCCTTCACTCTCCTATATCGTAGAACAAAACGAGTGGGGGCTATTATAAATCTAGCTTTTATACAGTATTTTTAGATGCAATTACACACTACAAAATATGGACGCTCCAGAAACAGTTAAACATACCTACAGTTTTTGTCAAGTATAAATCTGGAACTAGCACTGGAATATTAAAATTTCTGTACGTACATACACTGTCTAAACATTACTATTCATTTAACATGAATTTTAATGACAGCATTAATACTTTATGATCTGATATGTCCCTGCCATAGTGTCAAACGAAACAATAAATAATTAGTTAAGATATTTTTATTAATTTTCAAAATAATAACAAAAAAAATGGAAAACATGGCACTTTTAAATAACGTTTATTTGAAAAAGCTTTGATAAACAATTTATTGTTGATCATCGATCAAAAAAGCCTGGATTCAAATAAAAACATTAATAAAAAGTTTTGTTCACAGCATTTCTAAGTATTTTGAACATTAAATGCTATGTACAAAAAGAAATACAAAATCTTACGTGCTGAACTCTGAAATAGGAAGTAACTCACTATTGAATAAATTAGTTTATTTTTTTTAGTAATATAGTAAGTATTTAAGTAATAATATTTAGTAGTACATATATGTAGTAGGTACTTATAATAAATTCTAAGTATGTATTCCTACAACCGGTCTGCATGGGATCGATGGGGGAGGCCTATGTTCAGCAGTGGACGTCCTATGGCTGAGATGATGATGATGATGATGATGATGTATTCAACCAAAATATCGTTTAAATAACATCACTAACGCAGAACTTGCAGAACTTGACCATGACACATAAGAAAGTTTATCAAAATGCCATTTACTCACTTAAACAGCATCCTCGAGTAATGTGAGAGAGAATCCAAGTAGTACCTACTACATTACCGAACGAAAAATATGAGTTTATCAAGATGAACTCTACAATATTTCTGTATTTACTCTTTACATGGCAGATAACGTGAGCTCTAGCGAAGGTCGTTAGTTGTTCCGAGTAAACATTCTAATTAACCGTATACTAATATGCATTGCTAATTACAAGAATATTTAGTTTCCTCTAGTCATTATTAACTGAGTAATAGTAGTAAAGATGAATGACACAGAACTCGAATTGATACGCTAATTCGTTCATCTAACGTTTGAAGCAATTTAAGAAAACCCACCGCTTCGACGTCAGATGATGACGTAATACAAAACGTGACCAGTTTTCTTGTTTCCTCAAGCATTACTGAACTTTGTAGGTATACAAAACCAATTATAAACAAATTTTAAAACGTTTCGACTTAGACGAGTACTGATAAAAGATATCTATATGTAACCATATCTTTATAACCACAATATGCAGCTAACTTATTGGCAGTTGCTATGATTATTTTAATAAAACTAAGTTGATTTAAGTTTCAATAAAAAAATACTACTCAGTTTTAAAATAAGTACAAAATGCTGCACTTTAGAACAGTTCCTATGATTTTTTTTTATAAAAATATTTTCTATATTCATTTACTAATACTAAAATCACTATTCCAATATTTAAAATAGAATATTTCCATTTCATAGCAAATATTCGAAAAGAAAGCTAAATGCATAGATATATAAGCCCTATCATCAACACACAACAATCATATCTTACAATCAAATAAAGATAGGTTGTAGGCATAGTGTTTTAAGTCAGTTTTAGTTTAAAGGAGTTCTATTCTTCTACAAGAGAACTTTATGATACTAAATTTAATATCCCAAAAACTAGACCAACAAGTAACACAGTGAAAATAGATCAGTTGTTCACAATAATTTCGAAACAATTGAAACCAAGAATTATAATATTGACTTACTACCATTGTTACTCCAGTTGATCAAAATATCAGAATTACCATCTTCTATGTCCAATAGCAGGTTGTCCCTATCATTCTCACGTGTGTTAGAGCGAGACATCACTATGTCTTCATCATTTGTTTGCAAGTTGACGTAGGATAATGATTTCTTTTTTTGTCCCAAATCAAATATTTCTAAGTCTTCATCTTCATCATCATCTGACTCCATAGTTAATGGCACTCGTGATAATTCCAATTTGTCCTTATCATCTGACTGTAGAACGCCATATCTGAACTGGTTTGCATCAATTATAGCGTTGTTCGATTCATTTTTGTTCGTTTTTCCTCTGGAATTTTATAAGATTTTATATAAGGACTGGGTAGTAAATATATTTATAGATCATGTTAACTTATTTGATTATCAAGAACATCTCAAGTGGTAAATATTTATTTGATGGTATGTAGGAGTCAATTCCTAAAGCTACGGGAAAGTGCTGTTGATTTTAAGTAACATGAGGATGTTAGGTTATGAGTAGTTAATATTCATCCTATATCTAGAAGGTTAAGATGTATGCCTCTACTATTCATGCCCCATTCAAGGTTACTGTCATACAAAATAGGAGACAAACAATTAAATCTGTATATATATAGAATGGCATCTCCATAATTTATCATAACTAAGTTACTTCATCATTCATCCACATATTTTATGTAAATAAATAACTAACTTTAAACTATTTCAACAATTCAGATCAAGGTTTAAAGATGCTGAGGTTCAAATAAAAAATCTATAGATTTATCTAAAATCTTACATGAAAATACAGTGTTGCTATAATACAACAAACTTCAATAAATAAATATAAAAATGTCCTCAATTTGAGCATTTCTTTTCTGCATTTAATAATATATTACTCACAGCATAGTTTGTTTGATTGAAAAAACAGTGATCTTTACGCTGACTAAAAATATTGCTATGCTACTTACCTATAGAAAATAAAGTAAGCAGTAGCTAGTAACGCAAATCCACCAAAAACAATGAAACCTCTTTTCAAGACTCCAGGACTATTCAAATCTAATTCCTTTACTATCACTTTCTCAGTAGAATTATCTTTGGTATCAGCATTTGGCACTGGAGTTGTTGACACTGTTTTTTCTGTAATGACACCTGAAATTTTTAAATAAAGATTTTAAGAAGGTATTTTACTGGTCACCAGTATTATATTAATATTTTTTGTGATAATTGGAATACCAAATATTTTATTCAGCAGACTAAGTGCTAATATGAAATATTTCCAATAGGCACCAAAATGCTCTTATCAGAAACAAATAGATGATTATATTAATTAATTCCATGTACTTATTTTACATTAGTATACTACAACAGTTAATGTTCAACTTACAAGGAAAATGTTCTCACTGATAACAAGCTCTAATCATAACTTGTGGGTTTTTATAATATTCCCAGGTAATAAACCATTTCATGACTAGGGTTTACAGCAAAATAATAATAATCATAAGCTTTGTAAGCAGATTAATGGCATGAGATAAGCTGGCAACTGTTACTGAGCTTTAATTTCAATCCATTACCTAATACAAAATTTGGTTTAAGATCTTAAAACGTAAAATATGTTACCTGCTTTAGTTGGCTCAGGAAGAACAGTTGTAGTCTTATTTATTGGTAGCAAAGGCTTATTTTCGTTGACTTCGAGTTTAGTGGCATCATCTTGTCCAGCTTTCGGCAAATGGGATACCGGAGGCGCTTGAGTGTTCTCACTTACAACAGCACCCTCAGCGCCACCTTCGATCGGTACACCTTCTTTCTGTGTGTCGCGCAGAACTCTCAATAATTTCACACCATTGTGTACCGATGGCCATAGTGAGAATCTCGTATTGAAGTCACTAACCTGACCAATAGGGCCATAATTATTATCCTGCGACGTCCTCACGCAGTTCAAACACAATAACAACAATGTACAACGTATTATCATATTGGACCTTTTAATCGTGTCGGTGTTAAATTATGCAAATGCAATTCGCTGCTAAAACGATATTAAAAGTTTAAAGAACAATCTAAATTATTATTTCTATTTCACAACTCACACGAGAATTGATTCATGAGAATTTGTCCGATTCGTCAACTTTTTAATTTTAAATGTCAATGTTTTTACTGTCAATGTCATTTTGACAATACCTTCAGACCACAGACGCTGTAAGGTACCTATAGACACAACCAATAAAGATAGCTCTATGGTTATAATAGTCGATTATTTATTATGTAATAATATTTTTGGGCAGAATGAATGCTCTTATTGGCGGGAACTTATATAATATATAATAATCTATAGGTTTCTTTTTTTTTTTTTAAACAATATTTGGTTTTGAATTTCAAAATTATCATTCTTATAAAATATGTGTACATGATAAATGTTTTACGTAAAAGTTACCATATTTACTTATTGTCCATGAAAATCTTATTTTACACTGACACACATTACAATGAATCTGAAAAATGAATCTGCGAAATAACTTCAGAACGGCTGGATCAATTTCGCTAACTATTTTGTGTGCTAAGGCAAGGTTTGTATCAATCAATTTTGGAAAATATGGCGGATTCAAATTCGCCGGGTCATAATTTATCATCATCAACAGCTCATATACGTCTCCACCGAGGAGCTCGAGCCTCCCCTAACATCGAGGGGGCTTAGGCCATAGTCCACCACGCGGGCCTAGTGCGGATTGGCGGACTTCACATGCCTTTAATTGTGCCATCTCAGGCATGCAGGTTTCCTCACGATGTTTTCCTTCACCGAAAGCCAGTGGTGTGAATCCGTACGTAAGTTTTTATAAACTCAGAGGTACGGGCCAGGGATTTGAACCGGCACCCTCATGATCGTCAGTCGGTGCGTTCCCAACTGAGCCACCACGGCTATTTTATAAATCATAATCTATTTCATAATCATAATTTATTAAAACGTATTTTTATACCGCCATTTCGAAAAATTTTGAGGCACTTAACTACATTGTAATAGATATATTTCTAATGGATGGAAATACCATTTAGGTAGATATGTATAATCAAAACTCGACAAGATGGCGTTACAAAGCAATTTTACCTATCGACCATAAAAAACAACGCCCTGAAGCCTAGTCAGTAAAGCTCCATCGCATAGGGACTTTACCGTACCGTAAGTACTTATCTACCTTATAAACATACTGAGCCATCCTTTTCACACGACTAATCGATTTCAAATCAAGCCGAACTTGTACCTAGACGATTATCTATAGTACCTAACCGTATGAATCTTGAACTTCTTACCTATTGCTAAATACCTACTTACATGGATACCAACATCAAAATATATTAACTTACACAATGATACAGAACACAACCAAACCGATATTCGTGCGCATAATAAAATGTTTGTATGTGGTAGGAATCAAACCGTGGGAAAGCAGCGCGGCGGCGTGTTCCTACGTTTATGAGTGGGAATTAAATAAAACTCACAATCACGTATAATTATTATTTGATTTATTCAAATAGACATTTACATTAATTTATCCATAATATATTAAAGAATTTCCAATTTTTTTTTTGGTATCTATTTAACACTGATTGAGTATCCACGTATGATAATATTTAAAGTTAAAACCTAAAGATACAAACATCGGTACATTTTGTTCCAAACATTAAGGTACACAGTAAATATCACCTACAAAATTGAACAAGTTAGAAATAGTATAGTTTTATCAAAGGACTTACTAACGAATTTACTATTGTTTAATTAAAATATTATATCGGCAGTGATAAAACAAGCCAAACACACGAGTTGGTTCTATTTTTTCGTCATTATTTTGTAGATTTCCCAGAAATCAATAAATTTGGGCTTTTTGATCGATAATTGTAATATGTTTTCTTTATTATAATAAATACTAATTAATTATATTAACATTAAAATATATTAAACTGATCAAAATCTACATTCACTCAAAATCTCATGATGTAAGCACACTGTATCTCTCAGACATTAGTTCACTCTAGAGCACATAGTTACCATATCTTATGTTAATTTACAAAATTAATAATAAATATCATTATAAATAATAGAATATGAGCTATTTATACAAAATCCATAACATCAAAATGATATCACGAAGATGCTCCGAGCTTCTGTTTGTGACACCGCAAGATATTTAGACAAAGTGTAAATCAATCAGTCTATAAAAATAGATTGCACATAAAGAGGTTTTACGAAAATATTGGCTGTGAAATATTTCAACGCATTGCTGTGATACCAAGATTAGGCAAATAGTGTCGCAGCTGCAAAAGCCCCATTGCCAAAGATTAAGTTTTATTTGTCTTCTATTCGTTAACTTTCGAAAATGTCAAATACCATATTTTAACGATAGAGTTTCCAAAACGTTGCCATGTATTATTTATTTCTACTTTAACCATATAACCCGCTAAAGTTAGCGCTATAAAAGAGTGCATTGTGTAATATACTGAAATCATGATGGCCCCATCTAATAAAACATTCTAAACCCAATGATCCGTTTTATTAGTTCCGGTTTACAAGCGATTAACTGCAACCCAAGCAGTTTTGCTATTTCGTATTCCACTATAGTTAAGTACATTATATTTTCGACACGTTACTACCCTCTTATGATTACTTCTATAATATGTTAGACTTCAATATAATTCTACGAGCTTACTCCAATTTTATGTTGGCTAATAAATCTTCTGAAACTTTAATATATACGTAGCAATTAACTTTAACCCTAAAATATTTTACGGCTTCAATTACACAAAATTTACTGATTAATGATCGCCTTTAGATAGAAGATGGATATTACATTTTATATTATCGTAAGAATTTTAACCAACACTCTTATACATATGAATGAGTTCTGTCGTCACAGAAAACGGCTTTTATTTTCAATGTAAATGAAGAAATATGTAAAATATTGTCAAATTTAATCAAGCCTTAATTCTAAAACCATGGCACACAAATATTTTTCTAACGAAGGAGGGAACTCTTCACAACTGGGATTTTTTTCTATTATGATGTTCCATTCAATTTGATTAATATATAATATTTAAAATTATCTCATTCAAATATTGATAAAATCTTCAAGTATAGAAATCCGAAATCTGAGCAACTTTATTTACGTATCTATTAAAGAAAATGAGCTGAAAATATGTATGTTTGGTCGCTTTAAAGTCTCCACAGTCAGTCTTTCAAGAAACCTATTTTTTATTGAAACTGTAAAAGTATGGAATGTGAAAGAAAACAAAGTGGCAAAGATATCAGAAAATAATAACCAACATAGTCAAGTCATATGATATTTAGGGCAGATCCGGGTGTGATGTGAAGTGTCAACTACGAGTCATTCCGGGAGAGCAATTACTTTGTATAACACAACTTTATCCTCTAAATTCGTCACGCGATCCTATACTACTACTTGAAACAGCAAGATGATTTGAAACTAGCAACAAATTTATTGGATCTAACTATAAAATTGCTGCCCCGGATAAGGACGAAATCAGTATGTTCTTTTTCCTGGAGGAACCTAGGACATGGTCATTGTTGACGATTCGACTAAGAACCATTATTCTTAGAGACGTTTAGCGCTCACTCCAGGCGCGCTTTGTAGCTGGTCTTCCATATTTCAGCTAGAGTGACAGCTGAGTGGAAGCGGTGGAAGATGCAGAGTGGTAGAGTGAAACGCTGGACTAGAGACCATGCCACGAAGCCGTAGAAATCGAGTTGTACCTGAAAAACAAAAATATTTACAAACTCATAAATTAGAAAGAGTAACTAAACTACCAAAGTTTCCGCAAAAGATACAATCATTATATAAACTGGCGGTATAGTCTCCAAAATGAAATGAAATTAAATATATTTATTCATTCAAATAGACCTTCACATGCACTTATGAAACGTCTACCTGCCCTATATAAGTAGGGGTTGGCCATTGTCCGTCAATACCACGCAGACTAATAAATATATACATTCAATTACTCAATTTTATATAATTAAATATGTCCAAGACTAACCGGATTAGCGAGGACTTTCTGTGCCTCAAATGTGTAAATGAGCCACATGGTAACGTTGCAGATAAGCAGAAAAGTGACAGCTTGACGAGCAGGCTTGCTGCGTTCTTGTTCGGGCAGATGGACACGGCGGCGGGACACGTCTGCGATGAATAATAGCTGCAGTACCACCTGAAAAATAATACACAAATTTCGAATACAAATTCAGAAGGACAACAAAAAAACATTGTGCTGTATCAAAAGGTTACCTGGAGTACGCTCAAACAGCCAGTGATCATTACGAGCAAGTTTGGTTCATGTGTGAAGGCGCCCATTCCGCCAGCAATGACGCTAAACACGGCGTACACGAAGAGTCCAAATGCAGATACACGAAGCAGGATGTCGTTCAGGTCAGATTGTTCCTCGGAGCGGAATTTCAACGATTGCACCCTGTGAAGAGGCTCGGTATAGGAGGGGAGAGAAGAGCTCCATTTCATCACACGACCACTGATATTTACAAAGGAACCAAAAATGGTAAATAAATAAAATGAAGAGGGAAATAAATAGAAAGATGTTGCAACACGGTTACACCAGTTAAAATTGGAGCAATACACGGATGTCATGGAAATTAAGGATAATATGGATAATCAAATGGATGCGGACAAGGGGAAAAATAAAAGTAATGTTAAAAAACAAAAAAAAATATAGAACTTAAAATGCCATTCACACAGCAAAAAGCAAACAATATAATATATTTATATGAGCAAGGGCAGAACAGACTAGTGGGTTAAAAAACGATTAAAGACTTACCGTATAAATCCAATCAAAATCGCAAATATAGACAGAACCATCAGCGCGCAATGGGACACATCAGCCAAATAAATCGAGAGACGCTTCAACTCTTGGTGTCTTATCAGAACGAAGAATAGGATCAGGCAGATCAGGGAGGCGACCAGCAGCAGTAGTCCACAGAAGAGTCCCTTGGACGCACCGGCGCAGTCGACGCGGTTGCCACGCTGTGCTGCCGCAAGCGCCGCCGCCCTGCGGGACAGAACAGCCTCCAGACGTCTTTCCAGATCTTCGTCGTTGGCCACGCTGCAACCAAACGCGTGTGCTCCCGTCAGTCTCGGTCGCGACGCTATTAATGCTATCTCTACACTATTATCATGCGTTAATGAGACTATATTTATTATAGTGGATATTATAAAGTGATAGAACATGAATGTTATAATTAGTAAAGTATCTAAACACTATAAGTGGTTGCTGTAAACGAAAAATAATAAGGTGCAACTTTAATCTCACTATGAAAAAAGTAAGTAATATTTACCTCGGATAGCGGCCAATATGCTTCCACATGACGTAGATGACGGCAGCCCCGATGAGAGAGTACTCAATGATGAACGGATACAGATAAGGTGCCGAGTCAGTAACGATAGTGCCCATAATTGGATTCCTACCGCACACGGTTGTATTATCTATATTGGCAATCAGAGCAGCCGGATTCATGTTGTCGAATGACTCGAAGTACTCGGTAGAGTTGTTCACTGAAAAATAAATAATTTTATTGAGTGCCTTCGATTAATTTCACTGGAATTAAGGTAACTAGTACTAAGGTATAACTATCTACCTAATAATTATATTAAAATTATACAAAACTGTAACTTAACTTACAATCATGCACTATAGCTATAATAAATTAATACAATCATACCTCGAGCATTTAATATGCTCTATAATAAGGGAAAAATAAACTTAAAGTACGTCAGGCAATCCGCAAATAAAATGTGCAACGGCGGGATACAAAACGTGAAGATCCAATGCGACACTCTAATGACAAACCTGCCGAATGAGGTGGTTCATCTACACGATATGTTTCAACACTATTGCCCCATTCATCTTTGTCCGTTACGAAAGATCCCGATGTTGTGCTTGATGACATAGTAGCTATAGCGTTTAGGATCGGTTTGACAGTCGACGTGCGAAGCCATTGGAATACTTCCAACATGGCTGTTTGGGTTTGGGTCACTTTGTCAGATTCCGTAGGTACGAAAGAGGTGGTAGTGAAAGGGTTATCGTTCGGCCAATCATTACCATCACGACCGTATCCCATCCCATTGCTATACCCTACAGTGCTCTTTATAGTGTCGATTACTTTTTGTTTAGGAATAAAACCCACGTTATGATACGGTGATTGAGTGGTTGCTGAAAAAGTTAGTTTTAACTTATTTTAATAAACATTAACATGCACATTTTGAGGACAATGACACATAGGTGACATTATTAGTATGTTAGTAACAGATATGTTAATTATGTACTGACTTGTGGTTGATGCAGTGGTGGAAACTTCTTTAATGGTATTGAAAATATTGGTCAGTTGTTCGGCAGGGGTTTTAGCGGTAGGCATTACTGTAGCTGCAATCGTGGTAGCGGCTGTAGATGCAGCACCAAACACTTTACCGGAATGCCTCAAGGTGTGCTTACGGATGACTTCTGGGGAAAGTATACCACCTACAAATGAATTTACTGCTACTAAACACTTACACATTACAATAAAGAAAGCGTTATAGAACATTCAAATATCGATAAAGTGGGTTTATTTATCACACACAAGCAACCTGACTGACTACTGTGCTGTTTAATAGTGCAAGTTGCGGAAACACAAAGTCCTTACTTCCGAGTATGCCTTCTCCGGGAAGTCCCTGGGGATTCCTCACGTGGTAATCTGTGATTTCTTTTAGAGACTCCAGCACCAATGTTCGAATCCATACACAAATGTTTGTGGCAACGACATGCATCAAACCAAAACGAGCAATCACTTTGAACCGATGGATGTTTAACTAAAAAAAATTTGCAGAGTAAGTTACATATGACCATTACCGAAACAAAATATACGTATTATGGAATAGATAATGTACCCGTGAATTCATGAATATAAAGTACATCTGCATGAAAGTGAAAACCATTTGCAGTACTGGATTGATTCCTTTCAATATCAGATAGCATGGTGAATCCAGAGGGAGCTCAAAGAATGTTCCAAACTCCAAGCCGTTGTAAATCATTGTACCGAGGCCAAATGCTGTAAAAATAAAACAATTGTTAAAAACAGTATAAAAAGTTACACAAATTATGTAACAAAAAGTTATGTTTTAAATCTTCATTACCAATAGCACCAATCCTTAAGAAGAAGCTGCCATGACTATGATCATTCTGTGAGGTCTTGCGTCTCCGCATCGGTCTTGCTACAGGTCCAGTCTCAATTTCCACGATGTCTTGTTGCTGTATTAAAGAAAAAAAAATTGAGGATACGAATCAAGCCAGATAATAAATGCATATTTTTGTCATTTACAATCGACCGTCATAATGTTTCAATCAAATCATATTTCAAGTAACTCCAAATTAGCATATTATGCACATTAGTAATACTACAACTGTTGTGAAATAGTTATGAATGTTAAATAGTTTTTTCATATCGTCACGAGATGCAAATATTTTATATAATCGTGTCAAGCCCTATTTTGTTTTGTATATAAATGTGAGTTTTACGCCTAGAACGAAAAAGCAAAATTGTACAATAGCATATAATAACAGAAGCACTATTGCAACAAACGAACTACAACAGCACATCCAAAAGCACTCCGCAATGATTATAATACACAAGTTTTCAAGCAGGATGCGGTAATGTACCTCACCTGATCAGACGCATACAATTGCGCCATTTGCAATTGCAATTGCTGTTGACGAACTTTATCACGCATCTTACGTGGATACACCTCCTGCCCAAATGATATGGAAAAAACAAAAAAGTAGGCAGCGTAAACAAAAAGGTATCATGCGGCCTGTTACATCCTGACGAAGCTTTACAGTAAAACGATGGTTTATGCGAACAGCTAAAATAAATAACACTTGCGAACGTGTGCGTATAATAACAAAAGTTAAATTAATTTACATAAATTAATATTAAAACAAATATGTGTTTTTTAATACAGTACGACACGCGTAAGCGACAATAGAATGTGTAAAAGTGTTAAGTACAAAATAAATGGATGTGCTGTGTATTAACAACAGGGGTCTTTCACTCACCTGAAATTGACTTTGCTTCTTAGATTCTTTGGTAGCTTTATCTTTGCCGGCATCTTTTTCCTTGTCCTTATCCTTCTTCCCATCTTTCTTATCTTTCTTGCCATCTTTACCCTCTTTTCCATCTTTACCATCTTTCCCTTCCTTATCTTTGGTTTTCTTTTCCTTTTCTTTCTTGGGTTTCTTTTCCTTTGGTGGTGGCTTCGGTTTTGGAGGACTACCGCTGCAGCATGCACTTTCTATACAAAACATAAAATCTATTCATACACGAAACTATCCGTTTTTATGATACCTTAAATTGGCTATATAACATGCACATACCTTGAAGGAGGAAGCAGAAGACGTACAGCAAGAACAATATACTCATGCCGTACAGGTACGTGAAGAATCCTTCGTAGTAGTAGAGGGGAAGGTTGTGGGTGATGACATCGCTGATGACGTAAGCGATGCACACCACCACCAAGAGCTTCGCATAGATGAAACTTGAAATGATGAACAGCGATGTTCTGAAATAAATAAAAATATTGTATTTAAGCCCCTGAGAATCGCATCAATATTTTCAAAAGTGGTTTTTATTTTGTTTCTAAAACTGCTCTTTCAAGTATCAGAATATACCGCAGACTAGCAAGAATAAAAATACAGCTAGCGCGCCGTGATGCCCTGTGATTTCCTGCACAGCTTAATGCGAAATAATACCCATTCGGTCAAATTGAGAGATTAGATAATAAATTTATTTACACTTCCAGTTAATATGGATCCTTATATATTTAGTTTGATTATATTATATAAGGTACAAGATTATAATAAAAACTGATCTTAATTTTCTTTCTGCACAACACAAAATTTTAGTTCGGAGAGTTTTATATTATTTATGTATCTATCTATATACATATAGATATGTACATGTACATACATAGTCAGTTAGATTGTTAGCTTATAAGCTACTTAACATAATTTTGTTTACTTCACTACAGGAGTTTCTAGAATAGGTACTCTTTGTACCTAAGTAACATAGTTTATTGTAGGAAATGATACAAATATTAGATAGAACAAAATTAAATGCGGTTTATTGCCAAGAAAGTATTACAATGAAATATGACATTGACGCACGATGTGCTTAGAAAATCGACCAACGTTTTCTTTTTAATTAGCCAAAGGGCGTTGTTTACATAGTTCCAATATCCTCTCTTAAACATAAGCCCATCTTGGCTGAACAATAAGCCAGCTTGGAGTATGTCGTTGCTTTCGTGAGAGCATCTGCAACCATCATATCAGTCTGTACATAGCGAACTTCAATCGTCCCTCCAAGTACCTACTTTGTCACGTTTATGTACCAATGTTCGTTATGAAATACATATAAAACGGTATATCTCGGTTTGAAATATATGCCGGTTTACTTAAGGGCCACCCACCCTTAAGTACTTAAATCAATGTTAATTTTTCTTACATATAGTAATTATGTAACAGAATATACTTAATAATTAAAGACACTAAATAGAAATCAACATGATACAAAATTAATAAAAATAAAATGACAAGAGGGCGTGTTTATTGAAATACCACGGACGGAAGGAAATATCCTTTATATTGCTAGTGTAGGTCATACATAGTAAACTATACTTAAATTGAATAATAAATAATAATAATAATAAAACTAATTTTAAAATAATTTTAGTTGGTATATACTAGACATACTTCTTCGATGGCTTCGGTTGGACGCATTTAAGCTCCATCTCTTTGTTCGCCGTGTTATGTTTCTCAGCGATTGCGATGTCGCTGCCTTGCTGCCGATGCTGCCCCACCGGCAGAGTCGCCATGTTGTCCACCGCCTCTAAGTCCACCGTCGCCACCTTTACTTCAGCCTCGGTGGGCTGGTGCTTATCTTTCCCCATCACTAACACTTCACTTACAAGGACGTGGGCACAAAGGAAATTTACGAGGTGCCCATAGTGAGGTGCTCAGGGTTAAGGGTGAAGGTGAGGGCAGGGCCGCGGACCGTGAGGAGCTCTTTCAAGGCAAAAGGCTCCGGAAGTGCGAAGGTGCGGCGTCGAGACCGTGCCTCCGGCTCGAGTGGGCTAAGAGTTGCGCAGTACTGGATGCTGCGCGCCGAAATAGGGGCGGCACGGACCCTCCCGCGGCGGCACCCCATTCCATTTAAATTGCACTCCGGAATTGCGAGAGGGTCGTAATTTTTGTATAGTATTGCGATTATGCTAGTTATGGGAGAGGGTGCTGCAAATACACCATGGACCCCTTTTGTTTTTTGGTGAGAAAGACAACGCAGATTTTATTAAGCCTCGTATTTTAAAAATACATTTTGATATATTATCGTCTCATTTACTAGAAATAAATGGCTACTAACCTTTAATAATTTTTAGTAACTTTTAATAACTATTTAATCATTTCATATTTTCGTAACAAAGGTTCACAATTTGGACAACCCTAGCGAATTGGCGTCAGGCGGTCGATATAGAGGCGCGTCTCTCCCGGAGAGCTTTGGGAGGCTGCGCGAGCGACCCACTGACCCGGCCCGAGTCCTCCGACCTCACCCACCGAAACGGGCTCCTGTACCAACTAACTACGCATTATAGTGACAACCTTACAATGCACATGCAAGAACACGGATGAGACGCAATATCCATATAAAAGGGAGTCAGCTTAGAATAGTTGAAAGGAGTGAAAGAGTTGAAAGGCGCGCCCGCTTTTGTGGATCCCCACTTCAAGCATCATAAGTTCAGTGAACTTTTAACTACTTTGTTATGTAGTAGTAGAAGTCACTATATAATAGTTTAGTAGAAGTGTTATCGGACGCCGAACCGAAGGCCATGGGTTCATAATGTGGTAAGCCTGGTAATGCCAGATTTCCTTTATGAAATAATATTATCCATCCTTTTCTTGTTCATCCTTCTTTAGTGTATTTTCCATCAACATATTAGGACAATGACATAATTTATAAGGCTATGACTTGAAATTCATTTACTGCAAATCGACAATTTGGACTTTAAAACGCTATTTTCCTTTGTCCATACCACAATATTTTGACAACATCAATGTAAGATTCCATTTTTAGGGCATGAGCTCATAACATACAGTACTAAATATACTAGTATGTATGTGTAACTAAAGTAATTAAAATGCAGACATTGCAATGTCCCACGTCTTGAGACATAATTAGTGATGACCTGGTACCAGCACGTTAAAATCGTCACGTGCATTCTAATCAGACGCATCATTACGCCATATCCAGTTTTAGCATAATACTAACTGCCCTCCTTACAAGTAAGAGATTAACGGACAATATCTCGGCTCCTTTGTTTAAAAATCCCTTTGTAAATGCTCACGAGCGAGCTTTGTAGAACAATCTTGACCCCTTTCTTTACAAAGGTAAGTTAAAGTCTTCTACATTTTGGGAATGTCATTTCATGCCGGTATGCCATAATATTGTAGCATCACTTCTGAATAAAACTATCACGATAATACTACGATATTTAACTACTTTTGGATTAAAAAGACGTAGAAACGTTCAGCAAAATGTAGCTTTGTACTTTACCTAAGTGGGTACTTACTTACTTATAACCAAAAAGCTATTTTGGAAGATATTTAATAGGATGATTTATTAGTGCGTATTGTAACACTCATAAATTTGTTTGTCGCGTCACCGCCAATAAAATGCGCGTCGACTTATCAATGACATAATGTCTATAAGAATCCAACCTTGGTGATGTAGGTTATTATTGCATACAATGCACACTTACAAGATGTTATGGATGGCTGGTTCCAACCAACTCATATTGGAACGTTGAAAATAATTGGTTTTAGTCTTATGGCAATCTATTTTAGTACGACATGTCTGTACATGTTCCTTTTTTAAACTCATTGTTGTAATTTTTATTTTCAGTCTTGCGTTACATTGTGGTATATATTAGTGGTATATTATTTAATATTTATTAGTTAGGCTACAGAACCAACGAACGGGCCGAAATTATTGAAGCATATATTCTAGATGTTTCCTAATAATAAATAAAATACTCAATGCTAACATGCTTTCGGTAAAATTAAACATTATAGAACTCATATCGGGTAAAGTTCAGTAGCTGAACACGAGCAATTTTCTTTCATCATTATGGCTACGTGCTTTTCTATACTGTAACGGACGAACGCCTTCCTGACTACACTCTAATGCGTACCTAACCATATTATGAGGTTGCTAAGGAACTTTAAACCTTATTGTAAGCCAATAAGATTTATATTATACAATTGGTTAACGCACGTGACTTCATATAGATCCCTATGGGTAAGTATATCCCGTCCATTTAATCGATTGTCCATCCATGGATGTGCTTTGATTACAGCTTCCTTCCTTTTATTTATTTTTAAATTGTTCGTTGTATCCTTTGTCCAGTGACCTAAATAGGATTTAAATAGGATACAATCAATAGTACTTACTTTGTTATAATGCAGTGGGAAAGTTTTCTTATATGATGACTTTCGACATTTATTAACTAGGAACCTACCTATGAAAACTCGTAACGCAGTGTAACCTCAAACAAAAACCGATACAAATTCAATAGTTTTGTTTCCCTCAGTTTGATTTATTAGAAGATCGAATCATAAATTATTCAATGACGGACCTCAAACGAAGATAAAATTCACGTATATACCTCCTGCATTTATTCATGAAACCTTGGCGCCTACATGGCGGAATTATCTATGAGTCTAGAATAAATGTAGACTAGACACACGACGTGTGTCTACATTATCTCTGTTTTCAAATTGTGAAATATACGAAATCCACAAACACTTGGAATGTTTTTTTTTATACTATTTTGACAAACCAAAATAAAATCCGTGAAAACAGGCATTTGACTGATGTGGAATTTCATATTCACTTTACAATATTGTATAGGTATACCTACCTACTAATTATAAAAAAATACTTGTTAATATTGCGCATTTAATCCCTCAAACTTCACATTTTATTTACTGCGTGTATGACGATTTTAATCCTCCTTATTTTATTTCTAGACTATCGTTAAATGCGACTATAAAGTAGAGCGATGGCCACGTGCTCAAAACATCTTGCACTGAGTAGCTAATAAAGTCCTTTTGATATGATATAATTTAGTATTGAGATTGAACACTTTGGCTATGGTAAATCTCAGCTACAAATCGAGCCGAAAGAAGAATTAGGTTGTTGCAGAGTGTATAATTCTAGGAGCAGATGCTGATGATAATGACAATGACAACTTACTTGGCATTCTTAGGTGCGGTATCAGGTGGACAGCACGTCCGATACCGTATGATAGCATCAGTAGGTGTGAGAGCTTCGGTCTCCTCCGCCGGCGCTTCGCACTCGTCCGTGACGAGCGGCGCGCGCGCCGGCGAAGTGTGAGACCCGTACCCGTCGGAATTCAGCTGGAATGACGGCAACGATTAAAAATTAATTTAGTAGGCGATGATAGATAAGGCCGTGGTCTCGATGGCTTTTGGCGATGGAAAACATCATAAAGAAACAATTGGTTGGCTTACTACCTTCATATTAGAAGTCTGCCTCTAAAGAGTCAGTTCTCATATACGCCTTGCGTGCCACATCATCTCTTTCTGTGATGGTTATGCGGTCAAAATAAGTATACAAAATACATAAACAATTAATTAATAATGTATTGAATAAAATAAACATTTATTGAACACACAGGTATTGAAAAGGTACAAAGATGGATTAAAAGCTACAACTAGCTACAACTATAAATTGCTTATCGCTTTTATATAGTTACTTATGAATGATATTTATGTATTCAATGGTATGAAAACTAATGTGACGTAACAAGAACAGCAAAAACATCTAGAAGGTTATAAAAATTATAGAATATTAACAGAATCTGAGAAACAGCTACTATTTCTAAACACAGAGGCGTTCTAAAATAATACAGAATAAATTTAAAGCACAACTAAAATATGCATCTAAAATGTTATGAAATCCTGAATTGAACAATCATGATTCATTTGCACATACACTAATTGGTGGTATGTGCCTGCTGTGCTTGCATATATTTTGTTCTAAGAATAAAAACAAAGTTTTGATTATGTATTGGAACAATTGATTGACTGTTCTTTGCAAAATTACATCACAAATTGATTCGACGAATTCGATCATTGAATTATTTACTGCCAACATTTTTATAATTTAAGGTTTCATCGAATAAATATGAGTAAGATGAAGTTACAACACGTTTTGATAAATATTTAAAAACATATATGAAGGCATTTTCTACGTCAGATTTAAATTCCCCCTAAGTTTAAGTCTTAGATTCTAATATATTACCAATCTAACGTACTGAACTATTATTTTGATAGCTAAGGTACGAGGTAAGATTACCCTTGTTAAGTCTAATTAGGATTAGACTTAACAAGGGTAAGACATCACACGGTAACAATCCATATAGGGACACAGTGTTCAATTCAGTTGTAGATGATAATGATGATGAAGCTCACTTTGACGATGGTGCCGACCTGGGTGTCCTGCACGTGTTCGAGCGAGCGGTCGCGCTGTGCGCACGCGTCGCGCTGCTCGATCCCTTCCACTGGCGCGCCCAGCAGTCGCTCCTTCATCTCGTGGATGTAGGGGCAACGCTGCATCGCGATGTAGAACTCGCGAACGCGCACCTGGATGAAATGGTGGAAAGAAACGGCTAATTAGAAATGATAATAATAGTTTCGATTGATGGTTTAAATGATCCAAAAGTGCCAACAAACAGGCAGATTGTACACCTGATTGGATGTGACCCCAGCTTAAGTAATATCAGGACCATTGAAATTGTATTTCTGAGTTGAAAGCTATATACAGTGCCATTGTTTTTACTATTTAGATTTTATTTGACCCTATACCTACACTACATCATCAAAATGTCTAATCCCCAAGGCTGCGGAAACCAAAGTTCATAGGCATTGTAATCTCTTGAGTATAACATTATGGTTATGACACCTAAAACCAAATGATAATCGATATGCATTATGAATTACGTCTCATTATGGAAGTGTGGTCACGCTTAGAATACATAATTATTGCGTAAGTTGACATTGACTGCTTTAGTATTCAATCAATGCAAGTGTTTGATGCGATATGACGTCACAACTTTTAATAATACATAGACACCTACACAGTTATCTGATATATAAGTTTAGGAGTATTGAGTTAAGTCCATATCTACCATGTACCCAATCATTAAGGGTTAGTTTTCCTTTGAAGGACTGAAGGTTTTTCTTAAGAATGCTATGTACGCCAAATGAGATTCTCTTACTTCCCACAATATGTTCCCTGACCTACTTTATTAAACGGCTTGGCTACATATTAAACGTGTGGCATTTCATTTTGGGACAATAAGATGGGGCCCGACAGTACTGGGCTTTGTTAACTGACAACTGACTGGCATTTCCATTCGTCAATGTTTGCGGTTGCTTCTGATTGTAATTTCACTGTGATAACAATAAGCACTTATTATTATGCAAGTTACTGTACATACGGGCAGGTAGACTTACTTCCTGAATGACCTAATTACCGAATACGCAGAAATGAGGTATATAAAATAATCATAACTGTATGCGTTCAAATTATTGCGATCACAATAATGTGTTACCTAGATTTTGTTTTTTTTACCTATTAATAGTCTAGCGGGTGTTCTTAAAGACTATAAACAGCGACTAACCTACTCTACTTCTAACCACAACACACTGCATTATGGGAATTAATTCAGCTTTTGCGGACGTCGCAGAAAGCAGACTGAATGCCAGAACGTTTTTTGTCGAGTGAAACGCTTTTATTATATGTGGGGAAAATACTGGTACAATCTCGTCCGCTTCTATGTGGGTGGTACAGTACAAGACACTCGCCTGACCATAACTGGAACATGCAGGCCCTAGGACAAATGTATTAAGAGTAAAAATAGTAAAAAAAAAAAACCCGTCGTGCCTACTCTCTTGGTGAATGAAAGAGATAAGTGTGATAGTGGGTAAATAAAACTTTTACATTATGCAACAACTGGAAATTATACAGAATAATATACTGGTGTTGATTTAAAGTTAAGTGGCTACGAAAACAAAATATCCTATGTCATGTCGACGTACACTATGGGCCACTTGATGGTACCTACCTATGTAGTCATCGCTACCAATAGAAATTTGCGACATCAGGTGCATTACTAATACGTATATGAAGTCATGATCATCATTATTTTCAATGTAATAAATATATAGGTACTATACTTATTTAAAAAGTCTACCAATAAAAATCAATGTTACCTATCTGACAATCCCGGAATACAAATTCGTTACTAAGCTTTCAAACAAACGAAATTTCCCACGAAAACAAACATCATACAAACTTAACGACTTAATGATTCTAAAAGCGAGTGACTTCCTGAATCGTAATACTACATAACATGTTGATACGCGTACAGGGGACAAAGACAATCGATGCAGTTGAAGCGGGCCACTAGGTCACCGGACTTAGCCTACAAAATGAAACATAACACTGTATTTGCAGTAACATATAATGGTCTAATTCCAACTATCTCACATCAAGGCTGTTTGGAACTTGATCTTGCCTCGTTGAACTAATGACCGTCCTAAATATAACAAATAACTAACAAAACCTAATTGAGCGTATATCTTTAAAGAAGGCGCGACATTCGTTTGATGAAGACAGATATTAGCACAAAAACATAAATACAATACAGTTGATTCGGTTAGCGTTAAGAAGCGTGTGATTCTTTCCTTTTAGTGTCTTGGTGTCCTTAAATGGATGTAGTTAAATCTTTTAGATTACCAGATCAACATTTAGATTGTTACGAATATTTTGGGACCACAAATTTAATAGCCTAATCGGCCCATCCGTTTACTAGTTTTGATCTTAGCAACACGCTTAGCCATTCATATTTATTCATATAGGTAGATAGATAAAAAGGTCGATCACTTCCACAAACATAAAACCATTAGCTTCTCAACACCCGTTGGCGAGAGTGAGGACACATAAAAGTAAGCACTCCTAGCTAGTATCACCTGAGCACTTGAGACGGTGCTCTTTGTTAGTGTCTCTTGCATGCTTGCCTCAAGTGCGCACGTGTTGGTGCCTTAACGATTCACACGCTGCTTTGTTATTTATTACAACTACTGGTTTATCTTTAAGCGCTTCTTTTAAGTGCACTGCATTAAGAAGTCATTAGGAAAGATCTCGCAAGTTAATCATTTAGGACAATCTTTTCAGCTTACGGAGACGAAAATGTTCATAGTTTACTGGTTATTAATGCCTCTTTACAATAAATGCAGACATTAAAACATTATATAGGGATTGAAAGCCGATGAAGGTTGTAAAACAATTTTAGATTTATAGTGATGTACGCAAACCTCTCATGAAATATTTTTAATTTTTACGGTGGAAAAAGTAGGTCAAACGTAGGGAACTGTTTAATGAAGCCATATAGTTAACCGCATTGTTAACATTTAGGGAGAGCCGCGTGGACTCCGCTCGCTTGCTTACTGGGTGTATACAACGTAAGCAAGAAGTCATAAAAAAAATTACAATAATATTATCAACTATATTTTATTTAACAAAGGTCTAATAGTATCTCTAAAACCAGTACAATTCTTATTTAAAGGTTGGTTATACCAAATTAAGCAAGCTCAAATATTTTGCAAGTGTTTTCGCAAATACCATAATCTCCGAAGAATTATTTAAATTGTAGGCAAAGTTATACAGACTGTAACAAAATAACATATAAAGTGTAGCAGGTAACTTAATATATTTACTTCACATATTCTACTGTATCCAGACGTTCTACTTACAAGTCATGAAACTGTTATAAGTTCTGTCACACCTGCGAATAACACGGAATACAAAACGGAAACTAGATGTAGGTTTCGAGCATGTTTCGAGTGTGTTGCAAGACACTTCAGTTTCCAGTTCATATGTGAGGCAATTATAAAGCTCTATTGAATTGTATTCAATGTGGTACTTCAATTTACTTCAGCATCTTGTATAAGATAACGAAATTGGAGTTAAGATAATAACAGGGTTGATGAAAGGAGGTGGAACATTATTTATGAATTTAGAATGCAAACTATTGCTGCTATTTACTATATTGTATACAATACATACTGGGGTCACGCCCCTGTTTTACACGGATGTAACTTACTGATAAAGATATACTATAAGTAAAAACTGTTCCTAAATCCATTGATGGAAACGTCGAAGTTAGTCTTAATATCGCCCCGTTATATTACATGAAATATTTTTATATGCTGCTTAGCCACGATATATAGATCATGTATCAAAATCTGATGCGTTGCTAAGCAGAAAAACTTAAACAGGTTAAGGCAGATAGCGGCATTGATGTATACTATTTTATGTCATAAGTTAACTCATATTATTTCACTAGTAATTTACATTGCATTTAACCGAACTCAAACAAAGCAGGTGGCCAATCAAAAACACGCTAGCCTTTGGCACAGAATCAACAGAGGGTGTGGAACTCAAACGAGGCAGTCGGATGGAAACAACTAAAGTAATTAACTTTATAGAGACACAAAATGTAAAAAGCCTTTTTGCAACTGACAGCGATAAAATCAAAATGAGATTTGTCCTGATCGGTCCGATCCCGTTTTGAATGGACAGTCGGTGTCTCAATGCGACGGACGAGGGTACACATCGTGCTGTTTGCACTATATATTGAAAAAAATTAAAATTTGAAGATTCCGCCTCGGGGTTTTACTCCCGTAGTTCCTGTAGGAATACGAGGTTAAAATATAGCCTATGTTATTCTCTGATAATCCCCCGTTAGTGAATTCTATAATTTTGAGTAGGTACATAATACACATTCATACAATGTCTCTAGGTGAAAATCGAAACTACGATAATCTGTGTCCATTTGGGGATGCAAAACCAACCGGCACGCCATAAGTAGTACTTAGGTACTTCAAAATGATCATTAGGTTTAATAACAATGTATCGAGAAAAAGGCGTATATGTTAGAAAGAATATTAAGTTGACGCTAGTTGATAATACTCTATTCCACCTATAAAAACACAAGTAGGTATATAAAAGTATATTATGCGTAGCCATGTTTGTTGTTTTGGATTACACGCCCCTCCTGCCAGGAACTAATTATTCGACTGGTTTTGATAAGGCGGATTGATCAAACGGTAATATCCGTCACATACTGCTGGCCGTATAGGCAATTTCAAAATCAAAAGCCCCTTTATTAGGCGAAGGTATTTTATAGTCGGTATAGGTACGTGTCCTACCAATAATATAAATGCGAATGTTTATATGGATGATTGAATGTTTGATACTCCATTACGCTACAATAGCTGATAGGATTTAGACGAAACTTCGTACACAGATAGATAATATTCTAAATGAACACTTAGGTATGTTTTTATCCCTGTAGTATTGAAGATCTTTCGGGTGGACGGGTGTAACCGCGGGGTGTATGCGAGTCCAATATAATAATATAGAGCGATCGCAAATACCAATAAGAGTCAATAAAATGAAGGAAGTACTCCAATAAGATTATGGCAGTGGTACCGCTATAGCTTTTACAAGATACAATAAGCTAAGACAGGCGAGCAATTGGCATAGGTACACCCGACCGATAATACAATTTACGTGGTATTGTGCCGAACTACCGATGGATCGAAGCCTGGAGCATTTGCATAATAACAAGATCCAGTGTACCATAATTTGTGTGCGCGATCACGAATCTACATAATGGCCAGGGATAATAATTTGAAACACAACACACTGGATTTTATGTGCTTAGTTTGCTTTTATAAGATCCTAGCTTCCACCCCTCAATTTTACACCCGGGGGATCTTCTACTTTCCCAGGATAAAAATAGCCTACCTATGTGGTATTTCGGAAAATTCTCTAACATTTCTCATATTACTCGGATTCATCGCATGTTTTCCAAAGGTCTAATTAATCCGAGGCTCCATTTATGAAATTACATTAAGGTTATCTTGCTTTTAGCAGTAGTTTGCGTCCGATTAGGTAAATATTTACTAAAGAAAGATAAGTTGAAACCTAAAATAAATAAGAATCAACAGGTCTTTGTAGTCTATTAAATGGTTATCGATTTGAGAAATAGGTTCGAGCTCGGTTGAATCAAACAAAAGAACGAATAGTCTTGACTCCTATTGTGTCGTTCAATTCAGTGAGTGGACTACAGCAAAAGAATTGTCTAAGAAGCAACCCTTTCTGACATAGCTCAGCTCAAGTAAGGCGTTTACAAAAGGAAATATGGACAGAAAGAATGTGGCACAATGCGGCACGGAACACGCTATTTTTGGCATGCACAGAAAATTAAAGTCATGCATTAGGTAACATTTGTATGTAATATCATATTTTTTTACCATAAACAAATTGGTAAAAAAATAAGTAGGTACCTAGTTTTTTGGTATCGTGGGAATAACTTTCACAAGTATATTGTAAATAATTATATTTTAAATTTAATGTAAAGTCATAAAAATATGGGTAAGTATCATTTATTGTAACCAAATTTGTAATTTATCTAATTAGAAAACTTTTAGTTTAAAGGTTGGCAGATCAACGATAGGTAATTATCACCTATGGTTTATATACCTACAGATTTCTATGTTTCCATAACCAGTTAACTAACACACGCAAAATTATGTTCAAACAAAAATTATGTTCTAGAATAAAAAATCAATCGTACACAAGCACATGTTGCCCTACATTATAAATGTGGATTTGTGTCGACCCTATGTTTTACGTCCATCAAATAACGTTTGTTTATGATCAAACCCATTTTCGACTTCCTGACTATTAGGAGTGTTAACGTAAAGTTTCACACCCGCTTCTGGCCAATAAATTATTTAAAAATTATCTCTATGTCCGGTACAAATTTTTCAGTATCGTTCTATTTATAAAATGATCATTAATTCTTATATGTTACATGAATGTTTCATATCATAGAGCCGTAACTAGTTCCATCATAAGACCTACCAATTTAAACTTGTATGTTTAAATCTCAAATAAGAAATAAGAAATTAAGTTTTTTATTGACGCCTTTCATCTTTAATGAAGTTATCGTGTTTTACACCCCTAATGGTTTAAATATGGAACAAAAAGGCCGTGTTTTATCGCCTTGAAACCTGTAAAAATATCCTCCTGAAAGGTGATATGTCGTATATCTATAGATGGACACGGTGTTGCTCGCCAGCCTAACATTAAACGTACTACTTCAAAGGGCTGGGTGACTGTGGAACATAAATAGTCTTGGTAAAGCCCTGGGTAAATCTACCCTTTCATTTATACCTATTGTTAGTTAAATGTATCGATAAGCAAATTAAATGAGTAGTGGCGAGCTTTAATTTCGCAACGTTTTTATGAATATGATTAATGATAAACGCCAAGTTCTTTCGTAAGAAATATTTAATTTGTCAGTGGTAAAAATGTAGATTCAAAGAGATAGGTAAGTACCTGTCTTCAGTCCTATTAGGTACAAATAAATTAATTAATTATAAATAAATACAAAAAAATGGGTAGTTGAAGGATATTTCGACATTAATTAAGATTACTTTTAATTTTATACGTCAATTATAATAAGTATAAAAGAATATGTAAGTACTTATTGAAATATACTTATTTCAGACCTTTTTATCCGTGGGTGTTGCCTCAAAGCAAACGTTGGATTATCCAAAGCTTTCATTTCACCTGCCTGTTGCTCAACCTTTCATAACTGTGCTAAGGAATTATAAGCTTTAACAACAAGCCATGGAGTTCAAATTCGTAGAGCATACTCTTTCAATTGCAAGGTAAAAATAATAATTTTCCTTCAGGGCCTTCTATTAAAATTTTCAGGCACTTATTTCAACACTCTTTCGTTTTATAAGTGTTTTATTATTAAGGCTGGTTTGTCTTTATATAATAATGAAAAAAAGTGTGTTTTATATACATTCAGCTCTACATTATTTATTCATAAAAAGATACTGTACATTCCTCAAATTCTAAACATCTGCTGAAAAGCTTCGGATTATAAGTTTTTGTAAACAGACCGTATTTGATGGATAAATTATTTACAGCATAAAAGAAACACCATATGCAAAATGTATTCAACGAAAATCGTAAATAAGTAAACAAATACCTACATAAAAATTCTTGTAATAGTTTTTTAATGGTATCGGTAGGCGGCCTTTGCATTTAGTTAGAATCTAACCCATAATTAGGAATAGATATGATGATATCCAATATGATATAAAGCCATTCCATTTATGCTTATTTTTAGACACAAAGCATTTTATTGACCTACTTTTAAATCAGTATAAGAGAACCAGTTATAAAAAATTTCCTTCACGCCTCAGGCCTGCATTGGTGGAAATTACGCTCATTACAGACAGTACGGCTTGGCGCCTGATGTTAATTTTCCGGTAGCTAATCACCAGTTTTTATGCTTAGAATGAACTGAAACTCTATAATTATAAGTTAACGGTGTTTTTGTGATTATACAGATGGGTTCTCCATTACTGACTATTAATAAATACTATTTGAAAATGGAATGGACTGATCATAGAGATACATCAGTGATATATTGACTGTATTGGCGGTAGTAAATAGATATAGAATAGAAATAGGCTATATAAGTAGAGTTATTATGACGTAAACACGTCATTAGAAAATGTAGATATTTATTAAAGCTCCCGAAATACATTAGCTTGTTTGTATGAAATGAAACAATACCTAATGTACAAATTTTCCTTTGCCCAATAATTTCCACAAGAGCGATTCTAATTCACTTGAAGGAAGGGCCGCGATGACCTCAGAGTCCAAGTGACGTCATTCTTTGAGATTTAGGGGAGCTTCGAGCAAAAAATACTTTTTTAATACCGTTCTAGAAGGAACGCTAAGAACTTTAGTAATCTAATGTTTGCTATAAACTATTCAAGCGTAGAAGAATCGGGCGAGGATTTTTGCTAATAAGTTTGGAAACGCTTTTCTCTATTTCATAATGGTTTTAATGTAATATAATGCTATATATTTTTTACAGTTTTAGAAACCGTCAATGCTCACTAATGTTTCCGCAAATAATGTACTCGTATGTAGGTCTGTGTAAATACATTTGGTATGTATTTTTCAATTTATCACATCGCGTGTATCTTGATTTCATTACAGTAAATGGTGGTGAATTAATGAATGCCTACTATACCATTTACGAAGCATTTAAACTTTAATATTACAGAATTAATGCGATTTAAAAACTCGTGAACATTCCTTATTTTGTTAACATTTGATAAAGAAAATATATATAAGAACTTTAATGGTAATTTCATAACTGAATAAGTGAATAAACATTGATAAAATTTGATATGTACCAACAGATTTTTATGTGACGATCCCCAGCACTTTAAAGAATAAGTTGCTTGTAGGCCATATTTTAATTACGAGTATAATATATTCCTAGCTACTTATTTAAAATAATTTTCAATAATTAGAGTTAACCATTTGTATGATTTCCTCTATTTTCGTTGTATGAATACACATGAAACTAAAATACATATTTTTGAAGATTTCTAGAAATTTGTGGATATCTAAACAGTAAGTAACTACCATCAGTAATTTACTTGGTAAACAATGGTCAAAGGCTTTTAAAGGTAAATTTTTCACATTACCTACTTTGCTCTGGGAACGGATGTGTCTTTATTAAAACAAATTGACAAACATTCATAATATTTGCATGCGAACAACATGTCATTAATCATAAAAAGAATAATTATCTCTGTATCTATCTGCATGGTCTCTCATGCATTTAATTTTTCTGTAATTAATTAATATTTCTCATGAACAAATCTTGTGTCTCTAATCGATGCTATGATCTCATCGATTCGTAAAGTTTCTACCATTGAAACATCTATTATTTCTGTAGCATGACATATCCCTTGGCGTGATTTTGTGTACGCACAGTTTATATCCCCAGAAAACATATTACCGCAACCTAATTTCAATTTAAGACGCAATATGTGGGTCACTGTTTTCTCATCACGTGGATGCTAGGCGGGCTGCCTTCATTACCCATTATTCGCAATATTCTTTTATTATCCAAGTGTTTTTGAAGAATTGCAAATTATTTTTTAAAGCTTGTAGCTTTAACTATCTATTTAGATCTTTAATGTAAATTAGGTTTGTGTCATTGTTTCCCATTAGGTAAATAAGAAATAAGTTTATAAAATAATGGCTGGAAGGTATCTACTTATCTATTAGTTAAATCGTATTAGCTTCATTTTTTTTACTAGAATACTTTTTGACCTGATATAACGTTATCTTATCTTATTCAATTTATTAGGAAGTCGTCGAAAAACAACAACCAGCTACCCTTTAGAATTTAATCTGTGCCTGTTAACATTACCAATTTAACTTAGCAGTTACGTTTGACATTTGTGGCGCACGAGGAAATTACAACCGAACGCAGCTAGTTTGGCAGATGTCACCACATTCGGGGAAAGGATTCTAGGCTATGGTGCCCTCGCTTTTGGGTGGTTTTTTGAATGCACTACAGAGGGGTCACCAACCTTTTGACACTGAATTTCAGTCACGGTGGCAGTGTTGCCGTCAGCGGTCGATTCAGAGAACGTAACGCCGCGTCGAGCGCGGCTCGTGTCGCCGGCGTGCGCCAGGGCGCAGGCGTCGCGTGGCGTCGCGTGCTTCGGCGCGCGGCCGGTCGCACTCGCGGCCTGAGACTGCCGAGCCGAGCGATTCGCGCGTTTTCCCTCCGCGCTTTCCCAGTAGCGGCCTAGCGGCGTGCGCACATCAAGCCTGCATTGTTCTGCAAATAGCGAGCAGCCGACGCGAGGGCTGGGCTGCTATTCAACCGAGATGAGCGCGCGCCTTTCAGCGGTCGCGATACATACACTGGACTGTTACCGGTCGCGGTCGCACTACACTCGACTCGAGATGAGCGCGGACAACTTCGCTTCACTTCACAAAAAAAGCAGTTTAGCCTCGCTCGTTACACAATCCCAGGTTTAACTACGGGCAACTACGGGGATTGTTGCGCTGAATATTGAAACAGAGACTTTTTTTGCTCGATGTTGTTATTAAATTACTTTTCCATCGTTGACATGCTTTCCTTTCAGTTTGCTGAATAAAAAATATTCGTAGATACTGACAATTACCTATCAGCAACTATTGTTTCATGTCGTTTAAGATTGAACCTACGCTAATCCAAAACCAGGAAACGTGTGTCAATTATGACATTTCACAAAAAGTACCCAGTCAACATTACTTGGTTATTTCAAGAACGCGAAAAGGTACAGTCAGAAGCTGCCACGCCACGTATAAACAATAAACACGCTACTGTCGACATCACAAATGTCGATCAACCGCAAACAATCGACTTTCCGAGTAATGGTCGCTACTTGGCCCCATTGCACGCTAATGCGTTTACATACTGACTACATAAATATACATAACACGTTGACATACCTCACACGGGTAGGTACGATAGACTAACGACATATTGCCATGAGATCTTGTTATCATACACGTTTATCAACTTTTCCCACACGCAACGATGAAACGATATCAGGTATAGGCTTATAGTAAAAGCTATGTGCACACGCCAATCAGAGTAGCAATTATGGCAACCTCAGTCCGACCAAACTATCAGAGGCCGTTGGCTTTCACCCAAATTACTTACAATTGTTATCATATGTATATCACATATGTATCTTTGGTTATAGAGTATCTAATAAAGTTACTATTTTCTTAATTTATATATAATTCAATGCTTTAAATAAGATGGCCTAAGGAGATGAATAAATTGAAAACTAAAACATAATATAATATAAAGTGTGGATAATTGCACATATAAGCATGCATATATAAGGTATAAGCTGACACCACAAATAATAAATCAATTTTCATTACGACACTATCAAACAAGAATAACATTCCGGAATGAACGTTGCATTATATTTATCGTAAGTAGGTAATTATTTTTGTAATTCCAAGATTTACAAGCGAAATTTTAACAATGAGTTCCGTGAAATACAGGTTTTTCAAGTTGAAAGATTTTATCATTATTTAGCGTAACGTTAATTCACACAGTTTCACAAAGCGAAAGTTTTCCGAAAGATTTCTAATCTTTTAAGACTTTTAGTACCAACATAAAAGTCTGTGAGAAATTTTGATACGTTTCGAATTGTCCATCGAAAATAATTCATCCGATGAGAGTCGTGAGAGTGAACACCGAGCCTAAGTAAACACGACAATTTAACAATGTTGAAAATTCACTAGTTATGGTACAAAATCAAAATTTTATATACCTTTATAGTTACACGATGAATAGATAAGAAATTAAGCTTTATAAATATTCATGCATCTTAATTCTTGAACACCCTAATTTATAAAAAATCATAAAACAAAATGAACAAACATAAATCCGAAATTGACATTCGAACCTCTATAAAAAATTCACTAGATATTATTATTTAAAAACCTCACTTGAAAGTAAATGTAGACCCTAATGAAAAATACGGTTAAGAAAATTAATAATGGCTTCCTAACAGTTACTTCCTTGTTAGAGAAATTGAAATGTCTGGAGGGAAAACATACGACTCGAGCAATTAGTTGTAACCAAGTCGAAACTGGTAAAGGCCCGTCACGCTCGTTTCTCGATTGGTTCCGCACTCAATAGGTTGTAATTCTATTATTAAAACCATTTGGTCGTAAAGATTTATCGACAATTTTATGCCAGTATTTACATTCCAAATGATTTATTTCGAGAAATTGTTCAGTGTTTGCATTTAGATTTAATATTATTATGCATAATGTTACTCATAACTCACCGAAATGATTTAGATAGACACTACACAAAATTTGCACGCAAACTAAAGAAAAGAAAGGTAAAGACCGTATGCTTCATTTAAATATCATTAAAGAATTGAGTTAATGGTCGCATTAGAGCAACAACGAAAGTTTACCTTAAAATAATAGCGGTAATACATTAAAATTCCTAACTTACATTTTAAACAAACTTGTAGTCCAGAGCCAGTAGTTTATTTTCCCCGACGTATGTTATGAACAGTGTAACTAATCTCACAGAACACCCACTAACGTTGTATAATTTAGTTCAACACACAAATAAATCGCAACAATGTCGATAACATTTAATAACATAAACAAGAGTTACGTTGAACACGTTCACGTTCCACACACCGTACGTTTTGAAAGCGCCGCGGCCGAGCTTTAAGCTTTCGGTCGTTGTTTTTGTTAGAATGAAAGAGCGAGACAGAACAAAAAAAAACACCATAAACTTTCGGCTAACTTCGGTCTGTTCCGTTTCGTAGCCGCCGCCTGTTGAGTTCAAATGTCAGCTTAGGGTGGATAATCTTGAATTATTCATTAGTACATCGATATCCTGGTAGTTTTGAGGATTCATAAATTGTGATGATAATATTATTGTTTGGTTTTGTGTTTTTATTTATGCACCAAAGTACCTATTACCAGCGTAAAGTAAATGCGTAATGTCTATTTTCTAGATGAATATATAATACATATTTATATCTCCATATATGCATTTTTGTTTATTAAATATGAATCAACGAGGGTAATAAATCTTCGGACAAATTACAGCGAAATATTTAATGACGGACAATGCATTAGACAACGTCATGTTGGCTTCTAAACGCCCTCGGTTATACCGCTATTGTTGCCTTCGATTGTGCATCCACAAGGGTTGCGATTGGTACATTTAAACGGTCTCTATTATGATGAGAATAAAGTAGATTATTGCATAAAAAGTCCACTAATTCATCCAACAAAACTTCCAAAACGTTTTGGATAATATGAAAATGGTTTGCTTCTGTAAAAGTAATTTTGATTCTTCATAGTTCCTATTTGATAGTTTAGTCCACATTTTGTTTAGATACCATGAAAACGTGCTCCAATATTTTAGAAGTAGGTATTTATTAGTCGTCAATCAATAAATCCACACTATTCTCATGGTCATAAGACGTTGAATGGCCCCGTAGGAAACAGATGGGGGCGGTGCATTATGTGGGGTTCCATTTGTCCCATACTCCCATAGTATTTCACACATTTCAACTATAAATATGAGTGCGTGACGTCATAGGCATTAGGCATGTCATCCTTACCAAAATGGTATGTTACGTGATATTATGATTTTAGTACTCACGATTATGTAGGTATCTACTTTATAATAATGCGGAATAGAGTTCCTTTATTTGTCCATCCTAGACGTCGGATTGGGATATCGGATTGGCATGATTTTTGTGGAAAAATAGTTGTGAGTATGAAGAAAGACATAGGCTGGATACTTATCTACTGTGGACGAATAAATAACTATTAGATCATTTTCAACGCCAATTTTTATTTTTAGGTATGTAACAAAAATGTACATAAGTCAACAAAACTTTTTGCTATATATGCTCAAGTAGGTTTTTAAATATTAAAGTTGCTGTGTGTTTGATTACGATGTACAAACAGCTATACAACCGCAACCATAAGCAAAAAACTATCATAAAGTTTTTCTTTTTATATTTACACCTCATCATCTTTCATCGTAGTTCTTCATTTGGATCATTAATAAAATAGTTCCCAAGATATCCATGGTTAAACCTGTTATGAATACCATGAAGCAACCATAACCAGGGTCGGTAGATACACAAACAAACATTATCTTATGGAGGCGCGTGCGCACGTCTTGTACTGTTTACGTGACCGGCAGCTATCATAATAACAGTAGCTAGGTACCTGTAGAATGGTACCTTTAGTTTGACCTACCATGGGTATTATAACAAATTAACATCTATACTAACAACTAACATCTATATAAATATAATATTGACAGCCCGGTTGGCTTTGTGGTTAGTGACCCTGACTTTCAAGCCGCGGGTCGTGGGTTCGAATCCCACCCAGGACAAACATTTGTATGCATGAATATGTCTGTTTGTCCTGTGTCTGGATGTAAATATCTATATAAGTATGTATTTAAAAGTAGTATATGTAGTAGGTATATCAGCTATCTGGTTACCATAACACAAGCTCACTTTGATGCTTAATTTGGAATCAGATTGGCCGTGTGTGTGAAAAATGTCCCAGGATATTTATTTATTTATTTAATATGACGAACCTAGATAATTTACTTATACAGCCGATCAAATTAATTAATTCATTAATGTAATTTAATCTATCACTTTGAAACTTATAAAGATAAAATCACAAATCACTATCAAAATACCGATCAATATTTACGTGCCAAATTAATATTGAAATTAATTCAGAAACGGTTATAGCTGCTAGACACTAAACAGGCATAGCATTCAATTTTGCGACTACCGGTTCCATGCTTTAGTGTCATTGACATTGAACGACCAAATCACGTCTCAAAGTGACTTTGAACTAACTTAACTTACATGGCAAAAAATATAAAAGAACATATATCTAAGATACTAGCTTCCGTCCCGCGATTTCACCCGCGTAGTTCCCTTCCCCGTAGGAATACAGGAATAAAATATAACAGCCTCCCTCGAAAATGAGCTATCTGACATTAAAAGATCGGTCATTTCAAATCGGACGAGTAGTTCCATTAGCGCGTTCAAACAAAATCTTCAGCTTTATATATTATTACAGATATAAATAGGATAGATTTAAAAACTCTGTGATGGAAGCTGACTGATACCAATTCAAAGCATAAATTATTATTGATCCTATCCATAATCAAACCATGCTACAAGTAAGATTAATACGAGGTATACTGCAGTAACTACTAACAGGTTCTTGTGCCAAGAATGTCAAATGTCTTCCTGTGTATAGGTAGTCGATAATAAATGCAATGAAAATTTGCCATCTTTAATTATTTCCGTCCGTTTTTGCAATTTTCGCATTATTGATAATAAAATAATTGCACCTTATTTACAATGATTGGTCAAATAGAGTAATTGTAGGTAAGTAGTAAGTATCTTATCTAAAACCAAAAAAATGTTAGGAAACCACAGTTTTTAAAAATATCGTAAGTGGTGTCTTGTATCTTTATCGTCCATAAGGTTTATCAAAGGTTCCCGAATAAGTACGTACTTTGATGTTCACATGATCCGACACCGGAAACGAGTGCATTGGCCGTTTAATGTAATCACTAGGTATGCAAGGCGTCTGCGCACTGGTGATAACTTTGTTTATCATCCAAATGAATAATTTATTATTTTACTAATTACTCTAACAACCAATCGCGGTGCACCTTTAATGAACGACCTTTATGTACTTTTGCTCGGTTTTAAAAGAGGTTTAATTTTTATTTTACTGAAGCAACACTCCATAACAATCTTTGTGCGGTTTGATTAGCTACAATGTTTTTTTATTCTACCACAATCTAACCACGTCTATTAGCACTTAAACTTGTGGTGATATTCTATCAATGAACGAACAAGTTCCGATGAAAACATTCACTAACAATGACAACATTAAGAAAGTCTACAAACGTAGCCCACGCCACGTGAACAGTTTAATCTCCACTCGAGTTTTTACTTATGCAATTCGTTGCATAATTCCAAAGTCAATAAATAAAATAGCAAATCTACTTTCCTCTGAGCCCTCTATGAAAGAGCACATTCATTATGCAACGCGTTTGAGAATACAACGCCCACGCCGGATATTGCGAAGGTATAAACAGGACGCCTACTATACCGAGAGCTATAGGAATGCATACATATAGCAACACAAACGTTTTCATAAATAAAGAATAAAAAGTTTTGTAGGCATACAAAATAAATTTGGATACAACGAATTGACGTAGTTTCACTACTAGGTATAAGTAAAAAGTTTACTGGGAAGGTTTTATGCTAATACTAGAACTAGTCTTATCAATGTTTGGTCTAAAACTATAACAAGGTAAGTATTAACTTAATAGCACATTTTATGTGTATATGTTACATTAATAATATTACTATTTTCACATACTTTAATCCTCATTTTTATGTGTATCTTATAATATCTTTAAAAAGATCAAAACCGATGCTTTTTTCAGCACCTGACGTTAACGTTAATTTATAGTCAAATAAAACATTTTATGAATATTCCTTAATTACCTAGCGGCCTGGTGGAAATGAGATTAGTATCTTTACGTGTTTTTATAATGCTTGGCGCATGCTCGTATGCATTTCCTGAGGGTGCAGTAGACTGTCTGCCGCCCTCAGTAGGGGTGGCTCGGGGTCAACGAACGCACCAAAACAAAGCCCACCACGCAACCTGTGGCTACCACTCGCTAGCCAATAACCACGATCGATAACTAGTAATGCTTGCATTCCAACTCATCAAAGATAAAACCTTGACCCATTTGAAAAAAAACTTTGCAAATATCCGCAGACGAAATAATTTTACGATGTAACTTATACTAAGTACATAGTATTTCACTATTGTTCGTAACTTGAAGGTTTTCTCCTAAAAGATTACTTGTGTACAAATAGAGATTAGATATTTACTGAATTGGCTGAGGAAGCCTTATTTTACTTGCTTAGGGTAATGAGACTAAAATATTTATATAACCTTAAACAATAGTTTCAAGTAGACACCTCTTCTTTGAAGTAGTTTTCTACCACATATCAGAAACACAGCTATTACAGATTTACAAAGTACTAAAGTAGGTACCTAAATAGAATTAAAACTATTCTAGTTAATTATTTAAATTATAACAGGGAAGATATCAAAATACTCCCGTTAATTAACAATTACTCTTCCTCAAAATAAATAGCTTAGGACACAACATGTGTTTCATATTTATCAAAGGGCACTGTGAACAAAACTTAAAATAAAACAAGCAACATTATTCTCCAGTGAACTGACGCCCCGTCTGAAGAGCCAGATTAATTAGATACCTTCCGATAGTCATGGTGCTTGGATCTTGCATGGGTGAGAAGCATGTACCTACCTACTTTGATACTATAGTATTTTTAGTTTGCAGGTGATTTCAGATAGTTTATTTATTTAAAGGATAAGCAAGCTCCTTGTTGTGAATTTCCTCAATATAATAATTGACATAGCCCGAGACCTATTTATATATGGATAGGTAGTGACGGTGATATAAATAGACCTGCCAGTGAATCTAGCTAGTATCTACTAATTTGAATGTGTCTAAGATTTTTTTTTTCCGTAACTTAACAATATACATACTATCATTCATATATAACTTGATTTAAACCTGCATTAATACCTACATACATTAAATATCTCAATGTATGTATATATACCCATATGAAATGGATACCTACCCATGGTTTGACATCATTGAAAACCGTTTTAATAAGAAACCATTGATGTATAAAGACCGTACCGTAGATAAACTTCATTACTCCTAATCACTTTGCCAACAAATATATTAAGTTACCGTTAAAATGACGTTCCAAACTAAGAGCAAACAATTTAGACTAATCATATTTGCCTGACACACTCAAGCCATAAAACCTACGTTCTTGTTTCCAAATTGAATTATTACTGGTAATATTATGTTTTAAAATGTCTTTAGTACATCTGTTTTAATCAAATTCCCTAACAGTCACGATAGATTTGGGCGTAGACGCATTGAATCCATAAATTTACCTTAATATCATTAATTTCTTTTCTTCGGTTGAGGATTCTCCGAAAGCTATCAGAGGCTGACCTTCTAGACCATTAAAAATCATTTCATTGCCAATTATACTGAGCTAGAAGTCCTAGTCTCAGACTGAATCTAGACCATTAAAAAATATTGGATTGAAAAAGGACTGATATTACCCTGACCACAAAACTTCATCTCGACTTTGCACAAAATTACAAGACATTGTGTCATCTGACTAACCTTGAACTCTTACTTCACATGTAAATACATTCCAAACAGGATTTTGATTGCTTGTTTTGAACACTAGAATCTTAATGTCTGTGTTTTTTGCTCTTGAACCGAAGTTAATCGGTATGATTATGAAAATAATTATACGTTTTAACTTTTCAATTTGAATATTCTCGACAAGTAGCGTAAGAACCTCGAATGCTATGCTAGGGATTTTGTAGTTTCCAATACGAATTCAGTTTATTTTAGACTCTAGCTAGATATATAAGATAATATATAGATATTTATGTTTACTGTATAGCATATTTAATCTATGCTTATGCGTATGTATTAGGTATCCTAAAGAACCGGCATCATTATATTTATGATCACTATAAAATCTACATGACTACCAATTCGGTGCCATGTTTGACTAAGAATCTTATTTCTATATACAAACACACTATAAGAAGAAACTTTATTAGCAATTCCGTACACAGAGCACTTCACATCCTGCAAGAAATTCCTAAAGGTTTGCTTTTAAGAACAGAAGCTCCAGACATGGTAGACGATTGCTAAAAAGCTGATTACATATTAAACAATGAACTCCCGCGGTGAGAGTCTCGTTGTGCCAGAAGCCGGTATAATTAACGGTATTAAGTTGATGTCGGCTAACTGTGGGAACATAGCTGACAATCAGCACGGTTCAATTGCAGACCTTGGGACAGTCGCGGTCATTTGCCGACAGTGATTGACGGCCGACGCGGGTGCATTCAACATCACAATGCACAATTTTAGGGTACACTTGTGCACGTAAATGGTCATGGACGTCATGGCCAATGTCGGAACATTGTCTGAAATAAAATTGTATAGCTTTTCTACATGAAAGCTTAAACCTGCGTAAGTATTCTTCTTCATGAATTGACGGTTTCTTCAGCTGTTTTGTTTTCAGATAATTGATCTTTGAGACATAAATATGTACGACCTTGAGCATAATAATCCAATCGTATAACAAGAAGTCATTAGAATACCGGCCATTATAATAATTATCGTCTGTTCTTTAAATGAACATGAGGCGCGACGACGGCTATAAAAAAATGACCATCTTAATGTGTTTTCTTCGAGATTGACGGCTTATCTTACATAATCATAATTTATTATTTAAAATTTTCAAGTAAGTATGTTCATGAAAATAAAATTGTACTTGATTATATATTATTGTACTATAATTATAACACTGAGTTTGGTTAAAATTTTAATTAGATACCTTGTTTTTGGTCAACCCACATTCTTAAATAGTTTGAAGCCTACTCAATCAACGGTTCATAGAGTATGTAGGTTGGTTATAAGTTTGCGGTAAGTAGATCAGGGCTCACACACAGCCTGTTAACCGCGCAACTTGAGCCTTCAACGAGTCCATTCAGTATCCAAGCAGACAGTCGAAATATTATGATCACTCATGCATCAATGACTCCTTATCGCAAACTTATGAAAAAAATCCTATAAAGAACTGTAGGTGGGTATATGATTCCTCTTTGTTAGACCTGACTTCACGCATGCGCATTGCATCACAAACAATTTTTGGAATAACACTTGTTCTTTAATTCCTGATAATATAGCTAATAGTAGTTTTCTCTATCTGCCAGCATTTCATGCAAATTTATGTTCAGCAAAATAGGTGAGTTATAAATAAAATTACGCAGAGATTTTCAAGCAGGATGCTGCTCATCCAACCAAATTAGTTTCACACTAAAATAATTATACAATTATACCATCATGCGGTAAATCTGGCCTTAGTTATATGGCACACACAGCGCTCATTAAAACGTCTTTATATATTTCTAGGTAATAACATCATAAAATATGAACGCTACTTAAACCGGATCGCCAGCTGTCACTGCGTCCGAAAAAAATAACAAAGCTCACACAATGCTTACGCTTTCATTTTCTTGCGACGAAAATTACTCGCAGAGAAGGTCCATTGTATTCATTCAGGAATATACTCTTGAAAAGACGCGCACTCACTGCCTACTCAGTACCCACACAGAAATGTTACAAATAAACAATTTTCGTTAACTGTTAACCACTTTCAAATTCGTTTGAAATGTGAAAAGTTCGCAAACGGTAGCACGGGAGTCTTATTTATTAAAATGTCTTATGATAGAAAAAAGTAATGCGGTTCGAAATTCAAATTGACGCGAACGCGCGATCATGTCCGAAGCTCGCAGTCAACTCGCGAAGTGCGCGCCCGGCGCCGCTCGTTCAGTATACAGCCATAACTATGAAGCACGGGGTCTATTGTGACTCGGTACCTCGGTTGCCATTGCCAGACACGCGAACCCTCCTTGCCTATAGCTCAACCTATGTTTACATATATTTTTGCCTCCCTCATTTTGGCTGAATCCCGCTACATATAACTAAGAAATTTATTTTATAAAGTTCGCTTGGTGATTGGTAAACTTCCAGGTGGGTTTGATGTATTATCAATACTCAATAGATAGTGTTATGTCAGAATAAATTAGGTGAGCGTGATGCGTGAGCGCCGTGTAGGCGAATATTTTTCTATAGATTCAAATGATCGTAGGTGTATGACATAAATTGAAGTAAAAGTATTAGGTACTCACATATAGAATATTTGTTAGTCGTGAGAGTTAAAATAGGTTTATTGCCCTCAAATCTAAGGTATTGTATCTCTCAATTATCTTTTACTTTGGTGGTCTTGTTTTTTAATCATAGATCTGCTACCGCTTTCAAACCTTCTTGATTATTTATTAGATACCTATCCATCAATGATGAATCGCAATTTCTTTTAATCATGCCGACTGTCAAACCGCCAAATGATATCAGATTTCAACATACAGCAGCTAATATAGTTCATGGAAGCTGAGCTCATAACTTGTAATTTAAAATCATCAGTTGTCTATAACAAAAAGAATACCGTTGCTAGTGACCGACATCAATATTAATAGATGCTAGTTCTACTTTCAATGCATTTGGACTAAAAATATATACTACTTAATTAGAGCGTGTCCTAGATATCGGACAGCGAAAGTGCTAATGTCATTGGCGTCGTATTATTAGATGTTAATCCAATTACAAGGTAGATTAAAAACTAACGTGATGATTGTGGTGTTACAGATCGATAGACACCTAGTTATATGTATATCCGATTGTAGTTAATCAATTTGTTTGGTATTAGGTGTCTTTAAGAATACATCTATGGATTACTCTAAGGCCTTATCAAAATCTAAAAGCTAGAACAATTTTATTAGAATATATAAAACAGTTATTTCAGCAATTTAGTGTTTACGTAAATAAGCAGATCTCTAATATATAAATGTTGAAAGGGTAAACTGACTAGGGATATTACAGGGGGAAAATTAATTGGATTGATTGTGGACGCCAAACTTTATTCAAAACAAACGACAGAACAACATTTGATAGCCTTGTGTACAAACATTTACGGTCGGCGCATACGCAAGATTCCATCGTAGAGATTTTTAAATAATTATTGTAATTTTAATATAACTTAGGCAAATTAAATGGCAGGTCTTGGAATCGCCTATTTATTTATTGAATTAGGGATTAGTTTATCTCTGTGGCATTTCAAGGTATATGCAACAGTAGTTGACTACGATCATTATATTGGCTGAAAATACCCAAACAAAGAAAAAATATCAAGAAAAACGAGGCCCAATACAAACAAACCTCTGCATAAAAAAATGGTAATTAGCTTCAAAAACAAACATAATCTTGATAGTCAACTCTTCATTCCAGCTATAAGCCAAGTGAAGTGAAGTTTTAGAATCAATGGCTTGTTAAGATAGTCATTAGATGCAGCGCGTGCCACATAGAGGGGTGTTTGCGATCAAAACATGGCGGGACCGGGATGCACCGAGACATACACGCAATTAATAAACAATGGAGCTGACATCTACCAAATGTATATCAGAAATAAAGAGAAACTAACTGGAGAAGATCTAAAAACTTGAAGAACTGTATATTAAAGCTTAGCCGCTGACGCCGCTGTACAGTTTTTATTCACAAAGCAGAATGTACGATTTAACAAGTTAATATTTACATTTTGTATAAAAGTTTAGGTATCTATCTAACTAATCTGTAGATGTCATTGATCTATTTCACTAAAACTTACTTAATTATATAACTAAAATATTTACACATTAATATTCGTCGCTTATGTTGGTTTGCAAATTGTAGTAAGCTCACATCAGTGTTCATATAGCAACTCTGGTTTACTTCATATTCCTTGGTGCACAGTGGCTCCACTGCACTTCCTTCACACTGGGTAGCTACGTAATAGATATCGACCGGAGTGGTGTAACGCGAGGGGTCACCTCCTAAATAGGGGTACAAAGTGCCTACACCTCCATTTATAGATCTATAATCTATAGGTACAAGTGTTGGTTCTGTGTGTAGGAATGCATTTTCAAAATAAATGAGTTCCTAAGCATCATTTTAATATGATTTTGACTTGGAATTTGTAGACAATCTTATTTGCCATAGGATTAACTGAATACTTACGCATAATAAAATTGCTATATACCTACCTACGAATAATAGAATATAAAATAATAATAGAATAACTATAGCAGATTAATTACTAATGTTTCTATTAAACAAAGTCCTTAATTTCGAAAAAATACTAGTAAATGTGGTTCGCCTTCAGAAACACAGACGCTCAACATAAAAGATTGACGATACTAACATATTAAAATTCAGCGTAAGTACCTAAACAATTAAGGCTTTATTACGTGGACAATTGTTATTCTGTTTAGAAACTCGTAACTTCAAATAATTTATCGTCTCAGTAATTTACGAATGAAAATCATTATGATCATTATCATTATTCAAAATATATTCACAGAATTCTTATTTGGATGTTTATATCTAGATGACTTCATTTTTGTGTTGCATTTAGACACAAACAATTTATTCCAGTTCGCTACGGTCCAATTGCACCAATATCCTACGTTTTTAATAGTAACTACCTGCCTACACGAGTAGGTACAATAGCCATATTAAAACCTTTAAAGCATTTTTTGTTATTTTTTAATGCATTATGTCGTGTACTATGTAAGCTATAAAATTATATGCAATATAGGACTTCCTATGTATATAACCCTTCTGTTTTTGAAAATTACATTTATAAATTTGTAACCGATGCAAATTAAAACTTTGCATTTCGAGAATATTTCTTATTGTGCAATTATAATGACAATATACCTACTATTAAGTATGTACCTACTTACTTCTGGTCCATAAAATTGCTGCAACAATTATGCGTGGTCGTACCTACATAAAACGTCCTCCGTTTTTTTCGTCAGTTCAAAACAAAATGATGCCGCAAAAAGCTATCATTAAATAACTATGTGACCTAAATTACATTATTTCCAATTAAACTGATGAGTGATTAGCCATTAATAAATTGTGCGTGACTTCAAAGGTTAATTACATTTTTATTATGTTGAGCAATCGTCTAATCTAGACAATAATAAAGGGCCGTTTAAGGTCTATTAAGACTTAACTACGGTATCTGAACTTATCTACAAAACCGTATCAGTCTGTTAATTCAAACTTCAAAAGAACAATGAAAGTGTTAAAACCGTGATGTATTTAACGTGATTATTTTAGAAGTAGGTACCTCTATTTTCACTGACAAAAGATTATATTTTGTTTCACGCAACAAATCATAGGTAATACAAATCTCTCGTGAAAGAGAATTTATATACTAGTTAGTATGCCTACTTTATATTTAGAAACCTGCAATAAATTTACGCTTAATTACTAATTAACACTCAGACAAATTGCAAATCTGTTGAGCTATTCCACACAAACCCATTTTTGGGCATGGGAAGTGACTAGATTCTAGATTACTTCAGAAAGTTTCAAATACTTACACGATCTCAAGTAAAAGTTCGACAAGAAGTAGGCTTCTAAAATCATCGACATCCCATAATTTGTAGTCTTACCATCTATAGTATTCTTAAGAGTTGTATGCACATATTAAGAGACCTATCTCTTAATATGTGCATGTATGTCGATGATTTTCACTTGATCTTGGGTACGCGTGAACTTACGTCAAACATTCGTTAAGGTTATCGGGTCGAGATAGAGTAATTGCTTGGTGTTCTGAAGACAATAAATCAATGATAGCACAGATGGCATCTGTCTATGGAATTTGTCACAGATACTGGGTGCGTAGCAACAATACTTTCTAAATTATCATTACCTATTTGGGTGCCAGTTACTTATACACATTAATTGAAAAGAACACAACATTTTCCTTCACAAAATATCGGTGCAAACATTTAATAGTGTCTAATTTTGAGATTTAAAAAAATCTTCAAGAAAATACATGCAATTGAAACAATAGCTACCTACACTACACGTAAAACACCTTATAAATCGAATGAGTATATCTAATACCATTTTATTTGCATTAAACAAAATATATTAACATAAGAATTTACATTAAAACTATCTAGGTTACGCGGCTCTCTTACTACTTTGTAGGTGTTTGTCAAGGCCGTCAATCAACGCCTTTAAGCACTGACACATCAATAGATTTTAAGCTTTATTGTGTAGTAATTATGATAAAAAGTTGAATAAACTCGATGCCTTATAGAAGTGATAATAAAGCTAGACGCCCGAGGTACAGCAAAGCGTAAGCCATTCAGTCAAGCTCACGTACTACTCTTTGTGGTAGGTAAATGCACGTAATGGAATTCTATAGGGCTGTCAATTAATCCTTATCATGAATAATTGATGAATGAATAACTTCAGCTTTATCTTTCTAAATGGACAAAATTTTGAAGCTTTTAAAGGTTGACATAGTGTAATTTGGAATAAACATTTTAAATAGTTAATTTCTTTTTTAACATAGAAAATCTAAGGATGGTTTCACTTTTTACCTACCTACTTAAATTGTCGTTGACACTGAGACGTCACATGTTGCCTAAACATGCTTTTTGTCTTTCTATCCTTATCCCGAAATACGGCTTAGTGCTCTCCCGCTCCATGGCCGAAGGTATAGTAGTAGTACTTCTTCGTATAAAATCTGCCTCGAAAGAATTGCCCCGCCGTTTACGCGCCACTTGGTTATTTTTGAGGTAAGGCGAAGGCGACATCTCGCGGGCGGCGTTAACATATACCTAATGGTGCAATGTGGCAAGTGAATCCCCAATTTATTAAGACAGTATCTTTTAGATATATATGGAAAAAAGATGACAATAAAAATTACACCGCCTCCACTTTCGGAAATCATCTGCATCTAAATGGCTCAAAATATGTTGAATGATTACAAAACATGTTTTAAAAATCAAAGTCGAATAGGAAATATCAGCTGATTGGTAATTTTGGAACAATAATAAACACGGTATTTCAGGATGAACTCAAGAGTTTTTTATTTTATTTGTAAACGTTAAACATCCAAGAAGACAATCTTAGAACTATCTCAATCTACTCACAGTCTCCCCTAAACAAATAAATAGTTCACAGTTAATATAATTAAAAACATTACACTAGTATCACTATAACTTTATAAAAAAAAATCTTGTTTAAAAATCAATTAAAATGCCGAACGTTTTGGACTTAAGGATATAAGAATCTAACAAATATTTGGTATAACGGATACAATGCTAAGATATAAATTAAAATACTTAAATCATTGAAATTACGATCACTTTATTATAGTGAACTTTATTAAAGGCGAGGAACTCAAAGTAATAACAAAAGGCACAAATCGAAACAAAAACTTTCATACATTCCAAGTTTCAATACACCATTATAGATCGAAAGTTTAGTAGAATGTTTGTGATAAAAGTCACAAGTTAAAGCTAAATTGTCATAAATCTTGAGTATATATAGCTCTCAATTACTTTATACACTAAGTTTATAATAATAAAAATGTATAAAGGACTCTACCACTAATAATTACAGATATAATAAAGATTATCAAATTATTTCGTTTTCTGAAACCTCATCCAGAAACTGGGGTACAATGCAAAATAATATATTAGCAAATATTATTATCTAGTCATTAAATTTAATGTTGATTTTTTATAAAAACAACTGTCATACCCACACAACACTTAAAATTAAATAAATAGAAAATTATAATTGAGTATTTTGAGGTAAAATCTATTGCTTTGAAATTGAATTTGTGAATATGAGCGAATAAATTTGAGCAACCGCTACATAACAGCAAATGTAGCTATATAGTATAAATTTCAAACGTTATTTTATTTGTCTTGAGTAAATATGATTACATTGTAAAATACATTTATATTATCAATAGAGTGACCAAGCTGGTTGGTACCTTTAAGAAAATAATCGTTATAAGGAAAGTCTGACATTCTTCATAAAAATACTTATTAAGGGGATTTTCATAAGCAAAATACGGGAAATTAATCACAATTTCAAACGTCTTCATAACTTGCGACCATATTGGAACTATATCTCGGTATAGGTATAACTTGAATGCTTACATTAAATCGACTGATAATAAATATATTTAGTAAACTGCATATATTATTTCATCTCTAGTGCTACAGAAAGCTGTAAGCTCTTAGAAACGTAAATATCGATATACTGGACGAATGGCTAAGTCTATTGACTATAGTTTCATGCTCTAATCTGATTCCAATCAGTTTTATAAGATTCTAAAACTCGAATAATCGGATTCTATTATATAATAAGCTCCAAAATTTACTACTCATATAAAAAGTTGGTGTTCTTTTTCGCCTAACTACTGGGTCCACGGTAGGTACATAAATATTGCTACTGTTTAAAAAACTTCTCCAAAATACTGACGCTACATTTTTATCGCAAAAATATCGCTAAAAATCTCTAATGTTCTTCTAGTGTCTCAATAAAATGTATATTATTACCGATTCGTAGTTGTAACGATATCAATGTTACAAGTTTAAAATTCATCAAAAAAATATGATTAGGTCGATAAATTCATTGTTCCCACTGTGACTATGGAAATATAAATTGTATTGTAAATTTTTATGTCGACGTTAATAGAAAAAGATACTGGAACAAAAATCGTACAAAAAAATGTAACCTAATGGAAGACATTTGTTTTGAATCAGAGTGCGGTAACTCAATGCCATAGCTATTGAATTAGTTATATTATGTGAAAGTGGAATGTGGAATGCGGACTCTATGATCAATAAATACATTCTTAATCTAGCCTATCTACAACAGGATGAAATATGAACACATAACTTATCTACTAAAAAGGTTCACAGATTTAAATACATAACAATATTTTATATGCTACAATTGCAGAAAAATAATAACAGCTAAAAGCGCTAAAATTAACAAAATCCAACCCGTTTCCATTGAGAAATACTGCGTTTCAAATATCATCAACTTCAGTTCCGCTAAGATAGTTAAAGCGTAATAATAAAGCTACAAATAAATAACACATTAAAATATTTAAATACAATAACTTAACATTACAGCAGTCAACTTTAAAACTAATACAGGATCGAGGCGAGTGTACATCGGATGTTGAAATTATAATGATCTCATGGCGACGCAATATTATGATATGCGTTTAGTTTTTTGAGCTTACAATCCGGTATTCACTCAAGCTATACGAATCTATGGCACTAACACCCAACTACGCCACGTAACTACTTTAATGTCAATAGTACCACACTTCATAATTTCAATGATCAATTGTAGTCTTAATATCTTAGAGCCGGTCGCTACATGTAAGCCGGTTTCATCTTGTAGGCCCGTTTCCATATCTCACATAAGCAAACTGTCGAATGGAATCTATAAAATATGGCCAACGGCATGGAAACATGGGTTATTATTGTCCACGCCCATAGCCCATAGAAATGCAGCTGTACTGGATGCGATTCCGCTCGGGATTTCTCCAATGTGTTTATTGCCCACATCGCCAAATTGGTGACAAGAAGGAATGTCACTATCTCCCTTCCAGGCTTCTTTCGCAGTTGCTCGGGCGTCTTCGCTGATCTTCGGCTCGCATCTAGTATGAACATAGTCTGGCACGTCGTTTGAATCAATGATGACAAAGCTGTGATCAATATAAGAATAGTATTCTTCTCAATTGTGAAGTGACCACCAATGATAGTAAATGTCCCATAAATAAACATTCCAGTTTGTGCTCCAACCAGCAGTATATTGTCCAACTCGAGGTTTCGATTCCCATCGTATTTAAGATTTCTTACGCACACCATACCAGCCAAACTTGCAAATGTGGTCATTGCATATAGAGCCAATTCGCAAACGTTTACCTCTACCACCGCTAAAGTAGCATAATCCTTCTTCGAGACGAGAACAAAAAATAGAATCAGTGATATAATCGTCAATACCAGAACAAGAATTCCGAAAAATAGACCCTTGTGAGCTCTTGCACAATCAACGCTGTATAAATGGGGCGATTTCTTATAAGCGAGGCCCTCTAGGAGTCGCGCTTTAGCAATAGCTGCTGCTACATCTTTCGATGGATATTTAGAGATATTTTTCCACATGACATATAGAATGGCGGCGCAAATTAAGGAATACTCGATAGTGCAAGGGAAGAGAAATGGCGATGCGTCTTGCACCAGTGATCCCATTATATTTGTTCGTCGACACTCGAAGATGTGATGAGGTCCTTTTAATCCCCTTGGTACCCGTAGATGTGCCGCAGCAGGGTGCGACGGGGGTACTTCGGTCCCCAATGAAGCAAATGCCTTTTGAAATGCTGAAATTAAGCAAAACACCAATATTAATTAAATTGATACAAGCGGATCTATTTATAATCCTTGATCGGCTCTTGGCATGACAACGTGGAATTTAGGTCAAAATGCCTTCCGGGGTCACGAGATTGGAACGCAATCGACATAACTTAGCGGTCCTATAGCGTTGACGAGGGCATCCCTCCTTAATTGGAAACCTATAGGTCAATTTACGGTATGAAATTGCCGTTCATTTATCAAAATGTTTTTTTCGGAATTAGCTCTAGGTATCCTTATCTAGAACACGGAATCTATACTAATATTATAAAGAGGAAAGATTTGTTTGTTTGTTTGTTTGTAATGAATAGGCTCCGAAACTACCGGACCGATTTCAAAAATTCTTTCACCATTGGAAAGCTACATTATCCCCGAGTAACATAGGCTATATTTTATCCCTGTATTCCCACGGGAACGGGAACTACGCGGGTAAAACCGCGGGGAGGCAGCTAGTATAAAATAAAAATCTCACTCAAACGTATGTTGAAAGGAATAATGGGGGTTAAACGAGAATAGATTGTTACAGAGGGAGTCTCGCTAGAAAACAAATTATGCGGGCGTGGGTAGGGTTAAACAAGACATGAAAAATGACGTTGAAGGCTCCTTAGAGAGTAATATCACATTTGATTGTACACATATTGCTTCGTTCATATAGAAATAATGTAAAACCATTTCCTTTGATTTCAACACTCTGTGTAATATGTGTTTATATATTTAAATTTTTCTCTGTACCTATATGTTAACTATACTAGGACCTAAGCCCCTAACAACCACAGGCTAGCTTTTGTATCATAATAATAACATTAACGAAGTTTGAACAACATAGCTAACTTCCCTACTGAACAGTATGTCGAGTCACAATGATTAATTCAATTACGGAAGCACAAAAGCCATTATCAGGGAACTGCAGCGACCGACGACGCGACAATGCGCGGGTACGTAAGCTTTGGCGACCTATTGAAAGTAGGTTCTATAAGACACTCAATAGCCATTTTAGATGCACAAGATTAATCAGGAAGCAAATAGTTATGAGAGATTCATTGGGTCCTTTGTCTATAAAATGTTTTACGTTTGGCTGATTATGTAATGAGAATGAATATGTATGTTACAGCATCTTGAATGTCAATTTGGATATTGAAACCATTGATAAATAATTATGAATTGCTACTCCCGTCGCATTGTCATGATTAATATTTGAGGCCGGCTTACTCGTGTAAATAGCGGACTATCGGTACCTACAAACTTATCGATCGGTAGCACGTACAATACTATAATAATTCTGTGCACAATGTACGGAACACTGGAGGCATGCAAACACGCGCGACTTTTATTGTGTCCATCGAACTGAAAAAAAGATTTCGGATACGGAATTCGGATTCATACTACCTACCCATCTTTTTATACATAAGACACAGTGAGTTCTCATTAATTTTAAACTGACATACTGATTTTACTTTTAACTAAGATATATATATTTTTAATTAGTAGGTATTTAATTTAGGCAGTAATTATACAATCAAATAGTAAGCCCTTAGTTGTATAAAGATTTTTTAATACAAAGGGTATCTAAACATGTGAAAAGTGATTGTTAAAAATATCTGTAAGTTGGTTAAAAAATCATGAAACTAATATGCGGCTGTCATTTGATAAAGAAGAATTTTATCAACAAACAAAAAAACTTTGTGTTAAAGATTTTTGTATCTCACGAAACTCAATTTATGTTCCAGTTACCAGTTTATGTTTAGTAAGTATAAATAGCTAAAATAACTAAAATATCTTACCAAGTCTATGTGATAAGCCGATAGTCTTGTTCTCAGGGTCATAAAATGTGAGGATCTCGTGTTTAGTTTCTTGCACCAGCACATTCAGCCAGACACTCAAGTTGGTGCCGACCATGTGCATCAGGCCGAAGCGAGCCACGATTTTGTGTTTGTAAACTTTCATCTGTAAATATTGATGCTAGATTTCAGGATAGTATTGTATGTACCTAACATATTAACGTAAAATAAATATATTTGTACAGAAAAGGAAAAATACAATAAAACAATAATGAATAGATTTAATTAACATCATCAAATTCATAAATAGAAGCAGACAGTCAAGATTTAAGCTATCTATAAGACAGATCAAAGTATAAAAAGTAGCAATCAGTCACATTTGTCATTTACCTCATTGTTAAGAAAGATGAAATACATCTGTATGAAGATAAACGCCATCCTAGTGGCCGGAGTGAGGGCGAGCAACACATTGTGGCAGTTGGTGTTCCTCTCCAACTCCCAATATTGGCCAAACTCTAGGCCGGAGTAAATCATGGAACCGATACCGAATGCTGGAACAAATGTTTGACCAAATGTTATACAAGTGTATGTTCCAACATAATTTATTAGCTCGGAGAAGACTTGGAATTGGCAGTTGTTAAGAGAATATTCCAAGATTTTGAAATAGGATTAAGAACAAGAACAACATACAAGATTCGAATCCATAATATATACTTCATTTTCCACGTCGATGTACAAGTAGATTACCCAGAGCCTCGTTCGAGTTGAAGTGAATTACCGGGGATTGCTTCTCGAAAACTTTGTCCGGATCTAATCCGTGACTCCAACGCCCGTATACATACAAAGCTCTGGAAATCGGGGCATTTACTTAGCGAAGATTCCAAATTGTAGGAATTGGGTCTTTATTGACTCTTTGAGAAAGTTTTTTACAAGTTAATCCGATTGAGTAGGTACCTTATTTGTATACAAAAAAAAACATTAACTATTCAAACTGGAAGAAGGTTTTTATGAATATACTTCACCTTTACTATACGGAAACTAAACAACGCAATGCCCCAATAGCTTTTACATTAACGGTGTATAAAAGTAAAAAAAAGTAAAGAGTGAATCTCTGATCATATTTATATAATCTAATCATTGAATAGAGAGTAATATATATGGGATTTGGCTCTTTACTCGTGTACGTCAAAACCTATAGAAAGTGTTATATTATATACAGTAATACCCCGACTTACGCTACCCCGTTTTACGCGAATTCGGAGATACGCGGTTTTTCATTTTGATTGGCACGCGCATCGGCTCGCTCACTCGGCCGTCTCAGTGTTCAGTTTGCGACAGGTTTAAACGTGTTTAGGTTTAAATTTAGAGGTCGATCATGTTGACGTTCAAGAATTGCTAGATCCACAAAATCAAGAGCTAACAATTGACAAGGTTATAGAAATGCGTAAGTAAGATATGAGCAAGACGTTGAACAAACTGAATCGCTAGACCCAGTTGATTCGGTAAATCAAATGACAATTGCAAACTTAACAGAAGGACTCAATTCAATTGAAAAGGGATTACAAGTTTTAGAAAAAATTGATTCTAATGAAGAACGCGTTTCTACTACAAAACGGGGAATAAAAAAATTACTGGTATGCTACGAGGACATTTTGCGAGAGAAGAAAAACTTAACTCGTCAGGCAACATTGTTAGAATATATGAAGCCTTCGACATCGAAATAACTTCGGTTTAGGTTACTTTATTCATAACAATGTAAATTGTTTTATTATTAAACAGTTTATTAAACATTTTTCTTCTAAATTATTCTTTTCTTTAAACTCTGGTCCCGATTAAACATACTTTATATGCAAAGTCGAACCCCGACTTACGCGAATTCGACTTACACGGTAATCGCTCGGACCCACCTAACGCGTAAGTCCGGGGTATTACTGTACTTACATGTAAGTATGTTTCTATTTATATGTTCAATAATGTCATAGGGCCTAAACTACTCACCCGCTTTTGGTGAATGAAGTGTCAATCGATCTTCTCTGATGTCCTGAGTCACGTAGATTACCTATGCCTACTATTATTTTATCCGCAAAAAATGTTTTTTTTCAGTATGCAATCTGAGTTCAAACCGGTGTAAGCCAGGTTGGTTTCTATCTTTTAACAATTAAAATATTTTAGTACGAAAGGATTAAATATTTAAATTAAATTTAATTTATTGAATTTTATTAATATGAAGATAATATATACATATATATATATATATATATAATTATATAACTATTTTGGCAGAAAAAATGTAATGGTTTTAGAAGTCATAAATGTATAATTAAATTATATGAATAGTAAATGATATTTAATGATATTACCTTAGTTCTTATTTTTCATGTTATTTATGTATGACGTCACTAAGCAAATGCTACACAGGTAGGTACTTACGAAATATAATGCTTCCTATATCCAAGCGTTTATAAAGGTCAAATAATCTCTTAATGCTTACCGACTGCTCCCATTCTCAGGTAGAAGCTGCCGTAGTGATGTGTCCTGGAAGCCAGGGCGAAGCCCAGGGACAGTCGCTTCGCCCCGGGCATCTGCTGCATCACGTGTGCCGCCGTCGTAGTGCTGCGCTCCGTGTGGGATGAACACGAATCCGATTCGGATGGCGACGCACTCGACTCGGATTCTACATGGAAAAAATATGGCTAATTGTTTAGGTATCGATTTATTGTATAGATTGAATTTTTTGAGTTTGGAGAGGATTGAGAATTTTTGTATCAAGGCTACCATAGTCACCATAGTAAATAATAAAGTAAACAAGGATTTAAATAGAGTACCTATATCTACTTCATCTATTTAAAATCACAAACCTTAAAAATAATAAGGTCATCTAACCTTATTAGTTTTAAATTAATAGATATTGTATTGAATCAAATATGTCCAAATATAGACTTCAATTCCGATTCAAGTCGGACTAAGTGAAAATTACAAAGTATCAATGTTCTGAAAGCATTCGTCGACAGTACAAGTGGCTTGTTTACCCGCCGGGCTTTCCGCGTCATTTAAATAACAAATGGATTTGCGCCGGCTTGTAAAAAGAAAAATCACCCCACTATTTCCAAGCCTACGATTCCACGACAATTGTGAAGGGTCGTGATCGTGATCCGAACAAAATACGGGCATAAAATGGCACAAAACAAAAGTTTACCTCCTAGCATCACATCACATGCCAAAGGTTTTCGTACAATGAGCTTTATATTCAGAAATCCGCTTAAAAGCGAGGCTTATTCTGCCTAGTTGATACAATTTTCCTGCGTAGGCATTTACTTACGGATACGCAAAATATTATGACACGTGCGATCATTTTAATCTCGTGAAAGTATTGCCAAATTAATATATATTCCTAGTCTTTTGTAGTCCTAGTATATTGTAATATAACTAAGTAAAATATAGCAAAGTAAGGGAATATACATAGATAAATTTTGCGTTATTTTGCTGTTTCCATACACTAAACTTCAAACTAAAATACGATGGAGCTATCAATCGATTAGAAAAACATTAAAATAACATCAAGGATTATCACAATGTATGGTGATAAACGGAAATCGCTTCAATAAATCGTACCTATAGTTGCGTGTTTGGACGCTCTATCTCTTTTGGATGTAAACTTTTATATCCAATCCTCCAATTGATGTAATTTTAATCGTAGTAAAATATATTTAATGATTTTATTTGTCTAACGAATGCATCAACTTGTAACCAAACCGCTGTTTAAACTGTTTGACCAACAAATCATCTAAAAATAATCACACAAGTACTATAATACTACAAAATAACCTGAACAAAATATTAGGTAGGTATGTTAGGTGTCTTGGTATAGACTGGTTTTTAAACGACTTCAAACAAATAGGAGGTTCTAAATTCGACCAGTATTTTTTATACACTATTTTTTAGTTAATACACCTACTTAATATTTTAATATTTCTATGGGTAATGTAGGCTTTGTAGACAGTCAATCACAACTTACGCCAGATAGGTAATTTATATTTATCTTACCACTACACTTACAGTTTAAAGATTCATTTATATTCTGCATGAAATTTGAGCGTATGTTATGGACAGGTTTTATGAATACTAACTAGCAACAACAGCCGTGTCATGGGCAGAGCGGGATCGATCTCTCACCAGGGCCGCGTACATGTATAACAGGAACACCATGCTGCCGATGTATAGGTATAAGTAGAATCCCTGTGAACAATATAAAATATAAAATATATCCTGGGACATTTTCACACACGGCCAATCTGATTCCAAATTAAGCATCAAAGAGAGCTTGTGTTATGGTAACCAGATAGCTGATATACTACATATACTACCTTTTAAATACATACTTATATAGATAGTAACATCCAGACACAGGACAAACAGACATATTCATGCATACAAATGTTTGTCCTGGGTGGGAATCGAACCCACGACCCGCGGCTTGAAAGTCAGGGTCACTAACCACAAAGCCAACATAATTATAAAATTACATATAGGTAGCATATATATTGATCTGGCCAATGTTAATAAATTAATCCGTAAACTAAACCATCGTACCAGCAAAATTGTAGTTCAGAGATAAATGCTTGATTGAGCACTACCTACACAATATAAATCAAATAGATTGATTTTAAAACACCCCTCAATCTTCTTTCATTGCATTTAAATCAATTTTCGTTCAGATTAATAAATATTATAATATACTTACGTGTGTGCATGAATTTAAATTCTTTGGAAACAGCTGTTAATATGTCCTAAAAATAGGTTTCTAACTAACATTTCTAATAGGATTTATAAGTATGATGAAATTTTTGTTTTGGTGTTACCTGATGTAGTTTCATACCTACGTGAGTTTTAACTCGTGATAAATAAACATAACCACAACTAACAAAGCAACTTCAATTAATTTATTAGCCTATATATATCTAAGAATGAGAGGAGAGAAACCACAAGTTAATTTAAACTTTCAGCAATTGTGGCTTCTTTATCTCGAAAACTTTTACGTGAGTATAACGTTTCCCTGTTTTAATTAATTTATAACTTAGACTTTGTTCAAGCGCATTTCAGGAGACCAATGTTTTTTTTTATATTCTTACCTCATAAAAGGAAGGTGGAATGTATGTTGATATAACTTCAGCCATTGGAAACGCTACTCCCATCACGACCAACAATTTGCCATATAGTGCGGATAAAGTCGTTGCTAATGCATCACTCCTGTGAACAAAACAAACACATTACATACCTACCAAAAGAAAATATATAGGAAATCCATATCATCATAATCGGTATGATCCATTGAATTACTTAGTTTATTAAGAATTTTTTTTTGCCACAATCGAAATACTTCTTAAGCATGACAAGTAATGAGTTGTCATACTATAAATACTCTATCTACTAAAGGGAGGAGTGAAAGTACGAACAAAACGATTCAAGTAAATCTATAACTTTACAGTAAGAGACAAATAATACAAATTCCAATTCTAGGGAAATAACTATGTAACACCGTTTGTTCTAACCGGAATTACAAACATTGGCGCTCGAAACTAGAAATGTATTACCCGATAGTTTATCGAGACCCAAAGAACATTGAGTGGGAAACTACGTGGAACGAGAATTTAGACATTTCCCATTTATTAAACGACCGGTGCGGTGGTCCCTGGTACATGGACAACCTTTGGGAAATATAAACTAAGAGTTAAACTTATTGGATGTTTCAAAGGTACTAGAAACCTACCACTAACCTCTACTATACATAATGTCGCGTCCATAAAGAAAACTCTAATAAGAAATTATCTTTTTCCATATTTATGAACGATCCACTTTTTCCAGACACATTAGGCTTGAGATAATATTAAGCATCGTCCTCCAAGTTCTCAGCTACAGACTTTTTGAAGCAACACATTAACAACTTAAAACCGTCCAACTCTGTTTACATTCTGTCTCACAGCTAAAAGCTTTCCACTTTTTATAATTTATTAGACATGAAAAAATAAATAAAAGTGCATATTTTTTCTAACTAGCATTATGTTTTTATACATTATCATTTTTATAATGTTGTTTTAAGGATTGAGAACATTTTTAAAGTAAGTACACAACTTGACAGAAAATCAAGATTTCAATGCAAACGCTAAGTTGTTATGTCACCATTTATTATAAAAAATTTGGGTATATAGGTACATTATTTAATGTATTCAATAAATAAAATGTGTGCCTATCTATCTCTTAAAGTCTATATTTAATATAATTCAGAGCAATATTAGGAGTATTGTATTAAAGCGTAGTAGTATTTCATGAAAGGATACATACAAAGATCATACTAATATTAAAGATAGTTTGTGAGTATAAATGGATGGATGTGTGTAACTCTTTCAGGCCAAAACGGCTGAAGGTATCTGGATGATATTTAGCACAGAGTTTGGATATGTTCTGGAATAACACATTATCAAGGAAAACGTTTCTCAGGAACGCAGGTGAAATCGCGAAGAGCCACTAGTATGATCACATATTTTTGAAATAAAATTTTGTTTATACTTTACTTTTATAAGCAGATTAACATGGTTGGAACCTTCACAAAATACGTTTATATGGTAATACAACCTTTCAACGGAAAGGGTGTAGTAGTTCATTTTGGTTGGGTTTGTAACGAATTCGGGTAATCCGATTAAATTCAGTAGAGCACCACTACATAAATATGGATGATAGAACCCAGGGCGACGATGTCACTGGGATCCCGTTAATCTGCGGAATAAATCTCTGCCCCACTGAGTCCTTTGTTACTATCGGTAGAGCTATTTATTTTTATCAATGCAACACCCACAGACGAGAATTTCATTAGTTGTAGGTACATAACATATAGATTACTTGATGGCTGGATGTGCGGAAATGTTACAGTTTTATAGAATTCCTTTTAGGGTATAAAAATCCAATAAATTCTATCCAAATTATTAATATGATTTGTCATATAACAATTAGTATGATAATAATTATAATAATAATATGATAAAAAATAAAAATAAAAAAGTTTTGCACGAAATAAAAGGCTTTTTTTTATAAATAACAATATAACAACACGTTAAATACGTGTGTAAATATCTAAGAACATCAAAGTGTAGGCGTCTACTAAATAATAAATAAATATACCAAACCAAACAACTACAAACGAACCGCGTTCACATAGCACATAATAAACAGCAGCTTATGTAATTTACCGCTAATTGGAGGAACGTTCTGAAATTTGCTTAAATCGTCAGTCGCCGCGTTAATTACACCATATCTCTACAACATAATTAAACATTTCGGTATATTTTCAGCTTTCACCGCCAGTCAGCAATTTTTCACGCTTAATTTTAATAGAAGCCTGCTGTTGGTTCACCACTTCGACTAACAAGCTTGTAACTTTTGGGAATATTGTATTTTTAATTATTTGCTGATTTATTTTGTGCAAGTTTTTTGAGTTACTTATGTCACATCATATTTATTTCTCACACTGTTTGTAGGTACATATAAACAAAAAGTGTCATAAAATACAAATCGAATAAGTAGTTGTATTCTGAAACTAGTAACCAACTATACATAGGTACCTACATGTTACATTCGACAAAATAGCCAAATTAATGTAATTTGGGGCGGTTTGATAAAATTGTATCGGGATAATTCAAACGTGACCGGAAATATGGAAAGTTTCTGTACATGTGATTCGATATGAAACCCGAGGTTTTCGATGAAAATATTACCTTTCCCTAGAATAAAACCCACCGTTCTGTTATACAGAGGCTATGATTGATAGCAGACATCAGATGTTGTCGAAAAAATTATGGAGATTCAGTGAAGAAAAATGTGTCCCCATTTTCTTATCGTCACTTTTCCTGCTGATCAACAAACAGATATAATATCTATAAAACAGTTAGGTATATATAGTTAGTAATCTGCTGTTTGAATTTTATCTCAAGCAAAATTTATAGTAAAGGTTTCCTACATTTTAAAAAGAGATTCCTAAAATGTTGAATGGATTTAAATTACCGCTTGAACTAACAAGCGTTTTTATGATATTTGTGTACAAATGCTGTACTTCAACAAAGTTTATGCTTGGTACATTCATATCGCAATAAGATGAAATAAAGTATGCCCCTTGCAATGTAACTCTCTCGCATTAACCTCTAGAGTATATTGCATAAAAATATAACTCCCAGAACCCTTTTAAACAAAATTTCGGTGAAACTCATTCATTCTCGTACTCGTTTTTATTTTGATCATAATGTATATAAAAACAATATTATAAAGTTACATTAAACGGTATAATAAAAAGTGCCACATTTTCCGTTTAAAAATGAATTTCTTTTGTTTTCCCTCTTTAAGTTTATTTGACTCGAGACAACCTGACGTGAGAAACTGAGTGAAAAGCACATTAATAATTCAATATTGGTTTTCTTTTCTCAAATGGCACCCTAAAAAGGTTTCTCGCTGAGTGGATACCTACTCTACCGCTGATTCCGAGTCACATTAATCACGTGAAATGCTTACTGGAAATGGATTGAGCTCTTTATATATCTAGCTTTGGGTAATACCATTTAGTAGGTAGGGTACTTTTTGTAATTAGACCTATAGAATCTCATGTAGCTATTTATACCTCGTAATTTAGATCGTAATTAGGTACTTTATATATTATTATGCTTCTACGGCAAGCATAGTACCTATGAAATGAAATGAAATGAAATGAAATGAAATGAAATGAAATGAAATGAAATAAATTTATTAATTCAACTAGGCCTTCACAGGCACTTATGAAACGTCGACTCTAATGCTCGGTTCGGAAGGTTGCTTTTGCTGAGAAGAGCCGGCAATAAACTCAGCAATTACTCTTTTCAAAACAAGTTTTAACAATTTCTTTAACAATAATAACATTAGTCCTGATAGAACGAGCGCTATACCCATGCCTTGTCATCATTAATATAATCATTTATACTATAATAAGCTTTCTGTACCAAAGCTGACTTAACTCGTTCCTTAAATTTATTCATAGGCAATTCTAAAATATTTGTGGGGATTTTGTTATAAAACCGTGCACCAAGTCCTAAAAATGATCCTTGCACTTTCTGTAGTCTATAAGCAGATGTTACAAGTTTATGCTTATTTCTAGTATTAATGGAGTGCAAATCACAATTTTTAGCAAAAAGACTAATGTTTTGACGGACAAATATTATGTTTGCATAAATGTACTGTGATGCAACTGTGAGAATGTTAATTTCCTTAAATTTATCTCTGAGGGAAGCTCGCGAGCTTAAATTATAAATAGCACGGACTGCTCTTTTTTGCAAAATAAAAATTGTATCTATATCAGCTGCTCTGCCCCAAAGCAAGATACCATAGGACATAACACTATGAAAATAACTGAAATAGACTAATCTAGCTGTTTCTACATCCGTAAGTAGTCTGATTTTTCTAACCGCGTAAGCAGCTGAGCTGAGCTTCCCCGCAAGACATGATATTTGGGTGCCCCATTGAAGTTTCGAATCTAACGTGATACCCAAAAACACTGTTGACTCAACAAGACTGAGGGCCTCATTATTTAACATTAAATTAGAGGCCAATTTTTTTACATTAGGTAATGCAAATTTGATACATTTTGTTTTGTTTGCATTCAAAACTAGATTATTAACAGTAAACCAATTTAATACCTTAGATAATGCACCGTTTACATCGTCATAATTGAATTTCTGTCTATCAACACCAAAAATCAGTGAGGTATCATCAGCAAACAGTACAATTCCACAGGTATTCTTAACATAGAACGGAAGATCATTTATATAAATTAAAAATAGAAAAGGTCCCAAAATTGAGCCCTGGGGCACACCCATATGCACAGGAGAACCAGACGATTTAACTCCGTTGACATCTACAATTTGAGTCCTCTCACTAAGGTACGATCTCATCAAATCAAGTGCTATACCTTTAACTCCATAATAATCTAGTTTACGTATAAGTGTTGGGTGGTCAACACAATCAAATGCCTTAGATAAATCACAAAACACCCCAATAACGTTCTGTGAATCCTCCCAACCGTTAAAAATATTTTTCAGAAGTGCTACCCCTGCATCAATGGTTGAACAGCCTTTTGTGAAACCGTATTGTTCACCATGCAAAAGTTTATTAAAATTAAAATGAGCGAGTAGCTGCTTTAAAATAATCTTTTCAAATATCTTACTCAGGACTGGTAATATAGATACAGGCCGATAATTAGTTGGATCAGAAGGATCTCCGGCTTTAAACAATGGAATGACTTTACTATATTTCATCAGATCTGGAAATTTACCGCAATCTACGCATTTATTAAAAATTAAGGCTAAATGAGGAGCTATGTCTCCAATGATATTTTGGAAAACAGTAACAGATAAATCCCATAAGTCTCCAGTACGTTTGACTTTTAAACTTTTAAATGTTTTAATTATGTCAAGAGGTGTAATGTGCCTAAACTTAAGAACTTCTAGGCATTCCGATACGTTGGTTTGCAGTATTAATTCAGCATTTCTAGGTGAGGAATCTAAGGAGCTAGTTGTAGCTACAGGTATCTCAGTAAAAAAATTATTGAAAGTATGTGCAATTTGATCATTATCGCTAACATTTTCGCCGTTAATATTAAGTTCAATGCTCTTATTGGTGGTTTTAGTATTACCTCTTTCTGCGTTTATAATGTTCCAAGTAGTTTTTACTTTATTGCTTGATTGTGTTATTTTATTTCTAAGGTGAATAGCCTTTGCTGAAGCACAAGTCTTTTTAAAAACTTTTGAATAATTTTTTACATATTCTAGAAAAACGATATTTTGATTAAATTTTTTCATACCATATAGCTCATACAACTTCGCTCTACTTTTGTAAATGCCAGCAGTTGCCCAGTCATTAAATTTTGCTTTACTACTTTTATTAAAAGACTTAAGATTAAACGTTTTGTCAAATTCAAATTTTATAAAATCAAAAAGTTCTTTATATAGGCTATCTGGTTCATCCTGTGTCATATTAATTAATGTAATATTTTTACTTACATTATGTTTGAATCTGGCCATACGATTTACAGTTATAGGCCTACAAGTAACTTTTTGCGGTTTAAGTATAATTTCATTTAAAAACACTACTTTCTGACCACAATGATCTGAAGTTAAATCAGTTATTATGAATTTTTCAAGTGCATCACAGTTACAAAACACGTTATCCAGACAGGTGGCAGAAGTTGCAGTAATTCTGGTCGGCTCTAGAAATAAATAGTTTAAATTAAATGATTTGAATAAATTAATAAGCCTAATTGTTGAGGGTGACTCGATCAATAAGTTAACATTAAAATCGCCACATACTATTAAATCCTTATTACAAGTTTGAGCTTTCTTCAAAGCATCCTCTATAACTAATTCAAATACACTATAGTCACCTAACGGAGGACGGTACACGCAGATTATAACATAGCGCTCGAGCTCTACGCAGGACAATTCAACAGTGCGCTCGATAGATAAATCTACAATGTCTTTGCGTTCTTTACACTTAATATTAACGGAAACTAAAATTAAACTACCACCATGTATTGCTGATTTTCTTACGAACTTACGAAATTTTCTTATGTTTAATAGTTAGACTTATGTGATAACTCTTCTATTCAACTGTTGTTTAAGTAGGATTAAGATGATAGACCGATATTCTGTGGACCTTAAAATAGACAAACAAACTTAATTAACAGATTATTATCCTTTTGTCAAACAACAACGGATGCTAAGTTTCCCTTTATTATGCATAGCGATTGTTGACAAATCACTGTCTTTAATATTTAAGTATTTCATTCCAACAAGGACATATAAGTATACATTGAATAGCACTGAATAAAGCTCGTCCAAATGTTGGAGACCTCCGGAATTCCTCACCCCGAAACTTGTCCTCGATGTATTCTTCTAAACTGTTAACAGTCAGAAGTGTCACACGTTTCTGGTTTCCGTATGCGTTCAGCGTACTCTCTGGGGGACGGGGACCCCTCTCGGGTACGCACCGTTGCCATGACAACGGCATGTTATTGGCTCCCTACAGCGGTTCTAACGGCACGGTGTACGCACTGCCAGTTGCAACTGAGGTTCCGTTTCAACAATGATATGCCTCGTGTTTACAAGCTAGCTTAAATTATGACGTCATTGAATGAATGGAAACGTCGAGTCTGTGAGGGGATATAACTGATCGACCTCTATTGTCATGTTTTGGCATGTAATAACATTTTATAAAATCTCTATATAGGTATCGGAAGCGATGTCACCAAAAAGTATTCCACAATCTGCGATTAATTAGAGCCTTGACAGATAATGGGCTGAACCCAGAGTTGTTGGTTGTGTGACTTCCACCAACTCGTCTCGGGAGTTCCGAACATATAATTACTAAAGTTTTAGCGACACCCGTACCACCCCGCTGACAAAGATTTCGTAGTCATTATCAGAGTCACGAAGCCAACGGCATTGAGTGATCCAAAATAATTGTTCAAATTCCAATCCCCTATTCAATGCGTAAGCAGCTATTTTAGGCTCTCCTGATGACGTCGTTATTATACCCTTATGAATGACGTCACTTTAGTAAAGAAAAATAACAACAACAAAGATACTTGGTTGCTATACTAATACACAATTTCTGTGAGTTCACCTTTTATCATATATCAATATTTAACATTCTATTGTTATCCATAACGAGCTAAACTTTGATTGTCTATCAACAACAAATTAATCTTTAAGCCAGTCAAAATCGGATTTAGCTCATCAAATATATTTCCAATTTGAAATGAAGGGAATAGAAACAATGAGGAGTTTAATTGCCGACGAAACGAAACAGCCAGTCTGTTAAATAAACAGAACATTTCCATTAACTAACTCAACAAAATTGCGCAAAGAGCTACGGTATACTTTTTAATACTTGTATTTTGAGTGAGCACTGAGCGGTTTTCCAGCACATAGCACTGTGTAGTGTTTATTGTGGGCGCGTAAATAAAACAGGACCCTCAAGATGGCTGGGTCTATGTAAATGTATACCGTGTTAATTTCCAAGCACTAGACTACATTGTGACAACGCTGAGAGCTTTTCATTAGAGTGCACATTCAGAAGGGAAAATGCAATTTCCCTTGCAAGTGCGAATTGTAACGGTAGGGATGGGCTTTTGAGGTGTCGATTGAGTAAAGTGGTTTGAGTTTTAATTAGCTTTCTTGATGAATTTTCACTCATTTGTGAAATCTTTTCGTTTTATTATTGTGAAAAAAGTTATAGGTATTATCGCGAACTATATACCTACTTAGTATACAATACATATTTTACTAACACACTTATTCAATTCGTTCAATTAATAAAACCCTTACTGAAAACGTTTATACCTATCAATAAACGACATTTCTAAACTTATCACTTTAGAACGTAGGTAATATTATCACTTAACTTCCGAAACTCGGTCGTCATATACGACAGTCGTACAAAAGAACTGCAATAAATTACAGTCAGTTAAATCACCTATCTAAAAAATTGTCTGTGCTGAGAACTGCAAGGGAAAGGGAGACCAGAGTACTCTCAGGGTTTGTAAGCTTTTACGTATTATTGTAATTTATTACGTCGCCGGCGTCGAGCACGGGCATTTTTCACTCTGCCAATTTTGCCACCGGGCCAATGATCGGCTACGATATTTTTTTATGCAGCTGCTTGATTTCAATGGCCATTTATTAACTCAAATGCATTGGACGTCCAAGGTAAAAAAAGAAATAAGAGAAATGCTAGCAGAATTTCCGAACAGTAAGACTTAAGTTTACAGTTTGAAATAGTATCTGCAATAGCCTTAAATATTTATTTATGCAAATTCATAGGTTTTGCTTTTAATTTAACATATTTATACATTGTAATTTTAGTATATATGGTTTAAATAACTGCTTTAAAATTCAATTGCAAGATTTAACCCACAAAACAAACATAGTTTCATAAAAACTAAATAAAAGCTTGTAAAAACGCATACCTTACAAAAAGTACTTAGTAAACTACTTTACAAAATCCATTAGTAACTTTTGACAGCCCGGTTGGCTTTGTGGTTAGTGACCCTGACTTTCAAGCCGCGGGTCGTGGGTTCGATTCCCACCCAGGACAAACATTCGTATGCATTAATATGTCTGTTTGTCCTGTGTCTGGATGTACATATCTATATAAGTATGTATTTAAAAGTAGTATATGTAGTATATCAGCTATCTGGTTACCATAACACAAGCTCACTATGATGCTTAATTTGGAATCAGATTGGCCGTGTGTGAAAAATGTCCCCGGATATTTATTATTATTTATTAACTCAATCTCATCTTATAGATAGACGTGATATATTTTCACATTTACTTGAGTAAAGCAAGAGAGCCCATGAAATTTCCTCGCTTGAAATGAGCTCAATAAATTGGTATCTTGCATACTCCGCCTTGCAGGGTTATGAGTCGAGATTGTAAAGGAAATCACATGTTATTAAACTCAACATTTTGTCCCCTTTTGTGTTCGAAACGTGCTTTACAAAGGTGTCAACAATCCAGAAGTTTGATATACATGTAAATAAATTAATATCTAATATACATATTTTACCGTGAGTACGTGTTTTATTGGAACAGTTAAGGTTACAAATATAAGTAGTTTTTACCCGACAACGGTAGAAGAGAGTTCTGCTCAGTAAAAGCAACTTTCCGAACCGAGCATTAGAGTGATTGTTTATAGAGTGATCTGTGTTCATAGAGTATTTGCTTGTAACGGCCTATTTAAATAAATAAGAAAAAATTTATTTATCATGATTTTGACAGGTAATATGAACCTTCATACCTTACCTTCATACCTCATAAAAAAATAGCTTAAAGAATGAAAAAAAATATGTCTAATTTCAAGATATACTCACGCGCTTATGAAGTGCATGTGCTGTATATTAGCTGAAGGTCTTGAGGGTCGCCTTGCTGGTGGTAGAGGTGGATGACCAGACCCTCCACCCACAGGTCCATATAGCACCGGTTGTAATGACAGAGAGCCACCGAGAGACATCGAAGGCGGACTTGATAGCCTAGAGGAGAGAAAACAAGAACGAACCAATCAGAAATTATTATAATAGAAAACAATTATAATATGTAAATATTAATTTTTCTGTGTGTAATTGTTTTTATGTATGTTTTAAAGGTTTTCGTTTGAACCTAATAATTTATTTTGTTTATGTTATTTTATTTATTGGACAGAACTAAATTCATAAATGTATTTATTTAATACAGGTTGCTACGTTGCAGTATTTACAAGGCCCTAAATATAACTTGAAGGAACGCACTGGTCCAATTTCTTATATAGATTCAAATAAATGTAGTTTTTATCGTGAAGACCAAGTAGGTATAAGAAGAAACTAAAAATGACGCCAATAAAAATGGCATAAATATATATTTTTTTTTTTATGTAAAAGTACGCCCGTATAAAAGTACGTAGTAACGTATATTCTCTTTTTATGTCTGGTTAAGTAATAGCATAGGGTTTTATTTATTTTATCCTTTTTTTTATTATTATAAACCAACCTTATCTCACCATACATTACGTTACTCAATAAACTTGAAATATACTTTATAAAATGTGGTAGGTATATAGGATGTTTATTGCAGATCCATCTGGGGCAGAAAATCCATGTGTAAAAGATATTAAAATCCTACGAAGAAACGGAATGCCTAGTTTTGCCGGCAACGCTGCAGATTGTGTCCTTTGTTATCTCCGACCTACATTTTATCTACGTCCCCGTTTCTATTGGACTTTTATTACGTGACTAGCTGCCTCCGCGCGGTTTTACCCGCGTAGATCCCGTTCCCGTGGGAATACAGGGATAAAATATAGCCTATGTTACTCGGGGATAATGTAGCTTTCAAAGGTGAAAGAATTTTTGAAATCGGTCCAGTAGTTTCGGAGCCTATTCGTTACAAACAAACAAATAAACAAATAAACAAACAAACAAACAAATCTTTCCTCTTTATAATATTAGTATAGATAAAAATGAAACTTCCTATCTTAAACTAGCGTGAATATGTTTGCTTTAAAGTCATGTAGAGACTTGGTAACCTACAGTTTCAACGCTTCTTTAATAAAGTATCTGATGTAGGCCAATCAAGTATATAAATTAACATTTCGATGGCCGAAGCAGCAGAAAGATATATTATATAAAACAACGTTTTTCTATGTTGAACAGATATCAATAAAGGGCTCAAATCCCGAGTGAAAATCTGACAACGAACTCATAAATCTATCGGTAGTACAGACATGGATTTATCTTTAAAAAGAATTAGGCTAAACTTTGATATATTTTGCAAGTAAATGCTGCAATATTTTCATAATCATCTCGATTGAAATCTACTCACAGTTTAAAGTATGTTACAAACATTATTCTACTTTACAAGCTATTGAAGTATAAATCTGAGTTAATACAGGTTCTTTAAAATAATCATAGTACCTACTGGCGATATAATACGTATCTAAATAATATCTTTTGTTTATAATAAGATTATAATGTAGAATAACAATATAAATAAAAAGATTTTTACAAACAAACAAAGGCCTTAATCCACTTACACAAGAAAATATTTCCTTCATTGCACTAAGGATTTCGAGGACTCTTAAGTCCTCAATTATTTTTTATCTACCTTCCCCAATTAGGAGGGAAGATAGATGCAAGAAAGGCTTAAGCTATACAAAGGTTGTATACCTAATTGTTTATTTTAGTTATGTGCTTAATAACCTTTCTATGTAGGTACTGTATAATGTTTACAAATTATTTCGCAAATGTTTGTAAGTGCTTGTAAAAGCATAATTGAATAAAATACCTTTTATATCATTTGTCCTGCGGTAAAATGTATAAGCGTATTTTCGAATATTCATAAACTTACTTTGACTGATATTTATATACATATATGACTATTAATAGCATGAACTTTAACAACTAACTATTGTTTTTGTCAACTAAACAATCGTTTAGTCTAGAATTATGATGTCACACATGCATAGATTTTCGATAAAGGTAGTAGGCGAAGAATAGATACGTACCTACTGAGTTTATTATTTCTATTTAGATTGTTTATGGTTGTCGACCGTTACGTAACTCTACATGAAAATATTACCTTAGCGGTGATTCCAAATGGACTCGATGCGAAGAACAAGATGGCGCTGGTTGCTGATGTGATGGATGCGGCGGCAGTGGCGGCGGACTGCTGTGGCGACTCAACGTCTCCGGAGACACGAGGGCGGCACCAGCTGATGCCGGGCTCGGCAGAGGAGGCGCACTACCAGCTGATATTTCTGACTCTGTCCCACCGAACGTGCCGCGTGAGACGTGAGATCCCCCTGACATGTTGTTGGCAGGAATTGAATAGCAACTGCAACAAAGAAAAAAAAGTTGTCACATTAAGTTCAATCTAAGTAGATACGAATGTACATAATTTGTACTACCCACATTTATGCTAATATGTAATTCATTAAGTACCTACATGAAATTTTATTAATGGTTCAAACTGTATTTTAACAAATCTGAAATCAATATCAGGTAAATAGACAGGAAGTTCTCGTGTTTGGTCTTGTCTCGATTCATTAAAATTTTGTACTTAATTTTATCGTCAATCAAAAACGTATAAAACAGCAACAATATAAACAACCACCGTTAGACGTAAAAATAATTATGGAAAATTCAAGGAGGAATAAAAAGATAGGTAGGTATGTCATCTTAATCTCGCTGCGATCGTCGCCGAACATGGCTCCCGTTTTAATTAAAAACTCTACGTCCTCGCTTTTCTTTCAATTATAGAAAACTTTCTTCCCACTACCTAAAGATTTCTACTGCAAACTCATTTAATTGTAAATATTGAATTATCGTGTTATCCTATAGTACCTACGTCTAATAAGATTATAAAATAATTTACAAAGAAATCCTACAAAAATGTAAAGAACACAGGAGTAGGTACATTAAGGGTATTAAGAAGCTTTAGGAATCGCATCCACTTAACCTTCGACCCAAAAATTATTGATATAGGCACCTCCATCGTCATCATTCCAGATCGATGGGTTTCAACAAACTCTCGAACTTCGATTCGAGAGGGGAGGGGAAAATGTGGAATAAAAATTGATAAATGCTTCTTGAATATTCCGTGGAATCATGCTGACGACGAGATTTGAATCCAATAACTTTTGTAAGAGCTGTCAAGAGTTTGAGATGGACCTGAGCTTAAGTGAGACTTTACATGAAGAACATTTCAGTGGCTACTTTGATCTGTAATCCCTTATTCCTTATCAATTCTATCTTTCCTATCCTTTTCCTTATCCCTTAATGTCTGAATAGAATAATTCTTTCTAAAAAAGTCACTTGTTACTAAAAGAATTTCTGATATAAATTCGATCAAAATCTAAGATAAAAATCTATCTTCCGACATAAAATATGTTAGAGTAACAAACAATGTTAATCTGAAAGAGAAATAGTCTCCACAATACAACGTGCAGCGAAAACCAATATCCGGGCGGATACTGGCGGGGCTAATAGTTTATGAAGTTAGATGACAGTTCTGAATGCCTGAATTACTCCGGACTCTATTCAGAGGCGTCACGTTCGCGACATGAATAGAATATCGCAGTTGGAACTGGCCTTTATAGGTAAATAGAAAGCGAAGATAGAATATCTTTCTGAAATTTGTATCTTATGGAATTTTATCAATGTAATTTTTTATATTTGTATTAATATGGTAATGTTTTAAGAAAACTTTATTACATGTTCCTATGAGGTGGTGGTTAAGAATTTTGAGTTAGTCAATCAGAAAGACTGGCATCGTATATATAGCTTCTTAAAAGCTTAACATACGCTTTATTTATTAAACAGATAATAATTCGACCATTTCCCAACAGATACAAGTTACTGAAATTCGCTTATCTTTACTATATTCAATTACTCAAACATTTTTGCATTAACGCCAAGCTATAACGAACGGGCGGATGAAAGTGGCTTGCTTCCTTTAAAACATTAATCTAATTATCTTGATCCATAGAATCGTTTATGGGGTGGTGAACAGAGGTGCCACAAATCGAATGACGGCCAGCACTTTGGCCTCAGACGCCTCTGCCAGTGCCGAGCGTACATTTCCGGATTCAATATGGCGGCGGTCGATTTCCGCTCGCGCCTCTCGCGTAAACGATTTACGTCGGATTACATGCAACGTTTATTTTAATCAGATCGATGCCCGCCTCTTGTGCAGCGATCGTGGGATTATCTGTGGCTGTCTGTTTTGAGCCGAATTCATTGTGCTTTAAAATCGTAATAAATTACTTACGGGCCATCTGGAACGTCAACCGGTTGAGATTTAAATAAGGAGTAAAAGAGTAGAGTTATAATTATTTATAATCAGTTTTTTTTTTAAATAAACGGCATCAATGTACCTACATTGGTACGTCATAAAACTTATAAGTCAATAGGATGAAAGATATTTTAAAATAAAGGTATTGATTACATCAATAAAATAAACACATTGTTCAAGCAAACACTGTATCTCTAATTACCTTCATAAGTAGTCGAATACTCAAAAGGAACCCCGAAAATCGGGTTTCGTTCATCAGCTTTACCGACTCGCAAATTAACATGTGAAAGGGCACTGAAATTGAACCTGCGACTGAATATGCTCGTTTTAACATGATATCAAATCCAATTACTGAAAATGTTTCAATGTGCCAATTATGTATTAATTCTATACCATAATAGTCACGGTTGATGCGGATGTAGGTACCTGGCACGATCTTTCCCTTTGCGATTCAAATTTTAAAGTAAACTATGTAAACATTATCTTCATATATACTTTTTTTTGGGTAGTTGAATATTTACCAATTTGTACCTACACACAACGTTGGTTCGACAAAGAATAAGATTGAAAAGCTTTTGCAATAACATTATTTAGGTATATAGCTCTAATAAATTATATCAAGCGGAAACTAACATTAATGTCATTGGTAAAAATTAACAACTTTAAATACTACTTTTAATGCGTGTTATCGTATTTGAACCCCAGGTGCGATCAATAAGAGGAAAGTCTAAAGATAAAATAGACGAGGATAAATTGAATGCTATAAACCACCAAAGGGCTTATCGGAGATGGACAAAATGTGCTTTGTTTTTATTAAAATCTGTATTTACTTCTTGAACCAAACCGAATACTCTGTAATAATGTGAGAATATTAACATGATAATATCTTTCAAAAGTACGAATAGAATAAGCAATAACTAACTTCTCAAGCTAGGGCCAAGACCTACAATACTATCTTAAATCTGACTAATCTTTGAGCGCCGCAACAACAAATACTATTAGATGCTAGATCCTACGCTGTGTGTACTAACAGTACCTTGAACCAAATCAACTAGGGAAACTACATTGCAATAAGGACCGTAACAGGGGAAGATAAGCTCTAATTTGGAATGATATTTTCGTGGTGTTATGCTCTTTTTGTAGCTAGCTCGTAGTATCGTAGTCTGGTTTCGTAGCGTTCGCTTTCGTTGGCGTCCGGCCGCCCGCCCTGTAGCTGTGATCAATGGATGTCTGTACTACCAGACTACTTTCACGCTGAACGTAATTTCGGAATTTCATTTTTGTTTTTTCGCCAGCGTAGATTTTCGCTTTAATCGGCTCGTGTCGTGTTCATTAATAAAACTGTAGGAGCTTATCTGTTTACAAACGCGAAAAAACTGTGCTTACAAATTGATAATTTAGATCGAACAAACAGATTTTAATGATCGTGGCTTCATTTCAAACGTTCATTTAATCCACTAACTTTTGAGGTAACTTTGTTGGAGCTTTTGCTGTTAAAGTTAGTTATCTTCCTTCAAACTATCGATTCTAAATCGATAACAAAGAACAGTCAAGCGAGAACGATTTATAACTTTTGAAGAGACAAACTTAGCGTACCTACATAGATTCAAATCGACCACATCCTTAAGCGTTGTTAAAAAATTGCTTAATTAATGACCACGTCATTTGTATTTGATATAAATAAAAAAATATTCGAATAAAACTTTAGAATCGGTGCATAATGAAAACGTACGTGTCAAATGTCCGTAACTTCTGTGAACAAATAAAAACATGCTCAAATCGGAATGTATAGTGACATTCAGTCGCGGAATTCAATATCTAACGCCGTTTGCAGACATTATTATGCTACACACAAACATGCAAAACGTACAAGTATAAATGTCGCGTGTGTATCGCACTTTCATATGCACAAAATAAAAAGAACACGCTGTCGGCTTCCGCGAGAATGTGTGAAACATTTCAGTCTCTCCGCAGACTTTTTCTGTTTGAATTTCCGTGGAAATGTCGCTGTCTTGTTTGTCTTGAAGGAGCTTTGAAAAGAAATAACCACAAAAAACATATATCTCATTGTATGTAAAAATTTTGCTTTATTTATTTAGCTTAACTTAGCTTTACCAAGATTTATAGTCGTTACTTTGATTTATTTATCTGTTTGAAATCTTTAAACAATATTTTCTTTTATAAATCGTGTCTACTTTAACGCATTTAGTTTTATTAATGCACCTATCGGATATGCATTTTGCGAAGGATGTCCAGGATTTTGATTTCTTTACTTGTAAATCATAAAAATAAGTTCTCTCGTATTCTTTAAGGATATCCATTAGACGACTTTATAACGTATGCTCTGGATATATTGAATAAAACATCACAAAGCTTTTCCAATATCCAGGTAAAAACCGCCCGTGGTTTGAATATTAAAACATTAATGTAGGTTCGCCGAAGACCTCACGAATTCTTTGTATCTTAAAGCCTTTATAAAGACCAAAACAAAACCGTATTTTAAATGGGTTTCGATCACAAAAATAGCATTTACCTTTATGCATATAACCAGCCATTTTCCTTTTTAACGGTAATCCTATTCCATTATTCATAAATCTTGGCGATTACCAATTTGCAACGCAATTTTTAGGGAAATTTCCTTAATATCAGAAGCGGTCGATGCCATGTTTGTATTCAGTTGAGTGCTTTTACAAGGAAATTAAAGAAAATACTTACATTTTGTCAATTTAGCCGTCTCTTATATAATTAACGTAGAGATATCGCGCGTGACAAGTCGCGTGTGGCGCTCACATTCCGCTACATTTTAAAATTAATCGCTTGCCACCCCTGTCAACAGCAGTGCGGTAACCGGTCGACGACCCCGAAGTATTTAGGACGACCCAGTGTTTATAACATTAAGGGAAAATTTTACAGGAAGTAGGGCGCGGGCCTACACCGTAACTTCACGCGTTTCAAGTCCATCACCTCTGTGAAAGATTACACCTCGTTGTTGCTATTGTTGTGTCGATCGAATGGAAGCAACATGTGTTTATGATAATTTGTATGGTTGTGATTGCATGATGGTGACACAATGCCATGTCAATATTTCGATTACAATCTTGAACAAGTTGTCATTACATTACGTTTTATAGGTTACGGTTTATGAATTGTAGCACTGAATGTTACAGGTACTGAAAATAAATGCTACACTTTTTTAGACTTAGGTACCTACAGTTCATTCATCAAACTGTGTAAAAAAATACTTCATTCATTCATTTCTGCTTCATACCATAGCCGTTGAATAACTATGTACTTCCTCAACAAACACTATTTAAACTTACGCGTGGGATAGATTTCCGTTCCCCGTTCCCTATTTAGCTCAAGACCACAGACCTAGATAACAAACAAAGCATACTTCATTAGTCCTCAGATCTTAATCCTTTTGATCCAGCGTTTGAGAGCTTAGTTCCTAGTTCTACGAAATTAATTCCACTCTTCGCTGCAGTAGGTACTTCTCAGTCCTTTGATCTTAACCTGTCCATCCTAGACACTGTGAACATCTATAGATACTTCGTACCTTCATTAATTTCCTGGATTAGGTTATATTTATATTTTTACGACACAGACACACTAATCCCTTATATGAAATTATAAACGTTACCTTTCTTCTGTAGTTGGGACTACGTTGCCATTAGCCAAAGACTCAGTGATCTTCATGGTTAGATTTTAAAGCACAGTTCCGTCACCAATTCATTTTTAAAACCAAATAAATTTGTAAAACAAACTATGAAACTATCGTTAAAGTTTAGCACGGGATAGTCGCAAGCGCACTGCAGACTGAATTAGCCGCCGACGACCCGGGGGATTAACTGATCTAACTCGATGATACTCGCCTGGATTGCAGCAATTTTGTACAACCATTACTGCAAGCATTAGGGCGGGATACATGAGATCGGCTCTCGGACGAAATTGCTAAATAGACACTTGATAAAGCTATTTGGACAAGCCTCGTGATTCAATGAGTGTCGCATATCGAAGTCATTATCTTCATTCCATCCGATAACGTGTGAACCGCTTTGGCTAATTGGAAATAGGAGATACCTACCTGAAAGCGTGTTTATTTTAGATTTTATATATTATATGGTTGTAAAATGTTCAGTTAAGCTCAATAAAAATGCATGACACGTGAATATAACTCTCGGTGGGGATTTCATGAAGGATGAAGGGGAGGTAGGAGGGAAACGACACACGAGAGGATATTGCCGATTTCACTGCGCCGGAGACAGTAGACAATCTGTGACCGTGAGCCTTGATTGGCAGAATAATAGACGCAGTAAAAGACTAGCCGTTTCGCTATGAATGTAATTTGAATGCAATAGATTTATTCATAGTAACTAAGTAGGAACCGCATTCATAAAAGAGTTATGCAGTCGAATTCTTTATATAACAGTCATAATAATAACCTGAAGACTGTATGTAACATGTTATAGTCCATTTAGGGAGTATCCAGTTTCCTTACCACGGATTTAGTTAAAACTCCTTTTATGAATACAAGCTGGGCGTATATACGTACTTAGAATCCTACGTACATAATATATTTTCATAGATTCATAGCTAACATTGAACATAAACATCCACCTTTACACAAATTCTAAATAAGCTGGGTTCAAAGCAGTAGCTTGAACTGTAACCCTGGCTTTAACATAGGTTTCACGCCCGTTTTCCCACGATAGAATACACATTGTAAAACCAATGTGAATGAACGTCTTCCGTCCTGCTCACACTACTACAATATTGAAGAGGATAGCGATAGTGTGATTGAACCAGATATTAGTCAAGTGCTTTAGAATCAGGAAGCTGTGGGTGAGCGAATGTCATGTCAATACAATTTTATACATTACACTACATCCTGGCTAGCGCATGATTGGTTTGACCAGTTCAATTGAAATCTCCTTATTTATTCGCTGAATTTCATAACACACTTCAATTAAGACTTTATTGAACAATCAATGTTTGGTAAATTAAGCAACACATTTAATAATAGCTGAAATCTTTCCATGGCCAAGTAAACATAATATTACCTAAGTACATCTAAGTAATATCATTTTCAATACAAATTAATTACTTCCACATGATAAAATTACAAAGATTTTCCTTATTCGATGAAATATTATTGATGAAATATCCTACTAATATTATAAATGCGAAAGTTTGTATGTATGGATGTTTGTTACTCTTTCACGCTCCAACGGCTGAAGGGATCTGCTTGAAATTTGGCACAGAGCTAGAATATGTTCTGGAATAACACATAGGCTACTTTTTATCCCGGGAACGCGGGTGAAACCGCGGGGAGCCACTAGTTTGTTATAAATGTCGAAGACCTCTCAATGCTTTTAATTATACCGACCAAAGCATACTCACGTTCAATAGGAATTCTGTCTACGGAAAGTCCAATATCCCAATATTGAATTAGCAAAAGGTATTTTATTATTTACCTATCGTTTTGGTCGTTGGATGCTCAAAGGCGACGAGCAGTCTCGCCCGGAACACGCCCGCGCTCCTCCATTACAAACCCTCAGTAATATTAATGTGGACCTTAAGGCCCAGCTTCAAGGATTAATTTTCTTTAGCCAGTGTTAGGGTGTAATTTAGCCAAGTTTCACATAAATCGCATCGTTTAGTGCTACTGTAACAGACGGATATATTCGTTACGAATGTAAACGGCTATTTACATAATTCGTCCTGTTTCACCATTTTGCTTGTTCGTGTTTTGAATCTCCTACAATAGTATCATAGAAGGTTTATTCTTTAAATATTGATTGAGTATGATTTGGGAACAAAACTGTTTATTATAGCAGAAACTGTAGGTATATTTAATACTTTACAAACTTACTTACCTAAAAGAAAGCGTGAGAAAAGCATAATAGAAACACGTTATATATTTCAAATTCAATCACTACACCACTCTTTAAAATTGTGAGCGTGTGCAGTCTGGAATAAGCTGCGTAAGTAGGTACATACATATTGCGTGGTAAACGTTGAGTACCGACGACGGAGGCATCTCCAGTGCCCTCAAGATACAATAGCTGCCCGACGCTACCGTGTCTACCCTACAAGCCTTTATATTACATCCCTACCTACCAGTGCTAATTAGGTAACAGACAAAGCTAATCAGACACCCTTAACGTAACTAGCATTATGTAAAACACGCTTGGCGAGGTACGTTAATTGAATTCAATTAGCTGCTACCTACGTTACATATTTTAATGAAATATAATGCTTTACTAGCTGGTGAAAAGTCTTAGACTAAAAAAATCAGCTTGAAAGGTTCAATAGACTATAATATTAATATAGTGGTCAATAAAAGCCAAGAATGTATCATGTTCATTAAGCAGCTGCGTATAAAAGCAAAGCACACCTGTAGGTATGTGGGTATAGGTAGATACCTTGCAGCAGCTGGTATCCAGCCAGGCGGGACTATCATACTCATATAAAATATGCATAAGATTGTGTTTCGTAAAAGACAAATAAATTTCAATTTTAAATGGGAGGGTACCTACTATTTTCCTGAGAACGAAATTAATACTGAGGCTACAAATGTAGTATTTCTAGCTCGCAATTGCAATTGTAATTTGCCCTTGTACTATAAAAGTAAGTATTTAACATTTTCGAAACTCCTGGTATATATGTAGATATATTTTTCAAAAGCAAATTTTACCAAACATCTATGGTATAATCTCACGATACAGAAATAGACGAACGATAGTGTCAATCTTAGCGATGTGCCGAGTACGGTTTGACTCGAGTCAGACTCGATTCCTGCTTTGGACTCGCCTACTCGAATACCAATTTATTTTGATTCGAGTACGCCAGACTCGATTCCGGTACTCGAGTCAGGAAGAATCGATTCGTACTTGCTAACTCGATTCTTTTTATGCGAGTTCAATTGACTTGAGTCTTTATTATATAATGGCGCCGAAAAAAACCTCAGGAAGTGTTTTGAGAAAGTGAACGGCGATAAAATAAAGTGCAAAAACTGTGACTCTGTATTTAAAGATTTCAAAAATACAACAAATTTGTTAAAGCACCTAAAAAAATATTTTTATTGGTCTGACTGAGCTATCTACGTCGTGAATAAATTTGCTTGTGTTCTATTATGTTTTTTTGTTTTTATCTCTATAGAACTCCTACGCTCTATGTTTTTAATTATCTTTCATTAAAAAGTAATTTAAACAACATTTACCGGACTTTAAAACACAAACGAATAACTGAAAAGTAATAACATTGATACCTGATAAAAAATAACTTAGATACATAAATATTTAAAATCATGAAGCGTCTTCATAATCGAATATGAGCAATATTTCTTTTGAGCTCCATGCCAACCGCAACATTAGGAAAAAAGGAATCAGTAATGAGGGTTGATTCGAGTCTAGCCGGAATTCAAATACTGACTCGAGTCCAGCCGGACTCGAGTCAGTATTCGAGTACCAAGCATAGAATTCGAGTAGAGGGAATCGAGTCATGATTCGAATACCGTATAAACTGACTCGAGTTGACTCGATCCACCAAAACAGCGACTCGGCACATCACTAGTCAATCTGTTAACATTCCATTAGTGCTATCTCCCTCGCACAATCCCTATTCCCTATTTTCTCACGTGAAGCAAGATCAAGAAGCAAGGTCCTACATCTCAGGCACACATGTGTACAATTAATCACACCACTAGGGATGGGACACCATGTGTAAGAGTCCTACCTACGTCCAAATGTCAATTACAGAAAAGTAATGGAGCATACCTACATAAATTACACATTTAAGGACGATCGAGAAGTAACCATATGCAACGGTTTTTTTTAATTAATCTAATATCACAAAATAATAATTAATAAATAATATTAGAACCACTTTACAATTTTCGTAACTCTACATATGTTTTTTATAATAATTATAGCACCCTAATTGAATTTACCCTTTTCACAATGTAAGTAGGTACTTATTTAATTAACTGTTTCTGTCTAACATTATTGTGTCAACTCTCACAAATGAATGCAACCTTTTTTCAAATTTAGGTATTACATATATAAACTCTGTGCTCTGAATTATAAATCTGTAGTCAAACTCCGAAGTTATTTTCAAATTATTATATACCTACAGTTAGAAATATATGTAAGAAAACTATACTCAGATTATTCATTGTAGGCAGAGATATGAAGTTTCCAGTGTTGCAGTTTTTTAGTCCCAAATAAATAGTGTTGTGGTAGATTCGAATTTTTACAACTAAAAGTCGGCTAAGGACAAAGGAAACTCGACTATAGTTTCCTTTTTTTTTATTCAATGTCAAATTGCCTTTATATAAATAAAAATATGTAATTTATGGTAATAAAACAGAAGACATACACGGTAGGTAATTAAATATTACATAAAATACTCTTATGTATATTATTTGTTTTGGGCTATTGGAAGAACTATAGTCATCACTTGTCACGCTATGGACCCCATTTTGTTTTGGAAGTGACTATTTGTACGGGTACTGGACAAATAAATTATATTTATTCGTACATTTATTAATTTTTTTTTAATTAAGCATGAATTGGATGATTAGCCTATGTTAGGTTAATTAAATTAATAACATTTATTCGATTTTATTTATTTAATTTTGGTTTCAATTAAATTCAAATTTAGTTTTAAAAAAATGAAATTTTGGGATTTTCGACTAGATCTATGTATCGGATACTGAAAGAACAAAACTGCCGAACATCACTATTGTAGCGGGTCACCCTTTTTTGTATCAGTGACAGTTGCACTTGTAATTTCTCTGACTCGAATTATTAATCCGACTATAGCATTAAAATGATTTATCGATAAAATAATTATATCAAACATAAGATAATCCAACCGAATCAAACATTTCGAACTAGCCAACTCGCTTGATCAACGCAATTGTAATGATCAAAGGATATAAATTGTCAACTAAAATGCAATAATGTACCCAATAAAAACAGATAAAGATCCAATTTGACGCCCTTGCCACCCTCGTCCCCTGAAGTGTCAACACTCCGTTTTTTATCGTCAACTAATTGTTTGTTTAGATTAGGCCCGCTCTTGTTAAAAGCTGTATTCAAAAAGTAAAGGCAAATTTAAATGTATACAAACAACGTTAACGTAAAGCATTTTAAACGATCCATATACTGAATTCTAGCTATTTAAGTAACAAATATCATTAATCTGTCTAAGTAGGTATGTATTAAATCTAAGAAGTAGATAAGTATTTTGTTGAAAGCTTTCAATCTGCAAGCAACAATTTGTTTGACAAATAAAAATAGATACCTATCCGTCTCATGGTTTCAGTATATTTAATTCAATGTTAAATAATATAGATTATGCTTTGTGATTCTGTGAATTGGAGAACAAGCACAGTATAAAAGAAACAAACAAACAAATATACCTATATACGTATAATATATATATATAGAAAAACTAAACAGCTTCCGGAAATAGCATCAATTTCATTATAATAAAGAATTCAGTAGATTAAGGTCGGTAACTTATGCAATCTTAATGGTCCTAAGAGCACTCACTTTATTACATTCCAGTCGCATTGTTCAGGTGGATATATATTCATTGGGATTTGGGACCATTCTCTCTTTATTTATCACGCAAAATTAGACAGTAAAAATCTATTCATGTTTGTAATGAGCATTTAATGATTAATCTTCTGAATAAGTAAATCGTCTTCGAGATACCTTTATCATCAGAATTTTAGTTAAGCTAACAATGAGAAAAGGATCACGTATAAATCATGCGAACTAACTCGTACTGAAATTTCAAGAACGTGACTTGAACTCAAATCAGGCGAAAGGTATATTATATTTCTAATAGAATTACTTGGTACTTGTTCATGACACTGATATTTAAATAATTATAGCCATGTCTTACGTGATTCCTAGAGTGAAATGATAGAAAATATATAAACGAAAAGTTAAAAAGGTCTATGTCATCCTTTATTAAAACCAACACGATTTACTCTCCGAAATGAAAGATCACGGATAAATTTCAAAAAGTATCGAGTGTCGTTATAGGTATAAAATACAATAAGCGTATAAAGAGTCTGTTAGTTAAAGACTGTTATAATAGCGGACAGATTGCTAAATCCAGATTGCTGAGTGCAGACTCAATCGATTTGTACCGTTCAGGGAAGGGAAGGGAAGTAACAATAAGAAACTTGTGTGATATTGACTCGATCATTTCGCCCAGTTGAAGAGGCGTTTTGATGGCTATCTAAAACGCCGGGGACTACACAGGAAGCAATTTGACAGGGTCGTAAATGTTCACTTGAAGGCTTATGAAGGGTGTCCGTTGGTTAATGAGATATTGAGCATAGTGACAGAAATATAGCTATTGGATTGAACATATAGCTACACCAATGTTTGGCATTAAATCTGGTGCCTGTGGCATATACTCCGGAATATATTCAATATTCACTCACAAAATTTAAATAACAACATAACTACAAATCCATAGGTAGACATTTTCGTAGTATAGCAATGTACAGTAATACGAATCGCGGGGCGACTCAGTTTCCGGTACATAAACCCAGCGAGAGGGCGATACATCGATCCATGCCGTTAGTCCGTACCTATAAAACGCGATACCTTCCCCAAAATATTGTACTAGGTATATTCCTACTAAATTTGGTGGTCAATGAGCTGGTTAAAAATATTTAAAAGTACAATATATATATATCTACCTAAGTTCAAACAAAAATGAGTTTGTATTGTTTTATCTTTGACTTGTACATCAATCGAAAATTGACAGGACCTTACTTGAGATAGCCATCAATGAGAAAACAAAGTTGTAATGAAATTCATCAACTAACAAATTTAATAATCACTTCCAATCCCGACAAAAGGTAAATCTGCAAGTAAAATATTGACTTAAGCCAAAAAGCTACGACAGACATTGAACAAAGAAGCGCGACTCGCCGACGCCGTTCTTCGCGCTTTGTTAAAAGTTGAAGGCGTGCTAGCAAAATGCGAAACACTAGGTATTATTCACGTAAAGCAAACCCTGCAGATAATGAGCTGGGAGCTAGGTTTCAGCGGAATAAAACATTTGTATTCGCCTCCGCGCATGAAATATTGCTCACAAATAATATATCTAACAATGCTCACATAGAATTTAATACGAGGTTAACGGATATATTATGTAAGTAGGTATAATAAAAAAAAATGTCTAAAATTATAGATTTAAAATGTACTACTTAGATCATTATATTAAAAACTGCCAATGGAATAAGATATCTAATAAAAAAATTGGTTGCCTGTAAAGTCGGTATACGGGCGAAAGTTTTACGTGACAACGACTTTGAGTGGTAAAATAATTTTAATGTGAATATTCATTCGTATAGTAGGAAGAAGGATGAAATAATAGTAACAATTTAAAACATAACGTCACGTTACGTGAGCGGAGCGTAACGCAGTTTCTTGAAGTGTCACCCGGCAAACCAATTTATAAGACGTTGTCACGTCAAAATTGGTTGCCTGTAAAGTCGGTATACGGGCGAAAGTTTTACGTGACAACGACTTTGAGTGGAAAATAATTTTAATGTGAATATTCATTCGTATAGTAGGAAGAAGGATGAAATAATAGTAACAATTTAAAACATAACGTCACGTTACGTGAGCGGAGCGTAACGCAGTTTCTTGAAGTGTCACCCGGCAAACCAATTTATAAGACGTTGTCACGTCAAAAAAAATTACACTAATGTCTTTAAATACTAATAATAATTTTTATTTTGTATACAATCGATATAAGTAGGTACCTATATGTATTCCATTTTCAAATGAATTCAATTATCTACTTGGTCAGCGTAAGTTAATTTTTCAGTAATGTTTACAGCATAGTAAATGCCATAGAACAGCGTAACAACATTATATCCCTTACTCCTTATGCCTCATTTACATTCAGCCCCTATCGCTGCTCCTCGCGCTGCCGGCAATAATTCCCTAAATACTGCTGTGGCAGGATCGAGGGAAATGTGTATTTACATACTGCCCTTCCTCTCACTTCGCTTTCAAGTTCCGGCAATGGCAGACGTTGAAATTTTTGCAGCGTCCGCGCTGTGTCTTTTAGCGATACATATTATGTGCGTCAGTTAAAAATAAATCAAATGAAAAAAAAGAAAAGACGTCGTAGAAGATGGTGGATGATATCTATTCATCGTAATAGAACTTTGTAAGTACCTACCAACCTGCTTAAGATAATATTTTATAATGCAGAAGAATTGAGCAGAATGTAAACACGCCCTACCGCTCGCGCTGCCGGTCCTTTGAAGTCCGCACAAAAACCGCTCTTTTGGGGAGCGCTGGGCAGCGCGAGTGGCATTAAGCAGTGGCATGAGAAGTATACGTTTACATACTCGTCCTGCCCACTTCCCTGCCCACTTCCCTGCTCACTACAGCTGAATGTAAATGAGGCATTATACTTTCAATATTCGTAATTGCTTGCTCATGGTGCTTGCAACTTTAAACATTAGAACCTCGATCAATCGTAGTACTTTCGTGATAATATCAATGGGTGTAAGTATTAACATACAAGAGCCAGTTTCGCCAAGTCACTTGGTATAAATAGACGGCTCCCCACCAAACCTGACATTACAATGTTTGATTTACGAGGCGTGATAGCCTGTTGAGTAAAATATTATGAAGGCGTCATCTGATAGGGGAGGACTGCTTACAAGCTGCTACGTTGACTTTACAAAGTCAGCAAATGGATATTGAATACATAGAGGTATGACACAAAAAGGTCCCGATCTCATGAATAGTTTGAAACTAAATTGCAGTACAAGAACAGTAATCTGTACCCGGAGTGTAACTTATTGCGAGGAACGAATAGGTCCCTCCGTCAGCGTTCCCTGCTTTCCACCAATCAGGGAGACAACCGCTACCAATTTTTATATTGCAGGGAAGTGTAGTCAAACAATGTCTATTTTATTATCTACACTAATATTATAAAGATGAAAGATTTGTATTTTTGTATGTAACGAATAAACTCAAAAAGTACTGGACCGATTTTAATAGTTCTTTTTTCATTAGAAAGCTACATTATCACTGAGTAACATAGGCTAAATTTTATCCCTGTATTCCCACGGGAACGGGAACTACGCGGGTAAAACCGCGCGGAGGCAGCTAGTTAAATATAAGAGATTATTACGGCCAATACACAACATGAGCCAACATGAGCAGAAGCAAGACTCGAAAATGAAGTTGTGAAACTTGGTAAAAATATCACCCGCAAGGTAGTGTCGTCGCTGCTATGGTCAACTATTTAGTTTGGCTATTTTGTATGTCAAGTGATAATAAATCATAAAACGTGCAACAGATTAATCAAATATTTATGTCGCCTCTACTATGTAGTGGGTATTTAATGAGAAACACCTTAAGAAATAGACAGAAACATGTGCAAGCAGGACATTATGGCGTGGCATCCGTAATATTCAACGATCCCCAGTCAACTAAGGCAAAGACATCCTTTAACAACATCTGCAGTCTGCAAGCAGCCTTACTAAGGCCTCAGCAAAGGCTCATTTTATGCTAATATTGCGGCGGGTGGAACTATTTGTGCAAATTCGAGCAGTCTACGTCGACTACGGGGTGTGGAAGGGAAATATTTTACATAAATATTCAACAATTAAGCTGCACTTTAGCAAAGAAACTTAACTGTGCTTACCTTTTGTTGGAAATATGAAAATTGAGCAATCATTTATATTTATGATATTCTTGGACAAACTTTTTTGATGTCACTTATGGACATGACTTATTTTTATAAAGTAGAGATAGCATGAAACTAGATCTAATGAATAGCCAGATATATCTAGATAGATTTAAAGTATCTGATAGTAATATAAGTAATTATACCTACTAAATAAAGCAATAACTGATAACGATGAAAAACATGAACCTCATAAGTAAAAAGAATACCGTAATAAATTCCCAGTAATTTCGTCCCGTCCCCTGATAAATATGCGTAAGGACATTAAAAAACGAGAATAAAGGGAAACTTTTTAGGGTTTCGCATAACAAGCACCGGACCGCAATAAAACACCTGCAATCCTTAGCTTGTTTTAACGTCTTGCCCCCCTACCCCCACTTTCGCCCACATCTGGCCCCTTATTTCCTCCTAGCGTGTCGCGTAAACAAGGGAAAATTCAACAAAGAAAATACAAGAGCAATTTGCAACCTTTGACCAACAATGAATATTTTTCATAAAAATACCTTGACAATTTACAGTCGATTTAAATTTGAAATTCGAACAACAAATCTCTAGGTATGTAAATAGCAAGATCCTGACCGCGATTTATACCATAATATAAGCAGCAGTTTCAGACCGAATTAGGAAATGCAAGTGGGTTGTACCAAAATGAAAGGCATTTGATGACAGATAACTGCTCAGTTAGGTTGGTAGGTAATATTAACGGATAAGATATTATGACTTGAAAAATAAGTCAGAAACTTTATGGGTAGTATATTATTATGTAAACACTAGATTCTGCCAGCGACTTCGTTCGCGTGGAATAGTTTCTTTGGGCTAACTCTAACTTTAACCCGCGACTTCGTTCCTCGAACCTACTCCTTTTTTTTTAAGTCGTTTAAAAATAATCCTTATAGCATGATTTAGTATTCACGTGTGACGACGCGATGGCTTATTTCATCTATAATGTTGGTGTTTCTATACCGATTTCTATGATAATTTTTTATTGAATAGGTAATAATGTTAACTTTTTAAAATTAGGGATGAGTGAGAGTATTATAAACGTAAGAGTAAACAAATATAATCAGAATGCTCCGAACTGCTAAGCTATCAGGAGTTACACGTGTTATTCTGAGTCAACTATAAAAGATAGACATATGCTGTTCCGGGATATTTTTTAGAAAATTTTATGTAGAATATTTTCGTCATACATGATTTCTATGTAACTTTAACCATTAAGGCTGCACACGCGACGGAAGCTTAAAAAATGGAGTAACTTCTCCCGTTATCCCAAAATTTCCCTTCACTACTCTGCTCCTATTGATTATAGAGTGATGAAAAGTATCCTATAACCTGCCCAGGAGTATGAAGAATAATTGTACCAAGTTTCGTTAAAATCCGTCCAGTAGTTTTTGTTTCTATAAGGAACATACAGACAGACAGACAGACAAAAATTTTACTGATTGCATTTTTGGCATCAGTATCGATCACTAATCACCCCCTGATAATTATTTTGAAAATGTGTTTCATGTACAGAATTGACCTCTCTACAGATTTATTATAAGTATAGATAGATAGAGAATAATATATTATTTACGAAACTTACTTAGCGTACAAGCGACCGAACCAAACAACTATTTGGAACTTTAAGTAATTCTGTCGGCAACACGGCCTTAACGCGATCTGGAAATTAGTGAGCAATGTAAAATGCTGGAACTTAAACAAGTAGTTTCTGAAGCAAGTATGGAAGTAGTTTGCTATAATTTTTTTGTGTTAAACATTTCATAAAACTATCAGACTAAGTGGTAAGTAAAACATTTGTAATACCGACGCGAGTTCTGCTCTCACGCCTCTTTTAAAGTAGATACCTACGTACAGATTATTATGTAATTAAAATAATGTATAGGTAATCATTTACAAAATATGCTTTCACTAATTAAGCCGCACGCATTCAGTCATGATTTCAAACGCAATAGTCTGCTCGGCGTAATTTAGGGTGCACTCTCACAGAGGCGGACTGGCGTGAAATTAGCGTCGCATTCACATGTAGACTCAAGTGTGTGAACACAGCGCAGAGCCGTGACTCTGGTGGAAAATGTAACAGAAAAGTGAGTTAGCGAACACTGTCGGGATATTCAAATGGAAAAATGACGACGTAGTCTTATAGGTAGGTACCTTCTATACATATAACGACGTTCGGGTTGTATCCTCTTTGTTAGTTCCGTACTCTGTACCAAATGCTGCAAAGGTACCCTTAAGTTTGTCTGGCCGGGTAACAGCCACTTATTATCATGAGAATAGAATTGGACGGACAAGACTGTTTGTCATATATACTTATAGGTACTGATAGTATCTACGTATTTCAGCTAGTTCAGTAGTGTAGTTAGGGCTACATGCTATGCGTGGTTGGAAATCAGAGTGGCCGTTTGTATAGGAATGTCCTAGAATTTATTTAATTTCCCAGTTCTAAGCTAGACTAAAGTTAAATAACCACCACTAAGTTACTGTTGCAGTCACCGCCGATTCTTCCGGCTTAAGTTTTATTTTTCTGCATTTGCATTGTTGTTTGCATTGTGTCTAGGACCGGGTCTTGGACAACGCGGCAGTAAATTAGTGTGTTGTTTATCTTTTATGCGCCGCATTATTCAAGCTTACCTTTCACACTGTTTCAAACAGCCAGCAGCTACGATTTTCTTAAAATAAAAGCTTTATTTAATATTTAACCCTCCAGTTTTTAACTTCTCGGTACCTACCAACCGCATCTCAATCAATGTTATGGGCAGTATGTAAGTACATACTTAAATCTCTACCTCAATGTTGTAGACCTACAATTGATTTGTCTAATGAATTCCTAAATATTTTATTTATTATTTTTTATTCCTAAACTATATCTAATTTACTATGACAGAAGGTACATAATATCTAATTAGGTATATTTATTCAACGACATACCTACAGAGATTTTTTTTGCAATATAAACCAATTACAAATACCTATCAACCTTATCTACCCATCAGACGAAAATATATAAGTTAATGGTTTCAATTTCCTCTGTTTGAGGAAGCGACCTTAGTCCGGAAGAATCTTAAAATAGCTACAAAGTTAACTTTTGTAGCTGTATCGAGAATCCGAGATACGTGCTAGTTTAAAGTCATTCCTAGAATTCAATCAGCCACCTCGTTGTTAAAGCCGGTGAAACAATTTACTTAAAGCAATGGTCTACCACAAACTCGTCGATAATGTACGAGTTAGTGGGAGGCCGAATGCTATAAAGTTTCCGGCAGGCAAACCACGCGTTGTGAAGCCCAAACAATGTTTGTGTGAAGTCATTGACTGGAATACAGCCATTGGAAAAATCAGACGTGACATTGTGAATATTCATGCGTTGTTTATTATTTGTAAACGTTAGGTACAAACATTTGGCCCCAAAGCACTTCTTTGGCTAAATAAAAGTTTTAAAGTGCGTTATTTGAAAATAGCAGTCACGCAGGTTATGTTGGGATGAGATGAAACCGATTAATAATGATTACACCGAAACAAATCCATTTATTTTCTGCTATAACCACGCTAATATTCTATATTAAACAATTATCACATTAGAAATGATTAATTAAACTTAAATACGAGTGTTTTCTATACCGATATCATATGATCAAATCTGAAACTCTTATTAGAACCTCTATTTACCTACAAGCCTCCTTCATGTTCTTTACCTCAGGCTACTAATAACCAGCACCAAGTTCTATATACCTACTTAGGTACCTACTCAACGACATTTCTTTAATTACGCCCGGCCCGGTATGAGGTTATTAAAAATTCCATCTTCCTGAGGGTGGACCTATAAATGCCTGTAATATCTTATGTATATTACCGGGACGCATTCTGGAAGGGTATTTTAAAAATGTTGTTTTCATCTAACTCTTAAGAGTCGGCAACACATAGGCATCTTTGGAGTCATATTGCAGTGTCACATAGGTAGGTACTATTAGTAGGTAGCTCTTGGATGCATAAGGTCACGCTTCGTTTTTAACCTTTTAACAATAAATCCTCACCGCGACTCACAGTTCTACCATATTTTTCATAAATTTGACATCGGTACAAGCAATAAAAACAATCTCATAAATAATTCCCTTTTAATGGAAGGACATAAAGGACGAAAATAAAATGAAACAGTTGGATCATAAAATCCATTCCCAAATGATTGGAACGGAACGACAAAATTATTCAGTCGAAGTGGCTTTAAAAAAGTCATCACAAGAGCCTCATTCACGCTTTTTAATTACAACGCTGAGGGTCTATTTTAGAACGCAATATGCAATGCAATGAATTTAGTATTTTGTCGTAAAAGTAGTGAAATAAACGGCTTTAAGTGCGGTCGATTGTATCAAGAACTAGGTACCTGCCTACATATATCCTAAAGACATGAGCTTTATGCCATTCAACCCTATTCAATTGAACTAAAACTAGGTTAGACAATTGATCGACATATTGTTCTTCCTCCTTTACCTGCCTACTTATTCGATCCTTTGTTTACTGTGTTGTTTTAAAATAGGGCAAGTTACTTTTGTTATTGGATAATAATATACCTATATATATTGTAGGTATATGAACTTTCTGTACCTGGTATTCCCTATTGTCACTACATTAAGAAGGTACTACTTACTAAGACATTTGACCTGATCAATAAACTCGGAAAATAGGTAGGTACTATCGATGTCAATAAATGTAGTTTTCATGGAATAATATTTTTTTTACAATGTCTTTTTTGTTCAATTTATTTAGTTAGTTTATCTTTATTAACGTATGCTGACTTACGTAACAATTTATTCACCAGTTACCAAAATATATCGAATACCTACTTACCTAAATGCTTCAAAAGTTTGATCGTCTGTGGCTTAGCTTACCCGTGACCCTAAATGCGAGTGAGTTGCGGTAACTTTAAGGCTTTGTGGACAACCGAAACTTCGTATGCGGGCAAAATATGAAATAGGTGATTGTAGAGCCGCGCTCTAAGTCTGTCATAAACTATTAAGGTCGGAAAACAATAAACCATGGCGTGGTATTAATCAGTAGCATGTCAGTAACCGCACGACATGTGGCCGACACGTTATCTGACCCCAGGGTGCTTACTGTTCGCTATGGAGAGAAAGCCTTGTATAGATACAACCCGTCTGACTGGTGATGCTGACATACATTTGTCGCTTATACTTGATCTCGTGTTTTATGGGTTGACGCCGCCTCTTAGAGGGGTTTCTTTGTTAACTGATTTACTACTGACCGTGCTCAGCTTTGTAAATTGCAAACACGTTTTGATTGAGTACATTCTACCGATTTAATAACAGCTATAGAACGCAGACTTTAGGACCTCAAACTGTTATCTGATTTCAAATTCCCATTGTTAGAGTAACGACCGGTTTACACCAAATAAATCTTAGTTGCCAGGACCTATTTCATAGATTAATGATTAATTTATCGCCTACGTAAACCTTGTATTTTACCTCGTTACCGATGAGCTTTTTATGATCAAGTATCATTTATCATCAATTTATCTTTGCTGACTTAACGCCCTCTAGAGTCCTTTAATCTCTGGCGCTGATGGAAATCAATTAATCGTCGAAATTTGCTGCTAATTGAATTTATCGATTTCATTTCTGTATTTACTCTTTTGTAGGACCTATTATTGAATTTAAGCTCAAAAGAAATCAAGTTAGCTATTTAATGCGATGTAGAAATGGGGAAAACTGTAAAAACATCTCCGTGATAAAGTATTTCAATTTGAAAAAAATATTGATATATAGGTATATCCTAATGTAAGAAAGCTAATACTCAGCTCACCATTGCACCAGCTCTTTGTTCTCCTCAAGTCCCGACGGAGTTGCTAGCGTATCTGAATCACCTTCAGTTCTGCCTCCAGGATGCTCGGGAATCACCCGCTCAATTGTCGTCACCTCTTCGATATCGGAATCTATTCCTTGTGCAAAATCCATGTAAAACGACTCCCGCGAGTCGCTGGAGCCGCGCCGCAGCTTCAGCGACAAATCTGGTGAGCTGTCGTCCATTTTTGTAGCACTATTCCATCATTTCTCACTAAAATGAGTAAGATTTATAGTCGTTTTTTCATTTCTTTGTGAGTCATGTCGTCTACTGCGCGCTTAACCCATGCTTTTTCTGTTTCCTGGTGCGAATAGAAACGAATGTTTATTTCTGGGCAGTATTTCTTAAAAAAGTCAACACACGATAGTTTTTTTTTTAATCCTGTTAATAAGGTAAACATACTACAAAACAAAGTTAATCTATTTAAGAATAAATTACCTACCTATTCACTCTACCTAATCATTATAAGCACCTATTTCGACGATCAAAACAGATGTCTGTGTACCTACATGTGACATAACAAAAAAGCGTACACATTCAAACAACGATGATTTATCTTGTCGAAGAACAAAAAAGAGTGGTTCGATGTAAAAAGAACAATGACCTGTGAACCGTTCCTAGCGTAACCTTCCCTAAAATCGACACCGCTTCCTGCGGCACTAATAACCGGCCACGGCTCACACACACTCCCAAACCAGGATACACCCGCTGTTCGTGTGCGGCAGCTGCTATATTTGACGTCCCGTATAAAATTCGCATTAAGTTTCTTCAATGTTGGACTGAATTATAATAACATTAGGCACAGCGATACGATCAATCAAAGCGCAGCTCCACTTTGTAGGGACCGTAAGGATTGAATATGTATTGGTATTAATTTACTTTGAACCTCAATATGGTCAAAGCCGAATATAGATGTTAATAAACTAATGAATCATACTTGGTCCTTCGAGCCGGATAACAAAAACATTCATAAGTAATTCCAAGCCACAACCGACATTTACGTTTCAAATCAAATATAGTAAGCAGGAAATGTAAATAAACAAACATTTTCTATGACAAATTCTAATTCGAATAGTGTAGAGAATACGCAATGACTCGATCGACTATCCTCTGCCTACAGCCGGCGGCACGACAGCAACAATACTGACAACAACAAGTCACGATCTACATTAACATTAATACCGTATTCATAAGCGATATTAATCGCCGCCGATCCCCGTGCAACAACAATAATGCCCAAGAACAAACATTCATTCGCACACTAGACAATCCGATCGGTCGTTCTCTATGCTAGGCACGCATCTCACCGGGCGGAGGCGTATTGACACGGAATAATTCAACGGGCGGTCACTCACACACGCGTAGGTATAATATTGTAGTGGAGTAAGCACGTGCGTGGCGTGGCGCGAAGGAACGCGACGGGCGACAGCGGCGCCCTCCCGCGGCAATGGTTGGCGCGCGATTGCTGCGAGGAACGCGCTCCGGCGGCCAAGCGTGGCGAGGGAAGGGCGGGGGATGCACCCTCGGACAAGGTACTAATGCGGACGGTGCTGGATCTATCTGACGCGTTCCTGGTCGCGGCACTTTATTCGCGTAGTAGTAACTAATAAATAAAGAAAATAAATATCCTGGCGAATTTTTCACAAACGGCCAATCGTATTCCAAATAAAGTAGAGCTTGTGATATGGTAACCAGATAGCTGATATACTACTTTTAAATACATATGTACTTATATAGACATACATATTCATGCATTCAAATGTTTGTCCTGGGTGGGATTCAAACCTACGACTGGCGGCTTGAAGTCAGGATCACAAACCACGAAGCCAACCGGTCTGTCATAAATTATATTTATAAACAAAATGAACGGATATAAATATTTATTTTGAAAATTGAACCCGCTATTAGCGGTGAGAAAGTTGGAGGGGCTAACTAAAGGCAACGAGCTAGACATTACGATTAAAAGGATTTATGAAAATAAAACAATAATAAAAATTATCAACCTATTAAAGTTTATAACATATTTTTATACATATGAAACGAATCCCATTATACTTAATTATAATATACACTCGATATCACAATACTTTTTAGTCTTTATTTAAAACATGAACAATTATTACACGTGCAATAAAGAAATGTTTACAGATATACATAATACATAACATAATATATAATTATAATATCTCAAACAATTATATTGAGTACATCGTTCGTTCATACATCAAACAAAATTGCTTGACCAGTCCATCCCACTTACGGATATTAGAAGAATTGAAACAGTGATATCAACTCATCAATCTTATTGTTCAATATGCCTTATCAGATTACAAAACTACAACTACGCATTGAAGAACTAATTTATTTCTCAATACAAAACTTGAATGAAATTGCTCTCTTTTTATACATAACCTATTAATTAATTAATGTATACATTTATTTGTGAACTCCCAAACGTAACTTCGAATAATATAATGATATAGAAATAATAATAGCTATATGAACTACATGATTTACATATTATTTTTTATATAGTAACTACACAATTTATATAACTTACATTAAATAGGTTTTAATACATTATAATAGAAAAAAAATGTTGGCAGCGTTAACTAAACACCCATGTCTAATTTTGATATGTAATATGTAGCCAGAAATGAGCGAGTTTTACTGACAAAGATTGGTAATTGACAGTTAATGGTCTGCGTATTTTGTAATTCATCCGTTGTTTAGAAAACTTCAAAACATTATGTTTAAAATACTGTAAATTAAATATGTCTTTGGATTTAACCCGTTTCTAGAAGGCAAATAAAAGAAAATTTCAAATTATCTCACTAAAATAGGAAAGATGATTTGTTCTGACAGTAATTATTCATTAAATTCATTCAAAATTCTGGATGTTAGTTTACTCATTTCAATGGTGGAAGCAACTTAACGAGGAAGGCTCTTGGTTCAGTTCTGAAGCTATCGAGGATATTTTATCATATTATACAAATCAACCAATACTTTAATCTTAAATCACATGTAGTAAGTTAACATATAGATGAAACTGAATTTTGAAGAAGCAGAGCACCATGAGACCTACATGTTTTTTTTATCATACTTTTTTTGATTTTTAATTTGCAATAGTATGCATGCATAAATAACTATATATATATACTGTACATTACTAAACTTTTTATTAATTATTGGCATTCATTGATTAATATAATTTTAAAAGAAATAAAGACAATAAAATCTAAGTAAATATGTTGATGGAATTATTCAGAATAATATTAGTAAACCTGAACGTGATTCAGGTGATTCTCAAAAAAAATGCCTAAGATAGGTGGAATACATAACTGGTTACATTAATACAAACAATATGTAACAGAAAGGTGAAACAGTCATTTCAGAAATATATTAATTTTATTAATCTTTTATTCCACCGAAACAAAAACCGAAAACTCAACATCAAATTTTGAATCTTATTAATAAAATTAGTAAGTGTCATTGATTTACAAAAGAATATTTCACCTTTCTGATACAAGTTGTATAATACTTCATTTATATGCCGTCTATCGCTATAATAGGCTATTATTTAACTGGTTGCTGGGACATTATACAAGATTATCTCAAATTCCAGTTTTTAAATCAGGCTCACTCATTTCATCAAACATTGAAACTGCTTATATTGGCATTGTTTAAGATTTTTAAAAGACTTAATTCTATGTAATGTATGCGCAGAATATTTTTAAACTTTTATCAGTAACAATAGTGCATTTTCCTTCTATGCATATGTCTCAAAGTTTAATGAAATAAGGTTTAAATGTAATGTAATAGTAGGTATAACTAGAATAATTAACCAACACACGATCTCCATGCGAGGCCACCGCAAGACATCGCCCCGATGAGGTATATAGCGAGGGCGGCGACCAGAGCAATGATGACGTACATCTTTATGTTCTTCCAAAACAAGGAGCGTTGCAAGGTTCTGGATGTCGTGCGGTATGAAACTGACTGTAAATAAAAATAAATCATATATCAGTATGATAAAGTTACAATACTCAGTTAACGTAGAACAGTATGTATCACAAATGATAAATGGACTCATTGACTCAATTGACAAATAAACTCAAGTAAATTATAATATGAACTAAAATAATGTGCCACAAATATCTAAACACACTTAAGATTTCATGTTTTGTAGGTATTATAATTGATAACAATTTATTGTGACTCATATCAGGATCCATGTGACCATGGCCTTAATACATACATATAAATGATAAAAAGCAGGTATAAGTTAGCAGAACATTTTACTTTTAATCATTTTTATAGCTACATAATTGAAATGACAGCCCGGTTGGTTTTGTGGTTAGTGACCCTGACTTTCAAGCCGCGGGTCGTGGGTTCGAATCCCACCCAGAACAAACATTTGCATGCATGAATATGTGTGTTTGTTCTGTGTCTGGTTGTTAATATCTATATTAGTATGTATTTAAATGTAGTATATCAGCTATCTGGTTACCATAGCACAAGCTCACATTGAAGCATACTTTGGAATCAGATTGGCCGTGTGTGAAAAATGTCCCAGGATATTTATTATTTATTTTATAATTGAATATTTATTGGGTACTTACACTAGTTGCCAAATTATCAGCTTTATTTACAAGTAACTCCAATTTTTCGCCACGCATCGCCATATTGTCTGAAGAGAACAAACATGAAATCATATATTAAATAATTATTACAGCAGATGTTATCACTAAAAACAAATTAGTAGCCATCTAAACAAATATACTTATTGGGTATAGGCAAATAATGAAATAATTACTGTCTTCTGCCTCACAGTTTCACAGTATTCTTATGATAAAACCGACTTCCAAAAATACTAAAAAGCAGAAAATAACTAACGCAATTTATAACACTTTCCTCTACTTACCTACTGACTACTTATTCTCTCCGCTTACTGCTTGGTTTGAAGTTGGTGCCAAGCCACAGCATAATATTAGTAAACAATATACAAAAGATCTTTGTTAAGATTCTCCATGATTTAATAAGGTCACCAAAAACTTTGGCACCGTTTGCATTTAAAATTCTAAATTTTAGAAGGGACCACTATAGTTGTAGAATGTAAATTACATTTATCTCATCGTCGTTTTCATTTGTTTCTTATTGTCATTTATCGTTATTTCTGATTTATTTACGTAGGTTAGTACTTAGTAGGTTATCGTGTAGAAATTTATTTGTTACACCATTTTATTTCTTTAAGTAATTTTTTTATTCATATATGGCTTGGCACCGACTTCAAACCATGCAGCAAGCGGAAAGAATAAGTAGTCAGTAGGTAAGTAGAGGAAAGTGTTATAAATTGCGTTAGTTATTTTCTGCTTTTTAGTATTTTTGGAAGTCGGTTTTTTTTAACGTAGTTTTATTTTTATTTTTTGCTTTTTAGTGATTTAAGTATGGGTAGGCTTATTATTTATTTAACAATCAAAGAACACTATTAAACCTTAACGTTAATGAGATTAACCTTCAAGGTCAACCTAATAGCCTCAAGGAATACTATTCTGTATCCATATGCACGTATAATTTTGAAAGAATTTTCTCTGAACTCCTATCCTTTGAGGAGTTGTACCTTCCATCATCAGCTCATCCATAGGAAATCATCATCAAACGCAAATAATTGAACAAACTGTATGGTATTGACTGAAACGTAACAGTTATATGCTTATAATTTGAGTGTTCTTCACGATTTCCTTGGGATCCCATCATCATATGCTGACTAGATGACCAGGGTACCAACTTGAGTATGTACCCTAACGAACAAAAAAAGAATTACGCAAATCGGATTAGAAATGTTAAAGTTATCGACATACTAATATACAAAGTATCGTCAAAATGACATCGTCCAAATAACAATAATGCTTATAAAATAAAAACTACTAAACCAAACTGAAAGAAATTTTTATGGGACCATCTGGCAGCTATTTCGCGTCGAACAAAAAAAGAATCACGCGAATCGGTCCATTAACCGCGACGTAATCGATGTACATACATAGAAAAAAAAAAAAAAAAAAAAAAAAAAAAACATACCGGCCGAATTGAGAACCTCCTCCTTCGTTTTGGGAAGTCGGTTAAAAATAAGAATATAGATATCTCTCTATACTAGAGGGACTACCCAACCCATCTTATGTTTAGTTGTGTAAGGGTATCAAACAAGCATAGAATATGTAATTTTAAGGCTCAATTAGACAATCTATACTAATATTATAAAGAGGATAGATTAGTTTGTTTGTAACAAATAGGCTCAGAAACTACCAGACCTGCACAATTCTTTCACTAATAGAAAGCTACGGTATTCATAAATAAGATAGGCTTTATTTCATCAAAAGTCAAGTAATCTATACTAATATTATAAAGAGGAAAGATTTGTTTGTTTGTTTGTAATGAATAGGCTCCGAAACTACTGGACCGATTTCAAAAATTCTTTCACCTTTGGAAAGCTACGTTATCCCCGAGTAACATAGGCTATATTTTATCCCTGTATTCCCACGGGAACGGGAACTACGCGGGTAAAACCGCGGGGAGGCAGCTAGTTTATAATAAACTAGTGGCCTTCGTGGTTTCACCTGCATTCCCAGGGATCTTAAAATTTCTCAGGATAAAAAGTAGCCTATGTGTTTATCCTGGTTATAAACTATCTGTAAACCAAATTTTATCCAAATCCGTTCAGTAGTTTTTGTGTGAAAGATGAACAAACATCCATACATCTAAACATCTATACACACAAACTTTTGCATTTATAATATTAGTAGGATTTACCAAGGTCAAATTTTATATATAGCCACTATTAACTTAAACAGGATTCAAACACATACCTCCTGATATAAATGTTACATTGGGCTAACATCATTAACATAATTAAATTGTGTTTTTCCTATCAGCTATTGAATTTATTTATAGCTTTTTAAGGCCTTGATAACTCAACAACTATTGGTCTAGTAATTGGGCATGAAAATTTGCATAAGGTTTATACAATACTAGCTGCCCCCCGCGGTTTCACCCGCGTAGTTCCCGTTCCCGTGTTCACATGGGTATCAAAAATAGATAGGAGCCTCAGACCTACTGAATATGCATACAATATTTCATAAAAATCGATCAAGCCGTTTCAGAGGAGTATGGTAACTAACATTGTGACACGAGAATTTTATAAATAAGATGAATAATATTGATTAAAGCAGAACTGTTAAAAATCATGTTACCTATCTATGAACCACAAACATGTTCTGAGGGATTTTATTTTTCCCCAGAATAAAAATAGTTTCAAATACTACCAACCACATTCATAAATCGTAAAATTTCCCTTGATTTTTCCTCAAAAGCACTTCATGCTTTTTCTATAATAATAGGATAAAGTAATGACTGAAGCAATCTTTATATACATATAATTAAATTTCCATTAATAGCGTGCTTGAATTTTATATCATTTAAATAAATATATTGTAACTTTACCACTCAAAATAATTATAAATATAGGAAATGGTTTCATTGTTATGACTAATTAAGAGTAAAATAAGGTTTTAAATATATCAGAATTGTATGACATCTCTTTTGGAAATAAATATATTTATCAGTGAAAGTGTTATCAGCTGCCTATCTTTTTGGAGATAGTCCATATTATATATATATTTGTGTATAATATTTATTTTAGTTAATGCATAAGTATCAGATTGGGTAGTCAGAATAAATTATGTTGTTTGATCTTAAACAAACACCAATCATAGTAAATTGGCCTTTGAAATTGAACCATTGAATGCAACTACTGAATATTCATATTAAAACTATGTTAACAATGCCTGCACCCTGGTAAGATATGTACATGTTTATGTAAATTCCTATTTATTTATACATTAAACATCACAATGGTCAATGACACATATAAAGGTACATTGCAGTACTCACACACAACGGTGATAAGGTCTGCAGATAAGCAATGTTTACACATAAATCTGTTATCAAAACCAGAAAAAACATTGCACTGTTGGAATCCATTAAACGAAAGGATAACTAACTAATTAGATATATGTAAATACCACTTACCAATATTTTTTACCATAATATTCTTGAGTTCATCTAGTTCACCGTGTACTCTTGATATGGTGTCAAGGTCTCGAGAATCACTGTAATGTCTCATCTCTGTAGCAAGGACACTAGCAAACTCACTGTTCATGGCATAAGGTATAGCCGTCTGTGCAGTCTCCCCAAACACAGTAATAAACCTTCTTTTGATCTCATTGAGAAATAAGAATGCTCTAGAACGTTGGAATTTCTGAAATCATTAATATCATGTAGGCAATAAACATACAACATACTATAATTTTATAAGTTACAAGTTAAAAAAATACTCACATCATCAGTAATGCAGAAATAAACCAATTTATTTTCCGCAATGTAATGAAATAGATAATTTCCATGAGAGTATGTCAATTTATCGTCATGGGGTGGTATCTTCGAAAGTATCTGCTCCGTTACTTCCGTGAAATTACCCTGACAGGTTGCAGACTTAGCTAATAACACTGTACCACGGGCCACAACACTGAACAAAATAGGCATTTTGAAGAATTGCGTCGATTACAAAAAACAAAAGGAATTTATCTCACTTGAGTTAGTCACGAAGCCTTCTAATGATTTTTTTTTTGCACAGATACTTTTCAGTATCGAACTGAATATAAAATAGTAATAATAAATAAATGTTTTGCAATAATAGTAACGGATAATATTGAAAACCGATTTGATGACTGTTCCAAATAGAAAAGTTACAAATTATTTTTTGAGGAAATAAACGTCAAGTCAAGGTACGTTCAGAGCACAATGTTGCCAAATGTTGGTTGAATGAAAAACTACAAAGTAATAACCTCCATAACGAAACAGTACTTTACATCCATATTCTATATTAATTCTAGTCTTAATTTAATGCTAATATGCCATTAAAAACTCATTATTCATTTTATTTGATGAATAATTACCATAAAAAAAACATTTCAAATTTCGCGCGAACTTAGCCGATGACAGAGAGGGCTCTCAAGTCTCAACCGATGACAATACACAGCATAATTATATACGCCGATCAGTTAACACATGGCGGGTACCTATTTCATGGTAAAAATAACTATAAACTTTTAATTTTGTTATTTCATGCATTAAAAACAAATTTTCTGATTACTTTTTGCTTCATCGGAATAGCATGTTTATGGTATTTTTCTCGTAGAGTAAAATACTCTTATAGGATTATGTATCTTATTATAAAAGTGAGATCTTTCAGTTCAGGTCTTTGAAACATACAGAACAGTCATATTTACATCACTGATTTGGTAATAAAAATGTCGATGTTATTGATGTATTTTCCAAATCTACCAAAAAGTAGTATATCTACTAAGGCCACTGGTACCTTCACTATATTTTCGAAGACTCGATTCTATGGTCAAATAAATAATAAAAAAAATTAGTTTTTTTTTTATTTAAAAATTTAGAACATTAACATGAATTTAGTTGTAAATAGCTCTAAGAAAACCCTCTCGGGTTTATAAAGAAGCGCTATTCATTTAAGTACCTACTTAAGTAAAATATTAAAAGTAAATAATGTTACTTTAATGATACTATATATAATAATTCATTATATTACATATAATAATCTGGTGCTATACATTTAATAGATCACTATTAACATTTAAATGAATGAAGGCTAATATTATTATTTCTCCAAATAATTTGTAGGTACTAATTTTGTAGGTAGGTACTGTTCTCACTCCAAAAGCATATGCCTATGATTTCTCTTATAATTTAGTCTCATTAACTCTCTGTAGATCAATTCTTATATTAGGTAGTTATAAACTAAAACTTAAAATTCTTTGAACTAGATATACCTATACCTAAAGTCGTAAGTATATTGAAACTGCAATCAAATTATGATTTCTTATATTTTATTAAATATAAATAATATAAAAATAGCTAACTATACATCTAGCCTCTACAACATTAGTCAAAGTAATCATCAATATCAATATCTGGATTCAAAATATCATCACCAAATGGTGTCAAGTCCAATTGATCAAGAATTAAATTTTCACACATTTCTTCTAAATCAGTCTCACCAATTAAAATAGCACCCTGTAATCTTCCATTTTGCAACACAAACTTAATGTATTCTAAGCGAGGTGTTGTACGCAGTAATATTTCATAATCATTTCCTAATCCCTGTCCATTATACTTTCCCAACAACACTACTCTGAATCCAAAGAGTGTTGTGCAATGTGTAAAGAGTTCAAAGCAGAAATCCTGTAAAACTTCTTGTCCTGTCACTCTTCCATGCATAGCTTTTGCAGCCATGGCTGCCATTTGCCGTGCTTGAGTCCATAATCTCAGTTGAAACCAATGTGATGCATGTTTCCAGCCTGCATGAGTTACATCACCAGCAGCAAATACATTCATAGCTGAGGTTTCTTGGTTCTCATTAACAGTTAAACCACCATCAGAACCTTTATCTGGTATTTGGTCCCATGAAAAGTTAACAGCCGGCTCAACACCAGTAGCGGATACTACAAAATCACATTGTACTACTCTTCCATTAGAAAGTTTAACTTCTAATGGGTATTCATTATCTACTTCTGAAACTGATTCAACTTCCACTTTGTATATAATTTCTAATTCTTGGTCACCACTTGCATTTCTTATGTTCTGAAGTTTGCGATACCAATCAGGGCCCAATGCAGCAGACTTTAAGTCTTTATTTATTGACACAACTGAATCTTCTTCAGTAAATATATGTCTCCTTAAAACAGTATTTTTCTCCCCATCAATCACAGACTCTTGATTTTTAAATGTATCTTGAAAAAATTCTGCTGCACCAGGGTCTATAAATGTTGCAGATATGTAATCATCTCTTATGACCCATACCTTTTGTATACCAGAAGTAGCATGTACAATCTCAGATGCTATGCCTCCATTACCTACTATAACCATTTTTCGCCCAGTTCTTAGTTTTTCTTGAAAATCCTTTACTGACTCTGTGTCTCTTATACCAAGTATTCTTTTACTTTTTCGAGAGTCTGAAATGAGCCTGGGTATCCCCCCTGTGCAAATGCATATTACATCATATTTAATCACGGTACCTCCATCAGTAGCAACTTCTTGACATTTCGTATTTATATACTTCAGAGAATCATATACAATATTCAGGTTAGGGTGTATCCTCTGTAAAGAGCTGGCCTCTGTTTCGTTTACATCAAATTTAACTATCGTTTTTGCATAAAAGCTAACATTTGTTACATTTTTTACTAATGAAGATGCGGTGATAATGGTAAGTGGTTCATCAGGGTGAAGAATAGCAAGTGTTTCAACACACGTTACGCCGGCAATACCACCGCCAACGACCAAGTAAGTTGTTTTTAAATTGGACATATTTATTTCTTATTATTCTATTAATAATGTATGTATATTTTTTATATTGCACATATTTTCTCGTTTATTGAAAATTGCTGTTTACAATCGCGACGATAAGTTGAATGTTGATATTTATGTGACATTGACAATTGACTGACATTACTTAAGCTGTGTTGCTACATTTTATGCAAAAACTATTAAGAGATATTTTTTTTTTTTTTTTTTTTTTGTGCGTAGCATTACACGGCTTGTGTATTTGCCAATGTCAAGTTTTTAAAACGAGGAAACTTTTAATGTAATAATCATAAAAATAGAGAGGAATTTGGAAAAGGAAGCAAAAGGATCAGGGGAGTACGGAAATGAATTATGACAGATTACATAAAATTACATAAAGAGGGATGAAAATATTATACTTTTATATTATTAAATGAAAGATACGATTCTATTGCAAGATAAATATCGATATTAAAGGATATAAGGAGACAGTTTATAGAAGTAGGCAAAGGAACATTTAAAGATATTAACGTATTGATAAATGATAAACGGCAGAAATTGCGACAAGAAAATATTATATGGTTTAAGTCACCCACATCCTCACCACAAGCACAGAGTGGACTATTCATCATTCCCAACCGTGCCAGATGAACCGGACAAGAAGTGTGACCCAGCCGCATGCGTATTAAAACACTAGTGAAAGTTTTGGAGAGGGTAAAAAAGAAAAACCACGGTTTCTTTGGAACAACCGGTTGTATTTGAAATAAATGTTTGGCTTTAATTTTTGAGGAATCTTGCCAAAGCATATTCCAGCTTTCATACAGGAAATCTTTCGGTAGTAATAGAAGGTCATTAGGTTGAATTTTAAACGGATGAATGTCACCAGAAAGACAAGCATCTTTCGCCAGACTGTCAGCCTTATCGTTACCAACAACGCCGCAGTGCCCAGGAACCCATACGAATTTCACGGTTAACTGTTTTTTATAGCATTTATACAACAAATTTCTTATATCATATACCGTAGAATGATGAGTGTTATTCCGGAAGGGAAATTTTTGAATAGCCTGTAATGCACTTTTTGAATCGGTAAAAATTAAGGTATTAGAAAGGTTAAAGCTATTTATGTAATCTAAGGCTTTGAAAATTGCAAAACATTCCCCAGAAAACACTGACGATTCCTGAGGCATTTTAATTTTTTGTGTAATGGTAAACTGTGAATGATACACACCTACACCTACGAAACCATTAGCAGGTTTCGATGCATCGGTAAATATATGATGCCAACTTGAAAGTTCAATATTCTCGGATATGCTAAGTTCTGAATCAGATTTCAACCTTTCACCTAGATCGAGATCTATGGAAGGAGAAAGGAGCAGACAATTGAAATTATATTTAAACAAAGGAAATAATGGTAAATTGTTAATAGGTGCAGATAAAAAGGAATACTTATTCCAACTATTCACCAAACATGGAGGGGTCTTATGAACCCAGTACGGTGAAGACCTAGTGAGATCGGATAGTTGTTTTAATTTCGTTATAATTGGATGATTTGAATATTGTAAGCATCGAGATAAAAATCGATCAGAAAGATACTGACGGCGCAATTTAAAGGGGGGGTCGCAACACTCTATTTGAAGACCATTCACTGGACTGGATTTCATAGCTCCAGATATGATTCTAAGACACTTGGACTGTACGCGATCTAATTTCACAAAACCAGCTAAATTACCGGGTTCTAAGAGAAAAGTACCATAGTCTATAATACTTCTTATCATTGCATTATAAATTAATTTCAAAGAGTATGGATGTGCACCCCACCAAACTCCCGTAAGGCAACGTAACATATTGATAAGTTTTTCACATTTTGCAACAATATAATCAAAATGAGCACAACCAGAAAGCTTAGAGTCCAATAATAACCCTAAGAATTTTATTTGATTTTTAACAGGTATAACAAAATTATTAAAATGTATTGAAACAGGAGGAGGTAAGCGCATTCTGGAAAACAAAACTATTACACTTTTTGAAGGAGATATATCAAGGCCATTTACATCTAAATACATTTTTAATATTTCTAAGGAACGGTTTAATTTAGAACAAGCATCACTAACTGAGCTGTCGATAACAAAAAAGTAAATCGTCAGCATACTGAAGAATTTTTACAAAATTACAGCAAATAGGTTCTAAATCATTTACATAAATATTATATAGCAATGGACTAAGGACCGATCCTTGAGGAAGTCCTCTGTATAATTCTCTAGACCTTACTGAACCGTCTATATTTAAAATAATAGAACGATTCGATAATATGTTAGTAATAAAATTTACAATAAAATTTGGGATTTTTAATTTAATGAGTTTGATTTTTAATATAGATATTACAACATTATCATATGCAGATTGAATATCGAGAAATGCTGCAAGCACCGATTTATTATCTGAGAATGCCAACCTGCAATCTGTGGTGAAAATTGCTAGGTTATCTATGGTACCTTTCCCCTTCCTAAAGCCGTATTGGCTTTTTGATAATTTGTTATTGTTTTCAACAAACCATTCCAAACGATTTTTAACTAAATGTTCAGCTACTTTTAATAATACCGAAGACAGAGCTACAGGACGGTATGATGACGCGATTGAAGGCGGTTTCTCCGGCTTAAGTATAGGAATGACTATTTGTTTACGCCAAGCGTCTGGTATATTACCAGAAATCATAATAGAGTTTATTAGGTTAAGATAATATAAAAGTGATGGATCATTAAGGTTAGCCAGGAAAGAATATGGTATGCCATCAATACCCGGTGCAGTGTCTTTAATTTCAGAAAGAATACCTTGTAATTCTGGCAATGTAAAAAATGCATTAATCTCATCTTGGTGATCATCAAAATATGATGAACCTACATTGAGTGATATCAATTCATTACATTCCATTACACTGGGAGGAGCAAGAAGATCTAGGAATGAATCAGATAGAGATAATGGAAGTGTTGTTTTAGGAGGGTTAATCCAACCACATTTAAATCTCTTTATGTTTTGCCAAACTATTGATGAATGGGTATCGGGGGAAATGGAAGAACAAAATCTACGCCAACCGTCAAACTTCTTCTGTTTTAGAAGTTTTCTGGTCTGTTCCATTATCTCTGAAAGAACAGTAAAGTTTTCAGATGTCATATTACCACGATATACTAATTCAGATTCCTTTCTCTTCTTTACCGCAATAGTACACTCTTCATCCCACCATGGTGGAGATGGTATATTACCTGAATTTCTTTTTTTTTTTGGAAATACTACATCAGCGGCAGATAATAATGAGTCAGAAAATTTATTTAAGCATAACTGTTCTTGTCCATGTTCAATGGAAGGCAAATATAAAACTTTTTCATCTACTTTAACTTTATAACTTTCCCAATCAACATCTTTTAATTTATATTTCAGACGAGATGGTGCAACAGAATGGTCAGGAGTAGGGTTTGGAAATGATACTAATAATGGGAAATGATCACTACCATAGGTAGAGCATAATGGTTGCCATGACAAGGTGGAGGATAGATCAGGAGTGCACAGAGTTAAATCAATAACACTAATATTCCCATTTGGTCCGGTTCTCCTAGTGGGAGCGCCTGTATTAAGTAGACATAGGTTAAATGTGTCTAATATATCAAGTAAATCTTCACCATATGAGTTAGTTATAGAGCTTCCCCACATTTGGTGGTGTGCATTGAAATCCCCTAACAGCAAGAATGGTCTTGGAATAAATTTCAAAATATTATTTAATTCTCTAAATATATGTTGTGATGGGTGGGGTATATATATAGAGACAAAGTATATATTACATATGTTCACTGCAATTATAGAAAAATCATTACTATGAGGTGGAAGAGATAAAGGAGAGTATGAAAGAGAGTGTTTGATGAGGATGGCAACACCCCCATACCCATCAGACCTGTCTTCTCTGACACAAACAAAACCTGGCACCCTAAAATGAGAACCAGGCTTTAACCATGTCTCAGAGAGACATAGTACTGAAGGATGATATTTATTTATAATGTATATTAAATCAGATTTCTTACTAATTATACTACGACAATTCCACTGAATTATGTTTGTTAGCTTGGCCATTGATTATAGAAGAACTTAGTATACTATTAATAAGAGAAGCAACGTTGGACGGTGGAATAAGATTACACTGAGAAAGTGCATTTATCAATGCAACAATGATGTCAGAAAGAGAAGCTAATTGAGAAGATTCATCCTTGGCATCAGTTGATTTCAATGCACAGCCATTAATGGAAGGAGAGAAACTATAATCTTTAGTCAAAAGGTCATGTGACTTTCTATCATAACCTTTGACTGGGGATGAAACTTTTTTTGGATATTTAAAAATTGTTTTTTTGTAAGACGTAGTGCCACTAGGATTATTTTGACTATTGTTAATACTTGAAAAATTTATTGGACTACTATCATTATGAGAATTAAAATTAAAAGATTGAATTAATGCCTCGGAATATAGTTTATTATTGACTGGAGGGTGAAGCTTAATGGCTTCTGCATACGAAATAGATTTATTTGCCATGGATGATTTGATGTCCTTTTGTCTTCCAAACTCTGGGCAAACCCTACTGGTAGCAAAATGCAAACCCGAGCACATGCAGCAAGATGCCACATCATCCTCAACCTTACAAGACACCCCAGTATGATCTTGTCCACACTTGTAACACCTTGGTTTAGACCTACATTGAACTTTTGTATGTCCATATCTACAGCAATTAAAACATTGGATGGTAGGAAAAATGTATGTTTCAACTGGTAAAGCATTGTAACAAATAAATATGTGCTTAGGTAATACCTGCCCATCAAAAGTGACTACAACTGATTGCGAAGGCTTCCAAGAGGGACTACCTTCAATCATGACCTTAAAATTTATTCTTCTAATTTTTATAACTTCTCCACATCCAAAAGGTACTGATATATTATTTTTAATTTCATCAATAGACCAGTCTGCTGGAACCCCACGAACCAGGCCAATGCGAGTAATATTAAAAGATGGGATGAATGCTTTTAAATTATGTTTTGATATCGAATCATGACTAATGAAGTTGTTGGCATCAGTATAGTTGGAAAAGCCCAATGAAATTCTATTCCTACCAATTTTTTTAATACTTCCATTTATAATGCTTTTAAAACTATTTTTTTTCAAAAAATTGCCGAATGCGACTGGGTGAAAAGAGGTACCATCATTGACTGTTGTTTCAATTTTTTGTACATGTACGGTATATGGTGAAGAATCCATGGCGGAGTATAAGCTACGTCCTACTTTTATGGGATGTGGGGATGGGGTATCTAAGGAAACAGGTTCTGAGGCTTTGGATGAAGTACCGTCAGTTCCGTCCAAAGACCCAGAAACAGGTGGAACGTCGTCTGCGATACAATCGCTATCCGGGCATTTGCAAGACTCCTTATTTTTATCGCCTGCCATTTTGTTCAATCTTTTTTTTCTGTTGCAATTTCCGCATATTTTTTTGTCGTGATTCCGCTTTCGCGGTTTCTTCTTGCATATCGATGAGTCGGAATCATTAGGCTCTGATATTGTTACATAGTGAGCTACATTATTGTTTAAATTAGAAGTATTAGAACCCCCGGGATCGGGGGGATCGTTATCGTCGATCATACAAAATAAAGTAAAAACTCACCTATATACAGCAAACTAATGTGAAAACTACAGAAAATAAACTAAATACAAATAATAAATACAATGAACACCTCCACTGATCACTTATAATTATAAAACATAAAATAAAAATTAATTTGAAAAAAGGACACCCGTGTTGTTCGAAGTTTCCCGCGCTTTTCATTAAGAGATATTAAAACGTATATCTAATATATAAAATTCTCGTGTCACAGTTTTCATTGCCATACTCCTCCGAAACGGCTTGACCGATTTTTATGAAATTTGATATGCATATTCAGTAGGTCTGAGAATCGCCTAACATCTATTTTTGATACCCCTGTGATCACGGGAACGGGAACTACGCGGGTGAAACCGCGGGGCGGCAGCTAGTATTATATAAGCAAACGATGTATGAGCAAAGGGGTATATTTTAACACCTTTTAATTGTTTATGACACGCTTTGGTTAAGTCTCTTGGAAGGATAAGTATAATATTCATACCGCGATATTATCTTTCTTCATACCATATTAATATATGACCGAAGCAAATGGTTTAAGTTTATGCATATATTCAAGTTGGACTGAAATACGAGCAACAGCAAAGCGGAAGTGAAATTTGTATAATAAAAAAAATGGATATGGATCGACCAATAATTATACCAAAATAAAACTTTATGTACGATTGTCTGAAAATCATATTTATATAATCGGTTATGCTCATCACTAGTGTTGTTAATGTGTTGGTGCTGTGCTGTGTGTCAGACATGTCAAATTAAGTTTTGTATGTGTGAGTAACGGAGTTTGAAAATCAATCAATGGCATTACAAATATTGTAAATATTGCAGAATAAAATTATTTTTAGTAACGTGAAAATCCCTCTATTAAACTGTAAACCCTAGTTTTTAGTTAAATTTATACTTCTAAATGATTTAATCTAGAACAATACGAAGTGAAAATGTACAAATGGATTTTAATTGGTTCAGTGCCTGTTGTGCTGGGAATATTGTGGAGTTTTCCTTTAATATGGAGCCTTCTGTATCTATTTTTAATAAGTTTATCTATTGCGGTTGCAATTTTCGTATTAACACTTTGGGGTCATATTGCGTTGTCTTCCCCTCATCAGATCTCCCTATTTTTACTGGATAGAGTTGACAAAAAAGTTCGAAAGTTAGAAGAGATACTAAAGGTAATAATTACTTGGCATTGTTTTGCAATATCAGTTTAATATTTAAAAAAATATATATTTTATTTAATGGAGCTGTAACTTTTTTTAGTTTAGATCACAAAATGTTTTTTTATTTCTAGGAAGACCAATCAAATTGGCCTTTTTCTACGAAAAAATCTCACCTGCCTGTTATATTTGGACGTACTGTAGATAGTCAATTACAACTATTAATTGATTACATATTAAGAGACTTTGTGGCTCGATGGCTCAAGGATCTATCTCACAAACCTGATCCTGTGATAGACAAGTTTAAAGAGCATTTTTGGGGAGGTATTCAAAATTTATATGAGAGATTATTACGTGTTGATGCTGAAAAATTATTGGCCAATGATATGGTCATTAAAATAACCCAGCATTTTGAAAGGATAAGGATTGCTCGTAGCTGTGCGTAAGTACAAATAACATATTATTTTGTGATATGATAAATAATATATTTACATATACCATTGATTGTAAAGTGCACAAATTATGTGCAAAAAATTGGCTGTGTGTGAAAAATCTCCCTGGATATATTTTTTTTATTGATACTTTTTGCTAATAATTTATTACCTGCTACAGGCTAGAACTAAACCAAGCGCCAGTATTTGCTCTCCACCCTCATCTGATGTCATCAGACACAGAGCTGCACTACTTGAGACAGATCAGTGAACTCATTGTGATGTTTCTTATGCCACGTTGTTACTCTATCTCCCCCGGATCACATCTTATGCGTGAGATTTTAGCATGTAAAGGTATGTTTTGGTCCCTGTTTCGACATGAGGATAAAAATTGCTAGGTTTAATGTTTGTTTTATTAAATGCCAAAAAAAATCTAAAGAAACCATTTTAGAGTTTTGATTTATGGAGGTCACAGAGGCTACTACTAAAATACTAAATGATACCGATAAGTATGTAATAAACAAGAGCAGGAAAAGGATCAAATTTAAACACGTTATTTATATACCATATAATATATTATATTGTAGATAAATATATGGTAATTTATGTAAATGAGAAATACATATTTTACTAACTAATCTATCTTTTGTGTCAAAAGGGTAATGGGTTATCAAAAAACAAGATAATATACATAATAAAAATAAGATTACAATATTCAAATACATATTAATATACACCCACACATTCCTTATATAATAAACTTTTTTATATTTGATTTTAGTGTTACAACCAGCAATAGATTTACTTACTGAACCAGACTATATAAATCAGAAGATCATTCAGTACTTAGAAGCTCAGAAGGAAGTAGACGCAATGCATGTCAGGACTCACGAGTATGCCAAGACATTTGAAGATTACATACGGCTAATAACAAATTGTAACAGTGTTGACACACTGAAACGGTTGCGGTTGGTTAACATTGATAACTACTTTAATAACTATGTCAGTGAACAAATTAACAAATTTATTACACCTTTGAAGTGGCTTGTTTATCAGCCAGTATTTTTTGCACTGATTTTGCCTTACTACTCTTGATAGCACAAAAAATAAATTCTAGACCAAACTTAATTTAAAAGAGTCTAAAATCGATAATGTTTAACAAAAAATAAATTCCTCTTATAATAATACTAATACTAACAAGTGGGCCTCAGTTGTAAAAATAAATAATATTATTATTATTATAAGATTTTAAATAGTGTTGTTTTTCATTACAGATATGACATAGTGACACAAATAATGCAAGCAACTACGCTACAAAATATGAAAAGAGCCAAAGGCGTTGATATAGAAGTAATTGAGAAAAGTAGCACACAACATAATATCAGTCGACAACAAATAGCAGATGCTAAGAAACTCAAAAGATATATAGACCAACTTAGTATAGCAAAGGCAGAGTGCGAAGCTGCATTGAGAAAAATGGGTTGGGATGGGGCTTTTCCGACTGTGGAATCAAATAGTAAGGTATGTTTAGTTAATCATGAAATTAAATATCACTCCCATTTATACAAAGAGAGAGACGAACTTCTTAGCATTCCATGGATTCACCGTGCGGGTGCCGGGTCCATCGTGTGACAGAGAGAGAAACTACGAGCAGATCCCGAGACTTGTGACACGGATGTAGGTTTAAGGGGCCCCTTTCCGACGTACATCAACACTCACCTTCACTACTCATGTTTCTCTCCCTGCCCAGCCAAATCTGGTATGAACCTGCTAATGCTGCTTTAGATGCTCGTTCTAGTATAGAACTTACTGCAGTTCTGGCCAGGCCAAGATCTTTCAGCAGATTATAGAGAGACCACCAAAGTATAGTTTACGTATAAGAAAACATTGGATTTACTTTAAGGCAGAAAATAGACAACAGAAATCATTTGTACCCTTATTTATTCCTAAAATTCATGAATAAATATTGAATTCCAGACTTTACCCCTACACAATGTGATGGAAAGCGTGACTGGTCGCCGATATCTATCAATGTTCTTAGAAACAATGTGTTCACAAGGCTTAGTCGGTTATTGGATGGCTGTTGAAGAGTTGAGGCACAGCCCGCGGAGCAGCTGGCATCAACTCGGTGCTGAAATATTTTACACCTACATCAGATCTCCGAGTGCAGAAATCAAAGTTGATAAGGTAATTTTTTTACTAAAACTTATCATCATATTTAGCTTATAAACCTACGTATCCAAAGAATGAACACAAGCCTCCCCTAACAACAGATTACACATTTATTTATTTCATCAAGGAGACTGTCAGGAGTAATTTGTCCGTCATATACAAATGTAAAAAAATATGCTATTTCTTGTTTTGAATTAGAGAAACAAAATAATTTTAAGACACAAAGACTGTCAGCTTAGCCCCTAATAGAGCCCTATCATTGGAATTTAGACAAATATTTGTATACCTACTTTCAAGTAATTTTACTTGAATCTGTCTTGCTGAGAAATTAAATAAGCCTTTATTTTTTAGGACACGAGAAAACGAATGGAAGCATTCCTACTAGGCGACAAAGGGCCGGAAGTATTTTATGAAGTTCAAGAAACCGTAGTAGATACAATACAGGAGAAATATTACCACTCCTTTCTGATGAGTGAGCAGTACACAGCACTAATTGCCGAACTTGCAACAGAAGAAGCGAATACTGGTAAATATATTAGTCTATGAAATAAACTATTTAATTCCCTTGTCTATTTACTGACTAGGTATATTCAAATCACAATATATACTTATAAATTCAAAACTAAATGAATGATTACATGACAGACAGGTTGGCTTTGTAGTTAGTGACCCTGTCTTTCAAGGTGCCGGTCATGGGTTGAATCCCACCCAAGACAAACATTTGTGTGCATGAATATGTCTGTTTGTTCTATGTCTGGATGTAAATTTCTATATAATAATGAATTTAAAAGTAGTATATGTGGTATATCAGCTATCTGGTTACCAAAGCACAAGCTCTACTTAGGAGTCATATTGGCCGTGTGTGAAAAATGTCCCAGGATAAATGTTTATTTTAAATATTTACCCTTTAATTTTAGTAGAAATGAGTTCAGAAAGATCGCCAATTGAAGACCGTCAGCTGTCCAATGAATCTGTATCATCAGCGGAAAGTGCAGGAGCATTGCATCTCACCGAACACTCCACGTATGCCAGAAGGAAACTTGATCAATTGCAAGAGAGACATAATAATAAAATTCAGGTTTGTCATTTAATATAGATGTTATTGTTATCCTTAAATTGTTTAAATGATGGCGCTCCCGCAGCCAGTACGCTTAGAACTTTTAAACTACGCAATGGATTTTAATGTGATTTTCAACAATAGTGTTATCCAAGAGGAATATGTATATTGTTTTATATCATCATCATCAATTTCGACAGACCCGTTGGCTTTGTGGTTAGTGACCCTGACTCGCAAGTCCCCGTCGTGGGTTCGAACCCCACCCATGACAAACATTTGTATGCATGAATATGTCTGTTTGTCCCGAAACTGGACGTAAATATCTATATGAGTATGTATTTAAAACGTAGTAGGTATATGTAGTATATCAGCTATCTGGTTACCATGTCACAAGCTCACTTTGAAGCTAAGTTTGGAATCCGATTGGCCATGTGTGAAAAATGTCCCAGGATATTTATATTATTTTTATATTTAATTTTCAGGCTCTAGCAGCATTAAAAGCATCGTTAAAACCAGAATCTCCAGCGTTATCCATGTTAGCAAATGAGGTGGAGAAGCTAGTTGGGGAACAGATGCGGTTAGAGGCGCACCTGGCGAGGACGGACACTTGGGCTGAACACTTAGGTCGGTGGCGAGCCACTGTTCATAGCGCAGAGGTAAACCGACAACTTACTCTCATATTCATCTATATCTATACTAATATTATAAAGAGGAAAGATTTGTTTGTTTGTTTGTTTGTTTGTAATGAATAGGCTCCGAAACTACTGGACCGATTTCAAAAATTCTTTCGCCTTTGGAAAGCTACATCATCCCCGAGTAACATAGGCTATATTATATCCCTGTATTCCCACGGGAACGGGAACTACGCGGGTAAAACCGCGGGGAGGCAGCTAGTGATTAATATAATCATATCAATACCTTAATTTGCAAACCTAATAACTTCACTTCATTTTAAATTTCATTTTGATACCGGATTATTCTAGATCTTATCTAGATTGTCATGCAAATTAAGGTATCGATATCGCACCTTTAGAATTGATGTAGCTTAACTAAAAATTTTAAGAAAATTACTTTTTTACATCGAACGACTTAAAAACATGTTTTCTATCAGTTTATTACAATTAAAAATCAAACTCTTACATTCATGATCTTAAATATCACCAATTCTAATTCATTAATTTTAATTCTAAACTATAGTTTGTTCCTTATGTTTCTCTAAATCTATTTGGAAGTTTCTCTTTACAATGTTGAATAGTATTAAATAAACTCTCTTTCTAACCACATCATCTAGTGAATAGGAATCTTATTTTAAAGTACTTTATTCCATGTCTTTTTAACGTATAGTGATAATTTTAGGTAAAATACCCACTTTTTTCAGTCATTTACACATTAATTATCAAAATATGAACATGTTTTCAGGTTATAGACGAATCAAAGCCACCGCAGTTCGTAATAGTAGTTCATATGGCGGAGCAAGAAGCAGTGACGAATAATGATGAGAAACCGGAACAAATCACCACGGGTTGGGTGTTACTGAGAACATTAAACGAATTTCAGGTATGTCATAAAACTACATTCCTTCGAAGTACTTCGAATCTACAGACCGGTTGGTTAAAATTAGTGGCCCTGACTTTCAAGCCGCTGGACGTGGGTTCGAAACCCACCTGAGACATATATTTGTATCCATGAATATGACTTTTTGTTTTGTGTCTGGATGTAATTATAATTATGTATTTTAAGTATATTAGCTATCAGGTTACCATACCACCTTGGTTTTTAATTAGATTGGCTATGCGTGGAAAAATGTCGAAATATTTATGTTTCATTTCGTCACTTGTGAAATTAATATAAGTTTTTGTTACTTTCCAGGAGTTGCATCGAAAACTAAGGCCTATGTGTTCAGAACTGAAAAATTTGGAACTACCCTCAAATTCGTTTAAGTTTCTATTCGGTAAGAATGACAGAAATTCATTAGAAAAAGCCAAGATTCTCATACAAAAATATTTAGAAGTAAGTATAAATAAAATAATGCTTTTTTTTACCGAGTCTATAATTTTACATGTATTTTTTTTTTCTATAATAGCCTATAAACTATATCTTAATTTATTTCAGTTTGTATTAGAAGACGATAGACTTAATCAATGTGAGGCTTTATATACATTCCTAAACCCCAGTTCGGAATATTTGAAACAAGGGGACTTACCAAAGAAGAATAAATTCTCATTTTCCACATTATTTAAAAGGTAAGCAACAATTTATTTATATGAAATCCTATCTTATGTATTAAAATGATTAAATTAATTTTAAACATTTCTTTAGCACAAGTAGCGAAGCAACAAATAGATCTTCACAAGAAAGGGAGGCATTTGCGAATTTATCAGCAGATGAAGATGAGATTTCTCTGTACCTTGACGGTAATGGTGGGGATTCTACAAACAAAAACATGACTAATTCTCTGCGAGGTATGACCTATTTTCACATAGTTTGATAATTCTATTTATAATTACAGCCCGGTTGGCTTTGTGGTTAGTGCCCCAGACTTTCAAGCCGCGGGTCGTGGGTTCGAATCCCACCCAGGACAAACATTTGTATGCATGAATATGTCTGTTTGTTCTCTGTCTGGATGTAAATATCTATAATATGTATGTATTTTAAAGTATTATGTAGTATATCAGCTATCTGGTTACCATAACACAAGCTTCATTTGAAGCTTACTTTGGAATCAGATTGGCCATGTGTGAAAAATGTCCCAGGATATTTATTTATTATATAATGGTGTTATTATTGGCATTAAAGTAGTCTTATGTGATAAGCTATCAGAGTATATCTATTTATACAAACGGAAAATTTCACGAAGAAAACTACAAAAAAGATACGTGAAATGTATTCCTTTGAAGTATATTTTATTGTTGTCCCTTTTTTTCAGGTGCAGGCGCCATTGCGGAAGAAAGAGACAGTATAGCTGAGCCTTTATATGCGTTACTAAGCGAAGTGTTCGACATGCGAGGTGTTTTCCGATGGCTTAGAAAAACGTTGGTCACTTTCGTACAAATTACTTATGGCAGAACCATAAACAGGTAATCAACTAAATTTTATATTTCCAATAATGTTAGCCCACGTACCATAATATGCTCTATTTCCAACGCCCAAAGTTGAAAATGCAACACCGCTCGATAAAAAAGCGTTGCGTTTTAAAAACGCTGTCGTGTGAACATATATGTACTTGGGAATGCATTTGTAGTATTTGAACGCTTTTTTTCCGTCCGGTAAAAAACGAGGGCTAGTGTCAGCGCATCGTAGGTGCTTTCAATGTATCGATAGACTTTATTTCAACATTACTTATATTCGTAAATATTCAACCTTATTAAAATTTGTTTATGGTTAACATTATGTATATTCAACCTCTTTACATAATATGGACACAACTTTTTTCTTTTTTATTTATTGAAGAAAAAGAACTGTCAACATTTGGCGGGAAAATTATATATTACGAACTTTAACAATATGAGCGCGTGGTTTTATTTTACATTAATTAAATATCCACATTAACGAAGAATTACCATACAATCTATCAAATTATTCAGTAAGGATTAACAGTTAGAATGGCTTTTAATGTTTTTAAAAGTTGCTACTGTGTATTTAATGTTTCCCGAAAAAAAACATTATCTAGGGCGCTCTAATATAATATGCTCGCTTAACTTTGCAAAAATATTGGAACTAGGAATCGGAGGCGCCTAATATCTAAACGTTGTCACATTAAAACAAATCAATTAATAAAATAAATGTAGATTAATAACTATTATTATTATTTTTATTATTATTTATGTGCATTTTTAATTATATATAAAATGTTATGTATGAAACTATTAATGTGCCAGAATTATTGTCCTCCACAATAAAACTAATCTTGCATTTACAGGCAAATCAAAGAAACAATATCATGGCTGTTTTCTGAGCAAATGTTACATTACTATATCGGAGTAGTACTAAAGTCGTGGTGGCCCGGAGGTGTGCTGTCGGAAACAACTTCCAATCGAAATTTTCAAGACAAAGGTAAGTCGCTATTTGAAGAATATAATAATAATAAATATCCTAGGATATTTTTACACACGGCCAATCGGCCACAATAAGCTTCAAAGTGAGTTTGTGTTATGGTAACTAGATAGCTGATATACTACATATTACTTTTAAATACATACTTATATAGATATTTACATCCAGACATATTCATGCATAGAAATGTTTGTCCCAGATGGGATTCGAACCCACGACAAAGCCACTGGGCTTTAAAGTCAGGGTTACTAACCACATAGCCAACCGGTCTGTCTATCTACTATCCTCTTCATATATAGATTAAAAGCAGAAATGAGGTGTAGAATTATTTGATAACAACTAGCGTTACTAGTATCAGTATCAGTGACGGATTAAGACTTTTTGATGCCCTAAGCAATTCACGCCCATGGGGCTCCCTATCCTTACGTCAACTAGAATCGGTCTTTAAACAATTTTTGGTGCGGTTTTTGGCGACGTGAGAGTGAGAAGTGATGGCCTAAGGATAGTTTTTTGTGCTTCTGGTGCCATAGACGTGATGCCCCAGGCAATTGCTTAATTTGTTTAAGGTTTTTTTTTTAAGGGACTTTAAGGTGTCAGCCTCTGATGGCTATTACTTTACGCGGGCAATCGGTGAGCGCTCAGGGCTCTCAACCGTAAATTTGGTTAAGGGTTAATCTGTCACTGATCAGTATATAGATGTATGTATGTGTGTATATCGTATACGTATACGTGTAGAACACACGCGCACGCTGGCACTGGCGCAGCTGAGCGAAAGCGTGCTGGACGCGCTCTCGTCCCTTGTCGGCGCGCGGGCCGCGGCCCGTGGGGCGCACAAGCTGTTCCACACGCTGCAGAACACCACGCACAACAAACAACTGTGCTATGTAAGTATTTATATTAGACGCCATACTACACTACACCATCTAATCAAATCAAATCAGCTCTTCAAATCGGCTCTTCTCAGTAAAAAACAACTTTCAGAACCGAGCATTAATAGTGACTATTCATAAGTGTCAAGCACTTGAGGCCTATTTGAATAAAAAAGAATTAGATTTTTTGATTTCATTTTTTTTTAATCAAAATCTTTTTTATTCAAACAGGCCTCAATCAAGCACTTATGAATAGTCACTATTAATGCTCGGTTCTGAAAGTTGTTTTTTACTGAGATGAGCCGGCAATAAACTCAGTACATTCTCACATCTATGGGCAATTAAATACCTTACTAGGGTATACTCTTATGTCGAAGGATAAAAATAGGGAAGAGATAAAATTTTCTTTTACAAATTATGGCTGATAGAGAGGAACGGTAGAAAAACAAATGCTGTAGGTATATCTTATGCCATTAACACGACAAAAAGCATCGTTATCCCACATTACACAGATTTTATTATATAAGTGTTAATCAATATTTGTGTGTATCAATGGTCACGAAAATGATTTAAATGCTCCTATCATTACACACTCCTTACATTTTAACTACTTATATTATGTTGTAGGAGTACTTGAAATTATTTTATCATGAATAGGAAGTTTAAAATTAAAAAACCAATATTCAGTAACTACTGATCTAATCCAAAAGTTATTCAGTTTTCGCTTTAGTACGCAACATTGTACCGACAAATGAAAGAATAACAATACTTGTAAAAACGACCCATGAGATGGGACCGAATATATAAACAACGAAACCTATGACAACGACTAGAATTCCGATACCGATTATATAAAACCTTGATTTTTCGGTTATCGTTATTTTTTCTGCGACTTCTGGTGTTTTACCCACGTAGGAGACAGTCTGAAATATTAATTTATTATTTTATATGATTGTTATAAGAAGATCAAGTTATACGTTATATTATTTAAAAAAATATGTATAACTTACACTGTACGATACATTTTCAGCATTACTTATGTATAATATTTTCTCTCCCAGTATACTTTCTGCAAAAAACAAAAATTAAAAATATAATAAGTCTATGTGATAAAATGTATCCGATCGTTCATCTCTTAAAATTTTGTAGTACTTAGGTAGGTACTTAGTATGCGTTACGATGATCATTGCTTTACATCTAATATTTCGACTATAACAAAAAATAAGTAAAAATATCTCAGCATTTATTTTTAAGAAATGGCATTTTCAGATATTGCAATTATCACAACATCTATATGAGTTATTGATTTGTTTTTATAAAGTTGTGAGCATATTTATAAATAGAAGTTTCCGCGTGCTTTTCGATAAAGTAGTTCGTTGTTGACTCTGATTCTGTTGTATAAAACTAAATATAATATAAGTAACCTTAAGTAAAAATTACTGAAAAAATTATGGTCCCATTTAAAAATGGGTTTAATTTGGTCTTATCATAATTTCCTTCTGGATTTTATCCTAAAAGGGGATGTAAATTTTATATTCCATTAAGATCTTCATGCATTGAGATCTACCGGTTTAGTAGGTAACAGTAAGTATGTAGGTAGTAATCTTTATAGTTCTACCCTAATTCGTTTTTAATTAGCTTTTGTATTAATTGTCTTTGGCAGTCGGGACTAGAGATGGGCGGTGGGAATAAACCCAAAAGGAATAAACCCGGGTTTATTCCCAAATGGGAAAGAACCGGGTGTTTACGTGGGAAGAAACCCAATGGACGGGTTTTTTCAATTGAAATGGTTTATACGATATATCTCTTAAACTATTCATTTGATTTAAAAAAATTGGTAACATTTTTTGTTGCAAATTAAATTCTCTACAACTTTGGTTCAGTAACTTTTTGTCGTAGAACTAGAAATGAAAAAGTTATAAGTGAAAATGTTCAGAAACTCGAGCAAACCGTTTCTTTTTGTGGAGCGATGTGTGGATGTCGAAAAGCAGTGCTGAAATGTTCTGCAGTGTGCTTTTATTGTTCTGGAGAGACTAAGAGCAACGTAATGGGGCTCTCAGAATGAATAAATAAAAATTACTTTGACGATGAATCGCCGACATTAACACCCCTTCCTTCTCTTCTTTTTTTTTTTTTTTTTTTATACCACAAAGGTGGCAAACAGGCATACGGTCCGCCTGATGGGAAGCGGTCACCGCAGCCTATGGACGCTTGCAACACTAGGGGCGTCACTCACGCGTTGCCGACCCTGTAAAAATCTCTTCACTCCCTTCTTGAAGAACCCCATACTGTACTCCATTGGGAATACCATGGCGGGGAGCTCTAACACTGATGTTCAATTCAGAAAGCTGATCAGATGCTGAGCCGCAGCTTGGTCCATCGAAAAAACTGAGGACGGAGTTCAGAAGCGAACTGTGGCAAATAAATGCTAGCATACCGTTCTGCATTTACCGTTCTTTGTCCCTCAAGAGAAATAGTCGCAACATGGCCAGTTTTGGAGACAAACGTAGCCACCATTTTTTTGCAATACTCCGTGAACGAACAATTTTTGTTGGCTTTACTCATTTTCGAACACTCAAACTCGAGACTGGTTTTTGTTTCGGGTTCGTACGCGTATATCCAGGATTCGTCACCTGATGCGATGTTTTATATAGCATTTGAGGATCCTGCGTGTGTTTCGAAAGTTCTGACGCACCAAGTAACACGAGCCGCTTTTTGCTCTTTATAGAGCGAATGCGGTATCCATCGGGAAAACAAATATTTTACACCTAATTGTTCATGCAAGATTATTTGTATTTGACTCATCTCAATGTCTAGAGTTGCCTGAATTTCGTAGTATATCACATGTCGATCTTATTCAATCAGCTTACGCTCAGCATCAACGTTTTCTTGGGTGACTGCAGTTTTTGGACGACCTTGACGAGGATCATCACTGAACTTGATACGTCCACGTTGAAATTCAGCAAACCAGCGATGAATTGTGGTTTTGGATGGGGCTTCATCACCAAATGCAGAAATCATCCGGTCAACACACTGTTTTTGTGTTAAACCACTTCGAAAGTCATAATAAATCATCGTTCTTGAATTTTCTCGAGTCCATTTTCTCAACGACTAAACAAGTTTGACAAAACCTTGTGACAAGACCGAGAATCGTTTTTTAAATAAATAAATGGTATTCGATTTGTAAAACCAAAGACTTTTCAATTTAAAAGATTTTAATATGACAGGAATGGTGGAAATATTCCATTCCCATACTTTTAGTGCAGCCCTCGTAGATATTGGCTCGTCATCATTGTCATGATCTTTGTGTTTATGAAACAGGTTCCAATTGTATGAAATAAAAGGTATTTTTGCTGCCCTGTCTGTAGTCAATCTGTTTTTTTGCGACTATGTATATGGACGTGCGTGCTAAACAATCGTTCTGTGGCTGCTGAAGTACAGGGAGCAGTTAGAATCCGTACTGCAACCCTACTCAACAATTTGGAACTGCAGAGTCCTCTCGACCAAACTACTGGGTCCATTTCGGTGACATCCTTCCATATAAATGGTCTACTCTATAAACCCTATTTAGCTCTATAATTGGATAAATAAACACCAACGACAATATTGTGCGATTGGTTAACGTCGTGTATACACTCCATCCACTTCGTGTTCTTCTTCTAATTCAATGCCTTGCTATCTTGGATCCAATAAATATGCAGCATAATGAATGGGTGTCAAACATTTATTTGTTCAGCTAATTACAGCATTTTTTATATCTTGTTTGTGATGCTCATTTAGAATGGATATGTCCGGAAATGCAAAATTAAATGTGGACTTAATATCTTTGAAGGCCATATAAATTTCATTTATAAGTATTTCACTGCCTTCGAGTTTGAAAATAGTATCTGTTATAGGTTCCAGTAGTTTAATACAATTTTCTACTATTAACAGTAGATCTGTTAATAGTAGAAAATTGTATTCTCCGAAATATTTGTTAAATGTAGTCGTTTAATGAGGTATATCGTTATTAGCAATGTCGTAAATATTTTTGATAAGGCGGTCATATAGCATTCAACCGGGACCTTTGTTCTAGGTTGATATAACCGATATGATGTTCTAAGCGATGTCGCAGTAAACGGTTTTGACGTAATTATTGATTTTTTTAAAGTAAACAAAGTTAGATTAGCTCTAACTAGTAGTAATAGTACTTAAATAGTACGTACTATTTGATATATACTACACATAACATATTTGTAACATCGCTAAATATGAAAAAACCCGAATACTTTCCCATTTGGGAATTTTCCTCGGGTTCTTCTCTCAATATTCCTATTTTGGGTTCTTTCCCGGGTAAAATCCCATCACTACTTGTCGCTCAAAGCGGATGAACACACAGAAACAGACAGATATGAAGAAGCGGGTTTTGACTTTACTGCATGCACGTGTTTTGTTTCTAAGAATTAGAAAATACCCAACTAAATTAGCTCAAACTAGTAGTAATAGTACTTACATAGTACGTACTATTTGATATATACATGTATCCACACATTACATATTTATTACATTGCTAAAAATGAAAAAACCCGAATACTTTCCCATTTGGGAATCTTCCTCGGGTTCTTTCCCTCAATCTTCCCATTTTGGGTTCTTTCCCGGGAAGAATCCCATCACTAGTCGGGACAGAGATAAATATAGGGTATTTTGTCGAGACTGGATCGAGATCATTACATTTAATAGGTATAGGTACTTACCACTGCTATCAACTCCAATACTATTCAATTCATCCAACTCCCCCTTTCTTATTGTGATCGTGCTGTAGTCTTCGCTATAGCGGTACATTTCTGCCGCGAGTACGCTCACGAAATCCTTACTGTTTGCTGAGTATCTCCTTCGGATTTCGTTTAAAAATAGGAATGCTCTTGAACGCTGACATAGCTGTTTTAATAAAAAATATTAATGTTTAATAATTTTCAGTTATTCAATATATTTTTAAAGAAATTAACGATGTGATTTATATGGGTACTCACTTTATCCGTAATGCAAAAATATAGATAGTTCTCTTCAGCAATATAATGGAATAAGTAACATCCGTGCGAGTAAGTCATTTTATGGTCGCGATCCGGTATCTTGGATATCACTTGTTCGACAATCTCCATGAAGTTTCCATCACACGAGGCAAATTTTGCCGAAATGTTTTTATCACACGCCACAATACTACACAGAATCGGCATTTTAAATGGTATTATTAAAATAATTTCACAATTTTATTTAGTTACCTAAATAGATATAACGCTAATCAAGTCACCATTTGAATAATTTATGTATTTATTTCTGTATTGAATATATTGGTGACTTTGATTGTCCGGTAAACTAACTTATATCGCCCGGTTCCGTCTAACCTCGACTTTCCCTTAGAGGAGTACAAACCGCAACTGATACAAAGTGGCATTTTTCCACCGCCAACGCATTTGCGTGATTTCCCGTCTGTGCTTTCTGTATCGTACAAATATCTCGCGATCGCCGTTCTATAATTATTACCTTGTCAGAGGGCTTACTCCCGACGCTTTCGAGAAACAAGTTCTAATCGAATAAATGTCATTTCATACATTTTTGATAGCGATTCTAGCGCTAGATCGTGCGGTGACACTTTTTGGAACTAACTTTGATCATGAATTTCGTTACAATCAAAACCGAATCGAAACATCCGTACTGCTGGGACTATTTGACATTTGAGAATAAAATGGCGGGAACGACTTTAAACGTCAAAATACACGATCTGTAAAAAGGTACTTTTTCAGGATCGAGTTATCACATCTAGGATAAATTTATCTAATCTAAAAAATTACATCTAATGTACAAGATTTCGTTTTAGAAAAAAAATAAGGAATTGAATATTTATTTATTTCTGTAGAAACGAACCACACACAACTTAATAGAAAATTCTGAAACGTCAAATACCGTTACCGATCGAATACATGTCAATCTTAGCGGCCATCTTAATTTTTTTTAACCAATAGGAGATCAAATTGAATTTATTTGGTTCGGGATTAACCAATAGGAGTTCAAATTGAAATCAAAACAAAATCAAATTCGAATCGTTTTCGGGAGTAAGCCCTCAGTGTGATGCTAAAAGCGTTACTTCCACGCTTAAAGTGTCACCGCATATAAATTGATCAATGCGATGTGGTGCGGCAAGTGTTCCGAAAGCGTTTGTCGCGTGTCAATCGGTTTATTGGCACGACCGAGCTGTATTTTATGTGTAACTAACAGTTAATTGAAATTCTATTACAGGATAGTAAGGAATCGGTTACACTCGTACATTTTTTTTTATTCTTTTAATATTACTATTAATAAGGTGCCTATTTATATTATACGTCTTATCGGATTCTAAGTAGGTACAAAATAATAACTTGATTTCAGTATTTTTTTTTAAGAATACAAAAATGTTACTGCAAAAAAACGGTATACTTATATAAATGAATTTGTTAAATATTACGGTATTTCAACGAAATGTGTGCGTGTTTACAAATAAATTTTAAAATTAACGGCATGCTTTGCGCAAAATAATTTTGAATACTGGAGAAAAAAAGTATTTAGCAAAGTAGATTATGGCCGTGCGTGTGTGTAGGTAGGTTATTATTAAAGCTAGTTTTCGCCAATTTATTTTTACGACTTTGATACGAAGTAGACTGACTGACAGCTAATTACTATTCATGTATAGGCATGGTCCACATATGCAAGTGATGTCAACTGGCAAGTGCCAATTTTTAACAAAGTGTGCAATTAACAATTAAATTTATTTTCCTTCCAGGAATTGCTCGAATTGGTTCTCCTCGAAGTGTTTCCTGAACTCAAACGCTACTATTAAAGTCCTACCACCAGTCGGTAAGGAAGCCATGACAATAGAGTAGTTATTTTTATAATTCTTACAGGGAACTTATCCAAAGGACGTTTCATCTAGTTAAAGATACTTAAATTTCATTCCATTTTATTTACCACTGGACTGACGATTATAGTACCTAAACTCTACTTCAGACTGCTTTGCAAATAAGATTTTTATTATTTTTTCTACGCTATTGTAGTATATAAAGTTTATTTTTTACATAATAAAATATTCTTGAGTAATTTCAACACGGCTATGATACATTTGAGATTGTAGTTTTAAGGCAAACTAGCGGCGTATTTAGTTGCGTATTAGAACTAATATACCGTAAAGCGGATGTTACAAATAGATAATATTGATCTCATTGATGTGTTCACGAACACTCTTATAACATTTAAGTAAACGTGCGTACCTTACTGTGTTAATTTAAGCGTGTACCTCGGTTACTTCCTAGTGTTTGTGCCAAAGAATGCACTATAAAGCGAGATTCTTGCGGCATTGGTTTTAAAGTTCAAAATCGTAGTGTTTTATGGCGTGCAAACCAAACGTAACATCAGATGTCGTATGTATACAATATATTGTAAATTCTGCGTTAGTTTAATTTATTATTTGCTATCACAGCTTATCGTGAAGCTACAAAGCTTTTGTCACAAATTTGATGTCTACCGCGTGTTGGTACACATAGTAGGTATTGCTATTATTTCATGCAACATAAGTAAGCTTAAATAATATATAGGTACCTATGTTGTAATAGTTTGCCATATACATTCTGCCATTCGTAGTTCATTGAATTTTTATACAATAAGTAACAGAATCTCCTTAAATAGAAATTGAGGTTGATGGACGCTTAATATTTTTTTTATTTAACATATTATTTGTGGTTTGCACGTTTCGCGTCGTATAAGATTTATTTAAACTATGCCCAGTGCTTCTAAGTATTATCCGTACCTGATATATCATTTAACTATTTCCGAATCTTATTTATTTACTTTTATCTAAAAATATATTTAATACATGTCTATATACTTAAATCATAGTTAGATTTATGATATAATTTGTTTCGTGCTTTAACCGGAAAATGCACGATGCACCAAGAAATTGTTATAAAAACGTAAAATACGTGTTTTAAAATTTCTACACGATTAACTAATAATTGATAACTATTAAAGTTAATGTTTCAAATAATGTTAAAAGTTAATATATTTTTGTTTATTTTATGTAAGAAAAATTTTACAATTATTGTATATTTGCGTGTTGCGATTTATAAAATATGTACCTACTTACCTTAGTCATAATTATATACCTAAAATTTTATTCAATAACTAGCTTATCTTCAATAGCTTCGCAGCACAACAAACTGAAAACTCGGTCATTCAATCAAACATAATCAAAAATAAAGTAATTGGTACTTTTATTTTATATCTATTTATCTGAACTATTTAAAGTGAATCGTACTTATTATTACGTGAAATTTAGATCTATTTTGAGTAACATTTTGTATTCACTGACATTTGAGCTCTCTGTATCTAATAAGTGTTATGGTATTTCCTATTGTTGACTAAGTGTAAACTACAAGAATGTATCTGATGAAATGTATGTAAAAGAATAAAGTGTTTAATGTATATTTCATAACTTTTAATTGTTTAAACTGAACTACCCTTTCAAAATAATAACTCGATGCAAAATCTACCATTTTTGCAAGAGTTTATTTAAGCGTTATTATTATTCCTCATAATGAAGAATGTTAGTATAGCCAATAAAATAATACAAACTATATTCGAATAATTTCTATTCTTTATTTCTCAGTACAATAATAAATCAGACAACAGGTTTTAACACCCCTTACAGGAGGTATTCCTAAAGGTGTAAAAGCTGTTTTAATTCTTTACCTAATTTTTAATAATTAATTACATTTATTTATTAAAATTATAAAGTGTAAATTAAAAGAATTAATTTTGGCACACCGCATTAGTTTCAGGAAACATTTATATATATATCTATTATAAAAGTAAAAACTATAAATATAATTCAAACGCTTTGTGCGTTGGGTTCTTTGTGCTGTGCATATCGATGGTAAAAATCAATATAAATGCATTAAACTTCAATCTAAAATGCTATATGCCTTTACAGATTGCAGTTTTAATCAACGGTAGTATTAATATATCGTTTGTCTATAGTTTTCTAATCGAAATTAGTTATGTAGTTGATGAAAATTTTATGAGTTACCTATCTTCAACTGATTTCTGTATTCAGTACCTATTCGTGTTTGAATGTTAAAGTTATTTAAACAAATCCATAACCAATGTGTCGACTGACTTATATATTATTACTGATGATTGTAACTGCACTATCTGTAATTTTCGTTTCTATAATACGTAAAGTACTTCCACAGCTGTTCACTCTCCCAATTACTTTCAAAGCATCTGTTATCACAGCACTCACATATCTTAATTCTCGTCCCTTATAGTATTAGTAACGGAACAATTTTACATAAAATATATCTTAGAACTAATATTAAAATTGGAATCCTATAATTTCTCAGACAAACATTTAGTGGAATTACATTTTTCAGGCAACGATTCTTAGGAGTAATGGATGTTGTAATTTATTTTTATCTTTAGTTTCAAACATGATTATCTTAAACTGACTTACTCGTTCTTATCGTATAACCTTTATTAGGACATAGTTTACTTTAAAAAATAGGAAAAATCCATTCGTCGTAAAGAAGAAAGAACTTGATTCACACACTAAAATATGCGAAAAGTTTGTCTGAACGGTTACAGGTAAATCACAAAAACCCCGCACGATACACTCGAATAGACCATTTACTCCTTGCTAAGTAATCAAGGACTCGCCAAATAATTAGTTTTACTTGCATACATTAAACATATACGGTTCACATCTACAGATGATTTATGAGGCGAAGATTCATTGTATGCGTAGTATCTCATAATGGGGCGGACTGTGTTCTGATTTATTTATAAAAAAACATTATTTATATCAATAAACATTAAGTTACTTTGAACCTACTTGCAAAAACTTGATTTAAAAAAGAATCAATGTAAGAATATATACATTCTATCTTCGTCATTATATATATACTTTTTTCTTAGGGCTCGTTACTAATAAGCTTTTAAAAAGTTCGTATGCTTACCTTCGAAAAGGAACTTGTTTGTAAAACCCCACGTAAATCATCATAAATTTCATCCTAAACATATCAAAGTTGGTTGAACAGTATCTATCCTTTACATTTTAATTCGGGTATTTTGTTACGTAACATCGTACAAGTGATAATCATATGTTTCACAGTGAGAAGCTATGTTCATATAAAATAGAATTTATATTCATTTTGAAACTATTGCTAAGTGACTTTTGCTTAGGCTAACAAATATATATAATAAAGGATATAAATAATAAAGGAAGCCAATTTGTTGCACCCAGAATTTAAAATTTCAAATAATATAATCTGCAAAATATGTGGCATCTCAATGTATACGTCAACATCGTGCTCTGTTTGATCGGATCTGCGTCCGGCGACTCCAGTCCTAACACTACCTTAGATTAAAACACCCTGTGAAACTTTAGGTACGTCCTTGAGTCTGGAGACGTATAATAACCACAATAAAATTAAAAAAATAAATAATTCAAACACTAAAAACGTTTGACAAATAGGTGTTCTCCTTTAATAATTTTAATCCTTACTAGTAGGTTTATAACATAAATATATAGGCGTCAAGATAATAAATTGAAAGCGTTCACTCGTTATCACTAATTAGGATTTACTCTGATATGAGATGTACATACATGCCTGTCGACCCTTCATATCGAGCTGTGGGTGCATAGAAATGAAATCAGGTTAATTCTATAATGTACAGAGTACAAATAAACTATTATTTACAATGCAATTATTATTATAATTTTTTGTCTGACAAAAAAATTTAATTAAAACTAGCTATTTACATTGATATTTTATTGTCACCATATTTAACCTGGTGAATTATTTCTAAGACCGAAACGTGAGATTTTCAATCGAGGAAATAACTTAAATATAATAACAGTGGCATGACATCAAATGTATTCCTTCTGCCATATCTCGAGCATTTGTTCGCTTGAATAAGAAGTTAAACTTCTTATGAAACATCTCCATCATATCCGTTCATAAATTAACTTAACAAAACAAATAAATTTATTTTTTTCCTTATATCGGAATAAAAATTTAAGTCTTGTATGACTTGTTTTTACAACATCACATGACATGATATTACGATTAAATGGGGAAGTCATGTGAACCCAAACGTCTAAAAGTATGTTATCTTTATTGTTTATACATAGATATAGTATATAGTTACCTCTGCTCCTCCCCCGTGAGCCGCGGAGGAGGCAACCCGGGTAACTGGTACAAAAATAATAAATACTAACTTTATTATCTCGGACACACTACTGCGTTACCATGCTAAGAAAACTCATTAACTTAACGCCCTGCCCCATCTTACAGTTTAGAGCGGAAATTTTTGAGTATCATTAGGAAACGTACCATGGTATCGCAGTTAACATCTCCCGATGCAACGTTATATTAAAATGATCGAAACATTGAAATATAACGCCCTAAAGGAGTTTTACTCGCTGTTTGTAATTTATTTAATACAATTACATACATTATTTACATTTTAAGCCCTCGCCATATGTTTAATGTACCTATTCATATCTCTAAAAACTATAACAATATTAATACGCTTGTATATAACGTAACATGAATATATCACACAATAAAACATATTCACTTCAACTGACGGAATAACTTTGTATTTAATTGTAGGATGTTTTGACACGAAAAAATTGATTTAAATCTATTTCTTAAAACTAATGTATTAGGTACTCAAAAGTAAGTGAAATAACAGGAGCATAAGGTAATATATAGGTAAGTAATACCTACTTAGATTGTTTTCTAACAGATTTTGTAGGTATTGATCGTACCTAAGAATATATTAGGTACCTACATCAAATATGTTCAATTGACGATTTTCAGGATTAAATACTGCCAGAATACCGTTGCATTGGTTTGTGATTGAAATGAAAATAAACCGTGAATAATTATTTGATCGATAATATAAGATTCTTACAAGATATCTATTCAGTGCAGAAATTATCTATTTCAAGATGTCTAGATGTAGAACTTATTTAACCGTTTGAATTGGTATGAAACGTTATTCACGGCTTACTTACGAAACTTGTTTATTATGTAATTTACACATCGAACTGTGCACCAATTTTATGTATTTTTTTTATTTCAATCACTCATTCGATTCTATGAATTCGACAGTTGATCTCACACACAAACTGTCTCTGTTTACTTATGTTCGATTTGTAGCGCATTTTCTTTGAACGGAGGCACGCAAGGCAGTCGCGACGCGACTATCGCATAACATTCAGACTACGGTACGATTGGGGCATTCTGTCGATATGCATAGAAATGGAACGTCACTACTGTCGCACTCCCGACGGACGCGAACTCGCCTCCGTTCTATAACATTAACAATCGTAGATGTGGTGGCATCTATATTATTATAATATCATGACGTCATCGCTACTACTAGCTACTCGGGCTAATCCGTAAGTTTATGCCGATTTGTTTCCATTGGATGTTTCGTCATTCCCGTTGTTAATGTAATATATTCAGGTGTAGCAGTGTATCGTGATCGGTTCGAAGTCGTCGTGCGTAGCCGGTCGCGGCGGAGGCTGCCGATGCGGTGGAGGAGGCGGCGGCGGCAGCAGACTTGTTCCCTCCGGTATGTACACATTAGTCACGCGTTCCTAGTAAAAAAAAATGTAATTTAATTATATAAGTAGCCCTTTACCCCCTCACTGGCTATCTCCAAGAAAAATCAAGTCAACCAATTTGTTTTAAAACAGGATTTGTAATTTAATATACGATCGAACATAGCACCTCCTCCTTTTTGGAGATGGTTAAATTTTAAGATGTTACTATTTATTTACCTGACTCTTGTCATATTTAAAGATTCCTTGAAAGCGATTAGGTCGACGCTCGATAGGTTCCGATCCTGCTGCGCCGTTGTTTCCACCGCCCGTTGAACAACTGTAGTTCGGATTATGGAACGATATATGGCCACCAGAGTCACGATAGTCCTCTTTCAAGTCTCTGTTGCGTCGTTTTTGTATTCTCACTAAACAATTATTAACATAATGAACATGACGTATAATAAATAATTTTATATTTTCAATAAAATGCAAAGAAAATTACTTACTACAGAATAAAATGGTAATCGCCAAACCAATGATGATGACAACTATTGCTGCGGCCAATATCACAAGTGTGCTTATATTCGAGTCTGGGGCGACAGTAGGAGGTGGCCCTAAGATATTGCCAGTTTCAATGTCTGCATAGTCGTAATAGGCTGGATAGTGTGACGGCATCTTTGCGTCAACACGTGTTTTTGGAACTAAAAAAAGTGTATATAGCTTAGTCATATTTCTCTAATTCTAATAAATAAATAAATAAATTTCTGTATCGAAATACGTACATAAATTCATAGATTAATTTTGCACAAAAATAGTACCTGTTGAGCATGGCCTAGTATCGGTTCCATCCGGACAGCTACAAATGTAATCGTGACCTCTAAAAAGGCAAAGATGTGAGCATCCCCCATTATCCTCCTTACATGGATTCCAACCGTGTTGTTTATCCCCAGACGCCGCTTTTATTTCCATCATCATTTCTAGATCTGTCCTTATTGCTGTAATATTCTTTCCAGTTCGCTTGTCAGCTCGCATTATTGATTTTTTAAACCAATCGGTCCAGTAAATATAATCATTAAACTGAAATCAAAGAATTTTGTTAGTGGTAAAAATACTAGCACATTTTTCTTTTTGTTTAAATTGAAGTAGTTGTACCTGAGTCATTCCAAATGGGTTTTTAGCTTCTGGAATAAGTTGAACTCTATGTTGACCGTTTAAATCAGAGGTATCAATCCTGTCCTTTAATGCATCAGTCCAATAAAGCCTTCTGTCTTTGTAATCTATTGTTAATCCATTAGGAAAACCAACGTCATGATTCACAATAACTTTCCTTTGGCTGCCATCTAGAAAAGCCCTTTCGATATTGGCATTTTCACTCCAATCGCTCCAATAAAGGTATCTATAATGAAATTAATGTCATGTTAATGTTAGGTTGTAAAGAAAGAATGATGTAAATATGTTCCTAGGATATATATTAGTTATTAACATTTAGAAATCTTAGTTAGGTGTTCATACATACCCTTTCGCAGGGAATAAAGCTACAGATCGAGGTTCAGCTAAACCGCTGACTAGTATTTTTCGTGATGAACCGTCCAATCTTGCGACTTCCACAACCTAAAATTGTTATTTTGTTTAAAAGTAATTTAGATAATATATTTTTAAAACCTATCTTCGATAAGTAGTACAAAATATACCTTAAATTCATTATCAGACCAATAGATGTTATTTGCTATCCAGTCAACGGCCAAACCATTTGGCGTGTCCACCCTAGTATTTACTATGACCTTCGTATCACTCGTATTTAGCATATTGATTGAGCTGTAATAAACACCATTTTGATTATGTTTTTTTTTAATTAGTAAGTTTAATTAATAAGTAGGTAAACGTTTATTTTGTTGTCTGTTCTACATACCGTATATTGTCGGTGTTAACATCGGTAAAGAATATCAGTTTACGTTCCCAATGATAGTCAACTGCAATGCAATTTTGGACATTCTTTATGGGTAGTGGAACGTCCCATTGTTCCTGAGTGTCTAACGATATAAGTGCAACACTTTCTCTCATTGCGAATACCAAGAAGTTATCGGGATGTTTCTTGCATTTTTTCGGGTTAGGATCAGTTTGATTTTCAAACATTATGCCTGTTGGACACGAGCATGTATAGCCTTGTGGAGACCGTAAACATAGATGGGAACAACCACCGTTATTAGCGCCACATGCGTTTTCCAAAACTCGTTCTCCCTGCAAATATATAAATAACAATTCAGATATGTGGTACGATTATAACAAGTTATGCCAGAGTCGGTTGCATACCTGAACAGCTCGAATATCCATGAGGCCTTCCAAGTTCTCTCTGATAACTAGCGGATCCTTGCCGTTTGTTTTGTCAGATCGGTGAAGAGCTTTAGTCTTCCAGTCTGTCCAGTAGATGTGCTGACCGACGATTACAATTCCATAAGGATAAGGAACATCTTTGAGGACGGTGCGACGATCATCGCCGTTGAAGTTTGCACTTTCTATGCTTAGAATCTTTGCGTCATTCCAATAGAGTCGACCTTCAATACTATCGATTGCAAGACCGTTTGGCCATTTAATATTGTTTTCCACGATAACACGCCTACACAAAAATTTATTTTAGTTAATACCATCTGCTAATTTATATATTAAAATAAATGTTATAAAATTACCTGTTCTTGCCATCCATATCTGCTCGTTCTATTTTAGCTGATGTTCCCCAGTCGGACCAAAACATATAACCATGTTCGTAATGTAGGGCTATTGCTCGAGGAGAATCTAAGAGAACAAAAACGATCAATCATTGAAATATCTGATCTAACTATAATGTTACCTTAAAGTTAACCTAAGCTTTGTTATCAATGTATAATCTTACCTAATCCTGTCCATACCAGGACTTTTCTATTACTTCCATCTAGCTCAGCAACTTCAATGCTGTTACGCCCACCATCTGTCCAGTAGATCTGAGAAAGAACAGTGAAGTCATTAAAAATAAGAAATTGCATCAAAAAAATAACTAAAACATATTGTTATTATAATTATATCTAACCTTTCTTCCTGCGGAATCAATCACTATCCCGTCAGCCGTGTGCAAACCTTTACCTATGATTGTTTCATTATTTTTACCGGCTCTATTAGCGCGTTGGATTTTTCTCTCGCCCGTATCGGTCCAGTATATAAAACCTTGAAAATAAAACGCTTATATGTAGTTATATATATCGTAGGAATAAAAAGGCGTAAATGTTTATATTCTTACCAGTTTTATGGTCAACGTCAACCCCCAGAGCATTTTTAAGTGGTGGAAGTGGCAGAACAACATCAATAAGATATGGTACATCCAATGACACTACTCTTATATCTACACGGTGAGCAAATATCAAGAAGTTTATGGGACCGTTCGCACATGTTCTGCCATCCTTCTGTGAATGAATTATTTAATTTTAATAACTCATTAAGCATAACAAAATATTAACAATATACAACGGTAACTTACGTTTAGTTTAACTCCTATAGGACAAGCACAAGATCTACCTTCCGGTTTCAACAGGCAGAGGTGAGAACAGCCGCCATTATTCTTTCCACACCTGATTAACAATAATTTGTTAAGGAATATAAAACAAAATAAAAAAACTTAATAATAGACGCTGTTCCCTTACCGATTCATTTCTCGTACTCTTTCTTTGTGAAAAACTCTGACATCCATGAGGCCAGCAACGCCGGAACCAAGCGTTCGTCTATTTTTTCCCGAATGTTTACTTGCTGCTTGAATCGATTGCGTATCCCAGTCTGTCCAAAAAACTTCGTCGCCGTATAAATCCAAGCCAAATGGATGGGGAAGATGTTGACCTTTAGAAACAAAGTTATGTAGCCATACATTTTTATCAACAAGCTGATATTAGAATCAGTTTAGGCGTCTGTGAAAAATGTCCCAGGATATTAATTTCTATTAAAATAAACTTACTTATGAGAATTGTGCGTCCAGTACCATCTAAATTTGCGTATTCAATAGTACGGTTACCACCGTCCGTCCAGTAAATGCGGTTATTTAATAAGTCGAGTGCCAAGCCGTTTGGCCATGTCATATCTCCGTAAATTAGACGCTTTCGATTACCACCATCCATATCAGCACGTTCTATACAAGGAGCTACTCCCCAATCAGACCAGTACATTACACCACCTAAAATATAAGAATAATGTAGAATATGTTTATTTTGTGGTTCTAAAAATTGTCAAGGGAAACGCGTTACCTTTAGGATCAACAACAATATCTCTTGGTTTGTCGATATTGTCCCATGCCAGTAAAGTTCTCATGCTTCCATCAGCGTTTGCTACTTCAATTCTATTTGTCCCCGCGTCAGTCCAGTACAATTTGTCTGTTACCCAGTCGTATGCTAAGCCAGCCGGTGATACTGTAAAATTTAAAATTAGTTTTACTTCCCTATTTAATCTATTGTCCCAATCGTTAATTTATTACAATAATAACTTACTAAGATTTGAACCCACGATTACAGTTTGATTGGAACCATTCAGATAAGCTCTATTAATTGTATCCTTCTCAACATCGCTCCAAAATATTGAATTGCTGTTTAAGTCCCAATCTAGAGCCACAGCTGATTTAATATTATCGACGGGTATTACCTAAAAATTAAATTATATATTTATTGTAAAGCATACTCTACTACCGATTGATAGGTACATAAGTAAAATAAGCTTAATAATTTACCATGTCCAAAGAGTCAATTGGTTTTCGCGGATTTAACTGCTTCAATCTTATGTCCTTTCTTCGCGCGTATAGCAATAATTTTTCAGGAGTATCTTCGCAAGATCGACTAGACATGAAATAAATATTATTTTTTGATATATATTAAACAGATACTATAGTTTAATTATATTTCGAATAAAAAATATCTTACCCATCTGAATTAAGATTGAATCCAACTGGGCAGCGACAAGAGTGCCCGTTACTATTAGGGAGACAAAGGTGCGAGCATCCGCCGTTGTTTTTGCCGCAACGATTCTTGTAGGTACGCAGCTGCCTCAGTGGATGATAGCTGAAAAAATCCATGGGGTGTTTATATCCAAGATATAATTGTTATAGCTACAAAAAACACTATTTATTTATGATTTACCTATGAATATCCATTGGAACGTTAAGACCAGCATGCACTGTCTGTATACCCATTCCAGTTTTCTTATTTACAGTCGATATGCTTTTAGTATGCCAGTCCGTCCAATAAATTGCATCTTCGAATAGAGTTAGTGCAAATGGGTGAGGCAAACCTTTGTTTGTGATCTGAAATTATGATTATGGTTAAGCTAGTTAAGTTATTAAATAAAATAGAGCACTATAAGACTCTACCTTACCCTTTTGCGATCTCGACCGTCAAATGTAGCCCTTTCTATGACATGATGCTTCGCGTCGGCCCAGTATATTTTAGATTCAGTATAATCGATAGTCAGTCCATTTGGCCAGAAGATTTGATCTATAATAATACTTTTTCGCCTATTACCATCCATGTCTGCTCGTTCTATTTTAGGATTGGGACCTTTAAAAAAAGAGATATTAAATTAATTGAGCCCAAACTTCACATATTTTAGCGGTGGTATTGTATGAAAATATTGTTAAACATACCCCAGTCTGACCAAAATACAAGAGCATCTCCAGGGTGCACGGCTATAGCACGAGGTTTATCCAAGTCGTTAGCTGCAATCACAGCTCTTTGTGAACCATCAAGTGTTGCTACTTCGACGCGCCTAGTCCCCGAATCTGTCCAGAACAGCAAGTCATGTATCCAGTCCACGGCTACTCCTCCTGGTGTTTCTAAACCCCACCTTATAACATCTGAAAGTTTTTTTTTATTAGTCTTGGTACATTTAAGCTTCAGCACTCGAAGATAATTGAATGTTATTTTTACCTGTCATATTGTTATTATTCATTTCAGCGACGCGGATTACTCGCAAATTATTCTCTGTCCAAAAAACAAGCTTCTTTTCATAATGGTAATCTAAAGCGACGGCGCTATGCAACCCTTTAACGACTGACATGTAATTATCGCCATTTAACCAAACCTGAAATATTATAATTGTTGTAGAAAACCTATTTACTATTTTAAAACATTATATTAAATTTATAATATAAATGGTTTGTAATACCTGGCGTATTCCTACGCGATTAGAGAACATCAGGGAAGGAGATTCACCAGTGGGCTTACAGGATTTCCCGTCCGGTCTCAAGACATATCCGGTCATACAGCCACAATTATAGCTACCGACTGTATTGGAACAAGTCTGCGAGCATACCGGGTCTTGCTCGTACATACATTCATCAATATCCCGACAACTGAAAATGTGTTAAATGAAAATCAAGTCTAAGCTTATAAATTTAATGTGATATTGAGTTTCTATCTTACCGGTAATTATCATCAGCCAGCAAGAAACCAATAGGACAAGAACAAGCGTGTAGCCCATCGTAGGTAGTAATACAGTGCCTCTCGCATTTATCTTCTGGAGTGCACTTTCTCTTCACAGGGCATTTTTCCTCATCATCACCTTTGGGACAATCCTTCATGCCATCACACACGTGTTTTCGATGCAAACAACTCCTGAACGCATTACTGATTAGGTGCTCCTGTGACTTGCACGTATACTGATCTTCTTCGCAATGTACCTCACAGTTCATTTCATCTTCTCCATTCGAGCAGTCACGCACACCGTCACAGAGCCAGGTTTTCTAGACAAAAAAATAGAGCAACATTCTGTCAGAAATGGAATGAAATATTAAAAAACAAGCTTTCCTCAAAACTCAATTACATTTTTCAGTCGTTAGGGTGACTTACCAGTACACATCGTCGATCAGCACAAATAAATTCGTCAGTCGTGCAATTACGCATTGTATGTGGTTCGCAGTTGAGTTCATCTCCTCCATCGGCACAATCTCTCTCAGCATCACATCGCCAACGTTCAGGAATGCATTTGCCATCGCTACATCTATAAATTTAGTTAATAAATAATTATTCTCGAAGTTACTTTCGGTTTCAGCTTGTTATATAGTACCAAGGTAAATAGACCTACGTGATTTCTATAATATTTGTTTATATTAATACGCTCTTACTTGAATTCTCCAGCGTTGCAGCTTCCAGGTAATATTGGACAAGCATCCTCATCGGTCCAGTCGCCGCAGTCATTATCACCATCACATTGAAATTCTTTGCGTACGCATTTCTTGTTGTCACATTGTAACTCATTTTCACCACAGCGAGCAAGGTCCGAGGCTAAAAATAATAGGTTTATACCTTCATTGTCTATTGAGTCAGATCATAATATAGTCATCACTATCTATAGGTATACCTATAAATTTTGCATAGTCAAGACGCGATCCTAAATCTTACCTAAATAGTTGATAACCTATGTAGTACTTAATGTTAGCACTATAACTAGTTATAGGTAAATAATCATACTTACGGCAATCAGCTTCGTCAGAGTTGTCAGGACAGTCAGCTTCCTTGTCACAGTGCCAGTGCTTAGCAATACACTCGCCCATGGAACACATGAACTGATTTTCGCGACAGCTGAGAATTTAAAATAACTACATTGTGAAAACTTGAAAAAAAGGAATCATGAAGTGATTTGTTAAAAGTAGTAGGTAATAGGTATCCTACCAACCGCCTATCTAGATACTTAAGCTCTATGATCCAGGATGCCTATGCAATCTACGAACCTACGGTTAAATAATCTTGAATAATTTGTAAGTGATGAAAAAAAATAAAATATCCCCAAATATGGAACGCTATACCTGCCTATCATGTTATTCAAACTACATTGATGACCCATTGAACTTAGAGTAATGATGATCAATCTAGACAGCTTAAAATAGAAATCAGATTTAGATTCAGATTAACGACGAAACTGACTTCTTGCTAAGAAGCTGTAGCTGTACCAGCTATGCATTAAAGTTTAATAATAGAACAAGATGCAACGCGGCTACATTTGACGCGAAAAGTTGGTGATATAACATTAAAATGCGTTGGCGTCATATAATCGCAACCTACACGTTAGGGCGGACGTATTCCGCTGATGTTAATCACATCGATGATTTTGTTTCGTAATGAGCCTGCCCACGGAAGACTAATATATCGGGCAAGTCTTCACGCTTCACGGGACGCAGGCTGCGCGTAGGCGAGTTACCATGGCGACGCTTCCACCTCCACAGCCTGTGTGCCCCGCCTTCCCCGCTCTCCCCCATCAACCCCCGACATCGCGTATTGATCTACCGACCGTTAGAAGCCCAGTACAACGAGTACCAGTGACAAAAAAACTGTCAAGAACGATAGCTAACACTATAAAATGTCGTCAGTAGACTTATCTACCTTCTAAACCTTCCTATAATAAACTGTTATTTATAAAGTGTCCAATTACGATGTTCTGTCTATGAATAAAACTGTCTGTAACTGACACTCTCACATACAATTTATTTCTTAACACCTACTATGTATCTATTTATAGTTTTTAATCATTGCGCTATCGTATACTTATAGAGTTGTAACTACGGTTTAAATAGCACATCGTAGCATATGAATCGTATATATCATATGTAGTGTAGGTATCGTATATTGCATTTTTAAACCGGCTCCCATGTGCTTTGTATTTGAATGCTCTGTGGCATCATATTCTTTCATTCTTAAAACTTTTTTTAATACATTTACTATAATGTACCTAATCAACTAATTCACCATTATATACCATATTATATATTTTTCTAGTTTTACTTATGCTTGGATACGTCGCTTTTCACTATATCGCGTGACTATACCGCACTATAAACCGTGCAATTTTATAAATTTTGTTGAAAGCAGAATCAATTTAACAAATCGCAACATCACCCCACGATGCAATCCATTGTGTTCGAAGTCCGAATGACGCAGTTAATTTGTCAAGCAAGGTTCTACACTATGACGTCACGGGGTTGTTTGCTATCGCCCTATCGAAGGGCAAAGCGAAGGGTGTCCACTCTTTACAATAAATGCCTTTGAATGTTATTATTGATCTTGGACTTATTGGTCATTCAAATCGAAATCGTTCAAAATCCAACTCAAATCAAATTTATATAAAAGCTACAATAAATGTATAGCTAATACATCAAACTGAAGTTCATCTGATAAACATATAAATCACCATGAAACGTACTGTACGTACTCTAATTGGATTATTAGAGTAAATCAGGGGTTGTTACGGCATACAAAGTACCGTTGTGGTAGGGCAGGGCTAGGAGGGTGGGAGATGCACACTGCATTGATTGTTATTAAACGCAAACAAATCAATATAAACACAGGCTTTTTAATCTATTACAGGCAGTGTTTGTTACTTATCGTCACGTTTTTAACTACAATCGTACAATGAAAGTTCTGGGTAGGTATATAAATCACGTGAACGACGTACGAATAGAGCGTTGAACTTTTCACAGATAAATCAATATCAAATGTGGTCTACGGTAGCTAAATATAGAGCATGTTAATACTTACTGTCCTTTAGTGCAGTTGCTTTCATCGGAGTTATCGCGACAATCGTTGTCGCCGTCGCAGACCCATTCTTTGCGAACACATAGATCATTTGCACATTGGAACTGTTCCGCTGAACAGTTTGTTGTTCCACCTGCAAGAAGGAAGCTTAGCCTAAAAGCCGACTTCTAAGATAGGATAACGCTTCGGTAAAGAACCCTCTGCGCTCATCGAAACAGTCCATGTAAGCGTGTAAACCCATCTGAGGCTAACTAACACCAACTAGTCCATTAAAAAGAAAAGATAGTATAACAAATCTGCCAATATGCAATAGTAGGATTCGAGGATAATTTATTCGAAATATAAATGTAGCCTATGAGATAATCTAGATCATAGGTGTTTAATTTTTCTGCCATATTTTATCCAGATTCAGCCGTTTTGTCATGATTTGGCAACAAATATCCATACACAGCTTCAGATTTTTGAGTTTTGTAAGATCTACGTACTGCAATGTGTTTCATCGGAGAAGTCGCCACAGTCATTGTCGCCATCGCAGAGCCATTCCAGTGCAATACAGACGTTAGTGTTCACACATAGAGTCCTGTTTTCATGTTCGTCACATGGACGCCCACAGCCAACCTCGTCTTCTGCTTCAGCACAGTCTGCGGATCCGTCGCAGCGTTTCTCCATAACAATACATGTGCACGAAATCTAGGAACAGCAATATCAATATAAATGTGCTGCTGTATCTAAAACTAATCAGTGACATACATACGTTTATAAGTTACCTGGCATGAAAAATGGTCTGCGGGACATGGTTCGGTGCAACCTTGATCGTCTTCATCGTGGATATCGTACATACCACCTCCGTCATGACTTTCAGGGCGTACGACTACCTGTTTTACGTAATCAGGGCGACCTGAAATGAATTTCATTTAGAAAACTCAACTGTAATGTCTGTAATTGACATTATATGATGAATTAAATAAGACATCTACACTAAATCAATTTAATGGAATGATCCTTCAGCATTGACCAAGACCGTTTTTATTCACAATATTTTCCACAACTAAAAATTTTGTTTGAAATAGATATTCTAATCACATCATCTTAAAATTCTTATCGTTCTGAAACCGATAATATGGAAGATATAATTGGTGTTCTCATTTGAACAAAAAAGACTGTAACTTACGAGGCCAAAAAGGAACGCGCATTTTGTCCGATCTTACTCCTCCAGGGAACTGGCCGGTCATGCCGCCAGCTGGCAGCTGGTACGACGGTACCCGACCCAGTGGTGATCTTAGGTCCGGCGGCTCGATTGTGCTGTTCGCCGGACGATGGACCGTCAGATGTGACGGTTCGTCCGCGCTCACAGCTGCACACAATACCAAAATGTAGTAGTCAGCGTAGTAAAAGTAATAAAAATAGAATAACAATCAAAGGATAGGCACTTACCACATATCCAAAAGAAAATGGCGGTGGTGACGTATATAGCTAACGGTGCCGGCATAGTGGCGGAGTCACCAGCAGCTTGAATGGTTGAGACTAAGCCTAGGTGACTTGCGCAGCAAGCGCTCGGCCGCTCTTCGCACGTGACGGCTGCAGCATGGCTCACCTGACGTGACCCTCACTTCGCGCAATATCTGGTCCCAATCATAAATAAACCATCTATTAATACAATTTGGGATGGTAGCTCACTGGTATAATCGGTCGAATGCTGTAGCGATTGTCACAGGTTCAAGCACTACCAACTTATTAGCAATATATAGCATCTTGCTATTTTGTTGCAATAATGATGGACACGTTTGTTTTGCGACAGTGTTAAATATTTGTGAATGGATTAGTTAGACCGTTTTGTTTTAAATCCAATATTAGGTACGTATCATATGCGTGCTGTATACCTTATACCTATTAGATCTACAGATGTTTTATTAAAGTGTCTCTGTTCGGCGGTCGGCGACGTCAAAGTCATATTGTTGTCTAAATACTGTCACTAATCGAAAGCTGCACTATTTGCAGATGACGAGTGCAATGTTTCATCTCGATATCCCACGGGAACGCACAAGCCACGACCGCTTTCAATCGTGGAACCGAAACCGATAACTGTTGGAATAGACTTCAAGAATAGAGAGCCCATATTCCTCTAAAAAAGTCCTGTAAAGGCTGTGTTTGGCTGACGTAGCTTTTTTTAAAAAACTAAACTACGTCATTTCTGAAATAGCGAAATTATTGAAATTAAGTTACTGAGGTTTTATCTTAGACGAAGTTTCTGAAATATAAATTTGTTATGTTTGTTTGGAAACGAGATGTGAAAATAGTCTAAGCACAGATAAATAGTATTAGAAATAACCTATGAGGGATTAGGTCACAGATACTTGACAGAGGGAAGAGGAGCCAATTGAAACCAGAGGGGAACCAGGCATGATTAATTCCTAGCAACAACCGTGATTCTAAACATATGTTTATAGTAACTACTTATAGTGAGCACATAACAAAGTTATTAAATAAGTGGAGCTGTAAACCAGAATATTTTAAAACATGTGACTTATTAATTAACTAAAAGGCTTTTAATATGACGACCCGTTGATTTCAGTCGAAAAAAAAGGATAGGTACGGCTATTATACAGCATAAATCACTATTCAAATTCAAAAAATATGAATACGAAAACTATTTTTAGAATATGAATGTTAACTATTAACGGATCGATTAAAAATAACTGCATCGCGATCAAGATAATATATTAAAATGGAGCTTTCATAGCAGCCATATTGGAAATTGCGAGTGTTATTATGCCATGTCGATGTATTATGCGCATGTGCGAGACGCAAGCGTTACGAGCTACTTGTTGATCCCGTTTTCATTCACTACGCAAGGGACCGCGCATTCTACGCAGTTAGATGTTTTATAATCCTGTCCTGGCTGAACCTGGAAAAGGATAACTCCTTGCATGAACGTATTCATGGAAATATGGGATAATGCTATGATTAACAAGACAAATCTACGTAGGTTCTAGTCTTGTCGGTAGAAGCTTAGAAGAAGTATACCTACTATATTATTATCTATTGGCAAAAAAAAACCAGTAATTTTTTCTTCATGTCTAAATCATATGTGTTTCTTGTAAGTTAAAACTCTCAATTAGTTATAAACAGTATGATAGGTGTCTGCGGTCAGTCGGTAGTCTACAGCGCTCTGGATCTTCAATTGTACTTATCTGAAGAATAAGGGTTCAAGAATAGATCGATCAGGATTCAGAAAAACAAGATTTTACTCTGAACGCTTCCAGTTAAGTACAATTGAAGATCCAGAGCATTTGATAACTCATGAATTTATTTGCATCACAAGATCACAAGTCTTACCTCTGTACCTACTCAAGATCTAAAAATAAATCTTTGAAAATAATAAAATGGTTCTATGTCGCCTATATACCTACCTGTATATAATATATCTGCAGGTACTTGGGTGTCCTTAGTGACCTGACGTGAATACGTAATTAGACATTTATCCATGACAGACGTATCTCTTGAATGAAGACCACGATCTAATTATGACCCATTAATAAACAGAAATAAATCTACAAAAGTTTTATAATTGGATACATACTTAGATAAAATACCTAATATTTCATTGATAACTTAAAATAGGTAGTACTCACAAATATTTTCACATTTGATTCATTTTCCGACCCGAAATCAGCAAACGGTGGTTGAATATGATCGTATTTCTAGATTAAATGATCTTGTTCTCGATTCTTTTAATCGTGGGTGTTTTATTAGGACAATATTTCGCAAATACGTATGAAAATTGAGCGATCAATACAGGGGGTGATTGCGCGGTAGCTTGCGCCCACGCCCGCCCCCGCACCGCGCACCTCCCCCTCGCCACTGAAGAGCTCACCACTACTCCTGCCTCACCACCCACAGATCTGACCATGAAACTATAATTTTAAGGCGTATTCTGAAATAACCCACACAATCCTCAAAATAGACAAAATTTTGTACATATTTAAAAATTCTGCCCTATGGCCCCAAACAGGAATGTGTTCTCCCAGATGATTTGTCCATAAGTATTTACAAGTAAAACTTAATCTATGTACCTTTCTAATGAAGATGTGGCATTATCCTAAGTCAGCACACTATCAGCATCCAAACAAGAACACTGATATCCAAAAGTTGATACTAACTGTTCGATTAAAATTTCACAAATTCACGGGTTTCACAGCACTCGAGTCAAAAAGCGGTTGAGTCTTTATTATTTTGCGTTGTTAATTGTTTGCGTGCGACGGTGTTGGGCCGAGATGCGTACTCCTCGCTACCGGGATAGGTACTAGGTGATCTGGAACCTCTACCCTTCCTCCCGCGCCGCACGCGTCTCGCGCAGTCTGCGCCTCATCGATGAATGGAGCTCGCCGCCCCTTAGTATTTTGCTCCTATATAAAATCCCTTTGAATGCTCTACCACATTTGTATTGTATCGCCTACTAACGCTCGATGAAAATAGATGAAGTGATTGTAAATATAGTCTAATAGAGCTCTCATTTATTTTAATTATATTTAAGATTTTGTTTATTTTTATTACCTATATAATATGAACAGGTAGGTATATACAGAATATTGCGTAATATGCGCCCATTTTGGTGGCTCTTCAGTATTGTATGTTACCAGAAATTATACTATACTTTGTCTATTTGTATAAAACACTGGAATACCAATTAAGTTATCTGTAAGTTAGGTAAATAATAAAATTAATTAACCATGTATTTTGTACTATCAACCAATAAACTATAGGCTTTATCTTTTATATATAATTAATTATAACAAAGTCTTTGAATCCAGGTACATTTTAAAACATTTGGTATTAATAATTTCCGATAATCCGTTTCACAGGAGTATAAAAATTTTCTAATCATAACATTTATTTTATCTACGATATAAAATTCTAATAGGTATGTATTTATTTTTGAAAAACGTTCGAACGAAGCTTCGTTCATGAAGGTTTTTCCCAAAACATTTGTCATCTATAAATTTACCCTTATTTTTCCCTAGCACCATTCTAAAAATAATTCCCGTAGGTAGCGCTAGATGGAGGAAGCTCCAGAATAAGCCGCCAGAAAAGGTTTCCCGAAATGCCTTTACACGAAAGTATTCAACAATTTCAGAGATGGCGCTACAAAGGTTCGACAAAATTTGGGCTTAAAATGACGTTAGTGGTTTTGCCAAGAATTAGAATATTTTCTGAATCAGCTGTGAAAAATGATTTAAATTAGTAATGTAGTACGTATTTAATCCCAGGATTTATTATAAATTGAATTAAAAAATCTCAACTGCAGTAATAAATTTTATTTTACAACATTCTCTTACTTTTCGTAAACTATAGATTGCAATCTTTTTCTAATATAAACATCAATTATACTACATTGTTATAAGTTACGACGTTCAATCTATTTTATAGTTAATTATTTACAACAATACCCATTCTTATTTGATAAATACATCTAGAATATAGAAGAATTTAATTCTTTAGTTAATACTGACAGTAGAAGATTTTATTTAAAGACATCTATTCAATCCTTCAAAAATTAATTGTGGAAAATATGTGGAAAACTCTTATATAATCTTCTTCAAACCACATAGATTAACATAAGCTTATAGGCATATTATTACTATTTTTACATAAAATGTATTGATATCTAATAGTACGGGATACGTAGAAGATTGACCTTCACCGATCGAGTATCCGAATGAAATGGATTTTTTATGAAATAAAATATGTTGACAAAAGTAACGTTAATTAGTTGCCTAAAAAAATCTGTTCAAGGCTATGTTGAATTAACAATTGAATATTTTTTTTTTTTCGATATCTTCACCGATGTTGTATCCGAATGAATTTAACACTAATCGAAAGTATAAAGCCTATAGAATATGCAAGTATATCGTTGCTTATGTTTTTTCGTTCAAGACTTTACGGTTGCCAGGTTTAAATAGGAGTTTCGGAAATGATATCTTCACCGATCGAGTATCCTATTCAATTATACATCAAAATAAAGCTTATACTTTTTGCGAAACGATGGTATACGGTTGCTTACGAAAATCCGTTCAAGAGTCATTGTTGCCAGGCTTTTAAAATTATAAATTATAGCTGCCTCCCCGCGGTTTTACCCGCGTAGTTACCGTTCCCGTGGGAATACAGGGATAAAATATAGCCTATGTTACTCGGGGATAATGTAGCTTTCCAAAGGTGAAAGAATTTTTGAAATCGGTCTAGTAGTTTCGGAGCCTATTCATTACAAACAAACAAACAAACAAATCTTTCCTCTTTATAATATTAGTATAGATAAAGCGTATGAAAATGTGCGAGAAGTGTGGAGGCTAGTGAACAACTTTTGTAAACAATCTATTTTTTGAACAATAAAGTATATTATTATTAGAAGGACAGTCTATCCATTCAATTCAGTGCGATAGAAGGAGACGTAGCGCAGGAGCTGCTCCCTCAACGTCAACCGTTTGAAATTTGGTGAGAGAAAGAGTCTATGCGTACCTACTATCAAATGCGACAGAAAAGGACGCAGCATAGCAACTAGGCCCTACTCTTGAGACTTATCGCGGAGAGCGCGCTTTCGCTGTGCGGTAACGGTAAAATGTTAGTAAATACCTACCAACCGTTATTTTGAACATTGAAACCACTTCTTGCTATTCTTATCTCGTAATAAGTCTCGTGCAACGGAGTAAACATTCATACAGTGTATTATTGTTTCCTTTTATTTGTGAATTTGATTTAAAAATGGTAAAAAAGTGCTTCTTGTGTAACTCGAAAGAGCCTGTTCTTGACTTTGACGATAAAACTTTTAAAAACTGTTTGTCAAAGTTATCATTTCGAAAAATCAAAAACTTTAAATACGGAGATGTGGATATGACAAATATTCTGCAAGATTCAATTGGATACCATTCGCAGTGTTATAAAAATGTGACAGTTTTGAAAAAAGTGTATAACGAACAATATAATAATTTCATTGCAGAGCAAGAAGTAAGTAGTACATTATATATAATTTTCCCAATTATCGTCTTAAAAAAAACTATATTTTTTTGAAAAATACTTACTGAAGTTTGTAGAACTTTGCATGTTCTTTTTAACCAAAAAAAAATATAATTTAAAGTAATGCTACCAAAATTTGGACTTATATTTTTTTTCAATTACCTAATTCTATATAATTTATTGATCCTTAAAATATTTATTTGTCTAAAAAAGAATCCAAGAAATTGTCAGATATTTGCCACTTTCAATAACTATCGGAAATTTCATGAATAACTATTGTAAGATCAATGATGTAAATTTATTATCAAAATTATATATTTATTTAATGTATACTAGACTATTAATAACTATTAATAATAGAAAGTGAAGCTATGACACCAACACCAGCTGTCTCTTCGCTGTCAATAGGGGTAGATGATTCCCCCCCACAAACGTACGTACATTTTGCATGTCCTTCATTTGCAGAAGAAGGACAATTTAGCTGCAAAATTAATTGTATTGGTTGAATAATAATGTTTTTTATTTTTTTTTTAAATATATAGCTCATAGCTCATGTTGTGACGCCTTAAAAGGTTGTACATTTACATTAAATAAATATATAATTGAATCTTGCAGAATATTTGTCATATCCACATCTCCGTATTTAAAGTTTTTGATTTTTCGAAATGATAACTTTGACAAACAGTTTTTAAAAGTTTTATCGTCAAAGTCAAGAACAGGCTCTTTCGAGTTACACAAGAAGCACTTTTTTACCATTTTTAAATCAAATTCACAAATAAAAGGAAACAATAATACACTGTATGAATGTTTACTCCGTTGCACGAGACTTATTACGAGATAAGAATAGCAAGAAGTGGTTTCAATGTTCAAAATAACGGTTGGTAGGTATTTACTAACATTTTACCGTTACCGCACAGCGAAAGCGCGCTCTCCGCGATAAGTCTCAAGAGTAGGGCCTAGTTGCTATGCTGCGTCCTTTTCTGTCGCATTTGATAGTAGGTACGCATAGACTCTTTCTCTCACCAAATTTCAAACGGTTGACGTTGAGGGAGCAGCTCCTGCGCTACGTCTCCTTCTATCGCACTGAATTGAATGGATAGACTGTCCTTCTAATAATAATATACTTTATTGTTCAAAAAATAGATTGTTTACAAAAGTTGTTCACTAGCCTCCACACTTCTCGCACATTTTCATACGCTTTATCTATACTAATATTATAAAGAGGAAAGATTTGTTTGTTTGTTTGTTTGTAATGAATAGGCTCCGAAACTACTGGACCGATTTCAAAAATTCTTTCACCTTTGGAAAGCTACATTATCCCCGAGTAACATAGGCTATATTTTATCCCTGTATTCCCACGGGAACGGTAACTACGCGGGTAAAACCGCGGGGAGGCAGCTATAATTTATAATTTTAAAAGCCTGGCAACAATGACTCTTGAACGGATTTTCGTAAGCAACCGTATACCATCGTTTCGCAAAAAGTATAAGCTTTATTTTGATGTATAATTGAATAGGATACTCGATCGGTGAAGATATCATTTCCGAAACTCCTATTTAAACCTGGCAACCGTAAAGTCTTGAACGAAAAAACATAAGCAACGATATACTTGCATATTCTATAGGCTTTATACTTTCGATTAGTGTTAAATTCATTCGGATACAACATCGGTGAAGATATCGAAAAAAAAAAAATATTCAATTGTTAATTCAACATAGCCTTGAACAGATTTTTTTAGGCAACTAATTAACGTTACTTTTGTCAACATATTTTATTTCATAAAAAATCCATTTCATTCGGATACTCGATCGGTGAAGGTCAATCTTCTACGTATCTTAGACTATAATAGGATACTGATAAGAAATATACAAGCAATCTGCAAATTGCACTTTATTAACTTAAAATAAAGATGTAAATTGGCAGTTTTTATACATGACATTCGACACTCTATCATCTAAAAACTTACATTAAAAAACTACATATTAATTTCAAGTATTTGGCACATCATTTAACGGATTAAAATAATGTGTGTACAAAATATTTGAATGAGTTGATTTAGTTCTTCGCGTGAAAGTAAAACACTCATTAGGTGAAACATAGTTATTTCATAATTTCTCATAAATATCATGGAAATAACTGGTGATAAATTTTATTAAGCTTAGCAAGTTGAAATGGCAGCCGCTACCTCTGTGGACCTGCTTGAGTACAAAGGTAAATCACCTTTGCAAAAGGTTAAATATTACATATATCTAATATCAATATAGGTAAGGTCTAGTATGTGTATATTTAGTCAATTATGTAGAAAACCCAATAAACTGCGTTGAAGAGCATAAAGCAGACCGGGAATATGACTCGGGAGTATGTATCTATGACGTTGACGTCACGAATCTTGGGCATCGAAGCTTTGATGACGGTGGCACCGCGGCGAAGAGCGTGCATCATCTTTGGTTTAGCAGCTGACCCATCTGGGAAAAAAAGATTGAATAAATCTATCCATAAAAATATTGGTATTGCACCAAACAAGTGAAGAGGAACCGTAGATCAATAAATAGACCAAGTTTGAAAAACTATTCGTATCATATGCGTCTGTCAGCAGAAAATTTATGATCAACAATAATTACTTCTGGAATTCCTGGAATGTGGTCTAGTGCGATACCGCAAATTAGAATGATCTCTTTGAAGTCTCAGGGACGGAGGTGCTCCAGATGCTGTAGGCAACGGTTTTGATCGCAACCCTAACAAGGGAGACACTCTTCCAGTGGCGGCTGAACATTCCCGAAGCGCTATAATCTCTTCAGGGGAGCGGGAACCTGAAAAAACAAAGATGCACATAAAAAAAAGGATTTATGTAGATGCCTTATGAATGATTCTTAAAGATTCAGGTAACATACCACCAGAGCATTTTAAATCTTTCTCAACGCTTGTGCTAGTGGACAATTGGTCTCGATTCTTTAACTTTGCCCGCTTTCGTGCCCTGGCTCCCCAATAAGTATAGTTGACTGCAGCGTACTCCAACAGTGCAGCAAATACGAATACAAAGCACATTACAAGGTATATGTCGATAGCTTTCACATACGATATGCGCGGAAGGCTGCTTCGTACTCCAGTGCTTATGGTTGTCATCGTTAGAACAGTAGTAATTCCTGAAAAGAATCACCAAAGATTAAAACGTTGATCATTGTTTTTGTTTACCGGTGAAGAAGCCTATACTCTAAAGCCAATTCAAACCAGATAGAAATGGCTTTAGAGTGTAGCTACCTAGCTTAGTTAGCTAGATGGTAATAAAAATGAGATTTAAAATTTGATGAGACAGAACTATGTATATATTATACTAGCTGCCTCCCCGCGGTTTTACCCGCGTAGTTCCCGTTCCCGTGGGAATACAGGGATAAAATATAGCCTATGTTACTCGGGGATAATGTAGCTTTCCAAAGGTGAAAGAATTTTTGAAATCGGTCCAGTAGTTTCGGAGCCTATTCATTACAAACAAACAAACAAACAAATCTTTCCTCTTTATAATATTAGTATAGATAAAAAATCCTTACCTAAAGCAACTCGAGCCGATGTGGCTTCATGATTGATCCAGAATGACACCCACGACAGCATCACAATTAAAATACTCGGCAAGTAAGTTTGGAATACGAAATACCCGATGTTCCTGCGAAGCTTGAAACTTAGTGATAACCGTTGATAGATTCCTGTCGCCAACTTTTCCTGGAATGTTTAAGACTTTACTTAATAGTTCTTAAACTATACTTACCTAAGGTACATTAGTAAAACTTTACTAAACTGCATGTTTTGGATGGGTTGTTTATTGCAACATAACTACGTGAGCTCTTCAATATTTTACCTTTCGATCATTAGTTTCATGTCCAAGTATAGTAAATTGTGGCAACTCCGCATCTTCAACCCCTCGAACCGGCGTCTCTTTCCAGTACATCACCACGTCAGACACAGTATAACCATCTGCAGCAGAAAGGAACCGTTAGCATACCGACTATCCAGTGCCTGTAAGTTGTGTGTTAAAAACAGTAATAGTACTTCATAAATTTAATAATATCAAAGGGAATAAAAGAGGATTTAAGCAAATGTGATGGAATTATTGACAACGGACTTTACAATCATGGCGCATCACCATGAATTAAAATAGGCATTAACAAAGTATAAGCCGCAACGGTACTGGATGGTTTAAATGCTTGCAATTCAATTAGTGTACGCGCGATTGAAATTGGCAACCAAATATTTGAAAGCCGGCGCTGCGACTTCGCTACAACAACGCGTGGATAGTTTAGTGATAATGTTGGTATGTAATGTTCATTTGTATCGATGCGAATGACATCAATCTACGATCAGGCGGGACCAGCTCGCAAGCAAAGCAAGTTGTGAAGCGCGGCCTGATGATCTATTACAAGTGTAGGAATCACACAGCTTTCAATCTCGACGGTGCAGTTTTGGCTGTCGAGAGGGTAGTAGTGGAGGTCCATCATGCAGGCGAGTGTGGCCGTGAACCGCATGCCGTAGGTGATGCTGCCGTCGCCACCGAGCCGCACCAGCTTGTTGCGCTCCGTCACATCATGGAGAAAACTGGAAAGAAGTATATATCAAGGGAATTGTAACGTTTCTATTGAATGTTTAGGTAACATGGCATTTTTTGTCTGTCTATAGAATATAATATAACAGCAGTTAATCGGTTTCCAAAGTATCGAACGAAAATGTACGATAGAAAAGTCTTTAACAAAAATACTCATTTACCTGTTCTTATCGTTTGCAAAAAATGTATCTGGAACCCAAATCTTATCCGCAAAATCCCCAGAAAGAGTCAAGACTTCTTCTGCCAGACCGAAGCCTAACCTTTCATCCTTCCAATATTGATTTAGGTAAAGGGTTATTGTGTAATCCTAAAAAAAAATATTTTTCAGTAGGTATAGATGTAACTATCTAAATGAGTGTTCTTTTTTTGCAACCTCAACTTGAAGTCGAAGAATGTTTCAGGAATACATCATTAAAATAATATAGTCAGTATATGATTTGAAGTCATGGTAATTATCATTATGTAATCAAACAAGGTTTTATGTACAAGACAGTGGTGAGTGGGCGGCGACCTCTGCAACGACAGGCGGCAGAAAGTAAAGGCGGCCATCGATTGGCTGACGCAGCACGCCGCCCCTCGGTCACCGGCAACACTCAATGTATGTCAAGTGACCACGGCCTTGCTCCCTTTTCGAAGCTATTAAAAGCCTAATGAATTACAATGAACGACCAGCTTGAAACCGACAAGTCCTTGATACGACCCAAAAACAGCAGGTTTCAAGAAGTTTGCAAGGTCAATATTACAAGCCTCAGTAAACATGGGGAAGCTCCACGCAGATGGCATTATCAATCAATCTTTTGTCGCGTCTTACATTATGTGAATCTACTGAAGGGTATATCTGCCAGCTTGTCTAGACAGTTCAGTCAAGTTTCTGATTGTTTTTACAATGTCTATTTTATTTCGATAGCACAACACTCACCATATTTACTTCGGATATGGCATCAAAACTAGCTATAGTCAAATCCATCCCAACATAGAGCGGGTTGCCTGAAAAGCAATAACGTTTTATGCAACGAAGCAACGGAGTGAATTCGTCATATGCGGAGTCTGAGGCAGCTAGGCAACGAACCGCTGACAAATCAAGCCATGTTTACCAAGCAAATCCAATATAATATTGAATATTTATGGTTCAAAGCTCGCTGTAACATAGTTCTTGAAGTAGTCCTCCTTAAAACCCTCGCAACAACATATTTATTTTATAGCTCAAGCTAATAGTGTTTAGTTCAGATAGTTTTAGTATATTTTGCTCATATAAAACCTAATATGACGTTCATGTGTATCCTACACATGAACATGACAACAAATATGAAACACATTCTCGCAATAAATTACGATTCACGGTCCACATATTTTGATATTAATTTTATGCAACTTGGCTGAGATCTTGTACCTATATTTACCTTTAATATGTCAATTGAGTGTTTACAGTCTAAATAATACCAAGTAATGTAAGTGTAAGATATGGAAACGATTAAATTATTCAGAGACATCCATAATTACTGAAATACTCGAAATTATTCTATATAATATGTATATATTTCTATGTATATATATAAATTGCTCTCTTCAATTACTAGTTACATACACAGTTTCATTTTTAGGTACTTACTATTGTCAAAACCACCATCTTTACACAAAAAAATCAATTAATTTCATATTTTGTTACTTTACTACACGGAGCGCATTTCGTATTTGGACTGATGCGTAAGCAAGTAACCCTGTAGGTACTACTTTAAGGGGTCTTATGTAATCCCGAGTTTAAAGCTTTTACGTGCCCTCTATGTATATATGTTCCAAAAGCCTTACCACCAAAATTGGGTCGCAATCGTATGTCGTATCCGTCAAGTATTCGTGACACGGTATGGGTTACGTTTTCCAATCGGTCAGCCGCCGCCGCGCGCTCGCTTCTGCAACAAAGCGATGCAAATCATCATTACATAGGTACGTACACACCTATATGCAAGATATTATGTAACTCATGTTCCAGATGTGATGATGAATTCCTCTTTGAAATTGGGTAGTTGAAACGTATCTACCTACCCTATATGTTCTTAAGACCATCGATAATATCGCTATTAAGATGAGATTAAACAAGAGTAACGTCACTATATTTTTGTTAAAATTTTGAATAATTTGTCGAAAACACCGTAACTATTATTATTATAGTAAATTTTTATCGAAGACAAATCTAAATCGCAGTATTATAGCAATTTTACAGTATGGCACCAACAATATTTTATTCTCGCGTTGCATTAACATCATTTGTCTTTGTCCGATAACACATGCTACTTGTAGTGGACACGCTTTTATGAAAATGTCATATTATAAATTATCGACTCTGTGGTCGAATGTCAGGTAGGTAATAGGAATAACGCTCGGCTAGCAACCGATCTCCAGTTTGATTCCCGGTTCGTGCAAATATATCTATATATAACCTGTGATTCGTTTTGTTTAAAATTAATGTCACATTAAACTTAAATTTACGGGAATTGAGAAAATCGATTTATAAAACCTTGTACTCACTCCAATTAGGTAATAAATTGGCATGGCGCATTTTTTTATATTCAAAAACATCACAACATTATCTATTAAATTTACAGTAAAATCATGTATTGCATCAATTATGTTATTGTTACATACTTTTTATCAAAATAATTAAGTTACAAGATTTTCTTTGTGCAAAATGGTCGCCCATTAGGATTTATAATTAATTATCTATTTAATAGTAATTTTCACCTCTGTAAAAACAAGGTTGTTTACTAAATACTTGATGACACTATCAGATAGGTCCTACTTGAGCGCACATGTAACTAATAAGTCACATCTGTAAGTGGTGCTGAAACAATTACTTCCATCAAATTACGAGAGGTACAGTTATCTAAATGGGATTTCTGAGGGTTTGGCCTGATTGCCGTTTAGGTTGGGGAATTCCCTCGTTTGATGTTATACGTAGATCTAATATACATATTTAATATCTGTCTCCTCTTAATAAACAACTAATTACACTTTAAAAGTGGTTTGAACTTGATTGTTTTAATTAGATCCTTTTTGTGATAAAGCTGAGTGACAATTATTGAAATTACATTCCATTTGCATAGTTATACATATTTATGTCGCCTGAAAGTTATCCCATAAATATAAAACCTAAAGCACTATTTTTCACACCATTATTAAATACAAAATCATACCTCCAAAATTGTAATGAATTTAATTTAAACAATAAATTTTTAAAGCGAAAACTTTTATCTTATCTATGATAAACTAGCATCCGCTATGCGGTTTTACCGGTCCTTCTGAGAATCTACTTGTTACGTGGTGTACTATTCTTATTTTATTCTATTCTCAATGTTACAAAAAAAATACGACCAATAATAACCAACCCTTGAGTTGAGCAACATATTTTTTACAAATTAGGTAGATATACGTTTACAGAATAACGACGATAAAATTATATTTGATGGTTACGCCCCCCCGTCTCGTCTTAGTTGCTACTTCAAAAAATGTTTCATAAACTAGCCTAGATATGTATAATAGAAGGTATACAAGCAAGACCAATATAAAATTTATCTGTCCATAAATTTAAGTTAAAGCTTGATTTAAATAAATAAGTCACAATCACATAATTTAAGTTTTTTATTAAATAAATGAAGCGAACATTTTTTATTGAATTGCGTAAATATAAATTATATTCTCATTCGATAAACTACCTTCAAAACTTTACTATAACTGTTACAGCGAAACCGAGTCAAAGTGAAAATATTTGTGGACAAGGCTTACCGACGGCCGGCGGAATATCTTAATCCTGAGCCCGAAGTTGGTTATTAGAACTTTAATCTCTAACTATTACACACATAGTTAGAAATTACATAAGTATTAACAAGGCTCATACAATATAGCTTAGAAGTCCTTGAAATATTCAAGTTAGGTGGTTTCTTTAAAAACTTATGTTTTCGCGACAAAAGTCTACTTAATTTTTAAATCGATTTCTTTTCGACGAAATTATTAATACTTATAAACCAATAACAATATTTTCCATTAATATCTATGTTAAAAGACTAAATTAAATATTAGCTCGCTTACAACTTTTCCTTAGTATATATACTACAGTATTAACTAATGGTAACCAGTAACTTACTGTGCTTGCGCGAGGGTGAGTACTAGCGGCAGCATGAGTGCTCGCGCGAGCGGGTGCGCGTGCAGGCGACAGCGAGGCGTGCGACGCGCGCTCATCGCGCGGCTGGGGCGCGGGCGCGGGGCACGCGGCGCATCGCGCGCTACCCCTCACCGCAACCCCTCGCACATAAACCACATACTAAACTTTCTATAAACTTTCTAACGCGCCGATGACGTACCACGCACCCTACGTTCGGTTATCACGATCGCGATCTGCAATGCTGCTTCTAAGAGTGGCATGAGCGGCCGCGGCGGCAGCGACGCACGGAGTGGCGTCGCGCGTGCGCTACTCGCGCCAAATCTCGCACGCGACTCGCTCGTCTTGGCGCGCTCATCTTGACATCTCTAAGGATCTCGTTTCTTTGACATCATGCAAATAACACCCACACAAAATCTAATCGAGAACTTTTTATCTTTTATGGTTATATTCATCAATCTGTTATAATTAATTAACTACACAACAGCTTTATTCTAAATCACAGATACCATGTATTCTTGAAGAATACAAATATTTGTCCCGGATAGGAATCGAACCCATAACTGCAGCGTGGTTAAGATATCTTAACTACCGAGCCAACCTAATCTGTTTCTCCTAAACTTTAACTACTACCCTCCAACATTAGTGCCACATCGAAGCACAAAGCCTGAATCCTCGTGATGCAGAAAGTGGCACACGACACGACACGGCGCGGCGCGGCAGAGCGGGTGCGGGTGCGGGTGCGGGCTGCGGAAGTTATTTGCCGAGGTAGACCCGCGCGCGTCCGCCTGCAGATTACCTGCACACAACTCGCATATGATAAACACTCGCACCACAATATCATTCGTCTGTACTATAGTGCCATGTCCTATATATACGAGGGTTACCTAAGTTCAGCTGATCTGTTAAACACTGAAAGATTTTCGCTAACTTTGAGAGCATGCAAAAATCATTTTTGGAACTGTACTACTACAATCTACGGTACGGTAGATTTTTATATATAGAAACTGCAAAAATAAGTAAATTTCCAAGATGTTTATCTTAATGCACATTTATAAATGATACATTACAATTTACCTTTCTATAAATTACCTAACGTAAATGACCCAATGGTGGCCAGTTTAAGAAAAAAAAAACTGGTTTTTGTGAAATATTACCAAAATTGTGGAAGTTTCAGCACTGAATATAGTGAAACTGTAAAGTCCAGTCCTTATTTAATATTTGTAATGTGTTGCGCGTGAGATACGGCAAAGCTGGATTCAATTAATTTAACAAATAAAAGTTGTAGTTTTGTGACCCAGTCTTGGCCAGGGAAAATCCATTAATGGATACCCCAGTCTTAGTCTTAGTTTATCTTTATTTTATGGCTCACACATGAAACAACACTAATTTTGATTTTATTAAGCAATACTATTTTACAAGTGAAACTTTCTGCTCACCGCCTTAACGATTTCCTTAAGAAAAGCCGTCGTTGTCAATTTCAAATCACTTTACATTTTGTATTCTCGCAAATTTGTACATATACCTGACTGAATTGAATAAAGCGTTAAACTTAGATAGTTCGATGTCTAAAGTCAATGTCACAGTGATCCCAATGTAAAAACATTCGCTCATGTCCGAATTCTAGATGTTTCTTTTAATTTTTGGCCATTACTGGTACCGTGGCCACGACTGGTACACTTACGATATGTATAAGTATTTTAGGTCGCTCACAAGTTTGCTACTGTACAACATTGCCGATATCATCTGAAATGGTCATTCATCGATATAGTTCTTATTTACTCCGTAGCTCATTGGAAAATTTGCCTGTACCTATTTTTATATCCATACATTCATGTACCTACATTAGTTATAATAACAACATTACTTTGACGACTATATAAATATATTTTTCTAAAATACTTACGAATAAATAAATTTATACACGTAGAGCGCTAGGCTGAGGATAAAATCATATTAACGTGCTCAAGTATTTTCCATATTACTTCAATTCGAAAGGTATTCGTGTCACAATCCTGTTTGATCTTATCTTTTTTCAGTTCAATAAGTACCTCACACGCATTATGGGATCACTATATTCATTGAGGATTACGATTTGCTGAATTTTTTTATTCATTGATACGTTTTTCATTATTCTGTCGCTGAAATAAAATTATGATATTTTCTGTCCGAATGAAGTTTACATCACACACATTGAGAAAGATAATAACGATGAGTGCTGTTTTTGACTCGATGACAATGAACGTCCAAGTCACAATCAAAATGAGTGCTACGAGATTGCTACGAAAGTGCTACGAAAGACTAAGATTTTCAAATTGTTCACACCGGACGCTGTGAAAGCCGCAGTACAGTTGTATACACACGCATACATCGGTACAAAATATTTATTTCCAATGTATCACTATGGTAACAACTTTACAAAGTAGATGTTAAAATATGAAGTATCACACAAAAATGTTTACGACGCGACCTCAAAGATATCAATGCGGTGAGAAGCTATGTTCATTTCAAGGGATTGAAAAATGTTTGTTATATAAATAGAGCAGTGGTTTGTTGAGCCCCGAGATTGGGGTAGGTAATGACGGTGATTTAAAAGAGACGTGATGCCGTACTGTCCCTGTACCCTTACTACCTTCTCCATATACCTGATCAAATATGATATACTTGGGAAATGTAGGTAACTCAAAAAATCTGTCTTAATTTATCTGATAAATTTTATATGTAGAAACATACTACTGTACATGCATAATATATCCCATGAAATGTATTTTAGCACCTAAGTATACATTTTATACTATAATTTATAGTTTCGACTATTTATCGTAAGTTCGTAGTACATTCAGACACCCGAGCCATTGAAGTGTGAGATTCTATTTCATATAGCTGTCGTTTTGAAGGTGTCCTGTAAGTTTTATTTTGGGTCACACGCGTCACATTAGTTGACATTGTTACCAACATTTTTGATATCCATTTTTTTCATTATACACTTCGAAGCACACTTGTCATTATGTAGTATATTAATATAGGTCAGTAAATAAAGTTAATTCTTAGAACCATTGAACATAGAGAGATTTCGTGAAGTCCAAGGAACGTGGGTGAACCGTGAGGTAAAAGCTAGTTCCTACGTCATAATGTTGATTCTTTTCGTAGCACATTAAATAAAATATTGAGTTTGGGTGATGTTTCATGAAATAATAATAAAATTAATCTAAGTTAATTTACTCATAACATATGTCAGTAAACTTAACAATACCTTATCATTCATCATACGTACGGCAAAATAATTGATCCAATTCCAAATACACTGTGCGGTATAATCTATCTATCAAATACGAGGGATTTTCTTAATGGGCCAGCATCACTCAGCGGATTGAGAAATCCTATTAGGCAGGTACGGCAAGACTGGTACCTACTACTCGTACGTACCTATGCCGAGTTGCCGACCACCAGCGCTGCGGAGCAATCAACCGCGGCCTTAGGGATCGAGCCATTTGCCTACCATTGTTCTTTATACGAAACCCGTTTTGCATTTTAACATAACTACCCGATGCTATTGAAATCTGACGACGTAGGATTTGATATTGCATTATCGTATTTGCATTCGTTTATTTACGTAGATTTAATTGCAATCAATTGTATTATTTGTTTTATTCTTCCGCAGAACTTTAAGGAAAAATAAATAAATGGTACATATTGTAATGGTATTACAATTTTAGATACATTTCGGATCTGTTCTCTGACATCTAGGATCTCTATAATGTCTCTCCCCAAAACTCTTTATGTCGAATGGTTCTAAAGTTTATGTAAACCTATAATTTTACTTCTGACAAAAAATACAAAACTATTTAGTATGACGCATTAAAATACGTCACCACTACATAATTTACATTCACCCTTCGTGGAAAATTTACTGATAAAGCCAAATTTAAAAAAATCTGTGACTAAAATCAAACAATAACATCGCTTTAAAACAAATAACTAAAAGGTTTATTATTTGAAAGTGAACTATAAATTAAAAACTGTAAGCTGAAAATGTTAATACAACATATGCGAATGACAGAAGTAACAATCGGCCAACCGCAACATCGCAATCATCGCCAAACGGAAAGTTTGGTTTTGTGGCGGTATGATTTTGTAAATTTTTGTTGTCTACGGCGCATGCGCGGAGTCTCAGAGTTGGTACTGGAGGCAGGCTTGTACTGTAGCGTGCCAACTCCCTACATACATTGAGCACCTCCGCCACACGCCGTGTGCGGCGCCACAGACGCGCGACACAAACTATACGCGACATCGACAATCGAACTAAAACTAAACAAATTAATTCCAACTAATTAACAAAAAAAAGTGTATACAACCTACAATATGCTAATTGCAAGTATCATTATTTTCGTTCTGGGGTGAGTACACTTAATTCTGTTTATCGAACTTTTGTTTGTTTATTTCGTACATCGACAAAATTAGGCATTATTTAACTTTTAAAGATTATATTTCGCAGTGAGCTCCTGATAATCACTAAAAAACCAGACAATCTTTATTATAGATATTATTTACATGGCTGATTTTGCTTTAATATTTTCTGATTATTTGGCGGTCTTCTTAAGTGCGTATTTAGTTTTCTAATCAAGTTAAATAAGTTTCAATCAATTAAGTTTTTTGATCCACATTTTTCATCTTCGTTTCATAATAAAAATGTCTAAAGTACATTGCCGTAACGTCTTTTAGACACGATTTAAGTCAGTCCACTCGGTGTTAAGTAGAAATTCTTCTCCGTTATAATTAATGCAAGCGATTTAAATTGTATTTTTAACGACGGACCCTTGTCAAATGTCTGCCTTTATGCTAACTAGTTATACGACCCGGATCGCAATAAGAGTCATGTTAAGTTGTTGCCGTGACGTTTAAGGAGTTCACGAACAACGTTGATATAATTATAGGAAAGTACTGCTGATTTAATCATCATTATATCTTAATTAACTAATAGTTAGGGGGCTAACCGTAATATCGAAAGCTTTGACAACGTTCGATCATTACCGTATCACCTCACATATCTATGGTCGTCCCCACCCCCACAGATTTATTATTACAAGAACAGCTTATGATATTTCTTATCAGGGAACTTAAAAATAATTTTAATCTAGCTATGTTAGTATAGTAACACATATTATATTCGTATTAACTTAAAGGTGTTGTTTGCTTACAAAATTTTATTTTTAAACCATTTCATTTCAATTAAATTTGGCACACAGATAGTCTAGAGCCTGAGAAAGGACATAGGCTACTTTTTATCCCGGGAAAATGGAAGATCTCCCGGGTACGCGGGTGAAACCGCGGGGAGCCACTAGTACAACATAATACTGTATACATCAAACTAAATGTTCAAATTAATTTGGTATTCTTAACTAAGGTAGGCGCTAACTATGTTTAAGTAATTCAGCGGTAGGTGTTTCTCATCAGAGTCGTTTAATCGGCGGTGTTCAAGTAAACCGACTTAAACTTTTAATTGGAACTATAAAACGGCTTGTTTTGTATCAAATACCTTTGCAAAATTTCAAAAACTTTTGGATTCTAATTTCTTTGTACCACGATCTTAGAAATATATAAACAAACTTGTTCTTTGAAGTCCTAAATGAATAATATCGGTGTTCTTTTATCAAACTTATCACAGCCTACCTAATGGCGAATTTATTCTAGTGAATATATTATGCAAAGTAAATATACTCGTGCTTACAAAATTTCTTTGAAACATCAAAGCTCGTAGTCTTTCAGAAACCCTGTTTATATATAGTTTGACTTACCTCTATGTACCTAATGTGAGTCCCTACAAATATCCTGTGAACCCAGGCAAATCTTAAGTATCAATGTGCCCATACTTGGCATACCACCCTTGCCGACCGGCAACCGGCCCGCACCGCGACCACGAGAGCTATTCGCTTTTGTACCTTGCTTCTTTGAAATTCAGTTATTCATAGTCAAGAAATTCTGTGTAAGTTCCTTATAACAAAACCAAACTATTCCTATTTCGGGTTCACTTGTTAAACTTGGAACTTTTTTTCATTATGTTTTTCTTTCATGTCTATTATTATTCTGAAAAACATAATAAAATCGGTATTATTAACAATTATTTACACGGTTTGGGGTATCGTCGAAAGGAAATTAAATTGTTTTGTTTACTTATATACATACTAAGCCTTATTACGGCTACGTAATCTCAGTTCCCTCACTGAAATACTCGCAGTTTGCAACTTATATTTGTAAAGTTCTCCTTGAAATCCATCCCATCGTTAGGTCCCATCCTTTTCGTGTATGCGCTCCAGTATGTGTACTTACGTTTTCTAATAAAAATAAATATTTATAAATTTTCCAAAACATATTCTATTACAATATGAGTCCAAGGGACTCCCTACGAGATAAATTCAAAATTATTAATATTTTGACTGTACCCTCACAATATATTTATGAAAATTTATTGTATGTACGTAAAAATTTACATCTTTTTCCAAAAATAGCGACACTCATAGTATTAACACCAGAAATAAGCACAAACTCACTATTCCTGTAACTAGACTTACTAAAGTCAAAAATTCATTTAAGGGGCAATGTATACGCTTCTTCAACAAACTACCTAAAGATATTCAGGATTTACCAATCTATAAATTTAAGCAGGTAGTGAAGAAAACTTTATATCAAAAGGGCTTTTATAGTGTATCAGATTACTTGTTAGAAAAAGACCCTTGGCAGTGAAATGCTCGCTACAAGCTATTTCACATTTTGTAAAAAATCACTATTGTATTAGATGTAAGTTGGTTTTTGAAAAGAGTAATTACTGAGTTTATTGCCGGCTTTTCTCAGTAAAAACTACTATCAGAACCGAGCATTAATAGTGACTATTCATAAGTGCTTTATTGAGGCCTATTTGAATAAAAAACACTTCATTTTCATTTCATTTCATCTGCTTAGGCGTAATATGATACCTACTGCAAATATTATAAATACATTGAGTAAATTAGGGATAGATGGATACATAAGCTGAAACTGTTTTCTTACGTATTTAGTATAATATTATCTAATAAAGCAACATGTCACATAATTATTACGTGCGTAATTAATTATGTAATTAATTACATTAATTAGAGCACCTGGGGATACGATATTTATACACGATACGCCTCTATTTAAACCGGTGTGCTGTTAATTGATTGAACATAATATAATGTCTTTAATTGTTTCTAAATAATGTAATTATCAACATTACGTACGAAGCGGCATGGAGGAATGAGTTTGGATAGTTACTAACGAGACGAGCGCCCGCAGACTAAACTGAAAGGAAATGTTATAGACAGATAGTGTGTCTACACTTCACAGGTAGGTACATGTTGGAAACCGGAATGTTCTTGAAACTTCTAATGGATGTATTCAATACGTTTTGCGCAATCGAATTGGGCGACATTGTTGCTATTTTATATTCAGACACTGTGTAGTGTAAGAACTATAAAACAACACAGAAAAGCATCGTGTGCCAACAGAGGTATTTTTTTTATTTCATTGCGTTATACTGTACAAAGATAGTACTCTCTTTGTTTATTGTTCAACTCTTAAACTTTAGTTTTTAGTAACGCAAACTTATGTATTGACTGGCTGATAGACCACCCATACAACACCGTTGAAGCACAAAATCAGGAACCTAGAAAAGATTGTGTGAAATAATTTAATTCTTGATATTATTTCAATTGATTAATTATTCCACAATACATTTTATTTTATTTTATTTTTATTTTATCACTTTGAGGAAAACTTACAGCTAGGTATAACATTGATTAAGTACAGACAGAGTAAAAAATGGAAGGCCAATTACAAGTTTTCACGTTTTAACAAACAGATTGTATACAGAAAGAAAGGAAAGTGAACGAAGAGAGAAAGAGAAGTTACAGTGATATAAGCCACAAGCAAAGTAGACAATAGCAATACAACTAAGCAATACATAAATTATACATTTATAATTTATTCAATTAGGTAATCCTACAACATACATCAAAGATAACTATCTAAACTACCTACATATAAAGTTACTAGGTATATACTTATTGGAAAAATATTTCAGCTAATGTTTTTTTAAGGTGAGAAATTGATGTGTTAAATAGGTCAATATCAGTCTCAGCAGCAGCAGAATTGTAGCATCTACCCGCCCTAATGAGAAAGGAATTTTGTCTATAGCTAGTTCGTGGTACCGGAACATGTAACAGTTTGGGATTTCTTAATGGGATTGTAGGTGTACACAGCCCCAGATAACCCAGCAGCTCAGGGCAGTCAATTGATCCGTTAGCTATTTTCAGTAGAAAAGAAACATTGTAAAGACCTTAACACAATATTTTAATAGATATTAAATGGTTAATTATAAACAGTTTCATGATTCCGGCATCGTTGTTATATCTAGTCGAGGGCCTGATTTCCCACTTATTTTGTTTATTTGTTTGCCGTTACAGTCAGCAGTTTGTTATGTTCGCCGTTCAGTTTATTTGTATTTACACAAAAGATTTGTATAACTACTGTACTATACACAATAAATGCTCATTGACTGATCCCATTCGTTTTACGATACCTTTTCCAAATATTTGTAATTGGAATGAAGTCTTTGTTTTTTTTTATGAATTGACTAGAAGATGGAAACACTCGCGAGTGACGCCTCTGGTGTTGCAAGCGTCCATAGGCTACGGTAACCGCTTCCCATCAGGTGGGACCGTATGCCTGTTTGCCACCCTTGTGGTATAAAAAAAAACTCTCGTAATATAAAACTTTTTGTGGAATCCTTCCCAAAGTGACCAATGAATGTAAATTAAATACCATTATGAGTGATGATCCATCATGGAGGCCGTAAAAGGTTTCGTGGTTAAATAATTACGTTACAAACAAATGTATTTCCTTAGGGGCTACATCCCTGTAATATGATCACGTCCCTTTGTTATTTACATAATGTTTGAATCGCTTAATTAAATAAATTAGAGTTAGGTACATGATGTGAAAATGGATGACCCGTTAGCCCTTTGCCACTCCACTCCACACACTGCTAAGAGTTCCTCAGAAATAGAATATGTTTTTGAAAGAAAATAATAAGTTTGGCCGTAGGTAAGCAAAGGAAAGTTTTTGAAGCAAAAATAAGATCGTATTTATGTGTTAGGCATAGATGTCTACAGTTACAGTAATGTTTGTAAAAACCTTTGTAAGTACATAGGTACGTTACCTTTATTACATTATTTGTATTTGTGTATATTATGCATAAAGTTTATTTTGCAATTCATAGGATGCAAGTACAGCCGACCGTACTGGAATTGTAGCTATTTCGTAGCAGTCGTAGCGTTGTAGCAAATTTTAATTTCTCTGCCACTCCCCCGAGCCGCCAGAGTAATCCTCAGGGTATCCAAGGAACGGACGAAAAAATCGTTATTCAACAATCATTGTCCACGGACCTTTCGAAAAATTTTAATAAAAAAATTATTTATTAAACCAAAATTCTCCAGAATAAAAATCTGTAGATCGTTATAGAAGCAAGTCATTCTGACTTAACTATCACAATACACATAAAAATTAAATCTTGTATCAAGTATTCACGTAAGCATAATATTTCTTAAGGGATAATAGATTTCTTAATAATAACGTCGTCGTCGTGCAGAGCAGGAGGCCTCTGTGAAGGCGTGTCAGTGACGCCGGCTAACTAGTTTAGACACTCGATTTTCTCACACGTGTACTGGCTTGTTCGGGACGCGAACGAATTTCCGGGGTCAGGTGGCCTACTCACGTTTATATTACCCCATCTGATATGATCAGTACATAGATTTAAGCTCATATGAATACGGAGACGTTATACGAGATTATTATTCAGATGGGGGAATGTTGATGACGGAAAATTGTACATAAGTACCTAGACTAATTTTGAGATGTATGTACCTATACTTATATATTATATCTGATTTAATCTTTGCAAGTTTCAAAAATTAAAGATACTGTCAAAACTAAGAGCTATAAAAAATATAGAGCACTTTATTTTTATATCGCACAGTGGATAATACACGATTTATAAAGCGTTACATTGTAGGCAGGTGTAAACATTGTATGTAGTGTACCTAACATGTAAAATTGTTCTTACACTATAAGTACTTGGCGCCAAAAAACCTGCTTATGTCACCATCGCTCATTGTTCCATCGGTGACGCGTGGCCTCCACCAACTTGTGACCGCCACAATATGTGTGATAGATCGGAAAATAACATTATTCAAAGTTCGCATCTCGCCCGATCACGAATTAATGTCCCTGATTGATAGGTCATGTTTCGGTGATTGATAAGGTCGTGAAAATGGTTTTCCGGTAATTCGATAAATAACAATGGAAAGTTTTCGCTTAAGAACTCTCGAATTAGGGGGTTACCAGCTGACGAAATTCGGAGCATCGCGGACAGGAAACTGCAGAGAAGAGAATCGCCGGCGGCGGCTGGTGGATGGACATTGCCACTCTTTTCAAAACTTTCTGTATGCTATAGAAAACTAATTAATTAAATGTAGTTAGCAGAATATTGGAAGTAACCAAAAATAAGTACAGATAGTGGGTATATAGGTACCTACATTGTATTGTAAGTTTGTTTTCAATGACATATACCTGATCACAACTTATCATAAGTATTACCTATTATAAAACCCGAACCATATCATAGGCCAAAATCCTGATTTATAAATGTATGCAGTACCTAACTAGCTAATGAGTCTGCCTAATCGTTGCAATGAAAAGTAAAAACCAAATATATTATTTTATTAAATAAAATATATTTATAGGTATATATAACAACACAACTATAAACGGTAAAATATAGGCACAAAAACATATTTAAAAATAAAGTTTGCATAGGTATAATATAATCGAGCTAATTTGGCGAAACTTTCATAAGTTATTCTGAATAATTTCTAAAGTAGGTAATACTTCGAAACAACCGATTGTTTTCTATTTACATAAAAATATTCAGACTTTGTAATTTATCTTCCTTTTTTTGTGGGGCAGATTACTTAAACAATCATCTGACATCTCATTCATTTGGTTCGTTTATTTCTGTCAGTTATGGGTTTTGACAGCTTTTTGTATGGGATAATAATATTATTATCATTATGTCATTACGCTTGTTGCGCTGCATATGTATTCAATAAAGCGTCTATCTCACCTCTCGTGTGAAGGGCGTTAACGGAAAATATCGTATCCCCTACGTGCTTATCGCTCTCAACGACGTCTATAGAAAGATCCTTTCAAGAGTTTCGACCCTATACATTTTAAGAGTATTGAAATTTATGAGTGTCCTTTGAGTGTTTGCAGCCATCGACGTGATGAGCTGGTGACAAATATCTACTATCTATGAGCGTGTAGGTAGTAGTAATACCTACATTATTTACTTATATATAGGTATAAAATACTTCTTGAACAAAAATAGGTCCCTAACCTTCCAGCTAATCTTAATTTAAATTAGTTGGGTTCCACGTGTCAAGGTAATAGTCGTCATCACGGCATTCCGAGGGTCCCGTGAAATACTTAGTGCAAGGGCACAAACTTGACAAACTGCCAGCTATCGACCGATGAGATGATGTTAGTCAATGTCAACTAAGTAGCCACTCCTCGACTTTCATTATCATTAAGCAGATATCTTACTTGCATTAACATAAACTAAACAAATATGATTAATACTAGTTGACACGTGCAACTTTGTTAGCGTCACTTGCTCGTTTTTGCAACATTTTTGATTGATGCTCCGCTCCTATTCTTCGTAGCGTGATAATATATAGCCTGTAGCTTTTTCAATAAATGGGCTATCTAACACTGCAAAGATTTTTCAAATCGGACCAGTAGTTCCTGAGAATAGCGCGTTCCAGCAAACAATCAAAATTTTTTTTAGCATTTAATGCTGATTTTAGTATAGATTATTATATTTAGTGTAGACTTCCGGAAAGTAATGATAAGTGTGTTCCTAAGACCAAAATTGTTTTTAGAGATAGATCCCTGTCATTTGTACGAGCCTTTATACAAGAACCCTACCACTTACGCAAACACCCAATATGTAGATAAGGACCACAATAGACTGCGAATTCCGGGGTTATCATGTTACTTGAACCCGACTGATGATATGACCTTATTTGATATCTCGTTGCGTAGATAGTTTCTGCACGTCCGTCTCATAGATATATTTTCGAATGGTCATTCAACTAATAAACGTCATGCTTGTGGAAGGAGGGTAGGTAAGTTTTTTACCAATAGTCGGTTTTATTGCTTTTTTTTTTCAACATATAAATCCAATAGTGGCGTAACGAGGGAGACCTCGTGGTAAGCTGCACTTGACTAAGCCGAGTTTACCGAGCTCCGCACAAACCAACGGCGCGTGACTAAAATTCACGACACTGTTTAGTTCATAAAATCAGGTTATGTAGAGCTCGCATATTTTATTTCAAACCTATATTTTACGCTATGAATAAACTTTCAATGAGTCGGAATTCTTTAGGTAAAAAAATAAACATCAGGGTCATTTCTTTCCTCACGACCAACCATCTAGTTGAACTTATGGTAGATTAACAAGATACCTACCTAATTCACTACACATTCCAATTATTACTTATTTAATGAGTGTTCTCGCTGTGCCTAGGTGTTTTAATTAAAATATATTTAACAGCTTAAACTTAAGGCACTGTAATAATTATCCATAAAACCCATGACCAATGTCGTTGCAGTCCGGGTATCAACCTCTCTCTATCTCTATAATCTCTATCTCTCAAAATAATGGTTGACCAACAATATGTAGTAGTGATCATAGTCAAGCCTTAATAAGGACAGATAAGGAGCCTTGAATGTGGTGGAAACACTAAAAGCGATCATTCAAACGACTGACGCATCTAGCTATCAAGCTCTAAGGGTGGTGACAGCGGCCGACTTGCAAATTGTCCTATTTGAGCGATGGCTTTTATAATTTCATCTCTACATAAAAACTACTGGACATACTTCAATACGTCATGTCATCTTAATAACTCAATCAGTTTAGCAAAACTATTTGATGAATTATATAAAATGAAAAAACGTCATAAATATTAATTTAAACAATTAGATCCATGATCACAAACAAGAAATAGGTAGGTAAATCAGCTAAAGTGTTTGCTTAACAAGCACCAAAACTGCAATCCGGAACAAATGGAACCACTATCATTCCAAATCAACAGTAATTTCTCTGCAACTTCAACCATTGCATTAACTTAATTAGCATACTTTCTTGCATAAATGTTTGATATAGACGTACCTGCCTAATTTCTTTAAATGGACTTTATAGACAACTACGTCTTAAACTTATATTGTTTGTTTTGATAGTGATGACTTAAATGCTATCCAAATTATGTATTCAAACCTTAAATCAGTTTGAACTTGTGGTATATAAAATATGATTAAATATACAAAGAGCGTGGAATAGTAGGTATATAGTCTTTAACAGAATGGTGAGACAGTAGAGTTGTTTACGACTTTAGTTGGTCACATGTTAATTTAAATTCTTTGACACTATACAAAATATAACGAAACCAAAAATAAGTTTGATGTTTAATAAACGCAAAGGCTATAATTAGCTACGACAATCATCTATACATATCTATAAATCGAATAAAAATACGAATAATATAAAGTTAATTTGATGTAATAATAGAACACCGTTTGTTGGAATATCTGATTTACAGTAATAAGACACCCAGTGCTAATTCGCTTCCAAATAAACCTCCAATATCATCTATCAATGATTTGTTTTTCCAATAAATTCAAGTCTCTAACTTCCCTACTTGTTCGTCAATATAGAAATTTTATTAGTATTATAATATTTATTATTTTTTTATTATTTATTTTTTATTATTTATTTTTTTTTTTTTATTTAATATTTTCCGTTGTTAGGTCTATAAGTGATTGTGAAGCCCTACAAAATGACTTAGATAGCTTAAGTGAGTACTGTTTAGTTAACAAATTGCAATTAAATATAGATAAGTGCTATTCAATTACATTTACGAGGAAAAAAAAAGTTTTTGATTATCAATATAAACTTAATAATAAGGGTATTATGAGGGTTAACGAGGTGAGAGACCTTGGGATTCTTCTTGACTGTGAGCTACATTTTGACAAACATATATATAAAATTATAGCGAAGGCCTATAAACTGCTTGGTTTTGTATTTCGTCAAAGTACCGATTTTAAAGACTCAAACACATTAATTTTGCTTTACAATGCTTTTGTAAGGTCACAGTTGGAATATGCTTCCATTGTCTGAAATCCTGTATATGATAAATATACTAAGCTTTTGGAAGGAATACAAAATAAATTTATAAAGCGTTTAAAGTATAGATTTAAGAGTGCCAGCACGGTCACGATTTCTTCATTGGAAAGGCGACGTGAACATAGGGATCAAATTTTTCTGTACAAAATCATTAATAATATAGTTGATTCACCATATCTTTTGAATAAAATAGCATTTAAGTGTTCCAAACTTAGCACACGCAAAAGACATATGTTTTCTACACCAATTTGTTGTTCTAATTACACTAAAAATCGGTTTATAGTAAGAGCTTGTAATAATTACAACCTTTCTTATAGTCACATCGACATTTTTCATGAGAGGATGGGCGCCTTCCGCACCCGTTTAAAGTCAGTGTAATATTCATCTTAATATACTTATATATTTTTTTATGATTTATAATAAATTTTTTTATTGTTTTGTTTCAATAAGTAAAAGGAGAAATAATTATTTTTTGTTGTTTAATTGTTTAGTAACATTGTAGTGTTCTAGTTTTTATCTTGTTTGTATCAGCTTCTTTGTTCGCACATGTCTATTCATAAAATTATATGTTAAAACTAGCCGTAGAAACTGTTTTGGCAAATGTATTACTTTAACATTAAGTTTCATTTGTATTATAACAGCTGTTTGTTTCTTTAATAAATAAAATAAAATAAAAATAAATAAATTATAATTTTCATTATTCCGTTCATGATAACCTAATTCCAAGTATATTTCATAAAATAATTTAGCCTATATTTTATGTTGGTGTATACTAAACCCAATTATCTGTAATGTTATTAGCTCGAATCCCATTTATTGCTCTTCTTTATGTATTAGATGCTTTAATAAAAATAAGATAACCAATATATCTACTATTTACCCAAAACTAGTTTATTAATAATATCTATAAATAAGCTGGAACGTTTTTACAAAGTACCTTTATAAGTTGGTATATTGGTCACCGACACTAATAAATACCTCTACGTTTACTGAAATCTTAATGGACGTGAACAGATATAGTTTGTAATTATTAAATGCACAATCAATATAAAATGGAGATCAAAGAGTACAAAACTTATTGATAAAGAACCTTTAACTTTACGCGGAGCAGATGAATTCCGACCCCTATTTGCAATTCCACCTTCAATTATAATCTACGAGAATCAAGGCCCGTGTCGTGTCCATGATTTGTTTAAAACTCCTTAACATTTTTATCCGCTGTGTTGAGAATATAGCGTCAGTACAATTTGTGATGTGCAAAAGAGATTTATGATGCCCGAGAACAATTTGTTGTCCTTTCACTTTTTGTCCTTATATTTTCTTGAGTCATTGTGCCGTGCACTGGGGATGAGATAATTATTTTTCTCTTTCTAATTTCTACTAGAATCGCTTTGCGTTTATACAAAAGTTTTTGTCGGATTTCTTGATTAGCTGTAATGCTATCACATGATTTGTTTATTTTTTCTTTCGTTGCTTTTAAAAGTAAGTTTTAATTTTGATAAATAAATGAACTAAAAGTACCTCGGCGCTTCACTAAGCCCGTAATATAATTTATTTCGTGTGCGGTAGACCTACATCTGTGCATCGCTTTTTATAGCCGAAACCGTGGACGAGACACTTTTTTCCGGAGAAATACACCCTTTCCTTCACGAAAAACGAATACCCTTGTCCGACAGTCTTCTTGTACCTTGCTCCATCTGTATAATATTCTAATAATAGCAACAAGAATATCAACATAAATTACTTGGAAGATATCGCATTTCACTTCATATTAAATGAAAACAAACATCAATAAATTATGGTGGATTCGATTCTAATATCTTTGATTACTTTTACTCGAGAACATTTTTTTTACATTAACAATTTTTCCTGTTACTATGTGGTTTTGTTTATTTTTATAATATCTACCTACCATCGTTACACATTCAATAAAATTAATTGATAGGAAAATAAATCAGATTGTAAAAAATAACCAGTCTGGGAGCTTATTAATAGGAAGGTTCAGTACATAGCTTAATTAGGGTGTAGACTAAATAAATAACTTACCTATTGTGTACTACATCAACACAAAGGTCTACAGGAATAGGGATCGGGTTTTATGAGCATTAATCTTACGAACTCCATTGGCTTATTAGGTAGGTACTATGTTAACAGAATGAGTAGATGCTAAAAAAAAAAAAAACATTATTTTTAATTAAAATTAAATCATATACCAACTTCATCCTTTATGTTTCCTTCTAGGTCTTCCCTCTTTCACCAATAAAGAGAATCTTAAATATAATATTTACCTAACCTTTTGGGAAAAAAAGTTTATTCCACACAAATAGTCTATGCGTCTAACGGTTTTAATAACATTGACTGCTCAGGTGTCAAATTATTTTGTCAATCCAGGTAACACCTGCCAAGCCCTAAAATGTCAGGCTCCGTAATATTTACAAAACCACACAAATACGTAAATAACGTATTAAATATTTAAAATTATGTCATCGTTATTCAAATATAAAAACACCATCGCTCATCAGAAGCGTTTAAATGACGCCGACTTTATCAGTGCGACATATCAACATCAATCGCACAATAATCTATAATGGAGAAAAAAGCTTCCAAGTTATGTGGATTATGGTTTCAAAATGTCTAAAAACTTCCACCAGGACCCTCCCAAATTATGGATGACCGATAAAAATGATTATTTGCATTCCAAAGTCATTTCTTCTACGTTGCCACTTCCCGGAGGAAATCAACTGTCAATCGATAGTGACAAAGTTTTTCGCGTCCGCTTGCGATTTCTATATAACATTATTTGGCAATTGCTTAGTAATACTCGGCTTTATGCTGGAAAATATATCTGAAGATGTCACCATTTGCCTGATTGCCAATTTTCTGATCATGTTCGGACATTTCTTGGCGATGGTATCGGACGCTTGCGCCGTTACTGAAAACTTTTTCTACCACAATCGTCACCCTACAGCGAACCAATACTTTGTTATCGCAAACATACTTTCCATTATCGGGGAATACAAGGAGCTCAAGTCGACGCTTAAGAATATTGGGACTATGAAGTGACTTTAGAAAATGCTTAGTTTTGATTCGGTTTTGGAGATATACCTGCCGTACCTTGGACATCTTGTTATGGCGCTGGGATATATGCTCGAACAATTGGAATCCGTGGAGCCTCCTATACCAAGTGCAGTGGTGGTGGTTGGACACTTATGTGTTCTCAGTGACCCCCGAACCTTGTCTCCAGACAAACCCTACTTGCAGATTATAAATCTTATTTTTCTACTCAGTAACATTTTTGTGTTCCTTTACGATTTTATTGTAGCACTCGGCTTTAATCTACCGCTTGTAAGCCGTTTCGATCTGAGATAAAAATGTTATCCTTAATAAATAATACCCTTAGTGTAAAAAAATCAACAAATAAATATGTTAGACAAAATATGTTAAATAAAATATGTTTAATGATTTTGACCTGCTAAGAGGACGGACAACAGGCCAAATTATAAAGTAATAAATATACTCTCGGAGACCCATAATTAATGGAGGGTTTTATTTCTGCATAAAAGAATTTTAATTGGCTACGTGATAATATTAGCCTATGAAAATTAAAACTCGCCGATGGACAGAGTAAGCAGACTTCTAATAACAATGAATAAAACCACTAGTATATTTTGTATGTAGTGTAATGTTTCTATAAAGTTTCCATAAAACCCCACCAACGTAATGATGGAGGATCAGTTATTAAATTTATTAATGATATGCACTGAATTTTAATTGAGTTGCAGTATGTAAATTAGTTTGAGGACAATCGGGAGAGTAAAGGTACGAGAGGGTACACATATATGTATATTAGGCTGCTCCTCGGAATACCTTAGAATAGGTAAAGTAAATAATGAACGGCAAGTAAACGAGGCAGACGGTCCGTCTGATGATAATAATCGATATTCGTCTCTTATAGACTTTTGCAATAGCGAGCACATCATCAATACGTTGTCGATCCTCAGCAACGGAGTCCGATTAGCACTTGGCCGACATTGATGCAAAAATCAAAATTAAAAAGAAATCAATAACTTTATCCCGTAAGTATACCTATTCATAGAATTTTTTCTCAAGTCCACAGCGAACGCTGCAATATCAAGAGTGCGATCAGGGCCTGAGTTGACAATTTGGCACATTTTGTAACAGGAGAAGAGTCCTTACGCCAGTGAGTGCTCTCCGCCGCCAATGAGGCTTCGCAATCACGGCTTTTGTCGTCGCCACAAAGAGAAAATAATTATTGAAGGTCACTTGATACAAATAACTTCGTTATTTCACCTGAAAATCAACAAGGATTATTATTAAGCTACAGGAAGACTATGGGAACAAATAAATCATTTTAGTTAGTAATTGCGTGGAGAGTTGGGTTGAGCAGAGTATTAGAGAAGGCTTTCATCACATTACCGACACTTAGCTAAATTAATGAGAGTCGTAAATATATCGGCGCCGAACGCCGCTCGGACCTTCAATGAATAACAATACTATGTTGCAAAGACCTAGGCACCTATTAAAATAAACATCATTGTGGTACCATTGTTTAGTTTTTGCCTAACATTTTCCTAGAGTTAGGTAATGCTCTTATTGTTTGACTATGTAAGTATATTCTTTATCTCCTACTAGCCCAAACGACTAAACCAATTTAGTGGAACATAATGTCGTGTGATTTATAGTGGTGTCGTGTACTGAAAATAAGCTCAAGAACTCGCTTACTTAGAGATAACTAACTACCTACATATCTACAACGATGAATTTGTTCAAATTAATATTCCGTTTCATTAATAAAGATATTAGGTATGCTACTGACATGCGACTCATGCACTCTATTACCTGCTGACATATTTAGGCCAACTCCAAATACACTAACGTAAATAGAAAATCTACACGTTACCTACAGAGGTAAGAGTTAATATGAATATATTGTTTTTTTATATTCAACTTTGTACTTGAATATCTGTTAAGGAGCAATCCGATTATTTTATACTTACATAGAGATACATGAAGAGCGTAAATGTATCTGGAGGTGACGAAACTTTTACACTCAGAGAGTAGTGCGAGCTTAATGCGAGTTGTTGTCGTATTTCTTTATTTGGACCACGGCTTGGTCAGGGCTTCAGTGTCGCACTAACTTGCACTTAGAGCGCCCGTGACTCGACACTTTACTTAACTATGTGTAACTTAATATAAATACGCTTAAAATTTAAACTTTATTGAGCTCTTCATTGATAAATATAAATCACTAAAATTCTGAAACTAAATATCCGTAAAAAAAACTTTCAGCTTCTATGTTCAATGTAAAAATCCATTACATATCACGAAAATATTATTTCACATTTTAGATATAGAATAGAGACTTACCTATGTACGTAAATTTTCATTCATATTTTGCCTACTCCGTACATGAAAGCATCGTCAAAGGGAACTCGTATTTCAAAAAGCTGCAGAGTCTAGGTAGTAGGTAAGTAACTGAAGAATTTTGTTTCTTCAATCGATCTCCTTTCGCAAACAACATTGAGAAGCTTGCTTTTAACATTCGAAGAGATATAACCTCGAACTATTAGAGATGATATAAAAAATCTTCCGTCAACAGTTTCCGTATTGAATAAATGCATTTGAATACATACATCCAGCAATCGTTTCTGTTCTCAGAACTTGATTGCAAGGTCCCCTTGATAACAATTTATTGTCAGATGTAATACGATTGACCTCAGTCATCGTTGCAGATAGTTGTCGCAATAAATCATCTGACTAGTTATATGCAATATAGCGTTACAATATCTAAGTATTAACGTAACTTTACCGAGAATATCTCAAAAACGGAGCTATAATCATGAACTGCGAACGGAAAAGTTGATATATAAAGTACCTATACTATACAAATACGTAAGAGCCTGTGCTAATTAAGATGAATAAATATGTAGCAGTAATTTTTTTTTATTTCATAAAGCTATGAATCATAAAGTCCTTTCTTTAAGGTACCGAATTTCAAGTAACAACAGCAAACTCCAGAACCGCCGTACCGCCTGTTATCTAGACAAATGAGCAATCTAGCACCGAGCTAATTTTCGTTAACGCCACCACCAGCTGGACTGCTCGACCGAACTTATTCTCCTCATTCAAAAACCGTCAGCAACCTGACGGCTGCAATGAGCAAAGAAAATTAACTTCCACTCCGGCCCTTTATTAATTTCTCTTATAATTTCAAACCATTTAATATAAGTGATTCAATATTTTAGGTGAAATCGAGGCATGTCATGTTCATGTGTGTATGTATATTATTATGTTACATAAATTCAATCAGTCAATATGAACGAATCACAAAGATCGGAAATCACTTTACATACCTATGAGATAAATTCATTCGGCGGCAATCTTTATGTACTTTCCTAAAATATTATAGATTCGTACTGTATAATATAATAAAATATTAAAGAAAACATATCAAATGAATGATACACAACCTTTTAGTGTAATATATCACCAAAGTATGTAAACAGCTTACGTTACAAATTAGCCCGTTTATCAAGAAACGTAATAAGATCATGTATTGGAGAGCTATTTATCAAAATCGACTTATTGGACTCGACGTGGCATCTGAATTGAAACGTAGATTAGGAATTGAGGCGAGCAGGAGGCAAGCACATCTAGCAATCAAATCAGTTCATACGGAGAAGGCGCAATCATCGCATGTCAGATTGCAATTAGAGTCATGCACATAGCGACTAGCTCCCGGTTCCAAATCGATAGCACATATTAATTCATGTCACTATAAATGGGAGTGAGAAATATTTATTTACATTTGGTCAAGTTTGATGTCGAAATCTCGAAGTGGAGCGGTATAGGAAATGAGGTACCTTCCTCTAGTGTTCGCTCGCTCCCATGATGGGTGCTCTCCGATTATGTCAGATTAGTGAGGGAATGTGAGCCTGTCCCATTTGAACTAACCGCTAAGTTAGGAAATGAAACTAGGACACAACAATATACCTACACATAATTTTTTTTGTATTTTTTATTTGTATTACAAATGATAAAGTGGTATGAATGTGATAAAAATCGTAAGCAAACAAGGTGATAGCCACTTTCTTAGTACCAGTCTGGCTGGTTGCTAATGTAACCATCCACAAGTTAAGGTTTATATGAATATATGGAACGTCGTAGGTAATACAAGGATGGGAAAATAGAATTTTCTTTTTCTGTTAAGTAAATTGGCACAAAATATTTTGGTAAGCCAGAAAACAGTTGTTACGGCCTCAAACAAAATACCCACACCTTCAGAGCACAATGAATAAAAACGACAGGTATAACTTGAGAAATATAGCGCTATTAGGGAACCCTTTTTAACATAAACTGAAACAAAAAATAACCGAATGGGCCCGATGCCAAGATGAGATCTTGAAAGATATTCTATTGCAGAATAAATGATGTCGTCGGAGACCCTTGACGCGACCCGGTGTTACTTAATATTCTAGCAATTAGAGCCGAGCGCTACATTTACCTGGACTGAAAGTTTTATATCTTACCATAAAATATAACGACCTCAACAATTGCATTTCGATAAAGTTGTGTCGTAACCAAAATAGACCCTTCTACTCTACCCAATGTCAACGAGAAGTGAGGGTCTTTATTAAAGGGCCGGTTGACTGACGTTTAAATCTTTTGTATACAGCGTTTTGCAGATAGACGCCAAAGGAGCAATCTATTTGACGACTAAAAATGGAACGTTTCCAATATCGCTGACATCCTTGAAGTCCCGCGACGACTCTACATCACAAGACACTCCGAAGATTTTATCTGCTACCGCTAAAAATGTCTCTCACAATAGCGGAGATAGGACGCGAGACTACTGGATGGACGGCTCGGATGAAATGTTGCTATCCAATTACGTCAACACGTCATATGACGAGATAGATGCAGTATACATGTGGAAGAACAACAAGAGAAGTATCAACGATGCCGTGTCAAAAAATATCACATCAGTCCTCGAGAACTTGTTAAAGAATTACGAAAATTCACAATTACCCACGCACGGTAAAGGTTCGTATCATATTCGTGGGGTATAAAATAATTATAAGAAATATCTCAACATAATTTTATTTTTCAGGATATCCAACGGTTGTACAAACAAACATTTTAATAAGGAGCATGGGTCCAGTATCAGAGCTTGACATGGTAACGTCAAGCTCATAAAACATAAAATAATAAAAACTGACTTATTAAATAACTATGATTATGTTTAATTCCAGGATTACTCAATGGATTGTTACTTTAGACAGTACTGGCGGGATACTCGACTATCATTCCTCGGTCCTATCCGCTCTCTGTCACTTTCCATCAAGATGTTGGAAAGAATCTGGAGACCAGATACCTACTTCTATAACGGGAAACACTCGTATGTGCATACGATCACTGTTCCAAATAAATTACTGCGGATCAGTCAACATGGCGATATTTTATACTCCATGCGGTAAGAACAAGGTTAATTTAAAGAGCCTTGTGGACTTTCCAATCGATGAATAAACAAGTGCCACATGTCCCAACAAATTCCCTAAAATAATCTGGTAAAATATTCTATCGTAATTTTTAGGTTCAATCTATAAATGTTCTAACATAGTTTAAGTTTTCTCTTGTTACTAACACATGGATCATTGTTGTCCGACAAATAAATATATTTTTTTTTTCCTTGGGATAGATTTTTGTTACTCATGAAAAGTTTTCAATATGAAATTATTCGACCATGTAAAAACTGCAGAAACTTTGATGCAACAGTCTGTCAGACATGAAAAAGTTTAGGATTCCTACTTCGGTTGGCATCACAAAAATCTGAAATGCAACTCGAAAAATACGGTCCTTATTTATTGTCATTAACATTTTTTAAAGGATTAAAACTTGTAAATTAAATTTGAGAAAGGAACAAATTAGGAATTTTGTACGGAGAGGTTCATTAATTTCATAGACGCTAAACAACCATGGCACCTACCATTTTTAATTGGCTGTGTGAAAAATATGCGCGCTCCGGTTTCCCCGTCGGGTTATTCATTGTCCGCAAATTGCTATGGATATTTTTATACAAGTTTGGCCATTTTGTGATAACAAGATTTGATTTTGAGAGTGTTTTGTTAACGCTGCTGAAATGAATTCAAATGAATATTCACAGCTTCGAGCCACTAATCGGCTTAGTGTCTGCAGTAGTCTGCACTAAATAGAACACGCACTGAAACTCCGTTTATCTCATCGATCTGATTCAAATGCGTTGATTTATCAGTAACAATTAGGATCTGATCTAAAAACTTTACTATCTATTAAGCACTAGACTTGAATTAATCTGCCGTCTCAAGTTTAAATACAGAGTGTCAATTACGATTGATGCTATTTAAACAATTAATTGGCGGAACCCATCTGTTATTTCCAGGCTAACAATCAAAGCGAAATGTCCCATGGAGCTACGCAATTTTCCGATGGACAGACAATCGTGTCCTCTTATTCTTGGCAGTTGTAAGTATATATTGTGTCTAGTTTATTACACGATTTTAGCATTAACTGATTATCTAAAAATAGGTTATTTTTATATTTATGACAAAGCCTCATTCTGTCTTAATAAATTTGGTACTTAAGTAAAATCCGCAAGGATAGTAACGGTAACTTAAACTTTTTAGTAACGGAAACTTAAACTTTTTAGGTAACTTAAGCGTTTTAATAATGTTTTTTTTTCTTTTATTAGTTATGGGCTTTCATTTGGTCTCTGACCCGTCTATACAGGACGTTGCCGAGACCTAAGATGGAGCATGATTGCCCAGAAGAAACCTATTCACTTGAAAAACCCTAGATTGTAGGCGTCAGATCCCCAAATGAGTACCTACGTTAGTTACACGTACCTATTACACAAACAGTTCTATAGTTTTAATTAAATTATTTATCCAACAGATGCATATTCGAATCAACAGTTAGTGTACCAATGGCAGAACTCTCAGAGTGTTAACTTTGTTCCGGGCATGACACTGTCGCAGTTCGACCTCATCAGTTTTCCATATAGGAACTTCACATTCACCAGGAGGGAAGGTAATACAATATACCGATACCTATCTATATTATATTATATTGCGTTTGACCGAAGACATGAAAACTAGTTTCATCATAGAAACTGTGGACTTTCTCCGTTACTTGTATTTTCGTGAACTCGTGAAGTGAGACGAACCGGCATAGGTAAACCTATAACTAATTTAGTAAAATTACTTTTCCTTATTGTATATTTTGTGTACTATCAAATTACGTCTACAAATTATTTAAAACTGATACACAAAGTAAAGCAACTGTATTTTTATATGTTACAACATTATATACTACACAAAACTCAATTTTGAAATCATCGCGGCTGTTCACAATGAAGTAAAAGTTTTCGCCCTTGTTTAGTAATCCTCTCATTTGTAGCATAACAAATAAGTACTTTCGTATTGAGTTATTTGCGCGTGACTGTACGTATTAAGTACAAAGAAGTTCTATTCATTTAGCAAGAAAGTTTGCCGAACGCAAACAAGTGTAACCCCCCTTATTACGCTGCCTATACAAACAGAAATATTCATTGCTGATATTACATCCTTCATTTATATACTCAGTTACATTCTTTTTTTATTGGTTATAGGTCGTTCGGAAACGGTTAAGGGTTTTTCATCGATCGATTTATTAATTTTATGAGAAACTTGAAAAATGTGTTAACGCTATCAATATTGAAAGCAGCGAGCGAAAAAGCCCTCGATCCCGCACCGCCTCTCATAACAGAGTTTTCATCTCCACTAATCACGAGCCAGCACTGCCGGGCTTTATCCGCTTACCCTCTAATGTGATTTCGTACACGTGGATTCAGATATGGAAAATACCTTCGAAATAATATGTACACCTACCTACCTAATAACGTTTAACTTAACTCGGTAGATATAGCAATTGAATTATAAATATGTACATATACCTATATGTAAAGCGCTAGTAGAACCTCTTGATTCGATGTGAAATTGGAACTACCTACTCGTTTTCCTCTCCATCTAGGTACACACAATAATTATCATAGCTACATTACCTACGTAAGTACCTACATAATATCTAATACGTAGATATTGGAAAGCTCACTCATGCGTAAATGAGTTTACCAACCCCGCACATATTTATCGAAAATTTCTATGCTCACAACACGTCACGTTTAGCATTTTTATCTTAAATTGCCCTTCCAAATAGACCTCAAGTACTTTCCTGTACAAATATGATTTACTTTTTTCGTCTCGGAGGCAAATACAAAATAATGTCGCGGGAATGTTGCCTCGCGCCGATGACACGAATCGGCTTTTACGCTCCAAGGCATTTACATTCGCCCAAATGGCTGAAGATGTGCCAATTCGTAAATGGCCATGGCTTTCCTATCATTTCAAATACTAGGTACATACTACTCATGTCGAAAGTGTCATATATCACCCATTTCCTGGCAAGAATAGAGTTACGTGCTCAGATTTATTGTAGGCACGGCAATAATATATTTTTTCAATACGTTTACAGGCGACTTCTCTGTACTTCAAGTGTCATTCAATCTACAGAGGCATACAGGCTATTTCCTCATTCAAGTCTACGTGCCGTGCATACTTATCGTTGTCCTTTCATGGGTGTCTTTCTGGATACATCGTGAGGTAAGCACGTTACCAAACATTTCACTGAAAGGGTACCTAATTTATCGGATTTTACCTAAAGTTTTTATGTATTTTTAGGCTACATCTGACCGAGTCGGCTTGGGTATAACAACTGTTTTGACGCTGTCTACTATAAGTTTGGATTCACGCACTGATCTGCCGAAAGTGCGTTACGCGACAGCACTTGATTGGTTTTTGTTAATGAGTTTTTTTTATTGCATTGCAACACTTCTTGAATTTGCTGGAGTTCATTACTTCACTAAGGTAACTTGGGAATACTTTTATAGCTTTGATCCACTACGGATAACTTGCCGTAAACTATGTCAATATGTAATTAAAATTACATGTTATATATTTCATTCAGGTTGGTTCAGGGGAAATTGTGATAGATGATTCTGAATGGGAAGAGCTTATAGAGGAAGTTGGCGGCGATGCGTTTGCAGCCAGACAACTGGCTGTACGTCGACGAAGCTCGGCGCGTTCCGCCACGAATATGGTTAGTGCTTATCTACTTTCTTTAAATCATACCTATTTGTGTTAGTCAAAACTATATACTTTTGACAGCCCGGTTGGCTTTGCGGTTAGTGACCCTGACTCTCAAGCCGCGGGTCGTGGGTTCGAATCCCACCCAGGACAAACATTTGTATGCATGAATATGTCTGTTTGTCCTGTGTCTGGATGTAAATATCTATATAAGTATGTATTTAAAAGTAGTATATTTAGTATATCAGCAATCTGGTTACCATATCACAAGCTCTGCTTAGTTTGGAATCAGATTGGCCGTGTGTGAAAAATGTCCCAAGATATTTAATATTTAATTTTAATATTTATTTAATATTTAATATATAGATTTGTCAAGGTTACTTATTTAGGATGCTATTGAAATGTATGAAGGAATAATTGAGTAGGTAATATAGAGGTAGATATTTACCTTCCTATTGTGTTTTGGTAAAGGCACTTGAGACTAAAAAAAAATGATAGCATGATATTTTCAATCATGCCGCAAATGAAAGCATACAATTTAAATTTATACCACTTTACTCACTTCATTTTGGTGGTTTGTTTAGTTTGAAAGTTGGAGTAAAATTAGCTGACATCAGCTCGTCACTTATCTCAGCGTAAAATAATCACCTGGTTTTACGCCCTTTAATTACCTCTAAATTCTAATCCTAAGAATTTTCATATTTATTATAGAGCTTCACCATCCCGGCTCAAACCAACGGTTCGGGTGAAGGTGGGGTTCCACCTGCGCCAGACCAGACAGCTGTCCGTCTGACCATGGAGCGTACCACACAGACGGAGGTCAGGGTCCCGCGCTGGAGGCAGCTGCTGTACTGCCTTGCGGGTGATGACAGATATCGACGACAGAGGCAGCGCGAGGCCGGTAAGTTATAGACCTCTAAGTTTTTTGGATTTTTTGGAAGTTTAAAGAGATGTTATATTTGATTTATAGGTTTTGTTACCTACAGACGTTTACTATTTCAATATCAAATAGGGATGTTGTTATAATACTCAAGGTTAAGTACCTCCTCTGTTCTCGATGGCAGTAAATAATAAATAGGTATTTAAAGTAACTATCCAATAACCAAAATAGTGCTGGCCACTTAGTATGAATACTTAAATTTTCTATAAAGAGCAAGTGTTTGCTTACATGTCTCTCACTAACTGAACAATAATATTGCATATTTATTTATTTTAAGAGTAGGTATATTATGTATGAGTGTATTTCATATATTTCAGGGAGTCGCGGCCACATTAACAGCGTGTCACACATCGACAGGGCTGCCCGGGTCCTGTTTCCCGCATCGTTCGCCCTACTCAACCTTTTCTACTGGATGGTCTATGCTTTCTCCAACGATGACTTTGCCTGGAGTGACAACCCTATTAATACGTTGTCTCACTAGATTTGGTTTGATTTGAAAATGTGTGTTTTGTAGCTATTTTAGCGAACTATTGGTCCATCCAATTTCTATTTAACCGTTTAGTTTCATATATATTGGTTTTTAGATAAAAAAAAAGATTTTTGACATGATTTTAGAAACTATGCCAATATAATATAGTAGGTATATTAGTAAAACTATATCGGTTAAGGCAGTAAAAATATTAAATGGAATATAGACATTTAGGAAAAGTAAACAATGCATTATGTTAAAAGGTATTTTAGTGATTATGTGACTATGTGTGGTATATAAAAAATATTAAAATAAAAATCCAGTATACAGTTGACGTGTTTTATTGCAGTCACAAACCGAAGCCGACGCACATTGTATGTATTATTTATGTGAATAAAATTAAATATTCTGATACTATTTATGTACAATATAAGCTGATATTTTCTATGAACAAAACAATAGTTTCGTCATTTGCCACTAGACATTTTCAAACCCCTACTTATAATTTACATTTTAGCACGTTTTGAGCATGAACATAATTCATTTGTGCTATAAAAACTTCATGATAAGCTTGATAGATCAAGCTAGATATCTACAGTAAATACATTACGCAAACTGGATCATATGACGTGAAGATGGTATTTTTGGTACGTATACATTTTTAGTTATGGACTCACAATTACGATTTAAATTACAGGTATTCTACTATTCATTCATGCAGTTATGTCTTTCTAGACTTATATTTTGTTAAAGAGGTCGTTAATATGGTAGGAAATAAAATAAGATGGCTACATTGCCGATCTTTCAACCAAAAATCAATTATGCTTGTTTGCGCAACCTGGATATTTAAACTATACAATATATCTATCTACTTATTTAACATAAAGAAGCGAGGGTATTCGAACGGTTTGGTTCACTCAAATAAATTACATTAACAGCCTGTTTTATATTATACAAATGATTATTTCTTTGAAACTACTTAAAACAATATCTAAATTGTATTCCAGTGTTACATCTTTTTTAGAGAGAACAAACATGAATGAAACATTTGTATTCGCAAACATTCAACATACATTATTTCGATGTATATCACAATTTCTATATAATAATTCCAGTATAACATTTTATATTACAAATACGAAAATCTATTAAAGAAGAGGTAAATTTCAAAGAGAGCTACGCTTATCTATTACATATTCCAGTTTTGGTCCAACATTCGGTAAATATATTGGCTCACACACCATCGTCTCTGGTCTTCAGACAACTGCCAACCTTTAAATTCTCCATTTGTAAATAGAAAATAGACATTTCAAAGGCAAATAGTTTTTAAATACAAGTGGAATGTATAGTTTTTAAGGCTTTCATCATAAGTTTGAAGGTTATCTCACCACAATGTTTAAATAGGAAAGTATTATTTGTATAAAATATTTTAGAATATTCGTGGGCATTACTGAATTATTAGTAAAAACTAGTGCCCTATGTTAATTCTAAATGCGTTGCAAACATGTATTAGAATCAGGATAAGGGGGAGCTAAACTAGCAGGGATTCAGAATTTAAATATATTTTCAGAATACAATGCTCCAATATTAACTCCATTTTAATCTAACTGTTAATAGTGTAAAACCTATGTTTTCGCTAATATTGTACAAAACTGAGCAACGCGTTCGTTAGGGGTTCCATAAGCATATAAAAAAGTCAATCGCTTACAAATTATAGTAGCACATGCGCTTTGACGTTGAGATAGAATTTCATCTTTACTTACACTAATAACTATCCGTATGAATATAATATGTTTTGTATTGCACGTTCAACTAATATACTCCTGGTCAGAGAACTCATCTCCCAATGTCATGAGTATTTTACAAAATCTCTTCATAATATTTAAAGCCTCAAAATATAAAATATTTACAAATCTAATTTAAACATGCTGTACACTGATTTAAATGATATTTACTGTTTTTGCTAGTGGGTAAGTATCAAAGATAGTTTCTTGTCCGGAACCCCGAGTAAGATAAATAGCGTAATTGAACTGACCACAGTGCATACGAGGTTTTATTAAAAAGTCTTTGTTGTACACTGACGTCACAGCACAGATACTATACATATTTTTGAAACCGGTTAATAAATACTGGCTCGGAGTAACAGCTAAAACACAACGAAATGTTCATGACAAACATTTAAATTTTTTATTATTTTGTGACAAAAACCTAGATGTATTTCAGTACTGTGGTTAATCCAACTACGATGTATCATACGAAATTGACAAAATAGTAACATCCATTATATAAGCGTCGCAGACTACACACATACTATTAAACATTATCTACTCTCTACAAAATATTAGTACCATTTCATCGACTAAAACAGACTTATATATTACAATAAATATATAAATATTATTCACTTATTTCACCACAAACTGGGTATCCCAATAGTCATATTATTATATACAAAATATAAATTTAGTTTTACAATATAGAGAAGGTATATTTGAATATACTACAAATCGTATATGTATATGGCTGTGATCCAATCATCAATATTCCACTAAAAATAACTAGCTACCAAAATATGTGTAGAACAGGCAGTTTTTTTGCAAAAATGATCACCTTATTTTTTTCCATCTTTAAAACGGATGTTCTCACAATATAAATATAATTCCATAATTTATTATAAAATTAAAAACTGGATCATTGCCATTTAAAATTTGGAGACTAGAACACTGGTCACAGATGTATCAATATAGGCAAGGAGATTTATATAAGTTCTTTATACTTAACTAACATTTAAATATAATCACACACACGCTTTCTATCTATCCCAGAAAGCTCAATTAACAATAAATTAGCCTTTAGAATACTCGGGAGTATTAAGTTATTACAACTCGCCACAATAAATATTTTTACTTCACATTATTACCGATATAAATAATTAAATCACAGATTCTACGTTCCATTAAATATTTAAGTTATCTACGTATCTTTCTTGCCAACGACGAGATAGACGTCCATATTATCTTTACCTTTAACGTAGACATTTCCACGCGACTCGAACTCGTATCTAGCGGATAGAACGGGTATACAAGCCTCGCCCACCTGGATTCGTTCACATACGCCGGTGGAATCCATTCTAGACGCTATGTTAACTGCGTCACCCCAAATGTCGTAGTATAGTTTAGTCGTGCCTATAACACCGGCCGTGACGTCACCAAAATTGAAACCGATCCGAAGTATAAAATCGAATTCGAGCAAATCTTGGTTAAAATTGTCGACAACTTTTTGCATTTCCATGGCGAAGTCCATGAGCTGGTAGAGGTGGTCGTGGGTCCCGCGGGAGGCGTGGCGCAGGTCCGGGTTTAGCCCACTGGCTGCCATGAATGTGCTGCCTATAGTTTTTATTTTCTCCACATGCTGAAACTGAGGCCTTTCTAACAGCTCATCGAAATCTGCTATCAACTCGTTCAGAACCCTCAAGTACTCTTTACCTTTTAAATAAGACTCGTCGTACATCTCATTAAAATTAACTATACTGGCGAATATTATTCCCACGTCCTTATGGTTCTCTGAATATTTTGCCGTAGTCTTCAATTGGTCGGCTACGTGGCGGGGTATGATGTTGTGGAGTAACCAATCGGCCTGGTTCCTCATATTCTGCACCTTCTGTTTGTCGCGATTTGCCACCACATTACTGTAGAAACTCAACCGGTAGCTGATCTCGAACTCGCGGTTCAGGAACCACACCAGCATCAACAACAGCACAATGTCCAAATAAAGCTCCGTCAAATGCAATTTATGGTGTATGCTCACGATATTAATGGTACCGTTATTGTTTTCCAACCAATCGGCCGTCGAATCGTTCGAACTATCGAAATATTCAGAAAAGTTATCGGCAAAAAAATGCGGTGTCAAATTAATATCGCGGCCAAACATCTCATTATTTTTGTCGTGGCAGCCCAGCACGGCGAAGAACAGGAACGATCCAGCGTAAAGCGTCACCATAGTGTTTTTCACCAACCAATTCATTTGTGTAAAGTTACAAAAATGGACGATGCATATGCATAGCAGGTAAACATAGAAAGATTGTTCGCCCCTCAGAATGGTCATAGTTGTGATTTGGCATGAGAAGTTTATGAGTATTGCCAGTATCGGCAGGCTGATGAGTAGGCCGCCCGTTAAGTGCCACGGATACCAATTAGACAGTTTTCTGAAAATTCTAACAGATTTTGTGAGGTCCCTCGCTACCACTAGCGGGTCCAGTTTCGTTTTCCACTTGAGATAATGTCTGTACACGCACAACGACATGGCGACTGTTTCAATAAGAATGAACACTATAAACCAGCACAGGGAGTCTTTCCGATCGTCGTACAATATGAAAATTGAAGCGACCACCGCTAATAAAATAATAGCTGATACGAGAATATCTAAGGCAGTGTTGAACCTGGACGTCGTGAGGGTGGGCGGGAAATCTTCCGAATCATCACTTCTGTGAGCTCTGTCTCTATAATGTTTCTCCATTTCCGATGATTTGAAGCATAGTGTGAATCTATTGAGCGGTGGTTGTACGAAATAATTAATACCTGATCGAGCGTTGTCTTGTACGCAGCGTATGAGCTGTAGATCGGATTGTTTTCGCAGTTTTTGTAGTGATTGTATCTGTTGCTCATTGAGGGGCGGAGGGAGTCGACTTTTTGAGTGTTCATTGAGCGAAGACTGACTGGAGGTGTAGTAACCTGACACTCTATGCTGCATTATATCATTCTGCGACGTCGCTAGTACGGTGTGATTCAGCGCATAGATCTGAAAAGAAAACGAATATGTTTTCACATAAAAGTTCTTGTATTCGCATCCAAATTTACTATACCATTAAATCGCTGTACTACCTAGTTCATATAACGCAAAAACTTTTGCGTATCTGCGATATACTGTTGTGTTCTTTGATGTAAGTTTTTCAATACAACTTTCAGCCTTAACTTTTAGCATATAAAGTTGAAAACTCGATGTGAGTTTCCCTTTGGTGTTTCAGTGCGATTTACAGACTGCATATATCTTTGAGAGAATATGTTTACAATCATATAAAGCATTTTTACAGCCCGTTTCTATTACGTAAAAAACCTTGCGCTCGCGTTCAATATCATGAGAGTTTATTTATAACTAATATTGCCATTACCCGAGAGTACGTATGCACTCTTCATTTCGGACATATTTTATTATTTACAGCCAGCAGATAGCGGGTGTATCTGTCTATAACGATTAATTAAACCGTGTTCTTCATAATAATAATGCTTATTAACGTTGCAATCGCAAATATGATTTTTGTTAGCACATTACCTCTTACTGCCCCAACGGAACTACCAATCGCGCTGATAAAACTTAGCACGCTTGTAGGTTTTAAAATTGTAATCTTTTTCCAGGAAAATATGAAATCCCTATGGAACGCACAAATAACCGCGAGCAGGAATACTTAAAAACCACATTGGGTTTTTACCTAAGATAAGACCTAAAAAGCTTGGAAACAGGAATGGTTACGTAGAGATAAGTTAATTAAATGTGGATTATTTTCTGCGATACACAAACAAGGTTCAGTATTAGGAACAATTTTTCCCTATTAAAAATCGATATTATTTTACCTGTTGTTGTATGCTCGACCGTCGGCTGGTGCTCCTGATACCGGAGTCTTTTCTGCTGTTTACTGAAGGGCAGAGGCTGATGGCGTCATCCGCCGGCCTTGAGGTCTGCGGCGACGGCAAGTTCAGATTCAGTCTACGATCCTTCGGCCGGACCAACTCTCCTTGAGTCGCCAGAGTTGAACTTCGCGCCCTACATACGGGCACCTGAAATTGTACGTTTTAAATGGGCAATCAAAAGCTACACAAACGAACCATGATATTTTTAGATTTTGATCTATTGTAAAAACATATTCGATCGTTCCCGCTAGCAATAAAATTGGCTTTACAATGGCGCGTGATCAAAAGACGTATCGCTCGTGTTGTGTAGGCAGGAATAATTGTGAACATTCAATTGTATAAGTACTCGCTGATTCAGACCCTTGCTAACTAGGTCCATAAAATGCATTTATCGAGAAACCGCGATCATATTAGTGTTCATTGCAGCTATTAACACAAATGACGCCAATAAATATTTGCCGAATGATATCGCCGGTTCGAATCCAATAATTTTTGAGAAACGTAGGAAGACTTCATATAACAACCGTAACACGATAGAAAAGCAGTTACTTTACAGAATAAAGTTGATCATACCTCAATATTATTAGGTCTGCCATACTGCGACCTGTAGCTGCTGCTTCTTGCGAAAGGCGACATGTTGTACCTCGACTGGCTCAAATAAGACCGTATGTCTATTATCTCCCTTTCAAACGACGCCATATCTTGGTGTGGTGGGATGTTCAGCTTCATGCTACTCTGGATTGGCCTCGTACCCTTATTGTCTTGAGATTCTATCACTATAGGCACTTGCTGGTAACCATTATTTGACTGCACATTGTTGCCGTCCCCCCTTTCCACAAAATGTATGGTTTTGTCACTCAAATCTTTCTTTATCTCGTGCAGTGGCGTATCGGAATGCTTTCGTAAAAATTTTGGCACTTTCCAATTCTTCAACTTGTTTGTATATTTCCCGTAGCTCCCTGAAATTTGTACATGCCCGTGAATATGTACGTTTTCATTATTTATATCTAATTTAAATAAACTGGAGAATCGCGTAGGAAGGATGCCGTACATAAAAATACTTGATACGAGCTATGTATCAGTATAGTATAAATTACCTCGACATTACTAGCCAAATTTTATGGTTTATTGCTTGAAATGATTTGCTCAAAGTGGTTGTTTGTGCTATGCAGCATCAAATCTATAAATATTACTTAGATGTTGCCGTAACATTTAGATTTCGAATCCACATTTGATTTTATAAAATAAAATATAGAAATCGAATATGGGAATACAACTTGAGGGATTAAGATATGACCATGAATTTTTTTTTTTACACAACGTTCGAAGAGGCAATTTGTAAAATTTTTAACTGGACAGTTTTTATTAGATACCATTTGTTGATATTGAAATAAACAGTCGCAACATAGCAACATAACTTAGACACAACGTCGTCTAACCATAAGGGTATATCCTTGCCTACAATTTTGGTACCCACAGAACCCTAAAACATAACATACGATAAACATTATATTATTAGCAGCACCGTACCTGGCACAGAATTACATAGTTTGTTTATCTTAGCAACGACTCTGAACCGTGTTAAAATATTACAACATACTGAAAACAAAAACTTTAAGTCACGGTTTATGCTTTATCACAATTTGGAATGCGGAATACATATACGAATACATATATATACATATAAAAAATCAAAATCTTTTTTATTCAAATAGGCCTCAATAAAGCACTTATGAATAGTCACTATTAATGCTCGGTTCTGATAGTAGTTTTTACCGAGAAGAGCCGGCAATAAACTCAGTAATTACTCTTTTCAAAAACCAACTTACATCTAATACAATGGGGCAGATGGTGTAGCAGTTAACTACCCTAACTTTCAAGAGACAGGTACTGGGGTGGATCCCACTGACGACAAATATTTGTGTCTAGTGACTATTTGTACTGTAAAAAAAAATTTGGATATGAAGTAGATATACGAGTTATGCTGGTAACCGTAATTTTTATAAGCTCTAGCACGAGGAATGTTTACTTATTTATTACAAAATTTAAATTAACCACAACTTATTTTTAATAATAACTTTTTTATGTTATAAATACTGTGAATCATTTGTATAAATAGGTAAGTTAAATATGTGCCTATCTCATTTTTTATAGTGCCGTGTTAACAATTTATCGAGGAAATTTCCTCACTTCAAATTGTTGGGTTTACCAAAGCGTTATGAAATTTAACTTCCAAGTATCGTACATATAATCATACAAGTCTCACTCTTAGCGATATCTTTTTATTAAATTAAATAAGAATCGCAATCGAATGTATGAACCATTTATTCATAAACGACCTCGAATTTCTGATCTGAACATTAATTAAATTGTCCCTAGTTTTATCAAAATTGAAATGAAAAGGATAATAATTAACACTAATTAAGGAAACTGTAAGTTTTTTTACATAAGCTTTAATTTAGTTTAATGAAATCTTGCAAGTTAATTTATATTGTAAACATTCATCGTAGCGAGAACATTTGTTTCTTAAATAAAAAATGCATATTCTTGATAAAATCGGTAGGTCATAAATAAGCTTGTGACAGAATCTACCTAGAGACTATTAAAGCGCATATTATATGTTATAGGACCTTAATTTTTCCCGGGATAATATGGTATTTTATGATACAGGAATAATTATCGGGTCTATTATATAATAGCTCTCGATATTTATCGAAAACTGTAATTTTGTAATACCTGCCATATTTTTGTAGAATATCTAAAACATGATAAACATACCCGGTGAGCGGTATCAGACATTCGCATGATGAAGTCTATTGCCAATCTATTTACGTATTTGTGATATTTTCTGTTGTCTCTCCTAATTATGTATTCACAAAATAATGTAAAAATATTTTTTACCCATGAGCAAGAACCATCAGTTTACGATTCATAAGAGTACATATCTACTACGAGTACTATAACTTTATATCTAGCATCTTGCTGTCAAGTGATCATTTAGCGTGTGCTCACTAATTCATAATAATAACGTTTGTGCTAAGCAAAGAGAACGTGACCGTGTAAGCAAATCTACGATACAATTTTCGTCTAATAATAATGATGATAAGAAAAGGGGCGTGAAGACATATTTTTTAATAACTTATTTTTTTGTCGTTGTAATTAAGTAAAATGATAAATTGTTTACTGAAAACCCTATTATTTTACGAGAAATGTGATGTCGTTGCATATTTTAATACAGTTAGTATTAGAGGATTGCACATTGGTAATTATAAAATCATATAGGTAAGTAAGTAATGCTGATCGAATCGACAGTCCCAGAAATATTTATTATTTATATTACAAATCCATCTCGTGTAGGTATTATTTCAATAACACTCGGACCGTTCACTCCGCGTTAGTCACAGAAATGTTTATTCAATGTAGATATCTATCGTGAAATACTTAGTAGGTATGTATTTCTTTCTAGTAAACCGCGTAAAATCTGTTTAAGTGCCCATTATAAGATAATGTTATTCCAATTTCTTGCTATTTTTTATAGGTACCACGGATAGATATCACAATGTGCTGATAACGCGAATTTAGAGGTTTTACCAAATGAGGCGCTTCAAGTATCTACCTACAGCTCACATTGCAAAAGACATTCTCAACGAAAATTGCGTCATGATCTTGTGCTATAACACGACTGTTTTTTATAGTATGTTATAAATGTAAATTTGCAAATTATATTAATGTATATGTATTAGTCCTAACTAGCTCTGACCACTCTTGATCTTAGTGACAGAGAGCATCACCTTCGACTAATCAAGAGTCATTTTATATCCTATCAGTGACTTGTCTTTGTACCGCCGATAAATACGAGTTTTCTACGGTTCAGTTGAAAATAATCACATAGCTGACCAACACAGCGACAAATGTGTTGGTTTAAAGAACAAATGTTATATACGAAATGAATCCTGTATAGATATTCCAAAGCATGTACGCTCATTAAAACATGACTAGCTTTCAGCTGTTTGCAGCCCATGGTTGCACACGAACCGAGTAGTTACCTTTCTCGACATTTATATCTATTAGAGAGAACAAACAACTCATTTCGCAGTACCGAAGTTTCGATATTAGTAGTTAAAACCGCAAACCACAATCATGCTGTCTAGCACAGTATCAGCCTTAATAAAACAAGTAACTCACCCACAGACGTCGGACTTTTCGATGAGCTGTCATTCCGTTCAGGATATCCTTTGTCTCTTTTTTCGTCTAACTCCGTATCAGAGTCCAATATACTAGGCAGTGAACTAGCTTTTGTTCGGAAATGAAATGGACCGGGGGATAGGAAGTTATTGGAATCCGGTTTTCGGTAACCCAACATGTCGCCTTCCAACTCGGCAGAGAGCGGTTGCGGGGAATGATTGAAAGAAAGGATGGATTGTGGAGATGCTGCTGGAGATATAATCAAACGAAGATTGATAGGAATGGATGGAGTGAGGCACTGATCGTGGTCGTACGGGGAGTAGAGTTGACGACCTTCAATGAAGTAGGTTTTATGACCTGGACACATACAACATGTTCTTTAAATACGTAAGGAAAATCATGCATTACATTTAACTAATTTCGAAACAAAACTCACCGAACACTTCATCGCCTTCTTCTAACACGTAAGAGCCACCGAGGAACCTGCTTGTTTCCTCTGATATGTGGACACGACCGGGCTTTCCTGAGGATTCCATTTTGTTTGCAAACGACACATCGTTGCTCCATACGTCAAATTTGAATCTGCGCGTACCCACAATACCACAAAGAACTGTTCCAGTGTGAACACCAACTCTCATATTGATACCTTCGCCGCGTTCCCTATCGAAATCTTGTATAGCATCAATCATTCCTGAAATGTTCACATCAGGTCAAAACTATGTCAAGTTTACATTAGGTAACCACGTGTATTAAATCATAACATGTAGAATTAGCTCACCTAGCCCCATTTCAACGCAGCAGGCGGCATGGTCCGGCCTCGGTTCCGGGCAGCCAGACACGCAGTAATAACAGTCACCTAAAGTAGATATCTTTTCACATCCATGATTTTGACAAAGCTCATCAAATTTTTCAAATAGATCATTCAATATGTTCACTAGTTCTTCAGCACCTTTGTTACTCGACATCCTCGTAAAACCAACAATATCGGCAAACAGAATACTAACATTATCCATGCAGCTCATATTGAAGGGCCTAAACAGTGACTTGATATCTGAAGCTCCAGGATTCGAGTTTCTAGGATTATATGGGTCATGAGTTTTCAGATTGGTTTCAGAATCTAGTACCTGATCTACCTTTTCTTCCATTAACCAACTGGCAAGTTTTGGTGGCATTACTGAATGAATCATCTTCTCTTTAAGTTGCTTCTCCATTTCTAACTGACGTCTTACCAATAAGCTTTGACCTACTTTCATAAAAGTGCCACGCATTCTCACAAATGTCATTAAATAAATATGTACACCTATAATGTGCACACAGAGCTGAAGTAATAGTCTAACAAACATTCCAGGGCCCTGCCATTCTTGTTCTGATAAATGCAATACAATATTCAGGGCTTCAAACACTACTGAGTATAAAATTCCAATGATAACACAGGCAAACAGTGGCAATGGTGTCAGGGTATATATGATCAGCAGGATTTCAATGCACATAGTGAAGTGCCCCGACTGGCTTATGTCTGCTGCCTGAGTATAGTCAGTTTCCACCTGCGTGGTGAGTGTTACCAGCGACAGGCTGAGAGTACATAGAGCGAGTGCCATGACCAGGGATAGCTTGAATGTGTACACTTTGTAAATATTTGTAAATGTAACAAACAGCATAACAGATGTTATCAAGAGGACCCCAGCAAATATTGAACACAAAAATGGCCATTTCACTGCTATACCATTCAAACCAAGGACCACAAAGTAGATAAACCATGATATAGAAAATATCAAAATGTATAAAAGTGCAAATCTGAAAGAGGAGAAAAAAAAGTATCATCTATCAAAACATTTATAAATGTGAGACATCAAACAGATTGTATTAAGATCATTATAATCATGCAGGACCTTAACATTGAAAAGTTAGGTGAAATATGTGAACCTTACCTAAATCTTAATCTTATTTGTCTAAAGGAACTACTTCTGTATTGGCCTTCTAGTATACTGGAATCAAAACGTGGGTTCCACCAGGTGCCGGGTGCTGCCCTTTCAAAGGCAACAGGTATGGCCAGTCCACAGCAGTTAGTGGTGGGTTTGTTATGTGCCAGGTATGCCTGTATGTGTGGTGCCAGACGTATCTGTGCATCTTCCCCCTCAGAGCAATCACCTTCATGTTTAACATCAAACTGTTGGGAGCCATCATTGCAACTAACACACCCACTTGGAGCACTCATTGTTTATAACCCAAACATTTCATAATATTGGCAATTACTACCAATTCTCATACACCCATATGTTTATGCCCATGCTGTGTTTCTGTTCAATGAAAACAAATTACTTATTATAAGTAAGTGTTTGATTTTCAGAAATATGTTTTTAATATTAGGAAAACTAATACAAAATTTTAAGCAACACAACAAAATAATATGCTAGAGAGCACCCTGATCATCCTTGTCATATCAATATAGCTAAATTGTTGGTCGATTTATTTAAAGTATTTCGTTTACATTAATTCATCTCAAATGTTATTATTAAGATGTATAAATATTAGCAAAAAAATATATAAATTGTACCTTTATATGTATTTAATTGAAATAATATTTTTATTTACGAACTTTAAGCAATTTAATACATAAAGAGAATAAGAACGTAATTTCAATACTTTTTATTAAATAGATTTACTTTTGACGTTTAATTACTTACCAAGGTTTTTGGTGATAAAACAATCTCACTCTCTCACTTTTGAAATATAATAAAAATATACAACTTAATCTGGGACTACATACAGAAAGTATTTTTTTTCAACTGAAGAAAAAATAAAAAATTGCAACCATGTAGGTACTCAAAAATCACAAAACGAAACGAATTTTATAATATACGACCATCCATCACTCGAACACAGGTCACAGATGTAAAAAAGTACGAACAAAATTGAACGAATAGCAATCAAGGCAACCAACATTACTAACGCATAAGGATGGGAACTCAGCGATGGGATTGCAATTTAGGGTAAACGATTCGATGAATACTCTATAGTCGTTCGAGTTAATCAACATGATAAAATTCTTAATTTTATACTATTGAATCACGCCTCATAAGTGCAATAACAGAAAAAAATGTGTCTTAATTATTAAAGACTATTCTAACTAGTCTCCGGCTACATACATAATTTATCACATTTCCACCCTGTGGTTACACTCGCGTTCTTGAGGACTGATATTTTATGTGACTAAAGTCAACTTCACTACTATTGTACTGTGAATAATCTAGTTTATCAGTTGGTTTGACTTCAGTAAAGTTCCGTTTATAATATTGTATACAACTGCCACAGGAAGGCGCTGTGCAGTAGGTGCCGATTCTTACTTCGCGATGTTAAGATGCCGGTTTCATGAATGACCCATTTCATATAACGTAGAGCTAATAGGGTAGAACAGAACGTGTCTTCCGCTGCTGCTCTATCTAGATACTCGCACTTACTTTATAATAATTATGTGGAAAGACTGTACAGTACATGATAACTAATCAGTAGGTACGGTCTTTGCACAAGTTTGCTCATATTATGTGGTTCAAATGTAGAGAAATCTATATTTATTAAAAAAAAATTGTTTTTAAAAGTTATATCTTACTTTACCGACCTTGCAGTAGCAAGCTGGTAGTAATCTTGACTAATATTATAAATGCGAGAGTAACTCTGTCTGTCTGTCTCGTTTTCCCGCTAAAACTACTGAACAGTTTTAAATGAAATTTGGTATTATAAGTATAAGGGCGAGCCATATCAAATTCGCCCCTCCCCTGTTATCCAAACTAAAGTAAATCCATAAAAGCGGTAGGTTACCTACCGCTTTTATGGATTTAGGTACTTTAGTTACCTACCGTAGGTACCTATATAGGTACCATACATAGCATAAATTATTTTTGGACCGGAATAACCGTTAGAATGTAGGTGTGATCCGTGTGATTCCCAAACTGGACATAGGACGCAAGTGCACGATAGAGTCTCCTTTGCTCTTTCGGGTATATTTTTATGTATGTGTTTCAAAGGAGTATATCTATACACTTATATTATTAAGAGGAAATATTTGTGTTTTTGTATGTAACGAATGAACTTAAAAACTACTGGACCGATCCGAATTTTCCAATGGAAACTTACTTTATCAGGAAGTTACATAGGCTGTATTTTATCGCCGTATTCATACGGGAACGGGAACACGGGTAAAACCGCGCGGAGGCATCAATCGCGGTTGTTCCCTGTCCCGTTCCTAGAGGCTGCTAGTCAATTTAATCAAATTACTGTTCAGAATAAGTTATATTTTAATATATGAATGTATTCGTTATTATCGAGTACCGTGTTTTACTACTATTTTATCAATAATTACCTCAAGCAAGCCATGACATTTTTAACATCGCTGCCAAAATGCTGTAGTAAATTAAATACAGTCATGTAGGTTGTACAATTTATTTTGTAAATATATTGTTATAAAAATAATTATGACATTATAATCACTATTTCAAAAGTTTAAAGCACTTTATAATGCAACAAGAAAAACTTGACTCCATGTGAATCAACCATGTTAGGTAACACTTGTTTAATTATTTTTATTTGAAAAGTTTATTATGGTTTCTTTATTTAAGTAAGTAAAATTTATATTAAACATTATAGTGAAATGCTGATGAGCAATTTTTATTACATCAATGATTTTACAAGCTATGATTCAGTTGACAAATAATGTAAGTTAATCCGGCCAGGCACTTTTAACATTTTTTCTGATACCCAAAGGTTGCTTAGGCGATAAGATAGTCTGTGATGTATTTTCTTGTGTTACATTTTACCTCTTTTTTACAGATACAATAAATTATTATATTTATTTTAAGATGCTTTTATAACACCAAATACATCACCAAATTACTTAATTAGAAACTTGAAACGAAATATTATAAACAGAAAACAAATTGTTGTTTATAGCCTATAGGGCACTCCATAAATTATAATGTTTCAGATTGTAACTATATTAATATTAAAACATAAAATAACAAACAGGTCCATTAGGGTTGCTGCTATGTTGGTAACTACTTAATAATGAATATGAAGTAATATAACAATTCAAAACAACATACATATTATATTATTCATTCAATCAATCATTTATATTATTTGCTCCATAACTGTATATATAATATGAAACACATTTAGTTTTATAAGTATATAACTTCTTTAAATTATGAAAATATGTATTATAATAACAAATTTACCACAACCTAAATGGAAGACAGTTTGTTCATTTGACAATTTGTACACACTCAATTAGTATTTATACATATTAAATAATTATTATTTTATAGTAATATCAGTAAGGCACAAACAAGCACCATGCACACGAAAATATGTACTATATTATTGCTTATTAATTTATTTAAACCACATAAGGCATTTTAACTATCACAAATATCAGTACTCAATTCTGGCTTTAAAATTATCCTATGAAAATATGATTCTATAATAACAAAATAGTTTTTTTATTAATTCTAGCTGTTAAAAATAGTTAATAAGAATTAATCATTATACATTCCATCAAGCAAAAAATCCATTCTTTTGTAATGTCTATTCTTCCATGCTTCTTGACCTCTTCTTAGAGCCATATAACCTAGTACCGCAAACATAGGTACAACTAATATAGTTATAACAACAGGCATAATCATCCCTGGATGCCTACTAGCATTCTTGGGATAAACTTTATTTGAATCTCCATTAGGTGAAGGCATCTGATCATTAACCAATGTATTTGATGATGATTTTATATCTGGAATATTAGTCTGCTGTGATGCATACATATTGGCTAGAGCTTCATAGGACAAAACAGTAGGCTTTTTGTGTAATGTAACCTTTTCTGGTTCAGCACTTGAAGAATCATATTTTGAAATATTCAATTTAGGAACACTGGCATCATGTGGGGCAGCAGTACTTATTACCAATGGTTTTTCATTAACATTCTTTATTGCTGGTGTTTGAAGTTTAGATATATCAGAATTAATAACTTTACCATCTACAGCATCATTTACTGTATTCTTGATATTATGATCAGGTAAATCATTAACCTTTATCTGTGTTGAGTTCTGTTTTACTGCAATGTTATTTTCTTCACCAACACCATTTCGACGTGCAACGGGTTTATCCTTTTTTGAACCCAATTCTATATCTAAATAAGGTTGTATGGAATTCTTCTTTGGCAGTGACAAAGAGGAAGTATCAAGTAACAATGAGCCACCTTCGCTTACCAAGAGTTTCGGCTCGTTGGGAATTTCCTTGTGTGATTTATTTGCAGTAGAACTTTGATTCAAACTTTTTTCAGGGTTTAGTGATGTTTTAAATGTGGTATTGCTTCCACTATAAATAACTGGGATAAACAAAATGTTAATCAACAGAATAACACGCATCATAACAGTTTGTTAAATAAAAAACAATTTGTTAGATAAAAATAATAGAACTTATTTGGTCTGGTTTATCCCGTGGCAGGCAGATGGCAGTTGTGCCAGTTTTTTTTTTTTTTTTTTTTTTTGCGTAGCATTACACGGCTTGTGTATTTGCCAATGTCAAGTTTTTAAAACGAGGAAACTTTTAATGTAATAATCATAAAAATAGAGAGGAATTTGGAAAAGGAAGCAAAAGGATCAGGGGAGTAGGATAATACGGAAATGAATTATGATAGATTACATAAAATTACATAAAGAGGGATGAAAATATTATACTTTTATATTATTAAATGAAAGATACGATTCTATTGCAAGATAAATATCGATATTAAAGGATATAAGTAGACAGCTTATAGAAGTAGGCAAAGGAACATTTAATGATATTAACGTATTGATAAATGATAAACGGCAGAAATTGCGACAAGAAAATATTATATGGTTTAAGTCACCCACATCCTCACCACAAGCACAGAGTGGACTATTCATCATTCCCAACCGTGCCAGATGAACCGGACAAGAAGTGTGACCCAGCCGCATGCGTATTAAAACACTAGTGAAAGTTTTGGAGAGGGTAAAAAAGAAAAACCACGGTTTCTTTGGAACAACCGGTTGTATTTGAAATAAATGTTTGGCTTTAATTTTTGAGGAATCTTGCCAAAGCATATTCCAGCTTTCATAGAGGAAATCTTTCGGTAGTAATAGAAGGTCATTAGGTTGAATTTTAAACGGATGAATGTCACCAGAAAGACAAGCATCTTTCGCCAGACTGTCAGCCTTATCGTTACCAACAACGCCGCAGTGCCCAGGAACCCATACGAATTTCACGGTTAACTGTTTTTGATAGCATTTATACAACAAATTTCTTATATCATATACCGTAGAATGATGAGTGTTATTCCGGAAGGGAAATTTTTGAATAGCCTGTAATGCACTTTTTGAATCGGTAAAAATTAAGGTATTAGAAAGGTTAAAGCTATTTATGTAATCTAAGGCTTTGAAAATTGCAAAACATTCCCCAGAAAACACTGACGATTCCTGAGGCATTTTAATTTTTTGTGTAATGGTAAACTGTGAATGATACACACCTACACCTACGCAACCATTAGCAGGTTTCGATGCATCGGTAAATATATGATGCCAACTTGAAAGTTCAATATTCTCGGATATGCTAAGTTCTGAATCAGATTTCAACCTTTCACCTAGATCGAGATCTATGGAAGGAGAAAGGAGCAGACAATTGAAATTATATTTAAACAAAGGAAATAATGGTAAATTGTTAATAGGTGCAGATAAAAAGGAATACTTATTCCAACTATTCACCAAACATGGAGGGGTCTTATGAACCCAGTACGGTGAAGACCTAGTGAGATCGGATAGTTGTTTTAATTTCGTTATAATTGGATGATTTGAATATTGTAAGCATCGAGATAAAAACCGATCAGAAAGATACTGACGGCGCAATTTAAAGGGGGGGTCGCAACACTCTATTTGAAGACCATTCACTGGACTGGATTTCATAGCTCCAGATATGATTCTAAGACACTTGGACTGTACGCGATCTAATTTCACAAAACCAGCTAAATTACCGGGTTCTAAGAGAAAAGTACCATAGTCTATAATACTTCTTATCATTGCATTATAAATTAATTTCAAAGAGTATGGATGTGCACCCCACCAAACTCCAGTAAGGCAACGTAACATATTGATAAGTTTTTCACATTTTGCAACAATATAATCAAAATGAGCACAACCAGAAAGCTTAGAGTCCAATAATAACCCTAAGAATTTTATTTGATTTTTAACAGGTATAACAAAATTATTAAAATGTATTGAAACAGGAGGAGGTAAGCGCATTCTGGAAAACAAAACTATTACACTTTTTGAAGGAGATATATCAAGGCCATTTACATCTAAATATAATTTTAATATTTCTAAGGAACGGTTTAATTTTGAACAAGCATCACTAACTGAGCTGTCGATAACATAAAAAAGTAAATCGTCAGCATACTGAAGAATTTTTACAAAATTACAGCAAATAGGTTCTAAATCATTTACATAAATATTATATAGCAATGGACTAAGGACCGATCCTTGAGGAAGTCCTCTGTATAATTCTCTAGACCTTACTGAACCGTCTATATTTAAAATAATAGAACGATGCGATAATATGTTAGTAATAAAATTTACAATAAAATTTGGGATTTTTAATTTAATGAGTTTGATTTTTAATATAGATATTACAACATTATCATATGCAGATTGAATATCGAGAAATGCTGCAAGCACCGATTTATTATTTGAGAATGCCAACCTGCAATCTGTGGTAAAAATTGCTAGGTTATCTATGGTACCTTTCCCCTTCCTAAAGCCGTATTGGCTCTTTGATAATTTGTTATTGTTTTCAACAAACCATTCCAAACGATTTTTAACTAAATGTTCAGCTACTTTTAATAATACCGAAGACAGAGCTACAGGACGGTATGATGACGCGATTGAAGGCGGTTTCTCCGGCTTAAGTATAGGAATGACTATTTGTTTACGCCAAGCGTCTGGTATATTACCAGAAATCATAATAGAGTTTATTAGGTTAAGATAATATAAAAGTGATGGATCATTAAGGTTAGCCAGGAAAGAATATGGTATGCCATCAATACCCGGTGCAGTGTCTTTAATTTCAGAAAGAATACCTTGTAATTCTGGCAATGTAAAAAATGCATTAATCTCATCTTGGTGATCATCAAAATATGATGAACCTACATTGAGTGATATCAATTCATTACATTCCATTACACTGGGAGGAGCAAGAAGATCTAGGAATGAATCAGATAGAGATAATGGAAGTGTTGTTTTAGGAGGGTTAATCCAACCACATTTGAATCTCTTTATGTTTTGCCAAACTATTGATGAATGGGTATCGGGGGAAATGGAAGAACAAAATCTACGCCAACCATCAAACTTCTTCTGTTTTAGAAGTTTTCTGGTCTGTTCCATTATCTCTGAAAGAACAGTAAAGTTTTCAGATGTCATATTACCACGATATATTAATTCAGATTCCTTTCTCTTCTTTACCGCAATAGTACACTCTTCATCCCACCATGGTGGTGATGGTATATTACCTGAATTTCTTTTTTTTTTTGGAAATACTACATCAGCAGCAGATAATAATGAGTCAGAAAATTTATTTAAGCATAACTGTTCTTGTCCATGTTCAATGGAAGGTAAATATAAAACTTTTTCATCTACTTTAACTTTATAACTTTCCCAATCAACATCTTTTAATTTATATTTCAAACGAGGTGGTGCAACAGCATGGTCAGGAGTAGGGTTTGGAAATGATACTATTAATGGGAAATGATCACTACCATAGGTAGAGCATAATGGTTGCCATGACAAGGTGGAGGATAGATCAGGAGTGCATAGAGTTAAATCAATAACACTAATATTCCCATTTGGTCCGGTTCTCCTAGTGGGAGCACCTGTATTAAGTAGACATAGGTTAAATGTGTCTATTATATCAAGTAAATCTTCACCATATGAGTTAGTTATAGAGCTTCCCCACATTTGGTGGTGTGCATTGAAATCCCCTAACAGCAAGAATGGTCTTGGAATAAATTTCAAAATATTATTTAATTCTCTAAATATATGTTGTGATGGGTGGGGTATATATATAGAGACAAAGTATATATTACATATGTTCACAGCAATTATAGAAAAATCATTACTATGAGATGGAAGAGATAAAGGAGAGTATGAAAGAGAGTGTTTGATGAGGATGGCAACACCCCCATACCCATCAGACCTGTCTTCTCTGACACAAACAAAACCTGGCACCCTAAAATGAGAACCAGGCTTTAACCATGTCTCAGAGAGACAAAGTACTGAAGGATGATATTTATTTATAATGCATATTAAATCAGATTTCTTACTAATTATACTACGACAATTCCACTGAATTATGTTTGTTAGCTTGGCCATTGGTTATAGAAGAACTTAGTATACTATTAATAAGAGAAGCAACGTTGGACGGTGGAATAAGATTACACTGAGAAAGTGCATTTATCAATGCAACAATGATGTCAGAAAGAGCTAATTGAGAAGGTTCATCCTTGGCATCAGATGGTTTCAATGCACAGCCATTAATGGAAGGAGAGAAACTATAATCTTTTGTCAAAAGGTCATGTGACTTTCTATCATAACCTTTGACTGGGGATGAAACTTTTTTTGGATATTTAAAAATTGTTTTTTTGTAAGATGTAGTGCCACTAGGATTATTTTGACTATTGTTAATACTTGAAAAATTTATTGGACTACTATCATTATGAGAATTAAAATTAAAAGATTGAATTAATGCCTCAGAATATAGTTTATTGTTGACTGGAGGGTGAAGTTTAATGGCTTCTGCATATGAAATAGATTTATTTGCCATGGATGATTTGATGTCCTTTTGTCTTCCAAACTCTGGGCAAACCCTACTGGTAGCAAAATGCAAACCCGAGCACATGCAGCAAGATGCCACATCATCCTCAACCTTACAAGACACCCCAGTATGCTCTTGTCCACACTTGTAACATCTTGGTTTGGACCTACATTGAACTTTTGTATGTCCATATCTACAGCAATTAAAGCATTGGATGGTAGGAAAAATGTATGTTTCTACTGGTAAAGCATTGTAACACATAAATATATGCTTAGGTAACACCTGACCATCAAAAGTGACTACGACTGATTGCGAAGGCTTCCAAGTGGGACTACCTTCAATCATGACCTTAAAATTAATTCTCCTAATTTTTATAACTTCTCCACATCCAAACGGTACAGATATATTATTTTTAATTTCTTCAATAGACCAGTCTGCAGGAACCCCACGAACCAGGCCAATGCGAGTAATATTAAAAGATGGGATGAATGCTTTTAAATTATGATTTGATATCGAATCATGACTAATGAAGTTGTTGGCATCAGTATAGTTGGAAAATCCTAATGAAATTCTATTCCTACCAATTTTTTTAATACTTCCATTTATAATGCTTTTAAAACTATTTTTTTTCAAAAAATTGCCGAATGCGACTGGGTGAAAAGAGGTACCATCATTGACCGTTGTTTCAATTTTTTGTACATGTACGGTATATGGTGAAGAATCCATGGCGGAGTATAAGCTACGTCCTACTTTTATGGGATGTGGGGATGGGGTATCTGAGGAAACAGGTTCTGAGGCTTTGGATGAAGTACCGTCAGTTCCGTCCAAAGACCCAGAAACAGGTGGAACGTCGTCTGCGATACAATCGCTATCCGGGCATTTGCAAGATTCCTTATTTTTATCGCCTGCCATTTTGTTCATTCTTTTTTTCCTGTTGCAATTTCCGCATATTTTTTTGTCATGATTCCGCTTTCGCGGTTTCTTTTTGCATATCGATGAGTCGGAATCATTAGGCTCTGATATTGTTACATAGTGAGCTACGTTATTGTTTAAATTAGAAGTATTAGAACCCCCGGGATCGGGGGGATCGTTATCGTCGATCATACAAAATAAAGTAAAAACTCACCTATATACAGCAAACTAATCTGAAAACTACAGAAAATAAACTAAATACAAATAATAAATACAATGAACACCTCCACTGATCACTTATAATTATAAAACATAAAATAAAAATTAATTTGAAAAAAAGACACCCGTGTTGTTCGAAGTTTCCCGCGCTTTTTCAGTTGTGCCAGTTGTACAAAAACACAAATCAGTATTGCTAGTAATGTCTAGCAAATAGTAACATGACACGAAATCATGGACGTAATATATTAACAGGACCGAGCACTCTGATCTGAAAAACGAGCCGAGCGAGATAGTTAGTACAGAGGCCGTGTGTCCCTTTCTAACAGGGTGACAATAAATTGTTTGGTATGCGAGACAAATTAAATAAATTTATTAATTGACCTTAATGCTATATTTGTTACAGTTGACAGAGAGTAAAAAGTATTCGGTTCTACCTTAACCGTAATTAAATAATTTTACTTTTTAAACAAGAATAAATAAAACTGTTTTAAACATGACTAAATAATTTTATTATTAAGTTTCTGCCTTAGACCAATTATAAGACAAAGACCCTTAGAAAGACAAAGCAATTCTTTTTACTTCAACAGAATATTTTACACCTTTCTTGGTTTTATCTGTGTTCAATAGAGTATGGATGTTGTTAAAATTTATTTTTATATTTTGTTCCACCTCGTCAAAATTTATACACTTTTTTTTGAATAGCAGTAAAAGCGAATTTACGTTTTTTAATCTTTCCTCGCGTCTATTTAGCCTTTGTGATAATACTTTTATCTTTCTCTTTAAAACATCTTCGATAAGGCTCATACATTTGATACTGTTATCTGTTTGAACACCGATTTCCTTTACATTTGGTACGTTCCACACATTTCGAACGGGAAAAGTATATTTTAAATTATTATTATCGTTTGGTCTGTTTCCAAAAGCGGGATAACGTTGGCCTTGCTGGGCACACCGGGTTCCTAGTATATTATTTTACTCTTTGACACCGGGACAGTCTGAAAGCGGAACTGTCCCGCCCAAAGCGGGACGTATGGTCACGTTAATAATACCCCTTGTTTCCATTGATAATATTTAGTTAGACTGACGTCATCACATGAGTTGACATGACGCTTTAAAGGGTTACCATTAGAAACAAAAAATAGGCTAAATAAAAATGTTATTATATATTTTTTATAAGAATACTTCTAGCGAAATACATGCAATTACAATTCTTGACTTTGTGACTTCAAATTGTTTCAAAATACATTAAAATACAAATGTTTCATCATAGTTTTGTTTAGCCAAACTTTTTGATCAACATAATTTTTTTAGAGTGGCAAGATGGAAGAACGAGACACACGGCCTCCGTTGTGACTATCTCTCTCGGCTCGGATTTGCCTCTGTGTAAAGCACCATAGAAAATATACTTTATCGATTTGACTTAAGGTTCATTTTCGAAAAATACAAATTTCAGAGTTATCAGTCCTGTTAGTATATTAGGTCCATGCACGAAATACGTCACAGATAAAATATTCAACTATTTATTACAAATGTTATCGGGCAGTTAAAAGTAGCATGAAATTTAATGTAACAATGTTACTTTCTGGAAACAATGACACTCAATGAAAAAGGTACGCTAGCCTAGTCTTCTCACTCTCTTTACTGTCATACCGTTAAGCTTAAAGCGTTAAGGCACTAGCCTTTTTTAACCTCTAGGTTTAACTATATTTTCAGTAGACCAAAAATTTTTGAGTTTGATTCGCAATTCACTATCAGCGTAGTACATAATAGTGTTTATTTATTTGTATAAAAAGAAAATATATCTGCTAATGACGTTATAGTTTGTTTCACTGTGAGTCTGTGACCTCAACTCAAAGTGACATGCATGACATGCTAATTGACAACACAACACAGTAAGTGACAATCAATCAATTGTGACAAGTCCGACTTTCAAATGACATGTTAGTATAGGTACTAAAAATATTGTATTTTTTTATGACAATGTCGCAAGTAAAAAATGTAAGTTAGAAGTTTGATTTAGGTACCTCTTTATTTTATTCAAAATGAGAACCCGCAGTAATTCGGGGGTGCGCCTAGATTATTATCAAAGGGTGGTACACAAGCTAATTTTAGATCATCAGCAACCAGTGACCGGTTTATTCCCTGCCAGCCCGCACAATGATCATGCCTGGATCAGGGATAATTTGTACTGCATACTGGCGGTATGGGGTCTGTCCATGGCCTTTAAGAAAATTGCAGATCAAGATGAAGACAGAGCTAAAACATTTGAATTGGAGCAAAGTTGTGTTAAACTCATGAGAGGTAATAATTTTTTCTAGATTTTCGAATCTATTAGGACTTACTTAATAAACTGGATATATATTTTAGCATTGATTTAGTTTATGTGAAAGAATCATATTATGACATTTCTAAATCATCTCAATATGCACTACTTTATCTCCAATCTCAGCATTAAATGTAACAAATAGAGCAAATAACTAAATAAATATATCTAATTAACTCATATTAAATTGTAAGTGGCAAAACACTTTTCCAAGCGCTAACCTTAGGAAATGTCTAGTTGACATTTTATTATTTGTTTTCCAGGTCTACTAATGGCCATGATGCAGCAAAAAGATAAAGTGGAAAAATTCAAAAGCACTCAGCATCATTTAGACTCACTACATGCTAAATATTCATCTGCCACTGCCCGTACTGTTGTCAAGGATAATGAGTGGGGACACTTGCAAATTGATGCTATCTCCCTTTATTTACTCATCCTTGCCCAGATGACTGCATCTGGTCTACAAATTGTATTTTCCCTTGATGAGGTAGCTTATATTCAGAATCTAGTATTCTATATTGAATCTGCATATTGTATTCCCGACTATGGTATTTGGGAGAGGGGTGATAAAACCAATCATGGCTTACCAGAGCTTAATGCAAGCTCCATTGGTATGGCCAAAGCAGCTCTTGAAGCTATGAATGAATTAGATCTCTTTGGAGCCCGTGGCGGACCTTCCAGTGTCATCCATGTACTAGCTGATGAGGCTCAAAAATGTCAGGCAGTGTTACAATCAATGCTACCCAGAGAGTCTAATAGTAAGGAATTAGATTCAGGCCTATTGTCAATTATAAGTTATCCAGCTTTTGCCGTTGATGACCCACAATTAATAGCTAAAACAAGAGACACAATTGTTACGAAATTACAAGGAAAATATGGTTGCAAAAGGTTCCTCAGAGATGGTCACAAAACACCTAGAGAAGATCCTAACAGGCTCTACTATGAGCCATGGGAGTTGAGGATGTTTGAAAATATTGAATGTGAATGGCCCTTGTTTTTTTGTTACCTCATATTAGACTATTGCTTCCAAGGCGATAAAACAAACGTTAGTGAATATATGCAGAGATTAGAGAAGATTATGATTAGGAAAGATGATGGAATAAAACTGGTCCCAGAGCTGTATTCAGTTCCAGCTGATAAGGCTGACATGGAGCAATCAGACCCAGGCAGCCAAGAACGCATACCTCAGGGTAGGTGCCCATTTATTTGGGCACAGTCATTGTATATTCTTGGAAAGTTATTGCAAGAGGTAATTCATTGGTTTAAGATAAAATATAATTAGATATATCATATAAAAATATTCACATAACAAATTTATATTTAAATTTCAGGGTTTCTTAGCAGTAGGCGAATTGGATCCCCTAAACAGACGGTTATGTTCAGAGAAAAAGCCTGATGTAGTTGTTCAGATTGTGATACTTGCTGAGGATAATGAAATTAGAGACAAATTGCTGGAATATGACTTGCATGTTCAGACTATCAGCGAAGTAGCACCTATTGAAGTGCAGCCAGCTAGGGTTTTGAGCCACCTTTATACATACTTAGGTAAACATTTAATTTAGATTCTTAATTGGTTTTATTTAATAATGATGATATAAGACGAATTTGATCCTTTGCAAAGAGCAAAAACTGCAAAAAAATATTGCTATCACAGTTTCAGCTAATTTCCTGATATAAAAAAGTACTGTGTTATTTCAAAAGATATTTTAACATTGTGCCAAATTTCACCCAGAACTGTTGTGAACGAGAAACAAACATCCACACAGAAAGAATTGTTTTTCTAAACACAAGACAATCATACATGTAACTAACAGTTTTTTTATTCTTCTTTTGTATTCTAGGTAGAAACAAAAAGCTAGGCTTATCTGGTAGAAAATCGCGTGATGTTGGCATACTTAGTACCAGCAAATTATATTCGTTAAATGACCGCATATTTGCATTCACGCCACAGGTATGTGTCTATTTTAATTTTTAAAATAATATTTTAATTAAATAGTTGGTATTGGGTTAACCTATTTGTGAATCATTTTTAATTCCATTGCATTCAATACTATAATAATGTTTCTTTCTCTTTCTACCTACCTTTGCAATGTACTAATTATTTCTTTGATTTATTAGTTTTCTGATATGAAGCGTTTCTACATTGCTTCCGACTATGAATTGATGGTTGATACACTCAAGGCTGAAATTAATTTCTTGAAGTCCTCTTGGCAAAATCTTCTCGGAAGACCGCTTGTTGTTTTGACTTTGAATCAAATGTATTTAGGTATTATTTGTTTTTTGTTTATTTGCGGTTGTTTTTTTCTGCTTGCGATTTTCCCCATACTGACTTATATATGTACCTATATATATATTCAGAAATTGGTTTTATTAATTTCTACTAACACCAAGCCATTCATGTGTATTTGATGAGCTAAAACAAAAACTTTGGTTGTGGATTACTTATTTATTTCCAGTAGATGATCATATTTATTGTTGTACATAATGGGAATTGAACATTGTTTTAATGCGAGTCTTTATCTCTGATCACATTTTGTTTTATATTATAGTCTTTGTGGTGGGTTTTACGGAAAAATTAGAACATGAAGAGCCCTCCTTCAAATAAACTGTGGATTACCACTTGGAACAATATGGCTTCCTTTAGTTACTAGCCCAAATTGTCACCAATTAATTTAAGTAAAAAGTAATTATAGCCTACCTACCTGAGCCTAGAATATAATTGGTATTAAATACAATATTCTTCGCGGTCAGTAGGTACCTAGTAGCACGAAAATCTTGTGTCATCGGTTTTTATCAAAACATAGACATTTACTGAATACGATAAGGATGAGGTTTGTGCTATGTTCAGTTTCATAGTTTAGTTTTTATCATTCGCTTTCGATGTAGAAATTCCCCGTGGTCCCTAATATAATCAATCCTTTAGTAATAACATTTGGCATGGGTGTGGTGTGTAGAATTTCGACTATGAAGAATACTACATGTCGCGCGACCCGGCGCTGCTCGCCAGCACCTTCATGGCGAACGTCGCCTTTCTCGGAATGAGCTGGAAACAAATGCTAGGGCGGCCGACAATCACCTTACTTGCAACGCAGTACCTGTTAGGTAAAATTTATATTATATCATAAGGCTGTAGCTACAGTGGTAATAGGCCCCGGTAACGCATGTCTAGCGGTGAAATTAGCCTTAATAAATAAATATCCTGGGACATTTTTCACACACGGCTTAGAATTAATCATTACTAATATAGTCAGGTTTTATAATGGTATATTCCGTAGATTTGTATTTTATTAGTAGCTTTTTAGGTCCTAATAATTTTGGTTTGCATTTATACATTTCTAGGTAAAATAATGTACACATTAATGACAATTAAAACCTTAGCTACAGCCAAAAACCTTTATGATATAAAAGTCATGTAGTTAATATATTAAATTTACTTATATAGCGTCTCATAACTAACACCTAATTCATAAATCATCATCCTTGCTTTTATGCTTATTTGTGAACTCGTTCAATCACAAAGCTATTGATTAATATTACTAAATAATATTTCAGATCAGGGTAGGATCCCAATGGCTATGATAACTACGATGAAGAAGCTCAAATCCGGTTATATTAACGGAACTAGAGTGACCCTCGGTAATCTCGGAGAGTTTTTGAGCACATCTGCAATCACTAACTTGAGCTTTTTGGGTAGCCAAGAAGAAGGTTATCCTGATAGTAAGTAAAATTTAGCTCTATGAGCTGTGAAGGTATTATTTATTCACCGCATGTGCCGTTCATACTGTTGATATGTTTTGAAATTATGTATACTACTTTAATATTTGCAGTAACAAATGTCATATATGATTTCTAAGGGGCTATGTATGTAACAGTTCTGTCACACATATAAAAATATATCTTTAGAAATTGAGATTGATAAAAGCCACATAAAATCAAAATCAAATATTTTTTATTCAAATAGGCCTCAATAAAGCACTTATGAATAGTCACTATTAATGCTCGGTTCTGAAAGTTGTTTTTTACTGAGAAGAGCCGGCAATAAACTCAGTAATTACTCTTTTAAAAAAAAACCAGCTTAGATCTAATACAATAGTGATTTTTACAAAATGTGTGAAATAGCCTGTAGCGAGCATTTCACTGCCAAGGGTCTTTTTCTAACAAGTAATCTGATACACTATAAAAGCCCTTTTGATATAAAGTTTTCTTCACTACCTGCTTAAATTTATAAATTGGTAATTCCTGAATATCTTTAGGTAGTTTATTGAAGAAACGTATACATTGCCCCTTAAATGAATTTTTGACTTTAGTAAGTCTAGTTACAGGTATAGCGAGTTTGTGCTTATTTCTGGTGTTGATACTATGAGTGTCGCTATTTTTCGGAAAAACATGTAAATTTTTACGTACATACAACAAATTTTCATAGATGTATTGTGAAGGTACAGTCAAAATATTAATATTTTTGAATTCATCTCGTAGAGAGTCCCTAGGACTCATATTGTATATAGCACGAACAGCCCTCTTCTGCAGAACAAAAAAAGTGTTAATGTCGGCACCACTGCCCCAAAGGAGAATGCCATAAGACATTATACTATGAAAATAACTAAAATAAACTAATCTCGCGGTATCTACGTCAGTAAGTGCACGTATTTTCTTTACTGCATATGCTGCAGAAGCAAGTCTGTTCGCCAACCGAGAAATATGAGGGCCCCACTGAAGCTTTACATCTAAAGTGATACCTAGAAATACTGTGGTTTCTACAAAGTCTATATTTTCATTCTTAATTTTAATACATGTGTCTACTTGACGAACATTTGGTAGACTAAATTTGATACATTTGGTTTTCTTCTCATTTAGAAGCAGATTATTTACAGTAAACCAATTTACCACATCCGAGAGAGCATTGTTCACCTCGTCATAATTTAATTCATGTCGTTTCACTTTGTAAAGAAGTGAAGTATCATCAGCGAACAATACAACCTCATTTTTTTTCTCAACAAGGTAGGGTAGGTCATTTATATATATTAAGAAAAGGAAAGGACCTAAGATAGAGCCTTGTGGGACGCCCATAGCAACAGTTGATCCAGGGGACACCTTTCCATTTATATTAACTCTCTGAATTCTATTACTAAGGTATGAATTTATATGACTGAGTGCTTGATTTCTTATACCGTAGTGACTTAACTTCCTGATTAACAGTTCATGTTGGACACAGTCAAACGCTTTAGATAAATCACAAAAAACCCCTATTATGTCTTTTGAATCCTCCCAGGCTGCAAAGATATGTTGAATAAGCTCAACGCCGGCATCGGTTGTTGAGCGACCCAAACTGTTTATTAATGTTGTAAATCCAAACTGTTTATTATGAAAAAGTTATCTACTATTAAAATGTCCCATTAATTGATTTAGTATGAGTTTTTCAAAGATTTCACTTAGTGTTGGTAGTACAGATATAGGTCTAAAATTTGAAGGGTCAGATGTACTACCAGCTTTAAAAAGAGGAATTATTTTACTATACTTCATTAAGTCAGGAAATATACCACTATTGATGCATTTGTTAAAGATAGATGCTAAATGCGGTGCAATACAATCAATTATATAATTTATAAGTTTGACTGAAAGTTCCCATAGATCAACTGTTTTTTTCATATTAATTAATTTAAATGCCTTAATTATATCAATAGGGGTAACACAAGAAAATTTAAAGTTAACAGTACATTTAGTTACATTTTCCTTTAGTAAAGATTCAGCGAGGGTAGGAGACGAGTTAAGTGTTTTAGTAGTAAGAACTGGAATATCAGTAAAGAATGACTCGAACGCGGCAGCTACTTCTGTATCAGATGTAATGATATTATTATTTATCATAAGTCGAAACTCCTGGTCGCACGATTTGGTTTTGCCGGTTTACATACATACATACATTACATACTTATTGTAACTACCTCTTGTTAGCAGCGGGTAATTTATCAACCCTACAACTAATAGCCGTGGTGGCACTGACTCACGATCATAAGGGTTCAAACCCCTGGCCCGTACCTCTGAGTTAAAAAACTTATGTACAGATTCACCGAGATCATTCGTCCGAGATGTCACAATCAAAGACATGTGAAGTCCCCAATTTGCTATAGGACAGCGTGGTGGACTATGGCCTAATCCCCCTCGGAGTTAGGGGAGGCTCGTGCTCCTCGGTGCAGGCGTATATATGAGATTTAATAAATAATTTTCAAATGGGGGTCTTTTTTGTCAGAGTTGAACCCCCAAGTGCAGAGCTACCTGGAGGAGCACCTGGTGAAGTCGCTGAGCAACAAGGTGAGCGTGGTGGCGCGGCCGGCGGGCGGGCGGCCCGCGCGCGCGCTGCGCCGCCGCATGTCCGTGCGCGGCGCCATCAAGAAAACTAGATCCATCAATGTCGACTGTGAGTAACACCATGCAGAGTTGAACCCCCAAGTGCAGAGCTACCTGGAGGAGCACCTGGTGAAGTCGCTGAGCAACAAGGTGAGCGTGGTGGCGCGGCCGGCGGGCGGGCGGCCCGCGCGCGCGCTGCGCCGCCGCATGTCCGTGCGCGGCGCCATCAAGAAAACTAGATCCATCAATGTCGACTGTGAGTAACACCATGCAGAGTTGAACCCCCAAGTGCAGAGCTACCTGGAGGAGCACCTGGTGAAGTCGCTGAGCAACAAGGTGAGCGTGGTGGCGCGGCCGGCGGGCGGGCGGCCCGCGCGCGCGCTGCGCCGCCGCATGTCCGTGCGCGGCGCCATCAAGAAAACTAGATCCATCAATGTCGACTGTGAGTAACACCATGCAGAGTTGAACCCCCAAGTGCAGAGCTACCTGGAGGAGCACCTGGTGAAGTCGCTGAGCAACAAGGTGAGCGTGGTGGCGCGGCCGGCGGGCGGGCGGCCCGCGCGCGCGCTGCGCCGCCGCATGTCCGTGCGCGGCGCCATCAAGAAAACTAGATCCATCAATGTCGACTGTGAGTAACACCATGCAGAGTTGAACCCCCAAGTGCAGAGCTACCTGGAGGAGCACCTGGTGAAGTCGCTGAGCAACAAGGTGAGCGTGGTGGCGCGGCCGGCGGGCGGGCGGCCCGCGCGCGCGCTGCGCCGCCGCATGTCCGTGCGCGGCGCCATCAAGAAAACTAGATCCATCAATGTCGACTGTGAGTAACACCATGCAGAGTTGAACCCCCAAGTGCAGAGCTACCTGGAGGAGCACCTGGTGAAGTCGCTGAGCAACAAGGTGAGCGTGGTGGCGCGGCCGGCGGGCGGGCGGCCCGCGCGCGCGCTGCGCCGCCGCATGTCCGTGCGCGGCGCCATCAAGAAAACTAGATCCATCAATGTCGACTGTGAGTAACACCATGCAGAGTTGAACCCCCAAGTGCAGAGCTACCTGGAGGAGCACCTGGTGAAGTCGCTGAGCAACAAGGTGAGCGTGGTGGCGCGGCCGGCGGGCGGGCGGCCCGCGCGCGCGCTGCGCCGCCGCATGTCCGTGCGCGGCGCCATCAAGAAAACTAGATCCATCAATGTCGACTGTGAGTAACACCATGCAGAGTTGAACCCCCAAGTGCAGAGCTACCTGGAGGAGCACCTGGTGAAGTCGCTGAGCAACAAGGTGAGCGTGGTGGCGCGGCCGGCGGGCGGGCGGCCCGCGCGCGCGCTGCGCCGCCGCATGTCCGTGCGCGGCGCCATCAAGAAAACTAGATCCATCAATGTCGACTGTGAGTAACACCATGCAGAGTTGAACCCCCAAGTGCAGAGCTACCTGGAGGAGCACCTGGTGAAGTCGCTGAGCAACAAGGTGAGCGTGGTGGCGCGGCCGGCGGGCGGGCGGCCCGCGCGCGCGCTGCGCCGCCGCATGTCCGTGCGCGGCGCCATCAAGAAAACTAGATCCATCAATGTCGACTGTGAGTACCTACCTACCACCATTTTTTATTTATTTTAGGTATGCGTCCTACCTATATTACATAGAAGAATACATATCTGTCAACCTTATTGTTTCCATTAAAAATATTTATGAAATGGCCACGTATGGTCCATTTTGTAACTAAAGGTTTAAATAAATATTAATAAAAACCGGCCAAGAGCGTGTTTGGACACGCGCTGTATAGGGTTCCGTAGCTAGATTGAGAAAATTCGATACTTTACGTATACATATACAATTTACTTAAACATATTTTTAATATTGAGGTGGCAGCGAAATGGTAAAAAGTCGTATTCGGTTGATTTTAGGATGTTTTTTACTTGGGCGACTATAACTCGTTAACCTGTGAAGCCAACTTAACCCGTGATAGTTTTCCTTTAAAATTCATCGTATATACTACTAGCATGAATTTTTTTACATATCTACAAACAATGGTTTAGTTTTTAGAAGGGGGGGGGGGACATTTGACGACTCTAACTAAAATTACAGCTTAAAAGCTAAATATTTCGTAAACGGAACCCTGAATCGGAAAGCGTTCTTAGAAAACCTTTGTTATTTTGTAATAAGCTATCCAACGATATGCCACACTATGGGAATGGAGGAAAAAAAAATGTTTTGTTCCCGTTGTAAGTGTATGGGAGGTACCCTAAAAAAATATATTTTTCAAGTTTTTATGTGTGTTTTTTTTTTCGACGCTGTTAATATCTACTACCATACCAAATTACAGCCCTGTAGTACAAACCGTCTCTGAGATTACCCGCGGACGGACGGACGGACGGACGGACGGGCGGACATAGCGAAACTATAAGGGTTCGTAGTTGACTACGGAACCATAAAAAATTTCGCCAGTATTCTCGAAAAATCCATTCCCATATGTGTATGATGTGGTATAAAGCTGCCATATTCTCCTAAAGCAAAACGGCAATACGTGCCCAAAATAGAAAAATATTATTAAAAATCATTATTTGAATTTACAGCGGAAACGCTAGGCATGGAAGGAGAGTATGTAGGACCGATACTAGAACGTAAACCGTCTTGGCTCGACGTCGACTCTCAATTGGGGAGGAGCCCATCGCCTGAGGAAGCTCGGAAAAAGGCCTTTACCAAGTAAATAATCTTTATACTGTCCTTGCACTAACAGTCAATCTCGCTATATTTAGTCAAATTAATATTAACCTTTTAAATACTTTTAGAGGCACATCAACTACGAATTTAGGAGTTGTGACACCGACAATTGAAGTAACAAAAGAGAAAAGCCCGACCCCACCAAAGGAAGGTAAGAATAAAATTAATTGACTATAAATATTTATGTTTAACAGCAAATAAAAATTATAGATTCCATCGAACCGAAACAGGCGTTTTGAGATGCTTCTAGCTCAGAGAAAGTGGGTGTAGCGACTAGTATCATTGGAATATGTACCTTTTTGGAATCTCAATAAGGTCAAATTTCGACTTTAAGCTATATTAGACTTTAAATATTTCAACATAAACATTATTTTCCAGGTATAGTAAACAAGAACATCCCAGCTGTAATCCGAAACCGCACGACATCTGAGTCTCAGAACTTGATATACGCAGAACAGGAGACGGACGAACTGATCGCCATGTTGAGAGAAACGGAGAGCTTGGATGAACAGGGGGATATTCTACAGTACCTGGTCGATACACATGGTCTGGACTTTAATTCTGGTAAGTTAGACTCTATGTTGAAGGATGTAGAAGCTTTTTTCCATGGTACATAAATCAATATAAAAAATGCTGCGGGTTTTTTTTTCACGAAGTTGTAATGTTATGTATCAACATAATGTAGCTAGTACCTACACAAGTACTATGGTAAGTGCATTATATGGTATCATGTTCAAATACATGCTAAATAGTTAATTATAACTAGACACAGAACAAATAGTATTTAAATATTCAAGAAGAGGAACAACTACTTTTTATCCTGGGAAAATGGAAGATCTCTCGGATACGCGGGTGAAACCGCGGGGAGTCAGTCTAGTTATAACTAAAACAAAGTGATTTTTATAAAATTTCATTGTTAATTTCCAGGTATGTTAGAAAACGGCAAACCAGTAACAGTGAAAGATCTTCTCAAAGTGTTATATGAGAAAGCATGTACTCAAAAACTGTGGGGTCTTGTTCGTCACACGGCCGGTATGCTCGGAAAGAGAGTGGAAGACTTGGCGAAGGCGGTCACAGATCTATTAGTGAGACAGAAGCAAATCACTGTTGGAATGCCTCCTAACAATGAACACACTATAACAGCGCCCTTACCAGAAAACGAATTGAGGCAATTGATACATTTGGTAAGTTTACACATATATTTATTTATTAAATTAAGTTCGTCATCATCATACAAAATAATATAGGTTTTCTCTAATAACATTCTGTATATTTGGAAATCTGTCCCTTTCTTAAATTTATTCAGAAAAAAATATTATCGTTTATAATTTTAATTTCCATATAAAAATGTAAAAGCATGATAATTTATTTACTCATAAATAAAAGACAATATTTCTCATATTTGTTGCATGCAGACATTTCGTCATGAGAAACATGGGCATGAAAACAAAAAGGTAAACAAATGCATGTTATCATTTTTTATCCAACGGTTTCTGATCAGGAAACTTCAGGTTTTGTCTTACATATTTTTTCATATAGATATATCCGCATCGTTATGAACCAAACTTCATTACCGTATAAGTATTGGTATTTCTTTATTGTTCACAGCAGTATTTAAAATCTGTTTCATTTTTTTACTATAGATAAATATACCAGCAGTATGAAAGACCATATTCAGGATCGTTTATAAATGTTTTTCTAACTGTATCGTAATCCGGATGAAGTCTATACTAATATTATACAGAGGAAAGATTTGTTTGTTTGTTTGTAATGAATAGGCTCCGAAACTACTGGACCGATTTCAAAAATTCTTTCACCTTTGGAAAGCTACATTATCCCCGAGTAACATAGGCTATATTTTATCCCTGTATTCCCACGGGAACGGGAACTACGCGGGTAAAACCGCGGGGAGGCAGCTAGTATCTGATAAACATGGCTCATATAAATACACACATTTACAACATAACAATTATTATTTTTAAACCATGACATAAAGTTCATAATATTACATTTCAAATATAGAAGAAAAGTGGCTATGGTATTATTTACTCACACATACATAAAACCTTTTCGCTCAACACATTATTTTGTCTATGGTGTAAATTCAAAATGGTTGACTAAACATCGTTGTTTGTGGTGGGTGCATACAGGCGTATGGCGACGACGAAAGTACGGCGATGTTAACGCAGGAGCTGCTGGTGTACCTCGCCATGTTCATACGCACTGAGCCACAGCTGTTCTTAGAGATGTTGCGTTTGAGGGTCGGCCTTATTATACAGGTAATGAATAATATATTATTATTTTTAGTTTTTTCTACCACAAAGGTGGCAAACAGGCATACCAGGTCCTGATGGGAAGCGGTTACCGTAGCCTATGGACGCTTGCAACACTAGGGGCGTCACACATGAGTTTTAGTGATTGTCTGATTCGAAAAGTGTCTATGAAAATTCCGCATTGGATGACTGGTGGTATTCTGGTGTGATAATCTGTAGTCTCTTCGGGTGCAACAAAATGTGAAAATGTTGCACAATTAACTCAATAATTGTGGGGCCTTTTCTCGTATTTTTATACCGATTTTAATTCTATCTTATGTATGAGTCTAAATTATAGAATTAAATTTTTATATCTATACATAATGCTAAAGCGATACATGTGAGTTGTTATATTAATTTTCATAAGGATAAAAAAATATATACTTCTTATTTCCAGGTGATGGCTACAGAATTATCACGTACACTATCCTGTGACGGTGAAGAGGCTTCCGAGCACTTACTCAACCTGTCTCCGTTTGAAATGAAGAATTTACTTTACCACATCCTCAGCGGGAAGGAGTTCGCTATCAATAGTGGTAATAAGTACTTTCGAAACTTAAATTATCATAGAAGTTATATATTGTTGCCAAAAAAAAATCCGCTCTTATGTATTTAAATCAATATTGTAGCATTTTCGAACACATGTTACCGAGTTACCTACAGCTACGTAACGTTTCGATTCTTTGAGAAAGATCTATATTTCTCATTTTTTATAACTAATATTCAATATATTTCTTTTCCAGCGAATTCAATGTTTTTATTAAGGGATAGGATCGATAAGAACAGAGGCGAGTGGTTTGCAACTGACTGTGCTTTTGTATAAGATTGAGTGTACCCCATATTTATTATTTTTTTGTGATGATGAGTTTAGTTTAATAATACCTATGCCTTATAATTTGACGTCATATATGTAAGTCGTTAATGTAATGAAATTATCTCCAATATACTCTTGTGCCCTGTTACGATAATTTATAAGAAATCTTTGATCTAAAATCTCATCATTATCTGTTGTTTTCTATTGACCTGAATAGAGTAGCCAACAATTATTTCTAGAATTGCTTTACATGTTTGTAATGTCCATTTGAATGAATATAGTTTATAAAATTATTTTGTATGTAACTTGCTCTTCCTTTGATATTTTTTGTAAATAATACCTCCATTGTACATAATCCCATGTTTAATAGAGTATGTGAACACCTCTTTCATGATTTGATATTTATTGGCAATAATCATAATTTATTTATACTTACAGCTGGTCGAGGCAACTTCTCAATCGTAAGCAACAAATCAAACCGTTACGGGAAGAAATCCCAGATCGTGTTGGAAGGACAATCTTTGCAAGGCGCTTCTGATGATAGTAAGTTCAGTTATATAATATTTACTATGTTATAACCTTTCTATTCTTACCCATATATCTTCTTTCTGTTGTTCTGTTCTTGCATATCTTCATTCGTTCATTAACGTTTACAATAATCAATACAAGTGAAAATAAAAAGAAACAAGTTCATTATCGTACTTCACTATGTAGCTATGCTATGGTGAAGTAGCATTCCCAATTATCTATACTCAACATATCATACATGAAAGAACAAAAACACAAAATACGACTATATAATGACATTCAGCAATATGTTGAGTCTAAATTGAGCTTTACCACCCCTATATGCCTTTATCACATTATTATCCATTTGGAAAATATTTTAATTTGAGTTCATCACTATATAGTATAAAACAAAGTCGCTTTCTCTGTCCCTATAACCCTTTGTATGCTTAAATCTTTAAAACTACGCAACATATTTTGATGCCGTTTTTTTAATAGATAGAGTGATTCAAGAGGAAGGTTTTTATATACAATACATGCATAATATGTTAGAGAAACGCCGTAAATTTTGGAGGTTTCTAATGTGATGTATAAGCTTTGCACCCGTGCGAAGGCGGGGCGGGTCGTTAGTATGTACTAATCAGGCTAATATGCAACCCGTTATATTGTGTTTTATATTTTAATTTAAATTATATTCCAGCGCCTATAGCGGAGCCCGACCGGCAGGGGCAGTGGCTGCGGCGGCGGCGGCTGGACGGCGCCTTGAACCGCGTGCCGAGGGACTTCTACCCGCGTGTATGGGGGGTTTTAGAAAAGGTACCCACCCCTATATATACCTACCTACATACTCATTTTTAACTATGGGGTTGTGTTGTGTATGATGTGCAAATAGATTAGTTGAACAGATTTGTAACAATAACATTCTTTATAATCTATGTATTGTTAGTATAAATACAATTTGGTACAAGCCAAAGTGGTTTAAGAATTACAATGATTGCCACAGTGCCATACTATAAAAATGTTTATATCTATATTAAAATAACTGAAAATGCATAACGGCCATTAACGGCTTTTCGACCCTACTATAAAAAAGCTTGGTATATATTTAGACCATTGTTATCAATTATGTACAATTTCAGTGCCAAGGCCTAGTGATACAAGGCAAGATTCTGCAACCGAATCTAACTCAAGAGATGACGTCTGGGGAACTAAAGTTCGCGCTCGCCGTAGAGACGGTACTGAACTCGATACCGCAGCCGGAATACAGGCAGCTCGTAGTAGAGGCGTTGATGGTGCTAACATTAGTGGTGGAGTACAAAGCAGTCACCAGTTTGGGCGCAATGATTGGAGTCGAGAACTTAGTGCACAAAGCTAACCTTATATTTTTGGAAGATCAGGTAACCTTACCTTATAAATTTATTTATTTATCCTAAGTCTTTTGCAGTCTTCTCAGCAGTTATTTTGTAAAATACGTCAGTATATCGATGCATTAGTAAAAGTAGGTTTGACCTTTACAAACATCTCATTGGGCCCTAACTAAGGCTGATACTACAAATGGGCTGAAGACCGTTTATTCAGCAGTCTCCCGCCATTTTGCAATATCACCAGTATTTAAGAAACCAGATACTTTTTATATATACCTAATAATATCGTATATAACGAGGTTATGTATATAGTTTAGTTATAGTATTAAAAAAATATTTGTTGCACATATATTCTACTAGAAGTAATGTCGTTGTTTAACTACCTATAAGGCTATAATCGTTACGTTATTACATTAACAGATGCGTTGCAACGGCGACGCGACGCTGTGCTGCGCCAAGGGCGGGGGTGGGGGCGGTAGTGGGGCGGGGGCGGGCGCAGCTAGCGGCCCCGGGGCGTGCCAGCTGGTGTGCGGCGGCGCGGGCGGCGTGTGCCAGCTGCTGTACGACAGCGCGCCCAGCGGCAGCTACGGCACCATGACGTACCTGGCGCGGGCCGTCGCAGCACTACTCGCCGACCGCATGCCCCACAAGTGCGACGAGCATGTTGAGTGCACCATCACTTAACTCGCTCAAAACGCTCGCTTATAATACCCGCTTTAACCCTGTATCAAATAGCAGGGAAAACCTCACCAAGTCACCAATCAAAGAATCTATGACCGCAAGAAAAAACAAAAAAAAACACCCACTTTATTCTAATTATTCTACAGTTGTTGTGCTTAACTCCTGCCAGTGCGTCCATGTACTATTTTTAAAGCAAAAATATGCATAGCCAAAAATATTATAGCCTAAAAATGTTACACCAATAACTATATAACTATCCAGCAATTTCTTTGCATTATGTTGTGTTAGAAAATACCTATTTATTATCTAGTTAAAGTATTTGCTGAGCAAGTAAGAGTTAAGAATATAATACAATCGCAAGATAATTTGAATTTAGTGGACTTGTTAAATGGCCACTTTTTGATACGCACAATTCACTCGCACTCAGTGGGCTCTCATAGTAATTAGGGCATCGTAGTTTGTATGAAGAAATAATTGTCAGTCCAGCCAGTGCCAAGCATAGAACTCATCACAATACCAGGAAATATGTATTTCAAGAAATTAATTTTCGGAAATTGTATTGGGTCCTTGGAAAATGAAATTAAGTAAGTATATTGAATCACTAGCTAGAAAAATTAAATTGCCAAAATATTTTTAAAAACTTCATCAACTGGATGCCTACTAGTAGGGAATAATAGATAATGGTACACCTCGCGATATAAAGCCTAGAGAATTTATTTTTATATCATTGCTGTGTATCTTAATCTCATTCATATATGTTAAGAAATCTATTTTTTGTAATAATTCAATAAGAGATACTTATAACAAAATAAAATTTCGTCATTATAATGATTGACATATGTACGTAAATGTAATTTTCATATTATTGTTGGATTAAAATTTTGTTTACTTTTATTCATTGTTATGTCACAAATTTTATAAACTGTTTAGCGTTATTGTAACTACTAATCTCATATCTTTTGGTTTTGTTGACACAAAAATTACTTGCTATATCAATTCTATTTAGTTGACAACATGTAGTGTAGTGATGTAAAATTGCTATTATATGAAATTTATGATAAATAAAGTTCAAGATACTAATTAAATTATTCCTTTATTTGTTTAGGACCTAGCTCTTAAAAAGAAAACAAAAACATTGGGAATAAAACGATCTACGTCAAACATAATTCTGTCTAAAATTCAACATTGCTAATATTATAGTATCACTAATCATTAAGCTTCATCTTTTTTACCAAATGGGTTCATTTTCGAAAGCCAGGATGTAGTGTTTCTGAAATAAAATAATTGGGTTAGGGTTATTAAATTCCACCTTATTCAAAATAAGCATTTGTAACTGATAACTTACGATATTTCATCAGGTGAACTCTTAGTTTCTTCAATTCCTGCTGCTTTCAATTTCTCTACAAGGTTCTTTCTATACACATTTTTTAAAGGTACAGGTCTATTAGCTGCCTCCTTCTGTTTGGCTACTTTGCAAAGAGCTTCATACCATGATAAACCATACCATTCAATTTCCTCCGGGGTGTACTGGAAGATAACAATAAATGTATATTTTTACAAATTGTTCTGGTTTAGAGCCTAGTAAATCCAAGAAATATGGTATAATTCAATAAATTAGATTTCATTTGTGCTATTGAGATGAGTACATAGAAGAAACCATATTTGTTTTACCATATCTCTGAAACCTGGCGGCTTTGAGAGACAGCCCGGTTGGCTTTGTGGTTAGTGACCCTGACTCTCAAGCCGCTGGTTGTGGGTTCGAATCCCATCCAGGACAAACATTTGTATGCGTGAATATGTCTGTTTGTCCTGTGTCTGGATGTAAATATCTATATAAGTATGTATGTATTTAAAAGTAGTATATTACATATCTGGTTACCATATCACAAGCTCTGCTTAGTATGCTAACTCAAAGCTACCATTCTATTACATTATCAGATATTACAGGATTAAAAAAAATAACTTACTGATGATAAGTAGGTCTTATACTCATTATAAATCTCCAATTGCTTTTGAGAATCATGAGCATATCTTGGGCATCCATTAATTAGCTCTGTCAGTATTTGTTTCTTAAGTTTTAGTGCCAGCATAGACACAAGATCACAGGCAGGGGTCTTGAGCAAGTAGTGATCAAAGCCATAGTGATCATTGATCAATTTAATGGTGCGGTCAGTGACAGTGACTGATAAGTGTGTATTCAGAACCTCTGACTTGACAACGGTTCTTTTCAGAACAGGCACCCAGTAGTGTGGCACACGGCGTCTATTTGGATCTCGCTTTTGGAAACCTATAATAAGATAATCAAAGTATGATACAAGAAATAATGCAAGTATATTGTAAATACAAGTACCTTATTTGGATACTGGAAAATCTCTTATTTATTCTATTACCTATAGCAGCAAGACAAATATTTTCTTTAAACTACAGCAGGGCCCTAACATCTAATATACAGTATAATATGTCTCATGTAGTTTCAAGAAATAGTAGATAGCTATCTATGTTCAATGCAATTATTGCATCGAACATGATATATTTTGACTACCACATTGGTATACTGTATACCAAATAGTCATGGATGAGAAAAACTAACCTTTAATGACAGCTTCGCCACCCCAAATACCATCATGGATCTCGGCAGGATATTTCAATGGAATTGATATGTTTTGAATCGGAAGGGTCTCGCCCGTCAACTCGTCACGTTTCCATTTGCCTTCCTGAGGCACAAAATGAACAGCTGCAGGCTTCAGAACCTTCCATTCTCTCCAGAACTTCTTGTACGCTGCAGGTAGCTCAGAAGCAATGCCAACTTCAAACCTACTTCTTTTCTTAAATGTCTTAGATAGTTGACGCGCAGTTGCCTGAAAAATTCAACACGTAAGGTCGAACAAGAAGGGCGACAGAAATCATGATGAAACGAAGTCTAAAATTACTTTAAAAATTACCTGAATTCGTGATGAGGCCATTTAATAATTTTGTAGACTAGAAATCATAAAATAAACTCACTAGATCAATTTTCAATTTAATTCGGAAAAAAAACCTAAGTACATAAATTTTAGATGAAGACACAAATCTCTATCAATCAAATTGTCAATTTTTGCATTTGACTTTAGCTCCACAGTTTATAGAATTTTAGGTAGATTCTTAATTGTGGGATAAATAATCATGTATATTTCGAGTTTGCCTTTTTTGCTTTTTTTGTTTTTTTTTAAAAAGGTACCTCAACTCAACCTTCTATAAACTACGAAGTTTGATAGTGTTATTTAATATTAGGTAACTTTCAACATATTGATTTTCTCCTAAATAATTTCGAATCCTATCTTTAGGCTCTGAATTTTGAGTTTGCCATTTGAGACTGATCATCTAAGATCTTAAAAAAATGCTTATAATATTTGTTTAATTGCTTTTTACATTAGACGTCTGATTGCTCATCTAGCAGAACTAGACCGTCAATCCGTAGCCATCGAGATTGAGTAGCATTATTATTTTGCCTCTAGATATTACAAAAAAAAAAAGTCTGTACAAGCCACCTTATTATTGTGTCTGTGGCTATAACCCACAGCTGACATATTATGGTATCGTATGTCTATTGGCTGACGTGGATAAAAAAATAAATTATAATTTGGCAAGTAGTGCTGAGCTGAGTGGTGGTGGCAAAATATTTTGTTTATTGTGAAAATTCTTACCTTATATCCCTTAACTGTTTTAATTTAGTCATCGTGGACGTCTTTTAACAATTTAAGAACGTGTGCATCATATTTTTAGTCTTAATGTTGACAGTGTGTAGCAAGTCATGTCGGACAATAAAAATATCAATAATCCTCCTGAACGAGGCCAATCGGAGGCCGTCGATGCAAATATAGCAGCAATATCTAGCGAAGTGTCCAGCGTTGCTGGAAGTGTTAAAACTTCGAAGGTATGTTCGAGAATTTACGTTTTAGCATAACATAATTTCAAGGACTTACAAGCCTTACAAGTTTATTTGCCTGCTCACTAAAACATGTCTATCAGTGATTTTAGTTCGATATGGTCTCTTTATTTATAATGACTACATAGCTTACGTGAACCGATTTGTACATTGTTTTTATAAAAGGTACACAAGACCAGCACAGCATAATACATCATCAATATTTGTTCACACAGGCATGTAAATGGAGAATTTCCTATAATGCTGTTACTGCTAGTCTTGCTGAAATAATTCCAACCATATGTAGTCTGGATATTATGACATCATCCAATCATGTCTCAATTTATGACCCAACTAAATATGTTTGACATATAAATTATGTTTTTTTTTTAGGCTGTTGTGACTGGTCTCTGTAAATATTTGCTATTCCATCAATATTTTAGTGGTATATTTGGCCACAAACAATTGAACAAGAGCTTATGTCCTAGCATAAAACTTCATTATGTTATTGATTTCATGGTTTAATTGCACATAACTTACCAGTGCCTACTTGACAAGCATATTAGTTTGAGTTTTTGTAACCTAAAACATAATGTGTTAGAATTATATCTTGTGGGCTGGTAGTCAGGATATTCAACCATTCCATCGTTGAGTTACTGTGTACATCATAAAGATGTTTATATTGTTCTTAAATGTATTGGTCCAACTTAATTAAGAAATATTTGTTTATTACTTTTGAAATCACTTGATAGAATAGATTAAAATATGCACATAAATATATATATATTTTAATTTCAATAATTATAATTTTAAACATGTAAATTTTCAGACTTCTCAGCGCATGTCATCTTCTTCAGAGAGGCAAATTAAATTTGAAAGGGCTCAAAAGTGTCTGGAAAATGCAGCTCTTGTATCCAAACGAATTAAAGAGCATCGGAAGGCAACTGCTGAGCTGCTGGGCAGACCATTTGGTAAGTTAATAAGTTTATTACAAATTAGTCCGCTTGTTATGATTGTCTAAAAAGATTTAAACTGGCGGACTCGGCAGACTTCGTTCTGCCTACCAGCGCCACCTACCGGGTCCAAATTGATACATAAAAACCTTCCCCATGAAATACTCCGTAATTTGGTGAAAACCACATGAAAATCTGTTCAGTTGTTTTTGTGTTCATCGCATTCAGACAGACAGACAGACAGACAGAGCAGCGGGGACTTTGTTTCATATATATAGATGTATAATGTAATTATGTGAGAACTTAATTAAACAAAACATTCAGCAAATATAAGCTGAAATGAACCAAAGCAATTCAAGCTGGACACTTAATTTTTTTATGTTATCAGTATAAAATGTGTGCAAAACTATTAATTATCTCTTTTGTTCTTAGAAGATACTTTACAATGATAGCATTGGTCATATTCCATAATTTACCTGTATATCAGATATAATGTTTTTAATTTTCAATTGTCTGAAGAATGATGATTTTTCATATTATATATGTAATTTTATACTTATTGCAGAAGAAGATGACGGTGGAGACACTGCTTCCGAAATGGCATCCACCATGAGCGAAAGAACAGGCTACTCTGTTGCAACTGACACATCAACAACCTTATCTGTACAAGATGCCTTAAATAGTAAGAAAATTTTCAATACGTAAACCAGATGTTATTCAGGATTTGTTAATAAAATAATATTTTTGTTACAGTACCTGGTATCAGTGAGAGTCTAGCTAACACACTGAAACAGAAAGAATTATTAATGGAGAGAATTAAACAATATAAGGAAATCAGTAAAAGGCCCATGAAGTCAACAACAATGATCCGACGGGAATCAACAACACCTGATACAAAAACTGAAGTTAAGGTTGGTAAATAAACATTAATTTGAGAATCTGATTATTATATTAATATCTGTAATTCTGTAGTAATATATGTAGAACCTGGGAACAGATTTATTCTAAATCATAATGAAAAGTTTTCTAGATGAGCCAATTTTGTCAATTGAGTTTTGTGTGCCAGACATAGTAAACTAAGAGCTTTCAATAACTGTGGTTATTCTTAATTTCAGGGAAATAATAACAATGAAATAACGCAACTAATGAATACAGTTAAAGAAAAAGAAAATCTACTTAGTGTAATACAAGTCAAAATGAAAGCAATGGAAACTACAATATTGGATTTGCAAGAGAAAATAACGGAGAAGGACCAAATTATTGAAGCTAAGAATAAGGCGACAACTCTTATGTCTGATAGCCTAAGTAAAAAAGGTATATATTATATGCTAACTATCCCTGCGAATTTTATTTGGCCTTAGTTTTTATATTAATTTAATGGGGTTACTATTTAATTCTAATTCGTTTTTGAGTTAAGCCATTACTGACATCAAATCTTTCCTCTTTACGATATTAGCGCAGATAATGAGATCCATAAATAAATGTGTAGTCTTTGTATAATGTAAATTTGCCTTATATCATTTGATTCCAGAAAAAGATTCTATGACTTTATTGGAGGATACAAGGCATCAAATGACAAAGATGCAAGAAAATTTCATAACCATGGAAACTGAATGGAGAGACGAAAAACAAAGGCTACAAAAAGAGTTAGAGTCAAAGGATGAAAAAATAAATAACTTAGAAGAAGCAAATACTATTCTTGAAAATTCCCGTTTTGAAATAAGTGTGGCACATTCTAAATTAACTGAAGAGTTGGAAGCAAAAAATAAACAGATTAAGGAACTCCAAGAAAATTTACTAAACTTATCACAAGTACATGCTGTAAAGCCTTCTGAAAAGGATGATTTCGAAGAAGAAAAAGGATCCCTTGAGATAGCTGGTATGGCAGAGTTGACTAAGAAGGTGGAACTATTAGAGCAGTTGAACTGTCAAATCCGACAAACTAATAAAGAGCTTGAAAATAAATTAGCATCTATGAATCCTGAGCCTAAATCTCCTCAAGGTGGTTCACCAAGTAAAAAAGCTAGCCCAGTTCCAGCACGCAAGGGTGGCAGGAATACAGCATCTAAAATGAAATCGCCTTGGAGTCATTTATCTTCTGAAACATTACACCAAGACACGGATAAGAAAATAAATAAAAACGAAATTGCCAGGTTGGAATTAATAGTGCAATCTCTAAATAAGGATATATTAGAAAAAGAATATGAAATATCGGAAAAAAATGCATTAATATCTGAACTACAAACGGAAAATACCCAACAAGAAGCAATAAAACCTGCATCTGATATGGTAGACATTGGAGTATGTACGGATGTTTTAGAAGAAACAAACATTATTGCTATTGAAGAATCAAAGCCTGAAGGTACTATTGAGGCAAAGGATATTGACGAAAGTGAACTTAAAAGCATAGAAAAATTAGAAGAGAAGTTAAAAGCTGCTCATGACCAAATCGAATTGCTTAATAATGACATTGACGTAGCTAACAAAAACATGATTAAAGTGAAATCCAGTAATAAACTGAAACTAAAACAACTGCAAAAGACCATTGACAACTTCAGTAAAGTATCAGATACAAATGCTGAAATGGTAAAATTGAATGAAGAGCTACATCAACTTTCACAGAAAGTTGCAGAACTTGAAGAAGAAAAAGGCAATTTGCAGTTGCATCTTGTTGATTATGACAGTGGTAGATGTAAGTTTCTTTACCATTTCTTACTTACTTACATTATTACATACGGGTGATATTATCCCACTGTTGTTCAGATAAATAAAATTCTTCTCCATTAACTTTATGTATGTATGTACACCTTAATATACAAGCATTTTAATATTGAATTAATAAACTTATATTTATTTACAGTGACAGAATCGGATGTTTACAAGAAAATGGTAGAGATGGAAAATTTAGCAGAAACAAGGCTTAAAGCTATTAGTGTGCTAGAAACACAAAAATTCGATCTTGTTCAAGGTGAGTCTTGCCATTACATATGACATATGTGTACATGTTCGTATATAACTACATTATGTGAAAATAATGTAGGTGGTAGAGAAGTATTCATGTACTCTTCTGTTTTCCGTAACAAAAAAAACTTTTTGGGTCTAAGTTTTGTGTAGAATGAAACATATTAAATATTTATTATTTCATTTCCAGAATTGCATATTTTACAACAAAAGAATTTGGAAATGGAAGACAAATTAGCTGATATGTCCCAGCTACAAAATGAACAAGTGTGCTCTGAGATGAAATCTGTGCAGTTAGAGGAGCAGTTAGATGAACTGACAGCCTCCAAGAATGAGCTAGAACTTATAATAGAAAACATAAAATTAGATAAAGAACACCTAAATGAAACTATAAAATCATTACAAGCAGAAAAAGACGACCTTGTGCATAAACTAGAAAACTATATTCAAGAAAATATTGTACTTACAGACAAACTAGAAAAGCTGAGCGCTGAGAAAGTGAGTTCTGCTGAGTCTATTGAAATTGTAGAATCTTTGACCACACAGGAAAAACTTGAACTTGAAGAATATAACAAGGGTATTAATGAAGGTACTCATTCTGATAATATACCATCTCAAGGGGAACACCAAAACATTACAAGCTTGATTGAACAAAGTGCGGAATTAAATAATAAGATTGAAATGTTTACGCAAGAGAGACAAGAAGTTATGGAAAAAATGAGCAAGATAAGTAAAGAAAATGAATTACTACATGATAAAATTGTTGACCTCAACAATCAGTGCAGTGTTTTGCAAAGTGACATTGACATACTTTACAAAGAAAAACAGGAACTGCAAGAACTAAATCAGGAACTTAATTTGCAAATTGAAGATCTAAAGCGGGAGAGAATAGATATCATGAAAGAAAGTATTGAAGTCCCTAAACCCATTGAAGAGACCATAGAATCAGTATCGTCTGAAATACCGCAGGATGACAAATCAGGTGATAAAGGAATAAATAGAAACAAATCTGTAAAACAATTGACAAAAGAAATTCTCAAATTGAAAAATACCATCAAAGATAGAGAAGCAGAGATTGGTGATTGTCAAATGAAAATATTATCTCTGGAAGAACAGCAACAAAAACAAAACGAAGTCTTGAAAACCAACATATCAATGGAAAATAAATTGAAGTCAGTGTTGGAAGAAAATAGCCTACTTAAGGAGGAACTAGATAGTTTGAAAAAGTATAAGGAATCAGAAGAACAATTGTTACAATTCAGACATTCAAATGAAATGCTACAACATGAAATTCAAAAAATTCATCAAGAATACACAAATACTCTGAATACAAGAGATACACGAATTAATGAATTAGAAAATTTATTGGTTGAGTATGAAAGGCAAATATATAACTATAATAACACTTTACAGCAAAAAGATAAAGATATGGCTGAGTATATAAATCAAATAACTAAGCTAAATGATGTTTCGCAGAAACTTAAATCTACAATAGATTTACTTGAAGAAGAAAAAGCAAGAGACCAAAATGCCGAACTTGTGAAGTCTTTGAATAAACAAATTGCAGCCTATCAAAAGAAAATGTCTGAAAATGAGGAAAAACTACGAATTATGCAGGATGAAAAATCACAATTAGTTTCTACGAAAGAAACTTTAGAGAATAAAAATGCAAGTCTTGAAACAGAGCTAAAACACTTACAAGAAGTGTTAACAGAGAAGCAAACTCTGATTAAAGAATTACAAAATCAACATCATAAGCATTCTGAAGAAATATCGACAATAATGCACCAGTCTAAAGAAAGGGACGAAGAAATTCACGAAATAAAGCTGCAGCTAAGAAAGGAATCAATAGAAAATGAAAAATTGCGTACTAGCTTGTCTGAGAAAGACAGTAATATTGAAGATCTTGCCAAAGAACTGGATGAAACAAAAGAACATCTTCACAAACTAGATTCTGAACAGAATAGTAATAGCGAACAATTTGTTGCTTTAGAAACAAAAAACAAGGAGTTGCTAGAAAAATTAAAGAAGTTTGCTGTGACCATAAAAAAGAAGTCTGCTATGTACAATGAACTGGAAGTTCAATTGAATGAAACTCAAAAACAATTGGAAAGCAAAAATGAGCAAACAGAACAACTTTTAATACAAATAGAAACCCTACCAGTATTGCAGGACAAGTTTAAGCATGCAGAGGAAGAGATTAATCATTTGCGTTCCCAAAAAGCTGCGCTTGACCATCAAAAATCCCAAGATATCTTACAATTACAAAGTGAAATCAAGGTACTGAAAGAAAAATTAGATATGTCCATAAATGATATATCTAAATTAACGGACGAAATGAGTTATACTAATAGAGAAAATGAAAATTTGAAAGCTCATGTAGATGTTCTGAATAATAAGTTGGTTGAGCATGAGATTGAACAGAAAAACAATTCGAATTTAACAACAAAACTAGCTACTTTAGAAGCAGATATTACTCAAAAGCAAAATCAAATATCAGAACTTTTGAAGAGTCTTGAAGATCACGAGCAACAAAAAACTCAGGTTCAATTTGGATACGACGCCAAGATCCAAGAACGAGACATGTTTATCGAAAACTTGGAATTAGAAATGGCCAAATACAAAAACCGTATCTGTCGACTTGAAGAGACAATTTCTGCTATGGAAAATAGAAGAAATTCACTGGAGCGAAAAGCCGACCAACTAGGTAGCCAGCTTCACGAAAAGCAAAAAGCGTACTCAGAGTATTCAAGTCAGGAAGATGAACTCGTAGGTCGGTTAGCAGTTCTAATGGATCATGATAGAGTTGTAGAAAAGCAACTTCATGAAATAGAAAGTGAAAATAAAGAGTTACAATATAAAATCCAATATTTCGGCGAAGAAAATCAGAGGCTTCGAAAATCTCTTTCTGATATTCAAGAACACTGCAATACATTAGTAGATAAAGCTAGTAAAGCGGATACTTTGGAGTCAGAATTACTTAAATGCCAGTCTCAATTACGTGAGGTTGAATCAAATCTTAAACATATATCTCATGAACATCAAATGCTGTTGGTTCAAAGAAAGCAAGAAATTGAAGAACTAGAGCAGGAATTTAATACACAAATTGAAAGTGCTTTCAGAGAAAAGAGATTAATGAGTGAAAAGTATGAGAAAACTACTGAGCAGTTATCTCAGCTAGAGGGTAAACTGCAAGAATATAGAAGTAATATCGAAACACTCAGCATAAATAACGACGAGCTTAACCGAATGAATCATGAATTAGTTGAAAAATCAAGAAATCAAGAAATCAAACAAGAAGTTCAAGCTCCTGATTATACTGAACAATATATAAGTGAAATAAATAGATTGAATTCTGTTGTTAGTGACAGAAGTCAAGAAATTGTTGAACTTAATAATAAATTGCAAATAATGCAAGCAAATAAACTATCTGAGTTATCTGTTTTAGAAAACAGGGTATTAGATTTGACTACAAAACTAAATGATACTTCTGCTGATATTCAGCGATTAGTAACAGAAGCTCACATAAATAGGCAAAATAATGAACAGCTTCAATTATTGTTATCACAAAAAGAAGACCAGATAAAAGAATTGATGGACAAAAAGAAACTATCATTTGAAATGACTATTCCTAAAACTGAAGGAATGATTATATCTTCAACGATTGAAGCGTTGGATGATGAATCACGGGGATTTGATGTTTCTGATCTTGAATCGCAAATAATAACAGATGGTTTACCAAGCACTGACGATACTCATATTATTAAAAAGATACCGGAACTTGCTATAGAACAGCAAACTTCTTCAAAAAGTGTTGGTGACTGTGTTGAACCAGTTATTGTTCCTAAGCAAACGTATCTCTGCTATAAAAAGGACAATGAAACGCCTTTAGAATCGGATCCATTTAATTCTGATGAAGGTTGGGGATTGGGAGATTCTGAAGTAATGGAAGACGTCACACCTGGGCTATCGCATCTAAATGATCAGATTCATCAACTTAAAATAGATAATCAGACCCTAAAGGCTGATCTAGAGACCAGTAACACCAAGTTGCTAAAGGCTTTGAGAAAATTAAAAGAATTAAAATCTAATAATGATATGCTGTCTAACGAACTTAGGATTGCGAAACAAATTTCAAGCTCCTCATTCTTAGATAGTGCTATTGAAGATGAACTACAAAGTAAAATTCAAGAATTAGAGAAAAACGTGGAAGAACTGAATGCCGATATTAAAAAAGAAAAACGTGAAAAGGAAGCAATTAAGAAGCAAAATGAGGTATTTAACAATGCTAATGATAGGTTGACTGAAATCAAAGAAAAGATGGAAAATGAAATTGAGTTATGGAAATATAAATTTAAAGAGGCGAATGATAAGGTTTCTACAATGCAATGGGGTGCTGATTCTAAAGAATCGCCACGACATGAGGCAAGTTTATCTGTTCCAAATATGGGTGACAACCAAATGAAAGAGGAAATGTTGAAGATAGAAAAAGAAAATGATGAATTGCAATCTATTATTGATAACCTAACATCACAGAATAAAGAACTAACATTGCAGCATTCACAACTTAAAAATGAAATAATTGATCTAAATAAAACATTGGAAGGATATAAATCCTCATGTGAAAACAGTGAGCTTGAGAAGAGTCAGTTCGCCGAGTTGCAGAATCATAATATTGAGTTACTAAAGAATAACGAAATTATAAACCAAAAATTATGTGAACTTGAAGTTAGTTTGAATGAAACTGTACAACGCTATGAAAATTACAAATCACAAAGTGATATTACACAAACTGAATTGAAGACCGAAAACAAAAACTTAATTGATAAATGTTCTACCTTAGAACAGAAAATAATGTCTTCAAATCAGACGGAAGAAGAGGCAAAGAAGGAACTATCTTTGATAGCAGTCGAGTTAGAACAAACTAAGTCAAAAATATATAACATTGAAAAGCAAAATGATGAAATCAATGAAATTAATGTTTTAAAACAACAGTATAATGACATGGAAGAGCAGTCCAAACAGTTACAATGTGACTTACAAGACGCTAACGTCAAAATTGTTCAGTTACAAAACGAAAATCAAGAGCTCCTTACCAAAACAGATGATTATCAAAAACAATTAGCTGAATTAAGCGTAAAAGTACAAAACTTAAACGGAGAAAATGATAGTTTACTCTCAACCGTAGCCGAGTTACGTTCTACAGTATCAAGTGCCGTCGATCAACGTGGTTTTGAGATCGCTGAACTATGGAAACAACACCTTGCGCAAAGAGAATCCGACTTCCAAAACACCGAGTCTGAGTTAAGATCTCAACTCACTGCTTCTGAAGCCAAGTACGAGCAATTATTAGACAGTGTACAATCATCAAGCCAAGAAGAAACGAATAAACTGGTGACAATGGAACAAGTGAATTCGTTACAGAATAAATTACAGGATAAGGAAGATCATTTGCATAATCTTCAAGATAAGTACGCGGAAGTAATGAATCAGCTTGATATTTTGAGGTCGGAAATTGAAGATGAAAATATAGCTCACGGAAATAAATTACTAGAACAGCAAGAAGAGTATGAAAAAATAATTCAAGAGCTCCGAGAGAAAAGTGAAGAGAATTCTGGAAGCTTTGAACATCTATTTAAACAGTTGCAGACCGAATTGGCCGAGTCTAAAATTAAGAATGAAGAATTAAGTCAGGTAAATGAAGACCTAAATAATAAAATCAAAGAATACGAAGCAAATATATTGGAAATAAATGCTCTTCTTAAATTTAAAGAAAGCGAAATATATCAAAAAACTAACGATTATACGATAGCACTATCCCAAAGAAATGAAGAATTTGAGAATGTTAGAAAACAGTTACTTGATTACGAAAAAAGAATAGAGGACTTGACTTTTGAAAAAGAATCTGAGTTAGCCATTTTAAGATTAAAAATCCATGAAAATGGCAGTGACTTTTCAAAACTGCAGCAAGAATTGGAGTTGGACAAATTGAGCCTCACTGAAGCGTTGAGCGGCAAAATAGAAGAATGTACTAATCTTAATCGACAAATAGTAGATTTGAATAGATCCTTAGAAGAACATACTTCTAAAGCTGTTGAGATGCAAACGGCATTAGAGAACCAGGAGATAGAAATAGTGTCGTTGAAAGATGAAGTATCTAATTTACAAAGCGTGTTGAGGACAACAACTAGTAAAATACAGAAGCACGTGTCGTTCGCTTCGGATACAAAACCGGGTGACATTGACAATTCAGAAGGTAATCTAAGCAGGGAACTCCTTGACGCTGTGCCAAGGGCTGAACTAGATTTAGCTTTGTACATGCTACATCAAAGAGATGTACGGTGCGAGGAGCTAACCATGGAGCTCACTCAGCTACTGGAAGAGAGAGATACGCTTCAGTTGCGTCTTTCAGATAGCCTGCGTTCAAATGAAGAGTTCAAGTCCAAGTGCAAGGCGGCTGGTCTAGACGATTCCATGAATTCTAGTCAAGAGACGATATCTGAACTGCCAAGCTTCAGCGTCGAGAAAGAGTTTGTGGACACACACCGTGGGCAGACCTCGCGTAGCAGCAGTATAAGTGATCCAGACGGGGACAAGCCAAAATTACAAGCTAAGTGAGTACACGATTTTAATTTATAAATTTTACGGCGTTTTGGCCTTTGAAAAATATGAACTGTTTGTTGGTTATGCCAGCGTTATAAACAGCATACAGCATTAAAAAAATATATAGCATAACTAGGTTAAGTTTAAAGAATAAACAATTAATATTAACTAATGTTCTTAGCTACCTTGATTTTGCACTATAAGCTCGAATTTCAAAAGTCGAGTTTGTTTCAAGGGTTTGTATTATCTTCCTTCACGTTTATTCCCGTTTATGATGCTTTGTGTACATGTAGGTTGTCTGAGCTCCGGTCGGTGCGTCACAGCCGGGACGTGCGGCTCCGGCACGAGAGCGAGCAGCGCCACCTCGACTACCGGCTGCTGCAGCGGGACGTCGCCAACCTGCCGCCCGAAGCAGTCGAACATCTCGCGCAGGCACATCACACGCTCTGTGAGTTGATATCGACTTTTGAAACTTTATTCTAAAGTGGTACTGCATGTTTCGAGACGGTACCATCAAAAATGTTACAATATTACAGATACGTAAATAATATTATAGATGAAGGTATGTACTTAGTGATGAACTTTGTAAGTAGGGTAAGGAAAAAACATAAAAAATCACAAAAAAATATTAAATGATAAAAAATTACAAGAAATAATCCAAACCACATAAATTGACACTAGTGTCTATTTACCCATTTTACCTCCACTTTCGGTAAATAATGAATGTTTTTATTTCCGTTTTCAGCTCGAGATGCGCAAAGCACTCCAACCGTACTTCTAAACTGGCTACGAGGAAAGAGTACTCCAAAAGTTGTCCATATGTGAGTCGCTCCCATTATAACAATGTTAAAAAATTACTGAGTTGTTGAAAATAACGAGATACAAAGCAACATTTGCTAGAAATAGGCAAACATTCCTGGGCTTATAGTCAAATGCGGCTTAGTAGATCTATTACATTAAATGACCGTCCGTGATATTGTGCGTATTTATGGAAACAAACAGAATGTACAACACGCTAGACGAGTTCATACGATTACTTATCATTATTAATTATTATTTGTATTTTTGTTAAGTTATACTGTATTTTTGTTACCTCATTGCATTTATATGTTGCCACCACAACCCACGCAACAATTTTTAAATGTTTTGACGAGAACATTTCATGAAAAATTGTGCCTTTATCAGCCTGCCAAAGTAAGCCATCGTTAGATAACGAATCAATATCATTTTTATAGCGATTCGATTACAATAGACAAGCAAAAGTTATCCGATTGTGAAGTTCAGCCGTTACCAAATATATATGTAATGTGACTAATGAGTAATCGGGACACTATATAAATAATATTGAGAAGATCCGATAGTGGATTCTTATGTTCAAACATCGGAACCGTTGCATTTATAATCGCCGACGCAACTTGAGCGTCAAGTATAGGACACAAACTTGAACGTTACTGTGTACTCAGATGGTACGTGTGTACTTACACGCGACACCGACGGTTGTAAGACATAATGAAAATAGAAACGGCTTTGGCAAAAACGACCGAACGAAATATGTTTACTTTCATTACTATGCATTCCTATCATACCTATTTCATTTGTATTCTTTGTTTCACCAAGTTCTTCCTATGGAACCTTCTATATTGTACTATGGATGATCCATACTTTAAACTTCCTTCCCTTAATACAAGAGTTCTGTTTCCTGCGTAGTTTTCTCTATAGTAGCTAAGTTTAATTAATCATTAGGAACCATTCATAAAATCGGTCAAGGAATGAGAATTTCTCAAGCGTGCCTTTTCATCCACTAGCTTAATGTAAATTTATCATTGTTCACGTTGATTATTTAATCTAATTATCATTATTTTATGACGAATCATTCGAAAATTGTATAATTAAATGTATATACCTAATAAGCGGATCTATATCGATACTGTCGATGCTAGATCGAAATATGTATATTAATTTGTAAATTTGTTCCCGAATAAACGGTATTCCATTATCCTGTCGTTTCTATTTAGGATACCAACTACCTAGTTGCATCTGCAGGGGCAAGGAGGGTAATATAAAAAAAATAATTTGTTTTCAAATTTTTATTGTGGTTTTTAAATATTTACATCTCGAAGTCTTAACGATCATACAATCCAAAAAGAAACTTAAAATGTAATAATCACATACAAAAAATCAAATGTAACGCTCTTACGCGTGACGTAATTATATGTTTAGAATTTAGATTCTTATAATAAACTTGCGTCATCTGCACGAAGTTACAAAGTAATAAAAAATCACCTCTATACGAGAGCTGTGCCGCTCCGAGTTACATATAATATTTTATGTATACCTACATCACAGGAAAAATCAACATTTTCCTTACATTATATTTAATATACTATACTTCGTAACAAAAGTTCTAAATTTCTTAAACTATTTTGAAAAAGCCAGTCCAAAAGCCAGATAAGTATTAAAATATATGTATAGACTAACTTCGTAATGCGTATTATTTTCCCACATAATTTTATGTACAAAACTAAATATAAACATATTTATTATACGCGCGTCAATTTCTAAATGCCACACGTGGTAAGGCATACGTCCATTCCAAAAGATAAATTTGTTACTTAAAATAAAATAATAAATCTTGTGTGATATTGTTAACAAATGGTTTTATAGGTATCTATGTGGCTGTTGGATAAAGTATCATTTCCATGTACGTTATTAGTACCGTATTATATTACTATGTATTGTTTTATAAAAAAATACTTTTATAGTAGTGTTACTTATGGCACCACATGCTTACAGCATAAATTATATTTTATATTTACATTAAATTTCTATTATAATTACAAATATAGCGAATTGCTAATTCGTTAATAATATTGTATTGAATGCTGTGAGGATAACCGGGCCCGTTGATTACAGCCACCGCGCACTGCTATACAATTCCTGCTATTATTATACAAACACCATTCAACTTAAAGCCCGGTATCCCTTTAATGGAAGACATTAGAGTGATTTCTTGTTAACTCTTTAATCCTACTTCTGAGCACACATAAACTTCAAGTTACAGACAAACTAACATTTAACTAAGATTAACATATTTTAATTACTTATCAAAACAATATTTGTTTAATTGTCTGTCTACGCCACCCGTACTTAATTTTATGTAAGAAAGCATTTCTTATATCTGAAGAAAATATATCACAATTTTAAATTATAGTATTAAACACATCGATATCAACTAATCGTAGAAACATTTAAGTACAATGTAATGGAACTTGACTATTGCATATTGTGTATGTTATGTCCAATGGTTGCATATATAGGAACGATCATGTCAATTTACATAACTAATTGCTACTAAGCTAAACAGTTATCAGGGATCAAATTCTCGTGGAATCCTCCCCGCGCTACGGCTAACCCAACTGAACTAGTAACATAGTACTTCTACGTTAACATATTATGACTGGAAGTGACTACGATACGAAGTTCAAACAACTTTTATAACACTTATCACGTTATGTTACTTACTAAAATTGTTGGTATTTTCGTCAAAAAGGAACAAAGTTAAATTTTTCTACACGTATAGAGTAAAATAAAACATATACAGCTCTTTGCCTACTTTAATAAAATAATATATATAGTGGATAGTTGATAAGTTGTGAAGATTATGTTATTTTATACATATTTTTTACTTCGTACTTTATATAAATATAAGTAAATAATGAACGTTATATTAGTTTTTACAATATACAAGCGTAATTTATTGCCTTCCCCCGATAAATCTGATGCTATATGTTTGAATCTATGTTGTTCATTATATATAATTATGTAATACCCTTTCTAAAGAAATCATTTTAATCCGAATGGTTTGTGATCTAAAATAGTCACCATACAATAGATTTTCCCATAGCTTATTGCTAAAATTAGATAAATCAAATCAAAGAAGCTGTCTGCTGTAAGACTCTTATGTTACATACACATTATTTTAATAACTACCACAGTAAATTGACATTATATTAGAAGAAATAAATCAGTTCATTGTCAATCAAAAAGCATGAAGCTAACTTTGGTCCCACACGAATATTTCATGTGTCAGGTATATGTATGTGTACCACTAGAGTACAGTTAGTAAATCGGCAAACTATTGATATAGCAGGGCCACAACATCTGCCAAATGAAACTGAAGCTTAAATAATTAAGAGGTAGATTGTAATTTCAAGAACCGTATTAACTAGAACTGAAAGATTTACCTATTGTTAACTCTTTCTACGCAACGGTTTAAACGAACGTATAGACTAGAGGCAAATTACAAGTAGCACGCATTGCTAACACTTATTTATTATGTATCCACAAGTCGCGCTTATATATAAACAGTAAGTTATCTACGTTAGAGACATGCGATTGTCAGTCTTGGTATCAGTCCTCGATCACGTATGCATCGTCCAACCTGTGTAGTTTAAAGTATTTTCGTACTGCACCGTAATTAAAGCATGAGCACTCCTCGCGGGCGAGATTCCGTCGGTTCAGAAGTGTACGTCCCTGACGTCGGTGGGTGTGGCGGCGTTACTGTGCGCCTTGTCCTGGCTGGGCGGGGGCGACCACCCCGCCGCCTCCCGCGCCTGCCCGTTTGGGACGGCGCCGCTGCTCTCCCTGATCGCCGCCTGCACCATCTCCTCGATCTGCTCGAGACACGTCTGCAGGCACTCCTAAACAAAACATGGACTGTGTTAATTAAATACTATTATATTATCTAACAGAATGGTGGGTACCTATGGTGCACGCAAATGAATCTTTGAAGTATAAGGCTGGGCATATCTTGTGACTTTTAAAAAATGTAGTGGAAAAAAGATAAAATTTAGGTATGAGTAAAGTAACTTACCAAGTCAATGCGGGTAAGTTCGTGCAGCCGCGGCAAGTGGCCTTCCAGGTTGAGGCCCCGCAGAGCCGCCGCGATGCAGCAACACGCCAGAGTGCTCGGGGAGTAAAGTGTAAATTCATAGTCTGTAACAAAAGAAACACCGATAAGTATACAGTGCCGAGTATAAAACCACCAGTGTGAGAGCTGCGGTTACGCAGTTACATGAGCCTGTTAACAGCATTCTAGAATGTATTATTCGAAAAACAAAACAAGCGCATTGCCGAGCGATATCAGTTGAAACCGGGTCAGGCCACATTGCTTGCATACTGGATATGCAACGAGGTATAGAAAAATCAAAGAACGATTTTCCTGTTTTTGTTCCACAATGTAGGTTGAGTTTCAGATTTCAAATGTAACGATAAAGTTTTCCGCCATTCATAACATCGCATTCGTTGGAGCGAATTTACGTTGACCTACGTGCGTACAGGCCAACCGCATCCGGTAAAAGAAATGTTCCTTTCTCTGTCTCACAGGTTGTCAGTCTACTCTGGAGAGTTTAGTCTCAAAGGAGCCGGCACCCGCCCTCGCGGCCGCATTCCACAACCAGCGCGCCCGGCTCCGATGAATGTTTCTCACGGACTCACTTTGGCAAAACCATTATATCTATGTACCTGTACTGCAGGCCAGTTTAAGGCTTCAGTTAGTACGTAGTTACTGCATCATACTACTATATAGGTACACATACTGTGAAATATTTATGAGAGATACTGAGCGTGAGAGTTTCAAAATACATTTTTTATTAGACAAGGCGCTAATACTATTGTTCGATCGATCGGCAACAATGAGGCTTGAATGATTTTATTTAAGTATCTATGAACGTATATTATTTTGCCTAGCAAGTAATACATTGCAAACAATGAACACAATACGCATCCATCAAAATCGTTAGTGAACTAAAAGCCATTTCAATATACCTACATTGGGCTATAAACGGACTGAATGCTAACTAATTTAAAAGTGATAATATAACAGGAAACTCACTCAACTTGGTTCGACCTTGTGCCTGTGTTCTCAGATAAAGGACTAACTAGGTAGTGGAATATAAAACACTAAATCGATCCTAATGTATACTTATATTCATTACAATTTAAATATATTGACCCTACTTCATTAATGAAGTACTACAAAGTACTGATTTATTTTCCCACGATACGCTCAAGTAATGAAAACCTGCGTAAAACCACAAATTCCCACAAACGTGAGGTCGCATACAATATGAAAGAAGCCTTCAAGAGCCCCCATTCATCATTAAGTAGACTCCATTATATCGACCAACGCATGGATATCGAACACTCTTCCAGCTCATTTAAGACATTTATTTTCATTTTTTTTAATTTGCATGTCGGCATACCTACTCGAGATAAAGGGAACGAGCACGAGGAGAACGAATAAAAAGAAGGAGACGAAACAACGAAAGCGACCGCTCACTCGAAGCATTTGCATAATCTGATGTTAATCAAACAGCGCGTTTCTACGCCTTGGACGAACGAAATGTGCGCGGCCGCAGTCGGAGTGCGGCCGTAGCAAAACCGTAGCGTCAGCGCCAGGCGCTACGTAGCGAGCGAGCAACAACTATCGTCCTTAGAATTTTTTGCATATTGTTAGTACGTACCTACTTAATCAAATCAAATGACTCACGCACATCACGATACCTCGTGAATTGTTCGTACAAGTACCGGCATATAGCTCTCCACGATGGCCGATAGTTATAAAAAATATAGCGTATTTCCGTAATCAACGTAGCAATTGGTGTCGGACAGTCTGCACTGGACACTGGACTCACATGCAGCGGATGTAATACACGTCCTTATTAGTCGCGCCGCCGCCGCTGCCGCAACCATCGCACATCGGGGACAATTCTACTAAGACAATACACGCTACCAAAAGGAAGTGACGTAAATGTTATGGCAATCGTGTTATTAGAATAAAGTTTAAATTATTATTTCTAATTCAATGTAAGTACATTGACTTCAAGGATAGACAGTTTGTACTATAATCAGCGGTGACATAATCGTAACTGCCCTTGAAAATAGAGTAGAAGAAGTACTATAATAGCGCCGGCATCGAGCGCGGCGGTGCGGGCGCGAGAATCCGTGGTGCTACGCGTTTATTCGAGAGGTGAACGTTCCGGCGAGGCCGAACCGCCACCATGTGTGGTACGTGGTACGAGTATGACCAACGACATGGGCTTATATTTCTTAAAATATATTTCACTATCGTATAATAAATGTACCTACAGAGTACTATTTAATTTTAAAAGTACTGCTAAGGAAAATAAACCATAACGACATTCGGTCTTTGTTGTGATGCACCAACCTATCTACCTACTCACTTTGGATGCCTGACATTGGAATCATGTTGACATCAATTGCATTATAATGCCAGGTTCTTGGGGTTCAAGTTATGCAAAAAGACAAAAATAGCATAAAATAAGTGTATTCATGTTGGTAGGTACGTTTGATAATGTATCCACCTGTAAAGGCATACCTTACGAGAGATGTCAGCATTAAAATAACCCATTACAAATTTAATATCCCCACGAGTTATGATTCCAGCCAGAGTAAATTGTGCCATTCAAATAATGATACATAATGCGGGTTTGCTCGATACCGCGAAATGTACGTCTACGACGCGACGACGCCTCGTCGCCTCTCGACTGAAGACTTAAACGCGTTCCTAAATTAGCACTCGTGTTATCACACCTACTAGGATTTAGGTGCTATTAGATACTCATCAAATTATTATTCAAATAGAATAACTATACGCGTAGATATTAGAACCAGAAAATTATATTTGGTTGTGAAATGGAAATAACCTAGACACGGTATTATTTATGATCGAACCTGCGGCAATAATTAGGAGAAGATTGCATGAGCCGCTGTGTGACAAGTGAGAGATGCTATCTGAGGAGCGAGTGAAATAAAAGAGCTGTAGCGTGAAGTTCACGAACAAAAAACAACACGACAGCGGCGGCGAACAACAAAAACCGTTGCACAAAAACATATGATCCCATGAGGGTTGCGGGGGGCCGGGAGGCGGTTGCGGGGAGGGAGGGGAGTGCCGAGGCGTGCTGGAATGCGCTCGGGCGAGCGGCGTGGGAGGCGCCTCGGCTGCCAGGCCGGCGGCGGCGGCGGCGCGGGCGCAGGACACACACGCCGCCCTCGCCCGCGCACTCTACCCTCACTATAAACAAAGCTATTCACATCTCACCGCAGCCGCCCGAGCGCCCGACGCTCCTACTGCTCCTTTACAGAACCAACCGTCACTTCTACCTACCATTAGATATCCTAAATAATATATATCGTGAATATATGCCTATTGTCATAAACGCAGAACAGTTGCTGCACCGAGTAGGAGATTTTAGTTTGTTGAATAGATACATTGTCAACTAAATCATCTCATGTAATTAATTCTCGTTTGAACCATCCTAAGGACGGTTTTTGTCGTTATTTGAGTTTATTTAAACATCAATCGGTAGGTATTCCATTAACTATTTAAGTACGCCGACGCGGATAATCATTTGTGACAAGATATTATCCTTTCATAAAATTCCATTAATGTAAAAAGTTCAGTGACTCGTGACGATAGAGACCAACGTGGTTTGCGGTTCGAGCCGACATCGTGACGTGACAAAGTATATCTAGATGCTAATTACCGTCTGCCGTTGCAAACAAAACGTTCCGATGCTAATATCGATGACTGACTTGTTGCTTCCATTTCACAGAATTTAAATCAGTACTTAACAATTAGTTAACGATTGAAATATACAGTTGATTCTAGCCATTCTAAGCTGTTCTTGAAGAAGCTATCATATTTTGACTTAATATTATTCACTACATATAAGTAGGTATAGGTTTATGGCCATTAGTTACTCCACTACCTACATATATGTCGGAGGGAAGTGAAGTTAATCAGTACATTATTTAGGTACTTTAACGGGAAAACAGAGGTTGTTTAATGTTTTTACCCAAACATTAAACAACTTGTTCGATGCACTTAAAGGTAAGTTAGCTTATTGATAAGATTTTACGACTCACCTCTAGCGGCAAGTGCGATAAATGTTTGCGCATGCCTCTGCACCATTTCTGTGTTGACGGGACCCCTGAGGGGCAGCCGCGACAGCAGCAGCGGCAAGAAGTCATGCCCTGTCACACCGGCCACGTCCCACTTCAACTTTGACAGGACTAACAGCTCCCAACTCTGTTGACAACACATTTGCGTTAGTTACGTAAATTACTAACTAGATTAGATTAACTTAATAAATAAATTAGATAAGATTATCCTATAACCTACAATATTCGGAATATTTCAGAATTCTGAGAGCAAGGGTAAAGAAAACATTGTAACCCTCCACTGGTATATCACAGTAACAGGTTATCGGCCATCTGCCGTAAATTGATTTGATTACCCAAGAATTTAATCATATAAAAGAAAGTGTTGAGTTGCTAGGATAATAAAATAACATTCCAATCGCCACATCCGCCTTATAATCGTAAACGTGGCGAGTTTTGCTCGACTTCCCGGAACGGAGCGTAGGTAGGTGGTTCCCGGCACATTGTTGTGCAATCAAATGTACCGAGTTACTGTTTTAGTCCATGTTTAGTCTCATGCGCCATGCGCCTCGCCTAAACCTAAAAGTCCCCGAGTGCCCGAGTCGTTTGAAACGAAGCAAAAAAAAACATTGTATGCCATTGTTCAGTTGAACTAAGAAACGCAATCCGATCGAAACCGTTAAGTTTCAAATACATAATTAAATTTTGTATAAGCACAGTAACTCCTTTCATTAATAATGCTTAGTTGATAAGAGTAAGTTCAGTTCTTGTAAAGTCAAATCAAAGAGCGTAATGCAACTTAATTTCGTTATCTTTATACGACTCAGCTGGCCTAGATTAAATGTAATTGTTAAAATTCAAATTACAATCGCCCTGTACGCAACTCCTACAGAAGATACCTACTCGACGGTTAAATTTATGAATAACTCGATTATTTCGTGTACACATTCACTCATACATGTACAGCGATGCATGTCCGTTGACAGATAATACTCGATGTTTACTTAACTCAATCGGCGGGGTCGGCTCTGGCGGCGGCACCTTGGCCAACTCAATTTTACCCGATTGTACTTCTCATAACTATATGATTAGAGTCTGAATTCGTTCAGCGAAGGGTACGACTTAGGACCTACATGTTCTTGAGGAACAGTGTTTATGAATGAATGAAGTAGGTATCATCACTGGAAGTCGAAATAAGTATGTGTGCGTATATGTGTACGGTATTAAATTGTACCTAGTTGATAGTACCGGAGGGCGTATATGGGATTAATGAGAACATTGCTTAAAATATCATGCAAATGGAGATAACTGTTTTTTTCTATCCATTGTATTTTAAGAATAGAAGACTTAATACCAGGTGAGTTAAAGGCGGTTAACAACATGGAGGTATGCGGGTCGACCGCGAAATGAAAAGATTCGGTCTATCGGAGCGACCGGTTGAAAAGCCTTTCGAAACAATGCGTTCATAAAGTTCACCGCAGATGTCACTTCATTCTCTCAGATGGATATGTTTGTCCCTGTCTTTCGAATAGATAGACAATCTATTCAGTAATTGATGAGTTAGGTATAACTAAATTTCATCGCGTCACAAAATTATAGTAAATGTTGTGCATATAATAACGGAAACGGGTATGTATAAGGAGAATCTGAGACGAATGGAATGCAGCTCATAAATTTCCAGGCGGTTGTTCATTAGAGGTCGTCAGTGCGGGTGCGGTGCGGGTGCGGTGCGGGCGCGGTGCGGTGTGGGAACGGTGCGGGTGCGCCGGCCGCAGCAGTTATCGAGCCACGTTACAGCCAATAAACCAAGCTATGCAAACAGCCATCGTCGCCGCGACACACTCGCTGGATTCCACACTCGGTTCCCATGCTTTATCCAATTTCAACCAACGGTGTGACTGCGCCGCTATTAGAATCAAACAATGAGCTCGGTGTCGCGTGGCCACTAAACTCTTGAGAAACTTAGGAATTTTCCAGATGCGGATAAGTACACGCAGAACCGGCCTACCACAAGTTATTAGTTTGATTCTGAAATTGCCTATGCATACGTATGTGCTTAAAATGAATTGATATACGCAACGATTAAGAGAATAGGTAGGCATGACGATATAACAGGTAATATCACCATATTACAGGAATAATACAAGTCCTAAGAAGCCCTAAAGAAGGCAATTTATTTATCATTGAATATGTTACCGCCAGTACTTATTCGAAACGTGTTGAGCGTGCAGAATTATCGCAAGACTTACGTAAAGGGGTTTATTAATAAGTATAAATCAGCGAATTCCATTAAATGGTGATATGGACAAAACACAGAAATGTTTACCTAGTGGATATCTGCTTACTGCGTTAAGTACCTACCTACTTTTAACCTAGTCGAGTGTAGAATAAGTTATAGCTTATGAGTTATGAGTAGTGGGTTATGTTATGTAGTTGAGCAACGACGTTTATGTGATGGACAGGCGGAGTCAGCGGCGCGGGCGCAGGCACACAATGAATGTTAGCACGACTAGCCGCGTTCCACGTCTCGATTCTCCTAACCACAAAATTTTCATTTTTTCTTCCCTTGCGACCACCGCCCGCATAGGGCAAGTTGTCAGACTGGTAAAGGTACTTACTTGTTGGAATTTTATTACCGTTGGAGGTGCCTTTTAGTGGCAAATTTTTAGCGTCTCACCCACCGACATAGATTAAACAATTACTTTGTTTAAGAGCAAAATAATGTAATCTTTTCATATCGATAAGTATGTACCTAATTATAATTATCATAAGTATGTTCGCAACTATATTATAACAATGATGTAAAGTTAAATACGTGACACGATTTTATAACGAGTCTATGCACCTTGGCGCTCGGCGCACCTATGCAGCCAGTGCGCCAGCGCACCTTCACTTGAGTTATCGGTTACCTTCCACACATACTCGTTAACACAATTTCTGTATTAGACCTACATTCTAACCATTTTATGATACAAATACTTAATGATGAAGACTTTTCACCTAACGATTACTAGAGGTGCCTCTTGCGGAGTACCTATATTTGACAAGCAAACTTATGTAATTAACTAGGTTCGTGTTTAAGTCTATGAAAAAGCATAAACCTAATCGCACAATCTTTCTATCGGTTGCAAACAAAGGAAGGAACGCATAATGTTTTCTTCTGAGGTAGGTAGGCTCGCTCAGTCGGTCGTTTTGTTTTGTCGCATTAGCTTCGCGGAGAAGTTTCATTTGCACCGGATACAAGCGGAGTCGTGCCGTGAGATCAGCAAACAACAGCCAGCCGCGCTAATTTGCTCATTCCTCATATTCTATACAATACAATAATGTTCATTTCCTTTTACTGATTATGGTTTTGTTATTTGAATGACAACGAAGATCCGGGGATGTGTTACTTTGATAAGATCCAACAACACTTGCAAAATGCGAGGACTTCATCCTCAATAGCAGAGATAAATATGAATACTAAAATGTTATTTATTCACAATTGTCATGATGTTGTGCGCAATGTGCTATTAATTAGCTTCTCCTTTTTTGCCACATGAAAAGAGGTCTCTCATTAAATATAAGAGAGTGCCGAGCTGCTATATTGAATTTTCTCTTTTGACAAACTGGTACCGCGGTCGTAAACTTATGCTTCAATTATAATAAACGTTTACGGTGGTAGTGTGGATGTGAGAACGCGCGCGGTTTTATGGTCGAGCGCGGGAACCTACCGGCTCGTCATGGATGCCGGAGCGAGCTCTTTTTGCTCCAGGTCGGTCGGTCGGCTGGCTGGCTGAGCGAGCCCCGTCTCCCGCACCAAATATGCCGACCTATTATAATCAAACCAATCACGACCCTCTTTCTTACGCATCGACAAGATAACATGGTTTCGTTGCACAAATCTTATTAACGCGCTCCAAGAAAATATGTGTACTCGATTTTATCATTATTGATTGTTATCTTTAAAAAGTTAACTATATTCTTCGTACCGGTAGTCTTTGTTATTCGTTGCACATGGATGAGTCATGTATTATAGGATGAGCATAATTTTATAATTACTTATTGTACTTACTTATCGAAATCTACCGTTGTGTAGCTTTAATAGATTAAAGAAACAGTGTATAACAAATAGATATAATTAAGTATCAATGTACTTCTATAAGTAACAACTAAATAAGCTATATGGATAGTGTTTTTTTAAGGAACATGATATAATGTCTGAAAACGTGATGTTCTACGGTTTTTCGTAGAGCCTCTACGAAAATGCTACGAAGCCCCAATAGCTTCAATTTATTTATTTTACTGTGACTTTCGTAACCAAATCAATAAATCCAAATTTTTATTCGATAATTATAAAACTGATCGTGTGATATTCTTAATTAGAAATCAATTGATAGTAACAAAACCAACCAAATACAAACCCAAATGCATTTAAAACAACAGTTAATTTTGAGAAAAAATATAAGTTAAACATTAATTTATTTTGATACGTTAATTGACATATTCGATTTAAATTATGTATCAATAAATAAATGCAATGCCAATGATCGAAGATTATCAGTTAATATAAAACGCATAAAGTGATTCACTAATAAAGGTCATGACTATGACAAACATACCTAATTATTTCACATATATACATGTATATATGTGAAATAATTAGGTATGTTCTGTTCATAATGTTTATGAATATTAAACATAATTGTAAATATTCCAATAGAAACTAATAACTAATGTTTCTCGAACTAAGTTAACCAAAGGAATGGCTGAATACCTAGCACATAGCAATATACACTTCTATTTTCTCAAAATAAACATTTTAAGAAAAGAATAACTAGGAAGTTCCGTTCCTATCTACATATAGACACATGACCGTTGGCTGCCGGTGCCACGTATGAATTAATGTATAATGTATGATAGTTGATACCTATCTTCCTACCTACACCTCGCACACACAGCTCACGATCAAAGCATAAAAAACCCATCGTGAAAAATTATAAATAGTCAATTTGAATGTGCGATCTCATTTATTGGCGTAGTGTTGAGAAGTTAGCGCTTCGTGAGATGAGGTTAGCGGAGTCGCGACGCGTGAGAAAAAATAAGCGGCGTGCTTTGGCTGTAATTGGTCTGATTGAAACGCGAGGCTCGATCGGCGGTTCTTCCGAGAAGTTTGTCGGCTCGTTAGGGGACACTGTCCGCCGTCCGCCGTCCGATAGCCGAGCCGGGGGAGAGGGCCGGTCCTCCTCCCGACACGACCGCGCCCTGTCGCGTTCGCATTCCTCGACAACGAATGCTCGGATGCATATCTACTAACTATACAAAATCATTGATTTTAACGAAATTCTTAAAGGTACTCAAAATTAATTTTAACTTCCCATAATTACCTATATGATATTTGTACAGAGTTACAAAATTGCCGTTACTAATAAGCAACACATAAGTGCAGTGGTATGCAGTGTGCACTTACGGGCAAAAACAAGTCTTGTGTTATGACGCGCGAAAATGTGGCATGCACTTATTATCTACGGGACGAGTGCGGCGACAGACGGGGCCCCGCCGGGTGGCGCGCCGCGCCCGAAATGCAACCGGCGACACCGCACCGCACTACATCACACCGCACACCGTACACGGCACACAACGCTCGCTAGTCGCTACACACTATGCAAATAACGACGAATTCAAGTAAAACAAACTTACAATAATACACATTCCAGAACAATTATCTTATATTAAGATAGACGAGTTACTATGAAGATATGTACCAACTGAAAATTTACACGATGGGCAAACAGTATTAGTAGTGGCATTGCCAGTAAATCAGATTAAGACGAAACCACGTGAGCTATTCGGTTGAGACTTACTCAAGTATCAGTATCTATTTGTCAGTTATACCTTTGTATGCACTTACGTATGACATTGGAAATGTGAATTTATTTGAGTCAAGAATATAAAGAGCCATGATGACTCGACTCACTGGGTAGGCTACGTGGCGCGGACGCAAAGCTCACCACGCGCTCGTTTGTGCCACGGATCGACACAGACAAGCTTGTTCCAAATGCTATTACAGTTTTTAGTAGGTATAGTTACCTCAGTTACCAGCTTAGAATATTAAAATAGCAATATTCTTAGTATTGAGTTAAAAACGTTGAAAATAGTTCTGGAGCGCTCTAATTTAGTCGACGATAAGCTTTAAATAACGACGATGTTTATTTATACTCTTTGTCACGAGGGCACACCAAGTCCTTGGTTGAATGTAGGGGTATGTATTTTTAACATTCAATAGGTATTTGTTACTCAATTGTTACACGAAGAAGGCAATAAAACGTACGACCATAGATATATATTCAGTTGGGTTAACGGACAGAGCCGACGCCGCGACGCAAATGAAGACGATCATGTCATTGGTTTAATGAATGTACCATCATAAATCTGGAATTCCAATCTCTCACGGATGTTCAGACCGCGAGTGATTTAGAAATCTTCGGAGTGAACGACACGAAAGCGCCTAGAGCTAGCTGCAAAATCAGTGCATATGCGCGTGAGCAATGCAAAAAAGCAGCTGCTACTGCGTGTAGCAACACGAAACGGCATTATTAATGAAATCAGCTGTTTCCTCAGACGAAGAAAGTTAATTAAATCTTCTTATTACTTCACTCGGAATTCAGTATACGATCGTGTACGTTTGTTCTGTACTTATTACAAATGAACATGTTTTTATCATAACATAATTTATGTAACAAGGATACGAATTCTCATTTAGAGAGTGTTGATCTTCCAATTATATATACAGAATTATTAAGCAGGTACTCACGCAGAGGTCAGTTAGCGTGATGCTGTTGGCGGTGTAGAAGACGAGCAGGTCGGCGGGGAGGGCGCGCGAGCCAGGCTCCCGCAGCTTGGAGGCCAGCAACAGGCACGCGGTGCCCAACAACTGCACTTGGCTCTTGCTCACTGGACACGTGCTCAAGAAACGGTCCAAGTACGATATCGCCAGCGGAAACACCTCCTCTTGACAGCCCTGATCTTCGCACAACTGTAAACAAATTAACATATTAAACAATGACACAAATATACGGTCATGATTCTAAGAAACGGTCGGTCGAGTCGGTAACGCCGCACCCAGGCCGTGCTTAGTTTATCATCCGGAATTCCTGATAACCTATATAGTATAAAATGGAAATACACTTATTGCGATAAATACAACGCATATTACTTTCCTGCCGCAGTTGGATACAATCCTTATCAGCGGTAATGGCATAAGAGTAATAAGAATAGTGCCAGAAACAGTGTACAATAATACATTTATGTAGAAAAAAAAATTAATAATTATAAATAGGTACTTAGTGCGTATTCAGTAATTTTCTAATGAATAGAAATTGTTCTAATTAAAGTGACATGTTTTTATCCGCAGATTGAAACATTAAGATCTATTTAAAATTATGTAAAGGTTCGTAATAACTTCCTATTAGTATATACAAAAAAAAATAGAATTGTATGTGTTCTAATATAGAATTCGCAAATTGGATAAGGTTCACCTGTATGTGAACTATGAAATGGAAAGCAGGGAAAAGCGAAAGCAAATGGAACTAAACTAGTCATCATAAAGTAAATGGAGAGTGTCATGTCATGAGAGACGCGGATTGTCGCCGATTGTTAGTCGCATAGTTTCGCACGGTGTAACGCGACTCGCAGCCAGCTATGCACTCATATCGTAGCTTCGTGAAAACACGTACCTAGGTACCCTAAACACAGTCTACAGCTCCGCGCTTCCCAGCAGGCTATCTCACGCTCTTGAGCTCGTTGTCAGCTGATTACTAGCGCAGTGAAACGAGTTTACCATTATTCTTTGTGTTTATTCTCAGAACTGAGATTCGCCTCAACCTTAAACCTATCAAAGAATATAAAATAAGGTATTTGTAACCGAGAGACTGATGTTAATCTAAAATACTAATAAGCTTTTGCGTGCGGTTTTGTTCGCGTGCTAATTTCCGCGTCTGCAGCTAAATAAAACCACCGTAGCATGACCCTATGTAAGTGTATTCCAGTGCATAGCGCTTAGAGGCCACATTTTTTCATAGTCTGCCGAGCGAAATGAAATAAAAAATGCAGTTACATTTGGAAGTGTAGGTTTCAATAATAAATTACTCTAGCAAGTAACAATAATAATTTCAGGTAGGTAACAAACCATGTAAAGTGATATTCAATACAGAAATATTCATTTAATCGATCCCAATTCTGTTATGTCAAACTAAACAAAATCCTATGAACTTCTCATTCCTTCCTTAAGTTGAAAAGAGACGGAAGATTTTTAGCTCTGCTGGGTTTTGTATAATCCGCATCGTTGCGTGTGTAATCTAATTTGAATCTAATGAACGGAACACCGCACCGGTGCGGTGGTGTCTTTCTAACGACGAGGCTTTTGACACCCAACCGTCGCAACTGTATGTAGCTATTCCTCTTTCATTTCATCCCATCATTGGTCTTTAGAATAGGTGCACATGTACCTAGACAAGAACTATGTTGGTTCTAGTTCAGATAAGGATGCGCAAGAGATTATTCGACAATCAAACGTGGAGGTACATAGGTTGATATGAACACGTTGCTGATGTCATTGACCTTACATACTCAGAAGTTTGTTTCGGTTTGCTTGTGCTGAAACGTTGGTATGCAACAGGTTTAAGTATACCCACGAGGTGAGTATCGGCAAAGTTAGGTCGCGTGGCGCATGCGCCCGCCCGCCGCCATGCCATCATGCCATAGCATCGCACCTATTGCAAGCATGACGTCAGTGCGCGCCGCGGTTGCCGGTCCATCCGTTCCGTTCGCGCACTAATGCCGGCTCGGCTCCACGTGGGGCCACGTACCGTCTGCACTAAACAGCTGACTTTTTTGAATCAATCATACCTACTTAGGTATATCGTACTACGATTATAACACTACACAAACGTGTCTAATAAAATAACCTACCTAAATTATAATTGTAGGTACCTACATAGGTAAAAAATCCTTTGTAAATTCTAAAGAGAAAATTAAAGGTCTGAAATCATACATTACAAGTATTGAGGCCACCGAGCTTGATCATGACGTAGGTATGTGTGCGCGCAAGCAATTATTTATATGTACAAGCAAAAGATAAGTGCGCAACAGAGCGTCAGCTGTGTGCGTGTCAAAATCAGCTGATTATTCAAATAGAACGAGCGAGCGAGTCGCATCGGTCGGCGACCGCGCCCGCGCCCGCGCCCGCCCGCGTTGCGCGTCCGGACTCCGGGCATCGGGGCCCCTCGCTCGGGCCGAACCGATCCGAACCCACAACCAGTTACTGAACGATCAACGTACTTCACAACTACCTAACTACCGGCAATCGTTCTTATTCTAAGATTACGAACATATAATAATCATGTATGGTTTAGTTCGGTACCCACCTAGTAAGGTATATGTATGGAGTATTCATATTATATTATTTTAATTAACTCTCTAGGTTTACCATATGTTTTCGTTCTTATAAGATTCTAACATATGGGAACAAATTTTATCAGCTGATCATGTAAACAATGTCTCAGCATCCAGCTGTGACTGTGAATCACCTACCCACTAACCCACTTGTTTTCATGAATTGATAAAACTAAAGATAGAAAGCACATTATGCAGCACAAATAGAACACGATCTCATCACCTGGGTGGTGACAACAAAACGGTGATTCAGGTGGTCTGAACTGGCTAATGGAATGTCAATTCTGGGGAGGTCAGGCGACGGACAGTGGCTAGGGCATACGAGGGCCACTGGTGTCGCCGGTGACGACAGGATCTACACGTGGCCGGAAAACGAGACAAAATGGCGAACGTTCGGGTCTCGCGGGTGGAGCGGAGCCGGTGTGGGTGCGGCATGCGGCGCGGGTGCGCTCACCTCTAGCATCCACTCGGCGACGATACGGCGCATGTGAGGGGTGACCTCCGTCTGCACGGTGCCGAAGTAGTTGGTGGTGACGGCGTAGCGCTCCTCGGTGCGGAGCAGGTTGTCGAGGACTCGGCGGCGCAGCAGCACCGGGTCGGGCGCCGCGCTCCGGGGCGCCGGGGCCCGCGCCGGTCCGCCGCCGCCGCCGCCGCTACCGCTCCCGCTGCCGGGACTCACGCGCTCCGCACACAGCAGCTCCATGTCACACCGCACTGCGGCTTATCGAATGTACGCTCGCTCCGCGGAGTGGGCTCGCTCGCTCGGCCGGCGAGGCGCGGTGTGTTGTTGCCGTAGCGCGGACAGCTGATCGTGCGCTAGCGAGCGCCGTGGAATGAACACGTTGCGTTGCGACCACGGCGAGTGCCCGAATCGCAGTGAGTAGTCAACTAGCCAGAGTGCGCCTCGCCGCCGAACATATGATCGCAGCGGAGTGCGGGGGAGGGGCGGGGCCCGTGAGGCCCGCACGCAGGTTTCTCCCATTCGACGTTCAAATAATAATACATAACACGTTTTCTTGCTCGCTCGCGCTTCAGTCCAAATTCTGTTTCTTGCCTCTCATTCTAATCGGTTTGTTTGTATGTATGTAGTAGGTACCTTTTTTCAAAATAAATGGGATGAATACTGCCACGGCTAGACAGGTAGGTACTTAAGTACACTATCTAATTGAATAGACCGATATCATTATCAAACGTTAGTCGTTCATTTATAAGTCAAATAGGTGGATACCTATATCAACCCGTGTACCTACCTACATTATCCTACATAACTGCCATAGTTTGGACGTACGTTATGTACATACCTATAGTACCTAATCCTACCTTCAATATTGTCACGCACGATGATATAGGCTAGCTAGCCGCTAGCTGGTAAGATGCCCGTACTTGTACGTCGATGGTAGTGGGTTCGACAGACATCACCCAAGACAATCATTTGTGTGCTTGAACATGTCTGTGACAATGTTTTATGTGACAATTGTCGCCATTACTCTAATGTGTCCGGTTGTTATCCTCTCTGGTGCTTTCCAGAAGCGAAATAATAATTCCCAAAATTTTCATTTTATGGTTCCTTGTAGGTAGGTATGATGTTGTATGTTATTATTGTTATAACTAAATGGTTACCTAGGTAGGTATATACTTTACCTTTCCAAGACATTTACTGAGGCAACAATTTTATGTAGTTACACGGCAAGCACGTCTGTATATAATGTTATCTCAGAGATGGTAGGCAACTACGTTTCGTGATTCTTTGAAATGGTTCAGGTTTTCGACCCGAAAAATCAGTGACTGTCTAGTCTCGACAGAATTTGGAGCAAAAAACTTAATCGGTTTTTACTCGTCTGGTGTGCATAATCCGATTCATCTAGACTTCTATTAACAACTGAATAACACAAAAAAATGTTTGAATACCTTAATTACCTTAGTATACATATTATAAGAAATACCTACGTACGCGGCTAATCTGATTTCAAACTAAGTCGAGTTCATAGGTACTATTGTAACGATAACAAATATACCTATGAAGGTACCTACATACCTACTACATACCTAAATATTCTACCTACTTTCAAGTTTTCTATAAAGGTATAAAAATTGTAAAAAAAACAAAACAAGGATTGTAATTCAAAATAATATACTTATGGTATCTATATTTTACATAAGTACCCATAATATAATATATAATATAATATGATATTCAATTTTTAACTTTTTTTTTATTAATTAAACTTATAAGACTGATCGTGGCAAAGTGTAAAGTACCTATACTTTGAGATAAAAAGTGATTTCAATCACGATTGAAATAGTTACGGATTTTTAGAGCAAGAATAGGTACGTTACACTGAGTTGGTTCATCGCCTCTGACAGGAAACAGGAAAAAGTATTCAGCTATAGTTGTGTCGATATCTATAGTAAAGTTTAGTTTATATATTTAGTTTAATTTAATCACCAAAGATGCCAAGATACTTGACTGTAAATATTTGCAATACCAGGGACATTGCCAAAACACTGTAGACCATGACATGTGATTGTCTCTTTAAGGCTTTGTGTGCTTACTGCCTTCGTGCACATCACTGTCATCACTTACCATGAGATGATGAGACCTTTCTATCTGAATTACTGGGTGGTGGATATTATTTTTTTCGTGAATTAATGAAATCTTTTGCATTTTTATTTTATGTTCCATTGCACGCTCCAGTTACCATTCAAATATTTATTGCGAAAGTTTGTTAATATGGATGTATTAATGGATGTTTCTTACTCACGCAAAAACTACTGAACGGATTTGGATGAAATTTGGAACACAGAAAGTTTATAGCCTGCATTCACACATACGCTACTTTTTATCCCGGGAAAACTTAAGATACTCCGGAAACGCGAGTAAAATCACGGGGAGCCTAAGTACCTACAGTAAATAAAACTAACTAACTAATGGTTTTAATATGTCTACGTATTTCTGAGGATTCAGGGATTCTAGGTGCCCGATTAAAACAGTTTAATACATACGTTCGAAACCCCATTTTAGTTGTGTGGAAGGTACCTGCCCGTGGCGATGCTGGCCGCAGGAAGTGCACTATAACCACATGCAATAACCACGCGTCATTAATCACCAGCTAGCGGCTTCCTCAGCCCACGGGAGAACATTGCCAGTATGAGGGCGACACTTTTATTGCTTCGTGACCGTTTTTTCCTTATATAACATTTAGTACTGCTTCTAACCGCGACGCGATCCAGTGGACGTGCAAAATTGTTGAGGTTACCCATTGTTAAATGAAATATGAAGAGTATTTATTTACTGTAAATATTTGTACAGTAAAAAATGTTAATTATGAAATTGAGAAGTGACGTTTTAAATATCGTGAGCTATTTCATCACCTTTCTTATCACAACATGGTAGCTACCTGCATCTGTTTCACGACTGAAATAATTATTTCTCCGAACAAACAGCACTCTAAGAATCAAATATTTTAAATTTAATTTATCAATATAGTTTGTCGGACAGAATTCAAATGTTTGTTGTAGCAAATTTCCAGTAGATGTCAGTATTAAATACTTTAGAGTAAGTTAAATCGCCATATCGCTTATTTTTACGTGGTTTTATTTGAGAGTAGTATTAGAACAGTTCTAGTATTGACGGAATTTAACTAGAGACATAAAATAAAACAGTGCTGCCTCTTTGTTGTCTAGGATAAGTGTTGATTAACTTAACGGAAGGGCTCGTTCAAAGTTAATGTAGTTAAGTAATATCTTCGATGGAGGTTCGAGGAGCACTTCCGGCGGTTGGCACCGCGACTGATGGCCACCGCCGGTGCTCTGGGACGGATCCTTCCTAATGTGGGGGGCCCAGGGAGGGCCTGCCGGCGCCTATACACCGGTGTGATACGCTCCATGGCGCTCTACGGAGCGCCGATATGGGCCGGAGCCCTGAGCACCCGAAACCAGGCTGCGCTGCGACGTCCGCAGCGCGCCATGGCGCTCAGGGTGGTCCGAGCGTATCGCACCGTGTCGTGCGCCGGCGCGTGTGTGCTTGCCGGTACGCCGCCGTGGGACCTCGAAGCCGAGGTGCTCGCCGCGGTGTACTGGCGAGCGAAGGAGGCCGGGGGCCGTCCGCATCCGCGGGAGATCGCGAGCTGGAGGGAGGACGCTCGCGACGTTCTCCTCCGGAAGTGGACGGCCCGCCTCGAGAGCCCGGCTACGAGCCGGGATGTGGTGGCCGCCGTTCGGCCACTATTGAGAGAGTGGCTCGAACGGGGGCACGGGGCTCTCTCCTTCCACCTGACACAGATGATCACCGGGCACGGGTGCTTCGGGCGATACCTGTGTCGGGTGGCGGGCAGAGAGCCCACGGAGATGTGCCACCACTGCGAGGCCGACGTCGAGGACACGGCGCAACATACGCGCGAGGAGTGCCCCGCTTGGGCGACTCCTCGCGCCGCCTTGTCCGCGACGGTCGGCGCAGACCTCTCGCTGCCAGCCTTTATCAAGGCAATGGTGGGCAGCGAGGAGGCCTGGGAGGCGGCCGCAACCTTCTGCGGTCAAGTGATGTCGCAGAAGGAGGCGGCGGAGCGGGTGAGAGAGGACGACGTCAACTCTCTCCCGCTGCGTCGCCGCAGGCGCGGTAGGCGGCGACTGGCCTTCGCGGGCCGGCTGCCGCCGTAACGCCGGGGACCGGGGCGGTGGATCGGGGGATCCACCGCCCACGCCAACGGTCCCATGCCGGAGATGCCCATTTGTTCCATGGGCATCTTCGGTGAAGTGGAGGGGGGCGGGACTCACACGTGTGTTCTTCGCACTGTGAGTCCCGCCCCCCGGAGACGGGCTCGGCCTTGTAAAGCCGAGCTGCGCCGGCGGGGCATGCGGTTGTAAGGCTTACGCGTGTCCCGCAGCCCCGCCACACGGCGCCGAGGCGTCATTGGAACCCCAGGGGTTTAGTGGGTAGGCACCGGCACCTTCTGTGCCGGTGAGTCACCACATAACCCGGCGGCTTCCCCCGGAGCTGCCGGGTATCCTATGAGGATTCCCCTGGGACATCAAAAAAAAAAAAAAAAAAAAAAAAAAAAAAAAAAAAGTTAAGTAATATCTTGGTTATAAAAGGAATCGTAACTAGAATCTTTGCTTGCGTTATGGAATCGTATACAAGAGTACGGTAGTCGTGTAGACCTTTGACCGGATACGTGCTTAGCGTTTCCTTACTCGTATTGAAATGAGTTTTAGCGAAAACAATGAACAGAATTTTGAAGCACGGTAATAACATCGAATGGTTAGTGCGAGCGGGACATCACTCTTTCTTGGAAGCCCGAGACTGCGTAAAGGAACGCGGCAAAATGGAATGCAACCGGCACCGTTCACCGGCCGAACGTCTGACTCTCTACTCAACTAAAAGGAATAAGTAGTTAAAGAATAACCAATGCATCACAAAACAACTAGAACTCTCGCCCTTGGCATTGCACGAGGATTCTCCATTTAAATTCATTCAATGTTGTCATAAAATATGTTGGAATTCTATACAGAAATTACATTACGCGGCGTTCTGATGTACCCAGCTAGCCTTGTCGGGCTAGATAGAAATAAAATATTCAACACCATTAGCATTGATGTAATTGGTGCTTAGATCAGTCAGGCATTTCAGACCGCTGCAGCGCTGTTACAAATGATTATACATATTGGAATCACATGTTGATAGACACTAGACAGATAGATAGTTGGAGAACAGAGAAACAGCCAGTGACGGATTTGATGATTATGGTGCTCTAGGCCAGAGTTGATGCGCCGCCTATATATTACTTATAATAATATGTTTGATAGGAGCTGTTAAATCGCCAAATAAAATTATAAAATCTAGTCTCTAGTAACCGGATTATAATAATTATTAATTATATAAATAAATATCGTGGAATATTTTTCATACACGGCCAATTTGATTCCAAACTAGCAAAGCTTGTGCTATGTTAACCAGATACCCAGCTGTTACACTACTTTTAAATTCATACTTATATTTACATCCTACAGACACAGAACAAACAGACATATTTATGCATAGAAATGTTTGTCCTAGGTGAGATTCGAACCTACGACCGGAGGCTTGAAAGCAGGGTATTAGAAATTATGCATTTTTGTTACAATGTAACAATGTTCAACAGTTGTAGCAAATAGGCAGTTCATATGACTTTTTCGGAATGAAACAGCCATGTTTTGAAATTAATTATACAACATTATATGTAAAATAATATTTTAAATCAGATAAGTGGTTTTAGGAATTGCTTGTTTCATACGAACTTACAAACTTTACCTCATAATATTAAGCCATTATGTTGATTACAGCACAAGTTATATTTTTAAAATAATGAAAAGCACAGATACGCTTGATACGCTTTCACTGTGAGATACACTAGCGCGATAAAGACATAACAATTAATGATTCCCATTGTATGACATGTGAATTGCGTGTGATTCAGTAAAGTAAGAGATTTTCCTCGATAACCCACTTCGTAGCGAACCGAACCAACCGTTGAGTTCGAATGGCTGGATGTACTTATTAACCTGCCTTTAGACCGCCAATAGAATATATCATGATCATTAAATATATATGAGCACGTAGATATATATACTTAATGTGACTAGTGTCTAGTATTTGATCAATGTAAGATTGTAACCACAATCTTTCTAAAAATAAAAAAAATTAAGAGTAGGTAACTAGCTCTCTTTCCGTTAGGTAACTATTGGGTAAATTAGGCTACCATAATTTGTGTTACAAATAAAATGCTATTATTAACATTGGAGCGTCCATTATAGTATATATGTACTTTTTCATATATGTAGGTATACTTTAATTAAAGAAAACCTCATTGGTGTCGAAAAATCCGAGTGAATAATGAATTTTCATGGCGAATCATTAAAAATGTCGACAAATAACAGGTACCGGCGCGCGGCGTTGCTTGAAACAGAGTGCATACCATTTCGTAACGGTTGCTATTTCTAGCGACTCTTTATGCAGCTATCTTCTACGGCGACGTAATGAGTGATTTATCTAAACAAATATTATTATTTATAAATGTTGCAATCACTTTTATTAAATTGGGTAATATATATCATATTTATAAATTCCATTGATTACGTTTATATGGAATCCTTATGTTTATCTGCCATTTAAAATAAGTATTTCAACCAATAGTTACACTGGTCAGTAAATTCTAAATCTTATGATATTCATTTCATTTCACACGAAACAACTTAATTCGATGTCTATGTAACGCCTTTCCACTTTTTGTTCCTTGACTAACGGTTTGATTAGAAATTTAAATATAACGACTGAAATCTAAGCGCGTTCGCTTATATTCGTGAAACCCATGTCAAAATCATTGATTATACTAAATATACATAAAATTGGATATAAAGTTACATTATACTGGTGCGTTTAAATACAATATTTTTTTGTCATTATTTTTATAGAATGCTACGGTTTACGGCTTGAAACATTACATTGCTTCGTTTTCTCGTCAGAATTTGTCATTATCTCATTTGTTTGGTGTCCTTAACTTAGACCTTGGGTATACGAGAAACAAAATTACATCGACACGACAACTTTTTGCCTCCCATGCGCGATATTATCACGTGGCATAAGTACATATTAGCATGATGCTAGTCCGAATGATACTGAAAAGGAACCCATTTAAAAACATAATAAGCAAAAATACTTAAATATATTCAAACATTTTAATTATATCATCATCGATATAAGAAGCGTAGTGCAAACATATTGATCATTAGGTAAATATGGGATATAATATAACATACCCAAAATATTACGTTTGTATGTAAGTGTATAAGTATAGGTAGGTAGGTACTTACTTATCATACGAAGGCGTCGCGCTTGGAAGCTCGAGGCCGCCAGTGCATGTACTTTTTACCTCACTAGCATTGCTACTGCATCTTTCTCTAGACTTAGTAGAAAGGTGCCGTCTATACTGTACTCGACTCAGTACAATGGGTTCAGTCGAGTGCGCTAGAGTTGTTGACCACTCACCGGTCGACAGGGCTGCCTACCAAAGTTTTCCTTCTCAAGATTTTAAATAATAATATATTGGTAGCTTTGTCGACGAATATTTTTTGGCAATCTACAGACTTATTAATTTCCAATACAACTCAGATAAAAGTCGTTAGTCTGCGTTTTATGGAAACTGGGAACATCAAATAGAACCAGTTCATAAATTTGGTGGTGAACGGTTAAATAACAGCTTTCTAGAAAATGTGCTATATTGGTTTTATTTATTTATTTTTTCATGATTCGGATGGTGTACGTACAGAAACCTGTCTAAAGGTAATATACTGGTTACTAAAATAATAAGCCTAGGTATCAACAGAGCATTTATGGTTCTAACTACGGATAGGTATATAAAATTGTACCTTACTTATTTCGTTATCTTCGTGTATAACAAAACTTTAGTGTTCGTAAATCCGTAGCGCGTAGTAAGTTATATTACAAAATGTCCTTCGTTTTACGGTAGGTACTGTGGGTATCCATTAGTGGGCCTCTTTGAGCAGAATTCTTCACGGCTGTTGGTAGGGCAGTCATGGCCAAATTGATGAAAAAAAAAACCAACTAGAGACAGCCGCGTGCATTGACCTGGTAATGTTTACTGTCCTTGATCGGCGCGGACGCGGCCGGCAGCGTCCGGAGTGACGTCACCGCGGAGGTGCCGATGGGTTTCAGCGCCGCACCGCACCGAGGCCCCACTCACTACATATCGATCGCTTTTTTTTCAGTTACTTACGCTTGACATAAAAGAATAATTCATCCTTACTGTACTATCAATAATATACAAAGTTACCAGGTACCATTTATTTATTTAAAATTAGAACGGCTTAACTTAATCAATTAGCTAGCTTTAAATGATGTAATGACAAGTAAGTTGTTAATAATTATCTGAATCAATGTTTGTTAGTGATGTATCATCGCTAAATCAATTGGCAATGCATTAAGAGTAAAGTAATTAAAATTCTATCAGACAGCATACCATTATGAGGTTACTGACTTAAAAATAGTTGGGCGTAGCAACAAGTTGTTCGCATTCAAACAAATCATAATTTTTGTGAAAAAAATATAAAATATTCTATGGAGTCGGAAATTACGCTTTTTGTTACATATAAATGTAGTTACTTATTTGCACATAGTTGTATTATTTATGATTTCTATACTGTTGACAAATATTTATATTAGCATGTATTGAACTAATCAAATCGAACATAAAAATATGTTTAGAGCAGAAACCGCCATAGTCGGAGCTCAGAGATCAGCCGGTGACTGTGCTCCATGATGTCACGGCTCTGTCATTTCGCAAATGGCAACCATTCATTCTTGATTTGTGACTACTTGTGAGCCAAGTTTATATTAGGTTTCTACTTGTGAATGCGAGTGATTTAATCTTTTAATCTTACGCTTCTTAGAATGCCAGTACAATGAGGTTGAAGTATTATCTACCTGCAATGACATTCGGTCGTTATACATATTAAGAATTCATTCATTGAAGTGGTCTAAAGCGGTTGACAATGTCTTACAGTATGTGAATTAAAGGGCAATAACGTCTCGCGGGAGGCGCGCCAAGTAATGGAGCGGATAAGGCCGTGGAGACTGGTACATCCACATAGTTGGCGGAGGATCACGAAGGCTCACACACTTTTTGCCGAGCAGCTGATGGCGGCGCGGCGAAGGTCGGTCGAGGCGAGCCACGAGCGATCTAGCATTCCGACCGCTATGAATGAATAGTCGCTTGACTGGTCGAGTAGCGCATACTAAGTAACTTCAGATTAATTTGACAACAAACATTTAAGTTGGCAAAAACCGGAATGGTCGCCGGCACCCGCCCCGTGGGAACCGCGATCGGCCCGAAATGTTTGTCTCCGACGATTGTCCGTTTAATAAGTACCTACCTGGACACTTAATGTTCCGTTTATTTTGCGCTTTTGTAGCGTGATGTGAGGCCAATTTGCCATGTGATTGTTCTGACACGGCCACGCCACACCGGGCTCAGGCACGCAATCTTGCTAAATACAAAATGGTACCTATTCACAAATTTCGAAGTGAATGCAATATAAAACCTGTATAGGGTTGAGGTACGTCCCCTGGAGCTTAAACTTAATTAGAAATAATGGGTCTTTGTAAGCTTTGTAAACGTGTTAATAAAAATATAAGGCACAGAACTTCCCAGGACGACGCTAACAAGCTTTAAGCATACGTGTATTTAGTTACGTACCGACTTCATTATCAGACTTGTCGATGGCACCATATCACCATATATAACTGTATAGCTTCCGACCCGCGGTTTACCCGCGTTCCCGTGGGAACTATTGTTTTTCCGAGATAAAAAGTATCCTATCATTTTCTCCATGTCATAGGATGTGTGTGAGTAAAACTTCATTACGACTAACTGTGCCTTTGAGGATAGCATTATGGTCATACATAAGAATATACAAAATGCCAAGTGTTGCTATCAAAAATCATAGTAAGCAGAAGTGAGATTAATTACAATTTAGCCAAATTTTCAGTTTAAGTCTACAGTTTTCATGGTGTAATGAGTTGTACGTCAACTATAATATTCATTGTGAAAAACCGTTGAAATAGGTATACTGTTATATTGTAATAAAGCATAATGTATTCAAACATGGAATGCATACCAAATAGATGTGGCATTTACATAATATTTGGTAGAGACGTACTTGCTGTTTCATAGCTTATTCTTTAGCCATAATTATCAAACCTGTAGTGTGGCCGTTAGTGTAAATTGTTGCGAGAATCAATCACATAAGTACTATTTGTATTCCGTATGGCACTCTGATTGGTGGAGAGCTGGCAGCGGACCAATCAGAACACCGATACATTCGAATAGTACGTGATTGCTCCCCGAGGTAATTATAGTAAAGCTGTAAAAAATCAAAAGGTAGTAAAGTATATAGGAATTTATTGATTAATTTGGTCATACTTCAAAAAGCTTGGTTAGACTGCATAAAAGTACTTTAAGCTTAAAAGCTCTATGATGATTAGGTATGTTTGGTATAAATCTTTTCGCCAATATTCATATCTCAAGATATCATTATCACGACCGGAAGCGAGTGGTTATAAATTACAGATTCCATAGTTGACATGTCGGCGGCCTTCGGATGTATGGTGATTATGTCACTTCATTGGAGTATTCAAAAGCTGTAGGCCTATAAAAAAGCCGGGCAAAGGTGTGCTTATTCGCCCACGGGGAGTTCCGTACAATATTAATAAGATATTTGTATACGGAAAACATATCTATTCATGCATGTTACATTAATTGTTTAAATGATCGATTAGCTTTGGTCTATTATACGTCTCTACTACTCTATGGGACAAACGTTACGCCTAAAACAAGTCATTCAGTGTCAGTTTTGTGTCTGGGTGTGAATTTATGTATTTAGTTTATCAACTAACTGATTAAAATAGTAAAAGCTCTGCTGTGTATAGAATCATATTGGCAGTGTGTTAAGATATTTACCTAAATAATTACGAAACTATAACCCCTATTCAAATAAACTACTTTTCAAATATCTGAGAACTCTTGTTCTTGCAAATTGCGAATTGTTATGCAATTTTAGCAATGTGGCAACTCTTATTTCTCTATATGGCTATTGTATTTTAGCTACGGAACCATAAACTCTGATGGATCCTTGACAACTTTGTGTTTTCCTGGCACGGGGCACGGCAGGCGATGTATCTGTTGCTTAGAATATCAATACGATAACGATTGCGATATCACTATCAGAATGTTAGATACTATTTATTATAGTATAACTTACACAGAACAAACTCTATGAAGCCATACTTCTTCGTTAAATAGATCTTCTGGAAGGAACTCAAGAACCAAAGCACAAAGGATAATGTATCAGTCGAAAATCAATAATATATTATGTAAATATGAAATTCATTAATATTAACTTGGGGAATTGAAATTGTTTTACAGTTTAGTGTAGAGCGGTTACCTGATAGTAAAACTACATACAATATCACATCTTTAAGTTTGAAGCTCTATTATAAATGACAGATCTTCAATTCCATTATTGGACTCTTTCGATACGCTAATATTCCCAAGATGGGCACTTGTTAGCCACATATGTTTTGCCAAACAAATTGATCAACGACATAATAGATAGGTATATTTATTAAATTAGATGCGGATATATCCTTTGGTCCGTTGTATCGCCAGCAACTGGTTTATCAATAGACGTTAGGTAATAAGTGCTACGTGTGGGCTGATTATCTCTGCTAGAAGAATCAAACGCTCACAAAGGCCGATGACGCAGTGTAAGCTATTATTAATGTTTTAAATGACTAGCCCCGTCATCGTGGGAACAAATATCACGGTTATTTAATTAATTGACAGTTAATAGTTATTCTCCGCGGGATTGTGATGTGTTAGGGAACATTATTAAAGAAAGTAACAACATGTAGGGCTAAGGAATCGTGACGGCTTCATGGTTTGATTGTTTCATAATTAATTTGTCTGGAAAATTAGGTAAGCTTTATTTGTATTTTTTGTTACATTATTAATGTATGCAAAGTTAAGCGGCATGCTTCGTCACAGCAACAATATTTAATAACGTATCGATATCTATAAATACATGTTTCATTGATATCACTTTGGAATTACCAAAAGCCATAATGGCACAACATGTAGAATTATTAAAAGCTTATGTGTACATGGCGTGTATAGTACACGCCATGTACACATAATAATATGGATGACTAACTAAAATATTTGTAGTGTTATCTAAGATATTATTACAGCATTCGTATGCCTAAATATCCACCACATGACGGAGTTCAATGTATCTTATGAATTAATGATGATGTGTAATAAAAACCGCAGTTTTATGCTAAACCGCCGTATATAGAGCCCATATGTTACGGACAAGGGAACATTTACGCAGGATGATTGCTTTACAGGCATGTTGCCCCCACAGCGTGGCCGTGAACTCGCAGGATAACGTTTATCTGCCGTTGGTATCACGGCTCTAGGTTTCGGCAGATGCTCGCCAAAACGACGCTGATAACTTTATGATACTACTTAACAACATACCTACCCACAAAAAACTTATAGATACCTTCAAAATATTATGAGATCATAAACTGAAAATATGTAGACAGTCTGAATCGGTTTCAATTATACCTATAACGTGTTAACTTCTTTTCCGATTAGAATCTTGATGAGTTGAGATTCTTATTGTGTAGGTACAATGTTATTATATATTCTTCTGGCTTATTAGCCGGTTCTTCAAACGGAGATTTTATACACAACCTGAGGTGGATCGCTTATCAAACAAAGAAACAAGAATAGCCATTTGGTTTTATGAAATAGTTACCAATCTATCCCGCAATCTTAGTGCCTCAGACCAATAACCATTTCTTTTTACTGCTGGTATTTTGATCTAGCGATAAAGAGCACATACTAGAGTCGCTAATTCATCTACAGACGTAACTATTTCGGGAACATAGACGCTTTATTCCGGATTAGACGCGCCCCGCATCCATAAAACCAGTTCGAATAAGTTCGTTGAATAATAAAAGTGGCCTCTATTTTGGGAGCCCCGTCCTTATCGGGCCTCTCTGCTCCGCTGTATGCCAGACACAATATGCGAATCCTCTTTTATGTGAGCTTTTATGAATAAACTTAGTTTGTTAACAACTCTAAAATACTGAGGAACAAATAGGTTTTTTTTCAACTTGATTATGTTGTTGCTACCCAGGGGTTGCTAGAAGGACGATGGTTAGATAATATTTTATTGCTAATCCTTTGCTTAACTTACATTGATGTAAGACAACAAAACCTCAGGGATGGTCAAGACTGACGTGAGGAAGACTTTGAGTATTTATTTAAATTACAATTATTCGATTTGAGAGTCTAATCTGAGAAAGTGCTATCGCTCACTATGCTGAAATTGTGTCCAAATACAAACCTAAAACTATAAAATCTATGTGGCAATGTCTAGAAGAGGTCTTAAATTAATACATTGACCTAAATAAGTCAACATTTTTCAACCAAATACATAAAGATGACTTCAGTGATGCCTCGAGACAGCACGTTTCGATCTGTTTTCAAATTAAATCATTTTTCGACACGTTGATCTGTAATATTTATTTTATATATGTTGGTACATAGCATTTGATAAAATTAGGGGTTTGAAATCAAAATCAAAACAGGATGAACAGATAAATAGTCATGGCTTAAATTAGCAATGTAATAATATGCAGTTCGTTTAAAATCCACCCACGAAACGAACAGCAATGTTGATAACGAAAACAACAACCAACTAAATATGTAGGTATGTGAATATTAAATGTTAGCAAATGCATATAAACTGTGACCTGCAATAAGCCCCTGTGGTAGCTGTAACGAACACTATCCTACCTTACTAAACTACTACCTAAATAGTACCTACTTAACTAAATAGTATTATAATTAGATGTGACGACAGAAAATCTCAAAAAAAGAAAAATCTTATACACCGATATATAATATCTACTTACTTACCTGACCCTATATTTTTAATTCTTAACTAAATCAAGACTGAGTATTAACAAACTAAATAGTCAAAGTAAATCACTGGTAGGTTTAACACCATACTGTAAAAAAAACAATGTCTATGGTCAAATATAATGTGACCGAGAAGACTACAGATATTTACGGTGGGATGAGGCCAGGGAACAGAAAGAGAAGAGCAGACAATTTTTTGCTTACATACAGGGATAGAACATAATACACTTAGTTCCTTTACTACCCAGTTTAATTACGTCTAATGCATAGCACAGTTAAAAATACGATAAATTTGATATGTGTTGGCGAGTCTCTTATGTTAAGCATTGGTTTGTATATAAGAATGTCATTTGACGGTCGTTAGAGTAGAGTAGAGCAAACTCGCACTAACGCGCAGAGCCGCGGACGAGGCAATGACTCGTGGGCCTTGAGTCAGTGGTAGTCAGAACCCGCGGGCCCCAAGACATACTATACATACAACTCGAGTCTCATAATGCCAAGTCATATAGAACGATAGTGATCGCGTAACGTGCCATGCTTAGGTTCGGTACCAAAGTAAAGAGATCTGGAGATAAAGATGTACATATTTAAATTCGAAAAAATGTGTTATAAATGTGTGTAGATTAAGTTCATGCTTACAGATATGGTTACTAGTAGACAACGCTAAGTTCCGGTAAACTTACATTTACTTATCTAAATATTCGACGTCCTAATGAGTATTTGGTTAATTATTTACATTAGTCATACCTTAAATGGCATGATATAAGTCTATTCCTTACCCTTGAACCAATAAAATTGGTCAAATCCATACTATGTAACACTTCGCTCATACAATGATGTTGATGAGTTGTTGCAACGTCTGCTTTGTAGTTACTTTTAAAACAATAACCAAAGTCACATCTCAACTTCTTTAGTTAAATTATGCAACGTTTAGAACAAACACGAATGAATTCTTACAATAGTTTAAAAAGGTTTTGTTCTTTTAAAAGCATAAGCATAAATCACACGTTACGAAAGATGGAACGGAAAGTTCATACTAACTCCTAAAAATGTAACCAGAAATTTTTGAAAGATTAAGTCCATAGTCGGTTAAATATGAGGTTAGAATATGAGTTAGTGTATAGATGTTTCGATTTTTATGTTAATATATAATTTCACAATTACTCAACCCAACGTTCGGTAGATAGCGTAGATACTTTTTTGTAAACGATATTTTTATTGACGTCAACAACGACCTCTACATACAATAGACCTAGTTAGTCAGGTTATTAACTAGGTCTAAAAGGTACCTTCATGGACTTTCCTTTCCATCCAACCATGTTCTTATGATTAAAAAAAATATGATGCGGAAAGTGTGACAAGATCAAATAAATGTGGTCGTTTACTTGTCGAGTATGTGAAAGACATTGAATTGTGGCGAATTGTTTATCGTTGGCGACATCGAGTCATGCCAAAATACTGGCGGGCCGTTATCAATGGTTACCAGCCGATGTCGGTCATACGCCGTGCCCGCGCCCGCGCCCGCGCCGTCAAACGATGGGGGCGTTATCGTGAACACTAATTCATACCTAAATCAGCCGCGAGTGTTTTCAATTAATCATATATGAATTTTAAAGTGTTTCAATGCGTTTTTGGGGCTACAAAATATTCGGCTTCTATAAATGTGTACCTACCTAATGAGTTAATATTAGCTTCTAAACAGACTTTCAAAAATGGTTGCCACTTAATTATAAATAACGAACAGTACAAGATGCCTTATTATTATTTCTCTTTCATAGACTTGTACCTTGAAAATCACAATTTATAATTAGCTACCTCTCGGAAACGGATTACATTTAATTAAGTTGTTATGAACTACTAATGTTTATCGCTAGTATTAAATAGTCAAACACCTATAGGCACATTTTTATAGCTTCAGGTGCCAAATGAGAGGTACTATGTATAATGCCACTATTTCTTGTTCAATTAAATTAGGTATACTAATTGGTCACGAACGCGTTTGTTTGAACGCTTAATACTTACTTGAATTCCAACTATCCTTTATTTAAAAGAATATTTACTTATCTTAAACACAGATAACTGTAAGTAAGATATTATGTTGTACCTACTTGTAATCTTGCCAAAGTCAAAAACAAAATAAAGTACCTAATACCTGGAAAATCGTTAATTCGTTGGTATATTCACTTCAATAAAACTAAATACCGTGTCTTTTTCATTTATTTTATTAAAGTGTGGTAAATTACATGCGATATCATATTACCATCTCGGTGGTAGAATGTAAGTGTTACTATATTTGGGAATGTTTTCAATTATGCATAGCATTGGCGACTAGTAAAAACTTTACTCTGGTACACAAAGAATTCATGCAGGGTAATTAATTAAGAGCTATTAATTGTTGATTCTCCTTAAACATTCTACAAAGCTCAATGGCTGAGAACGCTATTCCAATTTTCGAACCATATCGACTTTTATATGAAATGCGCGCTCATATAATTACTGACATATCAACATGATCATACCTCAATGATAAAATCCATTGTATTCTTTAGACGTCATATAACTAATACATGCTGAACAGTAGTACAACTTAGGATAGTTGTTATGAATGGAGATGCGAAGTTAGGGTTTATTGACCCAAATCGCGGAGTCAAGTTAGACGAGCACTATTTCCTGTGGGGTAAGGGGGCCCACCGCGCGAGTCCGGGCGGCTAGCGGCTGCCTGCGCCCGCGGTTGGGTCAGTTCGCACGCCCCTGCAATGAGTTTTAATTGAGTTCGACCGCAGGAAGCAACGGTTATGCTCCTTCGCTAGGGTGACACTATTGCACAAACATTGAATAAAGACGAATCTATTTTCCAGTTCAGTCTGCGATCCCATTTAACCGCGCCACGCTGAGCGCGTGGAAAATAATACAAAAATACTACCAGGAAAACCAATAAATAAAAACATGTCTCGCGCCCCATTTGCTTTGGGTACTCCGCTTATTACAATACTTAGCGTTTTTATTGAAATCGATGAAGTTAATTTATTTTTTGTTACAGACGCGGTGGAATTTCGTATTTTTAAAAATAAAATGCTAGAGATATCAAATAAATCCCCGAGTAACTGTGCACTGCTGCTGTAAAAAACGTACTTTTTATAAGTAAAACCATTTGGTGTTTCGATCGATCGGGGAGTGAACCGAGACGACTAAAGACCCTACCAATTAGGTATATTAAGGTGTACCTACCTAAGTATGATTCTTGAGTAGGTACTTATTCTATAAACATATTAATTATATTAGGTATATATAACGTTCTATGTTAAATAGTCGAATAAGTTAACTGTGAATGTAAAACAACCTAGGTGGGTAATTAAATATTTTTTTTAGATTAAATTAGATCTTATTACAAAATAAAAAAAGCTGTAACAAAAGTTTATTGATTTGTAAGTGGTACAAAAAACCAATTTAAGCAAACGGAAACACAATGAGCAAGGTAAGTCATCGTCCGAGAGTTGCCGGGACGCGTGGTCACTGCGCGGGCGCGGGTGACGTGACGCTTGCGCCTGCGCCGATGCTGTCACCGCCAACAAATTGCTCTGTTTATGGCCTCAAATACATTTTGATACAAATATCATAGGGTCAAAAAAACGTAGGTTATAAATATTTATTTTATTAGTTGAACTGAACAAACTAAATCGCTTCGATTAGAAATTTGATTAGGCAAGTATTATTTGATGAAATTGCGTAAAGACGGTACCTAAATTAAAGCACGCTAATGTTTAATTATATATTTAATTAATACGATTACCTATACTTAATGAGTCAAATTATAGATAATAATTAACTCACTACAACAGTATTAACTTGTAAACTATAATCTATTTTTAATCTATCACTTGTTAGTAACCAATTTTCTCCAAAATTTCAATCGATTACCTACATAATACCTACCTATATGTGTATATGTAGCCACTGTGTAGAATAAGACTAGGGAACATTATATGTAGTTAATAGTACTAACATAACTTACGTAGGTACAGTAGGTACATAAAGCGCGCGCCAACAATTCGTTACAAGTCGTTTGCTCGAACAGTTCAATGAACTATAGGAGATGACAGATGGTGAACAGAGTTACTTTAGCGATAGGTACCTACTTGGTTGTTCACATACCCTTACTAGCTAACGTGAATATTTGAGTGTCAGAGGGGTGTAGTGTAAGCCATGGCGCGAGACCAATTCCATTACCAAGGCTGCCCACAAGCAGTTAACATTCCTTCAATCCGGAATTTAATGATCTAAAAGAAACAACCGCCAAGTTTAGTTTAGAACATGTGTCAATTAAATTCATTATTTAAGCACTAATAGGTATAAGCGCCAATATTGATATTTTTTTTAAATGTAGGTAAGGTGTATTCATTGTTGGATATCCAAACCAAATAAATACATTTTAATTACTATCGAATAATAAATACTTAGTAGGCATTAAGTCGTTCTCATCCACAATCCTTATTCAACAGAGACTACAAGGTTAACAAAATACAAATTATGTTGGATACATACAAAAACAGCAAGCCCTTGCGTTGATTGTAGTAATTTTCGACACGTTTTACCCTCAGGCATTTGAATAACATATTAATATAACACCTTGTTATTGACGGCAGATATATTAAATGAAATTAAAATCGCCGAACAGGCTATTTTATTTATTAAAATAGAGATTAAATTACTAGAGACAAGACTAACGACTACCGCTCTATGAATTGTGCAATAATTGAAGTGCGCAGCAATCATGCAGCTGATCTATTTATTAGGATTTAGGGCAATGTGTTCGGGAAGGGGACCATTGAACCAATTTAAATGCGTGTTGGGATTGTCTTTAATAACGATTGAATAAAGGCGGTTCTTTTAATATAGATAACCTTCTTATTTAGTAGTTTGAAAGCACGGATCGTCGGTGGAGTCGCCGCTTCTCGTCCCAGTCTGGCCGCCTCACGCCCCGCCGCCGCCGCCGGCCCCAAGTCGTGACAGCCGTTTGTTAAGCTAATGGCGAACAAAAGGAAAACCACCTTCCATTCTTCCATTAACTTCGTCCAAGTGTGCGATTGTTGACTCCGGCAATTTGCACGCGCCAATAGAATTTGTCTTATGTGTGTAGGTACCTATTTCTATTGTACGGCTCTTATTTCCGTCTAGATACAGCGTCGTCACTCTAGAGATCACAGTCACATTTTTCAATGTCGTATTGAATCGAGCGACTGCGCATTATTTTTGAACTCGAATGAGACGTGTTGACAAGACGTCTATTTGTAGAAAATAATTGTTAATTGACATAGCAAGAGTGGTTATTTCACGATGAAGTAATTAGCGAAGATGGCGCCATGTGCTTCGTCGCGGGGGTCGCGGGATCCGCACATGTAGCCCACGCGACACGTCGCTTCGAAAAACAGAGCTGCGATAAAAAGCAGTCGGTGTCAGCAGACGAGGCGCTAGGCGTGAGAACGTCGACACGTGGCCACGCGACGCGCGGCTCGCTCGCGGACCCAGACGCGAGCTCATTCATGCATTTGATTCATAAAGGCTTAGACGCTCTCAAGGCGGAAATCTTAATTGATGGTATGAAAGTTTTATGTCACAATACATAATATTATGGTTTCAAGAATTATAAATAAACGAACGCCTAGCCTTTATTGCAGCAGTAACAAAAATCCAATAACTATATAATGCACCTGAAAAAATAGCTGATTAAAGAACAACGAAAGCATTCCGAAACATCTTCAAGCGCGCCGCGCTTATGATTATTTGCGTGGAGAATGCAATCTTCAAGCGATCTACGGCAGCAGCGCAGCGGCAACGGCGCCAGCGCTATAAATCAGGACCGATTGAGGTCGGGCCGGACGCCAGTTATTTTTAAAATTGCGTGTACAATATTATGTGTTTAGGTGGAATATGATAATTGCGGCTGCGAGAGAGGCACTGCGCTGTAAGCCGACACCGCACTATGGGATTACAGAGCGCTCGCCGCGGCCCGCCTGCCTCGTCTCGCCTCGCCACTCGATCGACGCACCACGCCACGCCACGCCTCGGTACACTTCACCAAAATGCTCTTCAAAACTTTTATGACACTTTGTACATCCATTCAAGTTGTTCTTATTATATTCATACGTCCCAATAAGTACCTACCTTATTTAATTACAACCTTATTAGAAGAGCCTAGAGCAATACTATTTTGTAGCACTATAATATCCTTATTATTACCTATGCAGTACCTACCTGTTGCCATGCAATACCCGAATTAGTGAACCAAAGACGCTAACAAGAATACCAAAGGAATAGTTGCAATGACAAACATGACAGTGCAATATTCCCGACTAAAATAGTTTATTTTTAATAGCACTAACGAAAAGCTTTGCCGCCTATAAATATAATTATAAGGGAATGGAACCAAATAATCATAACAAAGCTATTATGGTAACTATGAATAATGCTCTGATATTACAAATTAACATAATATTTTTTGTCGCTCCTTTGGTGGTGGCCGCGGACAGGTACACGCTATGAGGGTGCAGAATTCTTTGAATGGGCATTCTTCTCAAAACCTGACGAGCCAAAACACATCGTATTCCAAAGAGGATTGATTCCTAACTCGTTTGCATCCATTTGATCTTATTTGGAAAGAGTGATGTTGTTAGATGCCAGAGAGTGGGTTTTGTAAAGTATGCCTTATGACATTGTTATAAAGTGTATAATATCAATTATAGCAGAAGGTGCGAAGGTCGGTTAAAGCCGCTATCAATCAGTAAGGCGCCATTGAGGGTTGGTCGAGCTTCGTGAGAAACCGTAAACACTTACCCGCTTTATCTGATAGAGATTTTTTTCGCTCAGCAGCGGGTCCAGTCAATTAATGGATTGCGCCGTTATTTGGTTTATTTTTAGTACCGACACTGCACGCTGCTAAGCATTAGGAGAGACTAATTTATTTGGAAGAGCTTGACAGCTGAGGTATCAGTATGATGCGGATCGCCCTCGCAGAGGAATGTTACCGTCTTATCGACGATTATTACAAATGGATCCTGGATGCTTCATTCGGGGGGGCTCCGAGAATTGGAAAATAATAAATAACTTAAAAAAACGTCGATTGTGAATACCAAACTGAAAATATAATGTATCGGTCGGTCTCATAAGAGCACAAACTCGATTGACCTGTTCTGTTTTATTGATTTGTAGAGATCTCGAGGCTCTAAGCGTTTTAGAATTGAAGACAAATATTTGTCGGGGGTTGTGGTCTGGGCGGTCTGTGTCGACGCACATGTGCGCACAAAAAAAACTGTGTAATGTGTGTAGTGTGCGGAGGCTCCGTGTTGACAGTGCGCATAGCTGCGACAAAGCGTGGTGCCGCCGCGCGCGCCCGCGCCGACCACCCTGCTGGCGTGGCGGGTTGCTCGCTTATCAATTGAATTACTTCTTCTCTTGGCCTCAACTCAAAAAACACGAAAACTTCACAACAATTTTCATTTGACCGATAAAGTATTACCTACTACGCCTTTTGCCTCGATGTTATCACATAAGCTATGATCTCTTTTATATACTTAACTAAAATAAAAACTATTTAGGTACTGAACTAAGTAAAACGACTTTTTATATCATTATTGATATAATCAAAACACATTCAGTAGGTATAATAAACCCCATTCAATTAGAGCTACTAAAGATATCAGACAGAGCGCAAACAAATATCGCGTAGGCCTGCTGCTACGAAGTGCTGCACTGCGCCCTGTCATTGAAGCGCCCGGGTCTCGGTGCCTTATCTTAAAGGAAGCCTTCTATTTCACTAAATATTTAACTTGCATGGAAAGCCCGTGAGACACGGTGAGAGGCCAACCTCAGGATATGCACGCAGCATTAAATTCCCCTGATTAGATATCAACTCTGGGAACTGACAACAAAATATAGTCGTCGGCATTTTCCGGTGCCCCAATTTTTTTAATACAACTCATCAGCAATCCGATCTAATACTTAATGTGTTATTGTCAAACACTTTCGTGGATAGTTTCAATGAAATGTACGATATGGTTCAATCCCGTTTCTCGGGATCAACGTATTTGTTATTACTACTTAGTTAAACTTTGTTTTGTTTATTGGTGGCGGTTCACAAACACACTAACAACACTAATACTAATGTTTACCTAATGAGATGTGTTGGCTGCACGCGATCCATTCTCACGACCCAACATGGAGAAAAAAAAGAAATTCTCAAAATTTTAACGCAATAGATACATTGTCTCTACATAAACAACGGTTAAATTTCACCGAGAAAAAAACAAAGGTCTCAATATATGGAAACGAACTTATATTTTCTATAGAAGTCAATCCATGTTGTCCTAATGAAACGTTCGCTTCCGCTCTATTTATTTTAAAATGGAAGGGTTTTTGAAGAATCCAAAAAGCCATACGAACATTACATTAAGTACTAGGGCTAAAATATCGCTATCTAGGTAGGTACTAAGTAATTGATTCAGATAGATGATAAATTCAAAAGTACATACATTTAACATGCATGCAATCTAATCATGATCTGAGCATACATGTCACCACACCGGTGCATTATCATATTATTATATTTAAACTACTTTAAATTATATTTATTACTGCAGCAGGAAAAAGTTGAAGAAATAAAGTATTCATTCAAAACGGTTTTTAAAAATATTGTTTGGTCTAAAAGCCTCCTCCATATGAATGCAGCCACCATTACCTAAGGAATGCTCATTCGTCGGCGGGACTGCACTTTACGCCTCCTTTGAAAATTGATTGCTTATTCTCCTTTTGGCTGCCTTTTAACAACTATAGGACCAAACTGTTAGGCATGACCTCGATCTATGGGAACATGACATGGTGTAACTGTACATGAACCTTCTCAGCGGTTAATTGAAGTAGGACATTTTTTTCAATTGTTCTACGATTTAATAAGACTATTCATTCATGTCCAGCTCCTAAGTGGATGAGTCAATGTTTGTAACAATAACCCGCTGCAATATGGTACTCTTTAATAACATATCATCAAATTGAGGCACGCCTATTATTAATTAGGATATATGTCCACTTTTTATAAGATACGATGTTGAACTGTGAGTGTATCTATGTTTTGCATGTTGTTGAAGTTTGCGTTTTATGATGTTCGCAAACATTTTTTTTATATAATAAGAACTACAGTGTTGATTTGAAATAACTATTTATATGTGCATGCGCACATAATTACTCATCTAACAATTGGTAACGATATGATGGCTTTGTAGTTTGTACTTGCCTTGGGATACAAGGCCGGGATTTTAGCCACTGGAATTTTTCAGAGTTATATTAATATTTATGTGAGGTAAACGCCAACAACACGACGTGTGTTGGTTTGGCGACTTTGGCGTCTCCGCGAGTGTACAGAGTGTGTGTACTGGACACGATTTCGCTTAGCGACCCGCGCCCGTGCGTAATGCGACAAAAATGTCGCTGCCTTGTAATTAGCACTAGACTCCCAAGACACTACGCAAATAGAATTGCTCTCTTTATGTTTCTCGCTACTTGTTACACTAAGGGCAACGTACTCGATGGAAACTAGGCATCAAGCGCCACGCCATGGACTCGGATCCCGATCACTATCAGCTGTGCTCAACTATGTACGTATAATACACTTGATAGCGCTTAATTACATTGCGATAAGAGTGTGTATCATATTGTTGATTTCTATGAAACTAGTACTTTCATTCAAAGGTGTATAGTCAATGAGTGTAGTAAGTACTTCGGTACATAGTTATAAATATCTTCCAGTAACATGTGAAGGGAAATTCGAGCCCAGGTGGGTCATCTTTGAATTGATGTTTGTAGAACGAATAAGTAGTCTTATGTTAGCCCATTGTATGGTACAATGGCTAAGTAAAAGTAGCTGTCGTGGTGTACGGATGTGCTCGTTTAGCACTGGAACCGAGGGTCCCCGTTCCCACTTTCTAAGATTAAACATCCGAACGGTGATAAAGGCAGCATTTATTTATTTACTAACGCATTCGTTATAATAACGGAACAAGCAAGATCAATAAATAAATCCATTCCTTGTAATTCTCACAGTTCGCCCCGTCGACTTTGCTGAACCTCATTCCATTCAGCAGGCGTCTCGCTCGCTCCGCGGGCGGGACACATCGTCTCGTCTCTGTCGTCGGCTTTGTGTGGAACCGCCCTCGGCCGAGGATTCTAAGAATCGAGCTCGTGGCATTTTTTAGAACGCATAATAATTTGATCGGGAAATATTTATGGAAGGGGTGGCCGGACGCGAACTAGTCGGACGAGTCAATTATCAGTTACTCGCGCTGTGTCGGTCGCCTGAAAGCACACGATGGGTGGCTACGCTGAGGTTAACCGATGTTAAGTCACAATTTATGGCGTTGATAGACGAAGGGTGGAATTTCACATGATTATACCGTTTTTTTTTTAATATAAAGCAAAGCTTCCTCCCACGAAAAGGTATCAATATATTCTGGGTCTACTTATATAGGTATACTAAAAGATAACAAACATCGATATCATACAATCAATTTGTAATTCAATTAAAATCCGCCTTAATATTATAATTAATACTTTCAGTCATAAGGTAATCAACATAAAATGATTAAAAAATTATATAAAATCATTTTGTGCGAGTTGTATAGCAAATCGGCGCGCGGAATACGATTCGTAGCACCAGCGCTACGCGGAATGCTACGAAAACCGTAGCAATAAGATTTATTACTAAAACATATATTTCTCGACAAAAAGTGGTGTATCTACTTATAATAAAAATCATGTTCATTTGGAATTTAATACATAAACTTATATTATTTCCAGTGATCACAATAATTATTATTGTTTGATATAGGTAAATAAATTTAATAAAATGTAGATAAGGATATTTCATGTGAGTTTCAAGATTCAAGTATTTTCATTAAATATAACTAATATATCTATTTAATGAACATGTACGGCTAGAGTATAAATTTACACCCTTATAGAGGCTAATGTTTATATATAATACCGAGCTCAAACCTTATCTATCACGAATGATGCAGCTAGTAATCTAAGGTAATGTTAAGAACAAATACAAAAAGGATGGGGTATAAATAGGTTGAGCGAAGCGGCTTGGCGGCACGTTATCAAGTGCAGAGTGCACACATGACAAAACTCAAGAATCGTTTCTGCTAATTTGTCGCAGTGTGAATGAAGGCGGACCGTGGCAATGCAATATCCGGCGCATGTGCAAGACAATGCCTCTGAATGAAACATTAATAGCACCAATGAATGAGTGCGTAAAAACACATGTGCAGACTTCGAATCCGCTACCCCCACGGCTCGGCTCGGACCACATGGTGCAACTACACATTGTCTTATGCAAAAGGACTTTACGTTCATTCATTAATTTGTGCAGGACTTCAGAGAATTGACGGTTTATGATCCGAAACAATTCGGCGAAACGATATATTTATTTGAGTTCCACTTCCTCAGACGGAAGTAACCAAAACGCACGTATTTTTTGTCCCTCCAAATGTTTTATTAGACTTTTGTATTGTATTTGATTGTTTTCGGATAACAATTGTTGGACTATCAAATAAAAATTATTCAAACATGACTAAAAATATTAATGCATATTCTGTCACTTTAGCTCCATGACTAAAAAAATACTTAGAAGATGTAGTTAGAACAACAAAGGACAAGGATAAATGTTAAAAACTTTTGTCTTTGACCAGTCAGCTGTTAAAAGTAAACATACCAAAGCATTCCATTGTCATTTGTCGAATAGAGAACTTCTTACCACGGAATCCTTTCAGAAGGACTACGTGGAGCGATGTGTTATTTTTGGATTATTGTTAACTTTAAGAGATAATATCGTATCGCTTCCTGTGCTTTTCACTTTTCGTTTGTTTAAGAAATAACAATTATAAATGTAGCGTGGAATGTACCTGTCGAACAATGCACAGGTACCGGGTTTTGACAATTCGCCCAAAGGACTGACGGTTACCCTCACAGTTATGTTGTTGTTCCGACCACGACTCGCTGGCGCCAGACATGCCCATTCTATTATACCGAGGGCTTTACATACACTTTAAAACTCTTAATTTACCATTGCCATGGGCCAGCAATTGTGGACACTTCCTGGGAGGCATCCTATTTTCATATTGTATGGGAAGTAGATACTTGGAATCCCAATTTCTGTTTTGATACGGTGGCGCTTAATTATACCAGTTCTCATATTTAGGCAGAGAACAGCGAAAAGTTATCATATCAAGTTGACGGTTAACTTTAGTGTTTTCATATTTTCTCTAGAGCTGATTTACTGATAACGTAGCCATTTTTATTTTGTTTGCACGATATTTGAGAGTTTATCACTGTATCGGTGGCCGGATACGAACCGTCGCGTCGCGACACTCGCGCCTTGCCGACTCTTATCGACAAACATTCAATAAAATCTAATAACGTGAGGAACGTTGTTACTGAATACATTTCATATTTAGTTCACGTAATTGGCAAACATTCCTGTCATTGTGAACATTAACCGACCCGCATGGGGTAGGTATGAGACGACTTAATTGGGGCATAAATAAATTTAATGTTAATCGTTGGTGGTGATACTTTTACGCCGGCAAATAGTGGTCACGTGGCGTAAATTCGCTACAATTGACTCGTCGAGCAAAATTATGGGCGCCCTAATCAGCTGTATGGGATATAGAATGACGTGATTATTATGTTACGTGGGTGTGTGTAACACGACACGATTCTAGGTTAATTATATGGGAGAGTAAATAACAATACAGTGTTCACATATCAAGATTAGCATTTTTCCATGTATCTATGTTGCTGGAAGTATGCTGTTACGAATGTAACCGTCAGTAGTTCTATAGGTAACATCCGATTTTTAAAGGATCGCATAATGAAAAACGATGCTCAATCCGTAATGTCGCATCGTGGGAAAATAGCGGCTTATTGACAATGATAAATGAAAGTGACAAATATAATATGGCCGCCTTCAAGAAAGCACCTAACGGAAGCGTCTGCGGTTTGGTGTAATAGGTAATATTGCTACGGCGTATTCGAATACGTTGGAGGCATTATCGTCAACAAAACGTTGTCAGTGCCTATATAAATGTTTCACATCACCTAGTTCCCATGAACGATGGGTTGCTTTTCCCATGCAGTTATCATTCGGCCGTCATGTCACTCCATAGGTCAGTGCTTTTCGATAAACGATCGTACTCATTGTGCATATGAGCGGTGCGTGCATCATGCTATCTGTGATGTCGGGTTAATATGGCAATGACGTGACGTAACCATCCGTGCCGTGCCACAGATATGTCATTCATAATGTACAAACCTACATAATATTGTTACAACTGTTTGATCTCGGCGCAAATATAAGCATGAATCAGTCCAGTTTCTACTATGTTTAAGCTTGTATTTGACCGCAATCTTGCCATAGTAAATGATTTCGAAGTAAGTAGTATTATTATAAATGTAGCAAAAATGATGTTTATGAATACAATATATACAGTAATACAAGTGATATCTGTATTGAAAAGAAAGCCGCAAGAGATGCCAAGCAAGATGAAGCCCCAACATGCGTGCACGCATACAAACATGCAATGAAATAAAACGTTGAAGACTGCATTCCCGACGAGTGCCGCGGCATATTATATGTATATTTGTGTTATAAATTTTACGGGCCACGCGTGAGTCTCGGGACAAGTGTGCGTGTAGACAGTTGGAATTTGAGACATCTAAGTTACCTAATTGTTTTTTATTTCAGCATCTTCGAAACAAGATTGTAATATTCATAAATTGCCGTTTATAAACCAAATGTACCTAGTAATGAATGGGTTCAAATCTAAGTCCTTAATTGCAATCCTTTTATAACAATTCTTTACACCGCAGGGGGTAAATACAAAGTAGGGAAATACTAAGTATAAGAATAGGTACTAGTAAATAAATAAGAATATGAAGTACCTATATAACATTTACATATCAAGAAGACCTACCTATGCCAATACGATATACTAAGACCATTGTTTAGCTATGAAAATTTTGATAATAATACTTTCAATTGAAACCTATTGGTGGTCAGCTGGTCAGATTAAAAAATGTAGGTACACTTAAAAGGCGAAGGGCATTTATATAAAGAAACCACCCCAGAGTACAATCGAGCGTGGGAGCCACCGTGGTGGCATTTACCATGGACTAATGGTCCCTCAAATTCATCTTATTACTATTGTATGATTGTCCGCATTTTTTTGCACTCCCCTTGACAATGAGATTAACCGCGTTGCATAATGCAATACTGCGTCATTGTAATGTTATTGCACTTTTTGTACTGAAAAATATATTTATTAAATATAATATTAGTTAGTCGCATAGTTGACATTTAATAGATGTTTTATAAAATGAAACATAACAATATTTTAGTTAGAATATGCGATAATATTTTACGAACAGGCTGAAATGAGGAGCCAGTGGTTGCTTCAGAAGCTATCACCTTATTAGTTTAAGTACATGGCTCTAACTTGAATAAATAGTAAGGGTGGAGGCGCGGCGGCGGCGGTGGCGTCGGCGCCGAAGAGCAAGGGGCCTGTTCAGGAATCAGGAATGCCAGTTCGCCAACTATCACACGCCCAGGATGAGTTGGATCTTTTTTAAAAGGGCGCGATTCCTGGAAGACTCTCTCGAGCGGTCGGAGGCTGGCGCTCGCCGGCCATTGTGGCGCGCGGCTAGTTTTGATCTTATTGTTAATGGGACGCCAAGTTTTTTCAAACGGTGCTCGGAAAAAAGGTATCATAGGACCCCAGCGGAAACGTTACGGACCCTTGTGAAGTAAAATAGATATACGTTCTACGAAGGAGGTGTTATTTTAATCGTAGGACGGCTTTGTTGTTCAGGAATGTAGATGGCCTGTCATAATTTTAATGGGCAGTCTCTCAGTCGTTCTATGAACCTGATGGTGTACACGTCCTGAATATTCATCAGGATTCAGCTCTCTAGCCGCGATCATACCTACATGAGAATGTTATCTAATGTTATCATGCACAAAGCCGGTTCATGTACTTTTAAGGAACATCAAGTTGACAACAATTACACTTGGTATAATTTACGTGGCTATTCTTGAGGTGGAAACTTAGCCCCACGTCAGTCTGAACTAAAGTTAAACATACATTTAAGTATAGGTAGTATCTACATATAGATAGAATTTCGAAATAGTTTATTTTCAGGTTATTATTTAAATTATTATAGATAAATTTAATAGGGGTGTATTCAATACCTTTTATTTTGGTTTTAATACTGCTTTGTGTACAACCAGGTATGGTTGAACACAAAAGAACTAAAGAAGTAATAAACAATGCTGGTTAAATAATGAATTTAAAGTTTACCACACACGACGATATTTTATGAATTAACTTCATTCAAATTTAGGTACATATTTACGCTATAAAGCAGAGCATGTGGTGAAATTATTGATATTATTTAAGGTAATATTGTTTACACCAAGGCCAAGGTAATTACATAATAAGCAGGCAAGCTTCTACTTGTATATTCGTCGTATAAGTAAATCATAAGCTTAGAAATCGCGATAGATTATTTTTTTAAATGTATGTTACAAAAAATTATCGAATAGTAAAATAAGCAAAAGTACATTAATGATATAAAGTTTTCTTTACCTACTACTTTATAAAGTTTAGGTATGCACTGGCAATATGTTAGTAAATTGTTGATGGGCCATGTAGCACATTTTGCGCTACATTGCACTTTAAATGATTTTTTGACAATAGTAACAAAAATTAAAGCTTTCATAGTTCTTGACGACAGTCAGACGAAGTCATATAACATCCATAGTTTAAACTTTAATTTCCTTGTGCATCGTGGCGTACCACAGATTTATACCTTATCACAGTAATAACTCAAGGTTACTGAGCCATTTATTATGTTACGAAAATTAAAACAACCGTTATACAAACATAATTAAACACCGTTTTAAGCTCTTATAGATAACAACTAACTAACTCATAGGATATGTATAGGTATTCATAGATCTTAAAATCAAAGTAGTGAAAGTACTAGTCAAGTAATAATAATAATTTGAATTCCATACATAATTTAATAGGGCACAAAGAGGCCGCGAAATTTGTGGTCATCGGTTTTTTTAATGGCTCAGGGTTTTATTTCCCATCTCCCTCACGCAAACCATAATGAGTGGTTGTTGAAATTATGAATGGAACATCTTCCGCGGGGTTCACTTGTGTGTGTACAAGCCGTTCCCTTTGTATACTGACAATACGCACACTTGTTTACATTTCATCTACAGAGGTTGTGTAGGGTCAATCCTTTTGTAGACGTCGTTAAAAATATAATTTAAGCACTTTAAATTAGTGTTCAGAATAAATATCAAGAACTATAAATATGTATACTATAGGTAGGTACCTAGTTTAAAAAGTTTTAATTCAAGTCATGTATAAGTTTCATAGAGAATAATATCGTTGAATTAAATTATATCAATGTGTCTTAGTACCGGAATTTGGTTTTACAAAATTAAGGAATAAAGGAGCAGCCAATTTACCTACCTAATAACCTTTTATACCTATAGTTTTGAGAGTACCCTTACCTTCCATAAAAATAAAAACAAAACAACTACTCAGAAAAACAGACGATTGTATGAGAGATATGGTCTCAAACCCCCATACAGAGATTATCTCCGTTGGCCTGCGAGGTTGTGTTGGAACAAAGGCATTTGTGTGCGTATGAAAGAATTTTAAGGTCCAATTACTAGCGAGCCGCCTTCCATTAACAACTTTATTTATAGTGAGATGAATAACTTGCGGCTTTTTAATCAATCATGTGGGCTACCAAGTGGCATCCGGTGCGCACGACAATTGTCCAATAAGCAACTATAATTCTGCAATAAATAAGCTTTGCACTCGCTAACGCCCAAATCATCGCACACTTCACCGGAGAAATGGAATGCCGTTTCGACTGGCGATGCCGAACATGATTTAATAATTTTAAATTGGAAATATTCTAATTTGCATGAGTATTCTTAAATCAAATATATCGAGAACACGTTAGCACGATACGGGCCAGACGTTATCGATATAAGTCCATACAATAACTTAAATAACAAAAGGTTAACAATGGATCCGCGAGTTTCAGCTTGACCATGAAAACTTTAATGCTAATTCTAGCTTCCACCCCAAAATACTTAACTGCAACATATTTTACTTATCACAAATATTTGATATTTATGGGTATGTAGGTATAATAAGCGTATTTTAGATCATAACTGAATCCTTTTGGCGAACTAGATAGATTGAGAATAAACCTTCCATATTCGTTTATTTTATGAAAATCTTATCTATACTAATATTATAAAGGAGTAGAGTTTGTTTGTTTGTTTGGTTGAACGCGCTCATCTCAGAAACTACTGGTCCGATTTGAAAAATTCTTTCGCCATTGGATAGTCCATTTATCGAGGAAGGCTATAGGCTATATATCATCACGCTATGACCAATAGGAGCGGAGCACCAATGAAGAATGTTTCAAAATCGGGTGATTTTTTTTTCTGTTGAGAGCTTCCGCTGCGTACGCTGCGTAAACGGTTAAAGTTACGCTAAAATGGTGTATGACAGAATTTTTCCCCTTTAAAAGTTCTAAAAAAAAGTCCGCGATAGCATATGTCTATCTGTTAAGGTTGGCTCACTGTGATCATTTTTATACTAACCAAATTTGTTCGAAAATTAAGCATTATTTGTGAAGGTGTTTTTATGAAGATGATATTAATCCTTATCCAAATAAATACGTTATTCATCACAAGTATTTAATTTAAAACAAAATTGTCTTTTACATCATTCGATTTCAATGAATATCTTAGGAGATATCGCAAATTTAAAATAATATTGCAGCAAAATAATGTTCAAGTACTGTGTACTGCGCGCGCTTTTATGTGCCGGGCCGGCGCGTGCAGTCATCAGTTAGCTCTGCGAGACCATCCTTCTACGTATACGAAGGGGGTTGAAAGTTAGCGTTAGCCCAAAGTAACTATTCCGCGCGGACGGAGTCGCGGGCAGAAGCTAGTACCTATACAAATATAACAATATGGAGTAGGTATGGGTTCCGTTAAAACCAAGGTATTTTATATAACAGTATGGATGGATACATTTAATGTATAATGTATTATATAAAATGATAACATTATTGGAACAAAAAATGTAAATACGTATAAAACCATTTATGATAAATTCGTGAAATGGAAAACGCATGTCTATTGATAGATTAACAGATATTCACGTCAATTAGGTACAACTACATATACCTAAGGGGTTTTTGTTCAGGTGAATTCTTACATAATCGTGGCTACATACGGCATTTAAGAACTTTCTTATGAAATCAGATCAACATCGATATCGATATGTACCGATAAATAAAAGGCAAGTCCATCAAAAGTTACCGAACAAATTCCACGTACTAATAAATCACAATCAGTTAAGATATAATATAACTATAAGAAATCAAGATTATAATTACTATGTCGACTATCTGTTTTCACATGAATAGTGAAATCCGCCCCATTACCCTGGCTCGAGTGGCCAAAGCCGGCCGACCACCGTCGCCGCACTCATTTGCCCAAAAAACACCCCGAGACGTAACATAATATTTCCCAAGCAGCCTTTTATTTATTAGGCGGGCAACACAGGCGCGGGCGCAGGGCCGGCGCCGCGACAACTCTACTTCCCAGAATCGAACATCGACGTGTCGGCTCAAAGCCGTTACATCTATGAAAAAACAATATTTATGTATTTCTATGAAAAAATCGGGATACGAACTCCGTGAGTTATGCGGTTTTTGTTCAGTCCCGATTTGCAGGAATACCCAGGTACCGCCTAGCGCGTTGAATTGTATTACATACTTAATTTGTTAATTTGCCGGTCAGGTAGGCGTGGCGTGTCCTATTAGCAGGCGTTTCAGTGGTGGTGTAAATAAGGGCGTATTTCTATTGCTTCAATTTAAAGATAAGATTGTTGTACTGTACTGCAGCCAGTAATGCCTCAATGAATCTCCTGCAGCGTACTGCGAAGGTAACAAAACATTTTTGTCAGTCTGTACAATGTCAATTAGAGCCAGTAAAATGGTATTATATCTAGTGGGTGCAAATTAAGCAGAGCTTGTGATATGTTAATGAAATTGCCGATTTACTACATATATTAGTTATAAATACATATTTATATAATGGTATACGTCCAGACACAGGAAAAATACACATGTTCAGTTCATGCACACAAATGTTTGTCCTGGGTAGGATAAAAACCCATAGCCGGCGGCATGAAAGTCAGGGTCACTACAATAATAAAAACCGGCCAGTCAATGCATTTATTTATTTTAAAATATCAGCCTGCATATACGTTGTATTTTAATTATTTTTATATATATTATATGAACTGCGTATAAGAATCTCAAAAAGACAGGCATCTATCATGATAGGTAATTAATAATTATTTAAACTTCTTAACCTGTGGAATTGTTCATACAAACATTTCAACACTTCAAGAATTCATTGAAGTATTTGATGGTGCGTTGTTTCAACATCTTCTTCCATCAAATGCATTAAACGGCTTTTTCCAATCAATTAATCCCAAAGGCAGGTAGTAGGTACTTATAAAAAAGGGAACTTCTCTACAGGATGATTCTCATTGTAGCATACAAATAAGATTTATAAAAATGTTTGATTTAAATTCCCTTTATTTTTTGTTCACGTTTTCTTCATACATCAATATAACGTAGTTATACGCGCATGTAACAACCGATCGGGATAACAATTGCAGTCCCAATAGTTTCAATGTTGGTATGTATTTAACGCATTACCTGAATGGATTTTGATGAAAGTATTAAAATTTAACCCGGTGTTTAAGAATAACACAAAAAAAACATCTAGGAATGATACATTAGGCTGACTGAGATTTTAGTATCTACCTAAATGCAATGCATACAGTTACAATTACCTATACATATATTTTACAATGATGCATGTCGAAAGTAATTGCAATGTCAATACAGTGGTCAGTTTTGCCTAAATAATATGAATAGGTAATAATAAAAATTAAATGAATTAGTACTAAGTATAAAAAAAAAACATTAAAATATCAACGCAATCTAATCAACCTGTATAAAGAATGATGATTGGAACAAAATAAGAAAGCGCCACGTAAACTTGCCGCGTGAATGCACTTGACACCGTAATAAATGGAAGGCAACGGCAACAAAAGACGCGGAGCTGAATCGAGGTATCTTCCCACTTTGACAGCGGTGCCTCCGCCGACTGCGATCCGCACCCGCTTAATCTGTTTTTGTTATGATGCCGCACCATATAAGCCACTGTCATAATTGTATTTCAGACATTTTTTTCTCAAACTTTATCCGCATACGAGCAAATGTAAGAGCTTGACACTCGGCTTTGTCCATCGCATACTTGACGGAGATTATTTATTGACGGATTGTCATTACGAAACCAACCCGAGAAACTCACGAATGGCTCCTCGATTCGGTTCCATTTTTTATGTTCTAGTACGGGTCGTTGACAAGTTATCTAACGTCACAAAGCAATAAGGTATCAGATTATACAAATCTTATTATAAATCATAGCAAACTACAATTTTCCCGGCTATTTTCTACCTCAATAAAGAATAAATATAAGTATAATACCGGCAAAACTGCCGGACAGCACCTACGACAATTATATAGTTCACTAAATAAAAAAAAATTGAACTTATATATTGTAACAAGCAGAGATGATATTTATTTAAAATACAAAATGTCATTAATATATTTTGTATTTTATTTCAAATACGTTTCGAGATTAATTTTGCACTAAAAAAACAACTTTTTGATTAAGTTTAGTCAATATAACCACCAGTCAAACAAAAATTATGCATGACTAGCTGACCCGACAGACGTTGTCTTGTCATAATTATGAATTTTAAATCATATAAGCTAATATCTGAGCCCTTCCACCCTACCTACCTTACCTACCCTACCTTCCCAACCTTTTAAACCTTCTCTGGACTACTTCAAATAATTCAAGACCTAAATAAGCCAAATCTGTCCAGCCGTTCTCGAGTTTTAGCGAGACTAACGAACAGCAATTCATTTTTATATATATAGATAACGTTTGTATTGGCCAATTTGGTCGCTAGAGGCGCTGCTAGCCTGAAGCGCGTAACGTCTGTCCGTGACATGACAAACGAAAACAATGAATATTACCTATCCATGTAAAAACGTGACGCCGACGCGTTATGACAAGCATCAAAAAAGTATAACCATCTAACGGATTTTGCCGTTTCATATGGAGAAATGTAATGAAATATAGCTATTATTCTGGCTGAAATATGTATATTCAGTGAAAGCCTTCACAGAAATTTAAATGAATAAAACAGGCACTAATGCTCGGTTCGGAAGGTTGCTCAGCAATTATTCTTTTCAAAACAAGTAAAAAAAAATACAACAATAATTTTATTACAGCTAGAACTATAATAAGATATTGAAGTAAGCCTGATGTACCAAAGCTGATTTAACTCGTTCCTTAAATGTATTTATAGACAATTCTAAAATATTAGTGGAGATTTTGTAACAAAAGTGTGCACCAAGACTTAAAAAAGTTTTGTTTCTATATCCGTAAGTAGTCTAATATTTCTAACTGCGTAACCCGCCGAGGTGATCTTCCCCGCAAGACATGGTATTTTGGTGCCCCATTGAAGTTTCGAATAGAATAGAATAAAAGAATGATAAATATCCTGAGACATTTTTCACACACGGCCAATCTGGTTCCAAACTAAGCAGAGCTTGTGATATGGTAACCAGATAGCTGATAAACTACATAATATACTACTTATAAATACATACTTATATAGATATTTACATCCAGACACAGAACAAACAGACATATTCATGCATACAAATGTTTGTCCTGGGTGGGATTTGAACCCAAGACCCGCGGCTTGAGAGTTAGGGTCACTAACCACAAAGCCAACCGGGCTGTCAATAGAATATTCTTTATCGTGTGACTTTACATTGGCAAATGTAAGAAAATGTATTGTGGTCGAATCTAATGTAATACCCAAAAACTCTGTTGACTCAACAAGACTGAGGGCTTCATTATTTAACATTAAATTAAAGGCTGACTTTTTTTACATAAGGCAATGCAAATTTGAAACATGGTGTTTCTTGCATTTAGAACTAAATGATTAACAATGAATTCATTGAATAACTTAGATAATGCACCGTTGACATCGTCATAATTGAGTTTCTGTCTTTCTACACTAATATTATAAAGAGGAAAGATTTGTATTTTTGTATGTAACGAATAAACTCAAAAAGTACTGGACCGATTTTAATAATTCTTTTTTCATTAGAAAGCTACATTATCACTGAGTAACATAGGCTATATTTTATCCTTGTATTCCCACGGGAACGGGAAATACGCGGGAAAAACCGCGAGGAGGCAGCTAGTCAACAATAAAGATCTGTGCGGTTATGATCAGCAAACAGTACAATTCAGGCCAGATGGGCCTAAAGAATTCCTGTGGAGGACAATGAGACTTTACAAAAGAAAAAAATATATGATTACTAAATAGATGATGAATTCGAAAAACAGAACAGAACATGTTAATAAGTGTAATAAATAAAAATAAAGAGAATTGAATTGAAAAAAAGGGAAATTTGTATTTTGATTATTCCTATCTTGCATTTAGCATTTAAAATAGTAAATCAAACAAGTATTTGCATTTAGTATAAAAAAATACAATTCTTAAGCTATTTTGTACATTTATAGTAACAAGTTCTATATGTAACACAACTTATCTGATCCCAAACTAGGCATAACTCGTACTGTGGTGACCAGACAGCTGATATACTGCATCATACTACATTTAAAAAACAATCTAATGATGATAAAAACGCCTCTTTTAATTTACTATCTACGATAATACGACAATATATGCTTCCGTCACGTGTGAAGAATTCGATAAATATGGATATAAATATATTACTAACGAACCCTAATAATATCTCCGTGGCGTGTACTGGTAAAGGGTATAATTCATAAATAGAGGATAACAGTAAATCAAGATTTAATAATAATGTCCTCCGGTAGGTACTATGCTAAATACACAATAAAGACTCACTGCGAATCACTGTCACTGCCTGAATAGTTTGCCAACAATGAGAGTCCTGATGCTGCACCTCCTTTATTATTTTTTCCACTGTCAACACTTACACTGCCTGTATTTAAATCTTTTTGACTTTTGTTTGGTTCATCCTTAAGACTTACTTCCGTCTCAGTTCTTTTAACCTTAACTAGATTAACCATCGCCGGTTTTTTAACACCTATGCTATTGTTCCAAGATGGATTTTTCTTCACTTCCTTTTTCGGTGGTACAATTTCTATTCTGGAACATTTAGCCGGTGGTTCATCCTCATTTGTCACTTCTTCAATAATTTCTTCAGCAACCACTTTATTTGATTTATTGCCGAATTTTACAGACCTGGAATTATATGAACATTTTTGATTAATTTGAACAAATCAAATAACATGTACATATACATCATTAATCCTATTCAAGGGTTGTCTCTGTTACTTTTAATAGTGGAATGGAAATATGAGATTCAACAACAGATGGCACTGCAAGTTTCAGAATTAATAATAATATTTTACGTATGGGGGGGTTTTGCTATGAAGGTATAAAAATATACATAAAACAAAATAACCATAAGCGAATATCTATCTGTTTAATTAGATGTTTCATAGCATAGAATTAGTACTAAAGCTATATCATAATCATAGTAATAAAATCTACTAAATAGATTGCAAACACCTTCTTGACATATTGAGTTTGATATGAGTTGAATAAAATGAAAATCACGGTAATAACGCAATTTGTTAAAAATGTACATGAATAATATACATATTGATGCTATGTGGTTGTTATCTAGATTAATTATTATAATCTGTTTGAGTGAAGTTGAATTACTGTATTTTATTAAGACAGTGGATAGATCCCGTTCAGAACAAACATAATTATATAATTTTGTATTGTTGAACATGTCTGTTTGGTCTAGGTGTATTAAAATATCAAGTCACCTAATTAACACATCACAAGTACTTTTATGTTTGTGATATGATTACTTCTATGTGAGAAATAACCTAGGATTTAGTCCTATGATATTTATACATACTTAATGATTTCTTCATCTTCTTTCTCCTCTCTTGCTTTTCTCTGTTCCGCTGTTTCCGTTTGAAACTGTTTGAGCATACCCTCGTAGTCTATTGTACGTTGTCTACGGTTCAGCTCCTTCAACTCCTCAAGACTCTCTAACAGCTCAATTTCTTGCTTGGATTGCTCTGTTCTATATTCTATAAAATAAATAGAAGACACATAATAATATTATTATGTTAGACAGGTGAATATAGCCCCTATCTCTAAATGAAGCTGGTTTCACCACATTGAGCCTATCTCATAACAACTTTGCATTCTTTAACTATGCTATCTTCTTAAGTTATGTACTTCTTAAGTACCATAAAATATTTAGAAAAAAGAGAACTAATTTAATCTTCAATATTATTATAAAGTAGTTGACCCGCGCAACTACGTCTGCATCACATAGCTAAACATGACGGCCCGCTTCGAACAGCGTCCAGCGTAATGGAAATAATCGGGCGATACTTGATAATTTTGTTGCCATGGAACTTTTATATAAAATAATAGTCTGGTAAGTACCTTATAACATCAGCTATCTGCCAGTCAAACAGTACCAGCCGTTTCAGAGATTAGACAACAAGCAGATACAACTTTCATATGCCTTTAGTGAAAAAGGGTTAATTTGGAATTATAAACAGACAGATATGATCTGCAGTCAACATTCAACATATTCAATTATTTGACAGACCAGATGGCTTTGTGGTATGAATATGTCTGTTCTGGCTGGATGTTAATATCTATATAAGTATGTACTTAAAAGTAGTATATCAGCTATCTGGTAACCATAACACAAGCTCACTTTGGCCATGTGTGAATAATGTCTCAGGACATTTATTTATTTAACAATGCCCATTGTTCAGTTACCTAACAGTTTCATAGGGTTGTTAGCCTCTTCTTCTTTAAGCTCATCCTCCTCTCGTTTGGCTTGTTCCTCGGCTAACTTTAGGGCCATAAAGTTTCTAGTGGCGCCTGCTTCTATTTCATAATCTGTATTTCTTGGATCTGTTTTAAAGGAAATCTCTTGAAGGCACCTTGTACACTGAAACATGTTTGATAATGGTGTTGATCAATTATAATTCATGAAGTTAAAATACATATATCATTAGTAATTTTTTTATATAAATTGTATTTTAAATGTAAATTATAAATATCCTACTCAAAAACGAAAAGTCTGTGTAATACCACATGGTTCTATCTATCTTATTCCTTCACATTAATCAGCTGAATGAAGCCAACACAAAGGTGAAATAATAGTGTTACTTTACATTATATTTATAATAATGCTGCCACTATTAAGAACAAAATATGTTTGTTACTCTTTCACCCCAGAGTGGCTGAAGGGATTGTGATGAGAATATTTCCTGGGAATGCACGTGAAACTGCAGGTAGCCACTAGTATTGCATAAATATAGATAATAAGTGAATTAATCTTGGGCAATTCATAGCAACAAATTGAGTGTATGCATCTGAATATTTATTAATGCTAAAGAAGGACTATGTATTTGATTTTATCTATTTTCAGCTTGAACACATTATGATTTATGACTATGAAGTATTTTTTATACTTACTTTTATATAAAATCTGTAAATTCTTATACCAAGGTAGTCCTCATTTTCAACATCTTCTTTTCGTGCATTGAACTTTTTACCTTTATATATATATTCACCACAAGTTGCACAGCGCATGTTGAATGGAGCCATAAGACGTACAGTATATTGGCGATTCTTCGCAAGTTTCATGCGCGGGATCTTTGACGGATCAAAGTCCGGTGGATAGTATTTCTGAAAGAAAACTTCTTATTAATAATCATATTATAATTCAGACATAAATTACTGGAGACTCTATTTGTAATGACTTTTAGATTTCTTCTGGGTGGGAATTAGATACTTATAGTGTGTGATTTGTTACGACTTCTGTGAGCCCAGGTATTTTATCAATTAAACACCAGCCTATGTGATTGATGTATGGGTAGTTAAGGAAAAATAAATAATTCAATTGGATTCTTATGTTTGGTGCATGAATAGCATGATGTACAACTATTCAGCAATTCAACGACTTATTTGTTGATCTTAAGTAAGACTGAAATTATTCTACAGCTTTATAGCTACAGAACTCAAAAGCACGATTCTACCAAAGTTACATTTGATAAAATGTATTGTCACAGATATTGTACAGGAAACACTTTTACATAATGTACAGAGTTAAATTTAACAAAAGAAATATAGTGCTTTGTTGGACTCTGGTACCCAAAATAAGATTTAACTTGTGTTAGGGTACCAGTGAATTGATGATGATAACAATAAACTAAACCAAAAATATTTTATTTGTTGTTAATAATGCCCTATTGCGAGGGAAAGCCATTTCCATTTTGCTCTCATCTGTATATTGTATTTTATTACATTACTTACGTTTAAAACTTTCCTTTCAGACATCTTTACTCGATTTAGCTACTTTTTATGCAAAACAATAGGTTTAATCACAATTTTATATTAACAATCCAATTGTTTTTGATCCATGTAAACTTTACACGCGTTCTAAACTGAATGAAATTACTGTTATCTGACTGATGACGGGCTGACGAATGAAATGACTGATGTGATGACTGACTGATACACAGTGTGGCAAGATATAAAATGGTGATTGAGCTAAATGAAAAGTAATAATACCTAATTATGTACTATTTATTTCGAGAAAAGTCAAGCTGTCGAAAAGAGCAGATCCACAGAATTACTCGAAATAAAAAAATACAGAATTGAGCCACCCGTATCTACAAATAATAAATAAATATTCTGACACATATTTTACACACGGCCAATCTGATTTCATTTTTTAAGCAGATCTTGTGCTGCTTTGCGGTCTAAGCCCTCATTCGCTCGAGAGTTTTTTTACCGGACGGTAAAAAAACGTTCAAATACAACAAATGCATTCCCATGTATATGTTCACACGACAGTTTTTTTAAAACGCGACGTATTTTTATCGACCGGTGTTGCATTTTCAACTTAAAGTGTTAGAATGCATTTGTTGTGTTTGAACGCTTTTTAACGCCCATTAAAAAAACTCTCGTGTTAATGAGGGCTTACCTGTATAAAAATATACCCGTTAAAAAATTGTGCTGATAAGCAATAATGTGTCAACCCACAAAAAGTCGAAAACAAAGATTTTGATATATCTTTAAAGTGCATCTAGAACCTAATAGTACACAAAAACGTCTTTTTCTCAAAATGAATTTTATGAGGGTTAACACAGTATTGCTTATCACCATCCAAATATTCAGTAGTTTAGGCTCACCATACAATCGTATACCCTGCTAACAGTATTCATGTAAACTATTTAAGTATTCATGTATAAAGCATAATATTATAAAATGTAATGTGGTACTTGTAGTCAATGAATTATATACTGCAACAGATTCTAGTACCCTAAATAAAACAAAAATTATGGACGATAAATTTTAATCATAGTATAATTTCACAAGCACAATAATGAATAACTCTATACTTTTCGCAATATAATGTCAGAGAAACAACAACACTTTAAATTTATAAACTTGCCACAGGTATTCCAGTCGATCTCTAGAAGAAGAGAAATTTCCTGAAAGCAAATAGAGTATTTTTAAGACAGCTATGTAAAATTGCTGTTGGTTGTACATATTCTCGATAGTTCCAAGATATAGACGGGGGTCGTTTGGTAGAACATTTAGCAGCATGATGACATGACAACTGAAAGGGGCCAGAATGTTTAGCACAGCTTGGGTATGAATTGTCAGCAAATTTCAAAAGAGTAAATAAAGTATTTATCAACCTTTCTAACCTTTCCCGGCGGTTTCCACCAGCGGCAAGTTCATGTTCCAAGGCTGCAATTTTCTCCTCGTGACGTGTGCGCTGTGCCTGCGCACGCCTTTGCTGTTCTTCTAGCGCCAACACAATTTTCTCCAACCTGTGTATTTGCTGCTGTTTGTTCTCTAAAGTGGTAAATAGTTCTTGGATCTCTTCTGCTTTTGCTGCTATTTGCTTGTTTACCTTGAGAGGCACAAGTTATATGTAATTATAATCCTTTCATTTCAACGGACATCTAATAAACCTTCATGTTAGACCGCTGAAGGTCGTAGTTATTAGAACAAAATACAATGAATCAAATGTTTATGGTCCCGGTCATATGCAGTGAATATTAAAAAGTAATATTGATAAGTTTCGATCGATACTGGAACAGTGATAAATTAAAAAAGAAAGTAAAAAAATTAAAATTAAATCTAAAATAAATCTCACTTCCTCAACAATTTTCATACGGTGTTCAAGATCCTGTTGCATAGTAGTGAGCTCACGACTCTGCTCTGTCTCTTTGTTCTTTAACATGTTGATCAGCTCCTCGCGTACCTGCAGTACTCAGTGAAAATTGTGAAATTACCATAAATCACCAAGAACATTATGTCAACAAAATACCTCCTACTCTTACGTACTATAATATTTATTTTGATGTTATCCAAATCTATACTAATATTATAAAGAGGAAAGATTTGTTTGTTTGTTTGTTTGTTTGTTTGTAATGAATAGGCTCCGAAACTACTGGACCGATTTCAAAAATTCTTTCACCTTTGGAAAGCTACATTATCCCCGAGTAACATAGGCTATATTTTATCCCTGTATTCCCACGGGAACGGGAACTACGCGGGTAAAACCGCGGGGAGGCAGCTAGTACAATATAACTTAGTAACGATTATTAACGGTAAATAGGAACCTTGATGACTCTTGCCTGGGCTCGTGACGTCTTGTCTTGCTGTTCTAATTGCTGTTCCTTCTGCACTAGTATTTCAGACAATTCTTCATTGCGATGCACAGCCTCTAGGAGGCCCATTTTCAAGTTCATAATCTAAAATAAATATGAAATTTAAGTATCATGCTTTAACTTTACATTGGTATGTTTTGTCAAGGTACCTCCTGTTGTAAGTCTTGATAGCTAATTCCATTCGGAGCTTCCTGACAGTTGGCAACCGCGCGGTTGTGCGCCTGCAAATCACGCACGTATTGCTCGTACTGAATCACCTTTTGCTCACTGTAAGGAAGAACATAGTAATAAAAAAACATTTTTTTTTTTATTTATATTTTTCATTCATCAAACTTAATAATTATTTACTTTAATTTGATATTCTTTGTTAATTCCCGTACTTGTATCTGCATTTTACCGATTATTTCCTCCTTGCTTAAAAGTTCAGCTGCCAGTTTTTGTTGCAAGCCTACTTTGTTTTCGGATTCCTGAAATGTAAGAATATTGTTTTCTTCACTAATGTTAACTATTGATAAATAAGATTTTAACAACAATAACTAGAATCACCTCGAGGACGATGTATAAAAACTATCGGGAATATAATACTGGAAACAAAAATCAATCTACGGTTATGCATGCACACAAATTAAGTATTAATAATATTTAAAGACGTGACCAAAAATATTTACAGCAATTTTTGTGAGAGTTTCCAGAAACCGAACTTTTTCTCTCTTACATGTAGTAACTTCATCTTCAGTAATACGCAAGGTATCTTTAGTCGCCTGCAGTTCTGACCACAAATCCATTTCTCTTTCTGTTGGAAGATCTGAAATGGCATAGTCTTCATTGTTATAAATGATAAATAAATATATAACTATGCTATATAAATAGCCCTTTAAAATTTAATTTACCTGGATTTGGTCTATTATTTTCCAGCTCAATTATTTTATTCTTCAAGTCCTCGATGGCGTTGTGGTTTTCTTGTAACGCTGCCTCAGCAGTTTCTTTCAATTGGGCTTCTTTCTGTGTAATTTTTTGTTGCTCCTCTAAAGATTTTTTTAATTCCTTTAGTTGACCATTTAAGTCTTGTATTTCCGATTTGTGCTGGGAAGTCATTTTCTCTATTTGTTCTTTGAGATCCAAGATTCTGTAGGAAATTATATTTGTTAGTAATGTAAATATATTTTTTGCAATATATTATTGTTATTTAGCTTACTCAGCTTGAAGAGCATCTCGTTGTTGGGCCAACTGACTACTAGCCACTTCACCAGTCTTCAATGACTCTTTTAATTTACGTGCACGGGCTTCTAACTGCACCTCTTTTTGGCGGCTCTAAATTAAATATTTTGGTGAATCCATTTACATTGATATATTGAATATAGTTTGTGTTGTCTCATATTATAAATGAACTTTTGTGTAATTATACATTTTAATTTTCCAATTATATTATATAGGATTTACCTTGGCTTACTTGAATATTAAGTTACCATTAACTACAGTGTATAGGTAGATATACATATTACTTATGCACTATATTACTAACATACGCTGTAACTAAACAGAATTGTTGAAATCAGTGTCAAATCTTTTGTAACAATAGCGATGGACTTCAAATTAGACTAAGTAGAATTTGGAACGCTTTATTTTAATATCGTATGTTCGATGTGTTATTATATTTATCGTAGGTATGTGTATTTATTATCCATACCTGGTCTTCCAATGTTTTAACCGTGCCTGTTAGGCTGGCGATACTAGCTTCAGCCTCGCGCAGTTGCCGATCCATTTTCGAGACACGTATACGAGCTGATCGTAGTTGAGATTCTGTATTTGTCAGTTTTTCCCTTGCAGTATTACGTGCAGCACGTTCCTCATCCAACTCACGTCGTGTTTCTTCGAGAGCCTTAGTAACGTCATTTTCAGCACGAATTTCACGCATCTCATGCACAAGTGCAGTGCGAGCTACAATATCTTGACGAAGGCGAGCGATTTCGCGCACTAACGACTCACCAACGGCTACCAATGCACTACGTTCCCGACATGCTCGCCTGTATATAATTGCATATTTTATTGATAGTTTAGTTTTCCTATAAAATTATATCTATCACCTTTGTCAAAACATCTCTCATCATCCCTCTTCCAATATCATAGTGAGATGGTAATAGGGAAGTTAATAAAATATACTAGTCTCTCATAAATAAAAATAAATGACATACTTTGATAACTGAGTAACTGTATCTACAGCATCTTCAGCACGAGCCTTAAGTTCACGTAGAGCATCACACAGTTCAAGTCCCTGAGCATTGTAGTGGGCGATCCTAGTCAAGCATTCACCTCCACCTTCATCTTTCTGTATATCCTGCATTTTAAAAGGAACAACAATATTAAAAATATATATAAGTTATGTTTCTTGTAAAAATATGGAATAAAATACAGATGTTCAAAACTAACTCTTTTTTCAATTAGCTCTTTGACCCAATCAATAAGTTCTTGACGTGCTGTAAATGCTTGAAGACACAAATCGGCAAAACAAGCAGGAACGTTCGACACTCTAGTGTCAAGTTCTGATAAAACGCACTCATCTGAATTCAAGAAAAAACAACAATACATATATCCAAAATTATAAGATAACTTAACTAATATTTGTTAAATGTCCCGAATAGCCTAAGAGTTCCACATGATTTACAAGATAATTACCAATAGGTATAGCGTTATTAATAATTTCGACGGCAGTATCGGTAGTAGATGAAGCGGCAGCGGCATCACGACAAAGTTGCGACACTTCTTCTGCCGGCCAATCCGCTACATTAAATACCACCAGCTCTTGATGGAAACCTTCGCCGTTACCAAGAACACCTTCCCGTTGCATACGGTCTTGCAACTCACGCAAACAGTTAAAAACTTGCAGTACTGCTTGCTGAAATTGTTTTCCAATCAATATAAATCTATACTTGAAATTAGCAAAAGTTATTTTTCATTTACATATGTAATTTATTTAAAGCTAGTTGTTTCCTAGTAGCTAAACCTACTTGTTTCAAATCTAACTCCTTCTTTAGTTGATGAAATTGTTTTTGTTTTGAATTATACGCTGATTTGACGTCCTCATCATCGTTGTCGATACCTTCTTCTTTCTGGGTTCTAAATCGCGTAGGGGAGTTCATTGCAACGGACGTTGGATTTCTATTGTATGGAGATGTTGGGGTTTTAGGACGAGTGGGGGTTGCAAGGCGTTGCGGTGTATTGGGATAGCTTATCGGAGTAGAGTGGCGTTGTGCCGGATACGCAGGTGTTGTCGGCCGACTGGGAACACGGGGCGTTTGAGGCCGACTCGACTGCAAGCTTCTCGGAGTCTGAGGGCGACTGGACCTCATCGGTGTTAGAGGTCGACTTCTCGTTCCATTATCTACAAACAAATAACATCGTCAATTTTGAATTACAGCAAGCAACATTACGCGACGGTATCTACAGTTCCAAGTAGGTACATACCGATCACTTGATCCTTTTCTAAATCATCGATTCGCCCGTCTTGGAGAATTTCTTCACTTTGTTTAATTTCTAGATAAAAACAGAAAGAAATGGAGTAGTAGACAGTACTTAGCTATTATTTTACATGATATTTAGAAACTAAATTTACCGAAATTATCAGTCTCATTAATCTCTTGAGCATCGTAGCGCGCTGGTGCGTAGTCTTCTTCCATTACCTTCGAGGGATTCTCGATCACAAATGATTCAGATTCTTGTGGAAGTAATGGCTGTAAATATAACAAAAACATAACACACTAAATACTAATAGTAATAATACTAATTAATGAGTTTACGTACACTATCCATAAGGGTTGTCATTGTAACATCATTTTCTTGGTTTCGATTAACCTGTGATAAGAAATATATCTTAAAATCACATTAAATGTACAAAATTTATTTTTACCGCTGGTACATCAGATTAAACCGAAAGGGTATTTACCTTAACATCCGTTTTAGAAACACTACGTCCTGTAGAACTTCTTCCCTGTGAATAATGGAAAATCATATGTGTATTTTTTGAGCAAGTAGGTATCGTAAGTGTACCAGTCGTGGCCACGGTACCAGTAATGGCCAAAAATTAAAAGAAACATCTAGAATTCGGACATGAGCGAATGTTTTTACATTGGGATCACTGTGACATAGACTTTGGACATCGAACTATCTAAGTTTAACGTTTTATTCAATTCAGTCAGTTACATGTACAAATTTGCGCGAATACAAAGTGTAAGGTGATTTGAAATTGACAACGACGGCTTTTCTTAAGGAAATCGTTAAGGCGGTGAGCAGGAAGTTTCACTTGTAAAATAGTATTGCTTAATTAAAATCAAAATTATTTAGTTTTGTTTGATGTGTTAGCCATAAAATAAAGATAAACTTAGACTAAGACTGGGATATCCATTAATGGATTTTCCCTGTCCAAGACTGGGTCACAAAACTACAACTTTTATTTGTTAAATTAATTGAATCCAGCTTGGCCGTATCTCACGCGCAACACATTACAAATATTAAATAAGGACTGGACTTTACAGTTTCACTATATTCAGTGCTGAAACTTTCACAATTTTGGTAATATTTCACAAAAACCAGTTTTTTTTTTCTTAAACTGGCCACCATTGGGTCATTTACCATACCTAGTTATGATAGCTATTTACTTATATTGCAATTCATTCTGAGAAACAGATACATATTATGTTTTAAGGATTACAAAATAGGGTACCTTTGAGGGAGCAGGCGAATTGATGCGAGTTGGCGACTGGCGCTGGCAGACGGGCAACGTCAGGTTCCTATTGGTGGCATTACGAGCTGCGCGCGCTGCCGAAGCTGCCGTAGCTCGAGGCTGCAGGCGAGGAGCCGATGCATCTGTCACAACATATATATTTAGCACCACTTACTGTTACAGTACATTTCATCAAAACTACATAATTATGTGATGGCTTACGAGGTTTATCTCTTTGGCCTTTTGCTGTGGTCGACATATTAAATTCAAACGAATGAAATTGTTGATAAATTGAAAAAGAAAACGTCTGCAATTTTGTTAATGTGTAATAAATAATAAAATTGTTGAGAGATTTTACTAATTCTGAAATGTCGGTTTGACGTTCTTTATTTAAAACAGACAGATATAAAAATAAGGATAACTTTCCTCATTTGTTGGTATTTTAACCATCTGGCTGGTGAAAGGTTTAAGGTCTATAAATTATTCTTCTTTCATTGCAATGTCATTCAGTCAGCTGCCTATTTTGCTTTTAGAACGCAATGATCGATAAAATTTCTGTAAATAACAAGGTTATCAAGAATTTTATACAAATACTAATGAACACCGAATCACGAAATTGAATGTTATGAAATTTTTTGTACAATTTTTATAAAAATGTCGCAATTAATATCTGGAGAACCAAAACAACAAGGTAAAAAAAAACTTTGCTTCTCCCTTGGCCCATGTTTAGCTCACACCAGTCAGACATTAGGGAGCCCGAATGATGGTTATGAGGAGCCTGATTTTTAAGTTAATTCTATCTTCGATTAATATAAGGTCGCTAACGTGAGGTAGGTATAGGTAAAACGGAACTCTTTAGGTAAATGGATTTGACCGGTTCTTATTTCGTTTTGTGGTTTACTCATGTATGATACTAATCATTTGATAATTATCTTATTTTAGAATTTTTTTGAGTATGTTATGAAGTGCCTGCGTCGCGTATCGACATATTACAGTTATACAGTATACTACATACATACCTTTAAGTAATAATTACCTAATAACACGTGTATCGTAGATACGTAAATGACTCTCTTACCATATTTCTTTATCAATTAGATACTATTTATTTATTATTGATTTCTATGAATAAACATGATGTTCAAAAACAATTAGAAATCGAAGTAATATAAATGTAGATTACAATGTTAATATAAAGTCATTTAATCGAAACTATTTCCTAGAAGCAGCTGATGTCAGAAATACTGCTAAGTGTCGTATCCCGCAACGGTTGCCGGTGCGACAAAGAACTCCTCTTTACAGACCAAAAGCAATTATTAATACAGATGCTGCGGTAAAAACATTCAAATTATTTTATTTTGTTTTAAAATATTTGCATTTTATTTCTTAAGAATATTATGACTTTAAAAGTAGGCTGTATGTGCGCTTACCTTGCATTTGACGCCCGAAAAAAATAACTTACGCGCCATTGCTCCATTATAGGTAAGTACTAATAAAATTATTGCACATAATATTTTTTTATAGAAAATGAAATCGGATACAGTGCCTACCCAACAGATGCATTTAGGTGTAAAAAATGGTGCACGTCCTCGTTCCAACGAGGTAAGTCATTTAATTAATAAACTATACCAGTACCACCTTGTCCACGGAAAAACATGCGGCGAGTTTTATATGCGGAGTATGCATTTGCTTTTCAGTTTTTAATCAGAAATTGAAACGCGTCGAATAGAGCAACAAACTTCGTAAAAGTGTTAATATACTTACGTAGTTCCTTAAAATTATTCGTGTCAAAATTACATATTTACCAGCGACGGACAGTGTACCTACGACAACAACAACGTTGGGTACCTTTTGCTTATGTGACTGTGTGTCAAATCTCTGACATACATTTTTTCATCTACTATGGTGGCTTGGGTTCTAAATTTCTGAATTCAGGTTACATGTATATATATAATATTTGTATATGGCGGTTGCAGCCAGTACGGCCGAAGTCGGCAAACCGAGCCAAAGATGAGCTGGTTACAAGTAGACAATACAATATGACGATGCGATCAGCTCGCCCGGAGAGAGAACGATTATTGGCAGCACCCAAAGTTGGTATAATTTAAATAGTAATTAATTTTATTTTAATAATAATAGCCATAGAGTTACAAGAAGTCCCTAAGCTCGGTGTGCCTTTTGGCATAGGCCTCCTCCAATTCCTTCCAATGCGTCCTACCCTTTCTATTTATTTATTTGAAATTATTTTTATTTATTTTGTTTATATTAATACTTATATCAAAATAAAAAGCCGAAATGTGTAGCTAGAAGTATATGGTACTAAAATGAGATGAATAAAATAAAATTACAAATAAGTAGTTCAATCAACAACTATCTCATCAACATCGAAATAAAGGCTAAACTATATACTTTTTCAGAGACCTTCAGCAATACCTAAAAGGGTAACAAATAATAATGCCAGTAAAATTACGAGACCTGTAATTACCGTACCAGTCATGCAGGTAAGGTTATATTCAGAATACGTATTTTGAAGTCGAAACAGTTTATTATAAATTACAACTTAAGATATCTTTTCAGCGACCAGGAGCTAGAGGGGTTTTCACTAAGGTTATGTCGTTTCTGCCTGATCAGGTATTTATTAGCCATATATGGATTAAACATAATTAAAATGCCGGTGTACCTACGTAAATATATTTTGACTTATTCAAATTTTAGTTTCTATAGCAACGAAACGCATGAAAATGAAAATGCTATTTATTTTGGTATAAAGATTTATTGTATATATCTTATAATTTAACCATCTTTGTGGTTTTTAATGCTGTTATTTAAATATTTATTGAATCGGTACTTAATAATAAATAAATAAATAACAATATTCTTCAATGCTAAATACTTATCTAGATGTGGTCATTTACAAGTACATATACTTATGTATCTACAAGTGGGTATACCTAGGTAATTACTACGGTTGAGAGCCCTCAGCGCTCACCGATTGCCCGCGTAAAGGTGTAACAGTCATCAGAGGCTAACACCTTCAAGGCCCTTAAAAAAAAAACAAAAAACCTAGGTAATATTTATTAACTATAAACTTTGATGTAGAAACCCTCCATATTTGAGTTGTGAAGTGCGTATTATTATATAAGTAATTTGAATTTGTATGAATTTAGGATATAATAAAGCAGCGTGAAGATTTAGAAATGAATCAGGGGGATTTATCAGATAGCCCACCACCATTGGATTTCAATAAAAAAGGTAAATACGACATTATACTTATTGAAAATTTTAATATGTTTATAAAAAACAGCTCATCAGTAAATAATTTAACTATTCCAGAGCATTTTAATAACCCTTATAATCTTTATCGTCTGGGGATCAACTAACTTAAATATGTATACCTACATTATTTCAGAATCAATTGAGAAACTGATGCAAGTTAAAATTACTTGGCAGGAAAAAATGGTGCAGTTTGAGAAAATGAAAAATGACCTCAAAGATCGGCAGGTTCGATAGTAATAATTGAACACTTTTTTGATTGTGAAGTCATTATTTATATTGCTTATAACTGGTTATGTTGCAGAATGCAATAATGTCATTGTACGCTTCTATGCATAACACTTATCATCAGATGACTGCGTTAGGTCAAAAAGCAAATTTACCTCCGCCTGAGGACTTGCGCATTATGAATGTAGCCAAAATGACCCCGGAACAGTTATTACTGCTATGTGCTGATTCGAATATCTCAAATCGAAAGCATGATGGTAATATAAATGAGTTTATTCTCTTTTGTACTTTCTTTAAGCCTGATAAATATTTCGATGTGTTTTTTCTAGGTTCTAAATTTCCTATTAACTTTGACATAAACAAACTGTACAAAATGCCAACAAAATTGATTTCGACTTGCGATCAGACTTTAGTCAAAAGAAAAGAAATGATTGAGTGGTTTGATGAACTATTGAAAGCGAAAGAGAAGGTATGTAGCATTGTATTACTGTTTGGTTACACGTTTCAAAATATATTATTTAATTCTATCTGTTTTTGTACTTTAGTGTATCAGCAGTAATACACTTTCAATGAGAATTAACGAATTCAGCGCAGATAATAAAATGTTAAAAAGTTCATTGGATAGAGATAAAGCGGAATTTTCTAGAGAACTCGAAGAAGTTATTGATACCATACGGTAAATCCAAATTTTACGTTATTTAAACAATGTATACCTACATACCTATATTGAAATCCGTGGATGAAAACTGCTTTTTCAACAGGAAAGCCGCGAATAAAACAGTAGCACTTGAACTGCAATTAGAAGATTTGACATTAGAGTTGTCGAAACTCGATTCTCAGAATGCTGATCTCCGCAAGCAAATAAGCAATGCTAATAATCTCAAACCATCATATTCGCAGAAACATAAAATTGAGGCATGTATTCATAGTGCACACATTAAACTAGGTCTCTTTCACACTTTTAGCCGTTAAAGGTTTTGGAGTTTAAGATTTGTATTTATATGTGTGACCTTGTCATGTTGCATTTAACAATGGTTTTAACGAGTTCAAAAAGTTATCTATGAACGTAATATTTGTATGCAATCTAATTTATTCCTGTAGCCATGGTGGCTCAGTTGGGAACGCACCAACTCACGATCATGAGGGTGCAGGTCCCTGGCCCGTACCTCTTTTATAAAAAACATACGTAGTACGGATTTACACCACTGGGTTTCGGTGAAGGAAAACATCGTAAGGAAACCTGCGTGTCCGAGATGTCACAATTAAAAACATGTGAAGACCGCCAATCCGCACTAGGCCCGCGTGGTGGACTATGGCCTATACCCCCTTGACGTTTGAGGGAGGCTTAAGCTCTTTGGTGGAGACATATATGAGCTATGATGATGATTTCTGCACAGGATTTGGAAAAACAATTGAAAGAGGAGCAATGTAAACAGAGGCTAATAAAAGGTCGCTTAACCCAAATAGAGGGCCAAGTGAAAATGCATGTTGAGAACACCGCACTATTAGAAGCTAGATTAGAACAGTCCCAGGCCAAAGTTTGGACCCTGGAGCGGACAGTCCAGCAATCAGAAGAGCTGGTTTGTACTTACCTTTATATATAGCAGTATTTTCAAATTAATGTTTCGTGAAACAACAACATTTACTTAGGATCCTATTCATATCTTAATGATAACTATTATTCATTGTATTTTAGTAAGTATGTATGATATTAGATATCCGAATAGGTATCTAAAAACAAAATATGTATACCGGTAAACTATAAAATTCTTCGCACACGCGGGCGATACTAAGTAATAAAAATTTAGATCCCTAACAAGTCCTATACAGTCCTCAGTCCTATATTAGAAGTATTAACTTATTACAGAATCAAAATCTCCAAAGCAATTTTGATATAGAATTGAATAAACTAACGGAATCTATAAGGGAAAACACTATACATTTGGAAGAAATTGCAGACGCACGTGAAAAGCTACAAAAAGAGTGAGTAAATTGTATCTATTTAGATTTAACTATTTTTTTGTTGTGTTCGTCATTCGGAGGACAAGGTTTGTACGAAAGAAATATTTTAGAAAAGTTGAAACTTTACACAATGTTATTTATTAATAAAATAGTAACTAGTAGTAACTGTTACAACAATAATTAATTATAATAATTAACTGTTACAAAAATTAACAGAAAAGAAGATTTGGAGAAGCGACTTGGTGACTTATCAGAATATTACAACGAATCAATAAAGAATATGAAACACGAAATGAATTTGAATATTGGTAGAATGATTGAAACTCAAAAGAAATATGATAATGAGGTGGAAGAAAAGAAGAAAGTTGAAGCGAGAGCTGAGACTGTTTATGATCAACTTATCGAGTCAGGAAAACGACAGAAGGAATTATTATCACAATTACAAGATCAAGAATTAAAATTGAGTAAGTTACCCATGATTCTTGACACAATTTTCATTTTAACACACAAACTCACATTCTACAATGAGTTTTGCACGATTTTCTTTTTTATTTAAGCCGTAATTTCTACATGCTTATAATTCGTTTAATGTAATGTTTTCTTTAAATAAATGTAAGTTAGTAGTAAATTAATTAGCAACATTTTTTCATTTTATTAATTGCGTTTTCTATTGTACTAAAAATTACCCAAAATGAAGATTTATTACATTATATGTATGTTAATTTTTTTAAGAAAGGTTGAAATATTTTATTTATTTTCAGAAACAATGTCAATTACTGAAAAAGAATTGGAAACGACTAAACATGATTTAGAATTATCAAATAAAGAGGTAGAAGAATATAAAAATCGAATCATGATTCAAAGTGCAGCCATTGAAGACATTGAGGTAAATTGTGTTCTATGTCGCTGTTTTATTTGTTAATTTATGCACAATATAAGCAATATATTCAATTTGTTTCTTAATACTTAATATTTATATTTTAGCGGAGCTTCAATAAATCAAAAGAATTGGAGGAACATCTTAAACAAGATCTGTTAACAAAGGAGGAATATATTACAGAACTTGAAAAGAAACAGTTGTTATTAGAGGAACAATTGCAAGAAAGGTATACAATTTATTATTATTCAAACCAAGGTATATTTTGAAATGACAATTAAATTTAATTATATTTTTAGTGAACGTAAAATGAACTTGTATGAGGAGCAGTTAACATCGCTTAAAAACCACATTTCTGAATTACAAGAAGATTTTGGTGAATTTGAAAATTTGGACGAACTACATGAAATGGTAAATGATCTAATGAAAATTATTTATTATGGTTATATACTCGAGTGCTATCATGGGTATTGATTTTATATAAACTTCATTTTATTTTATTAGGTTAATCAACAGCGTGCGAATTTGCTTGAAGCAACACGACAAAACGGGGAATTAGCCGAAGCTCTCCAAAAAAAGGATATAGAACTAGATCGTCACATAGACAATCTAACTGAACAAGAGCATCTTATAAAACAAAGAGATGATATTATTAAAATGTTATCAGAGAAGGACGAAGAGCAAGCAAACATAATAAAATTATTACAAAATAATTTGGAAATTAGAACACTGGCTGATAGTGAGGTAAATACATTAAGTTTTTGTAGCTCTATTAACTGATGGTAGTGTAAAAAAGCCGTGGTAGCTCAGTTGGGAACGCACCGACTCACGATCATGAGGGTGCAGGTTCAAATCCCTGGCCCTACCTCTGAGTATATAAAAAAACTTACGTACGGATTCACACCACTGGCTTTCGGTGAAGGAAAACATCGTGAGGAAACCTGTATGCCTGAGATGTCACAATTAAAGGCATGTGAAGTCTGGCAATCCGCACTAGGCCCGCGTGGTGGACTACGGCCTACACACCTCGGTATTAGGGGAGGCTCGAGCTCCTCGGTGGAGACGTATATGAGCTTAACACTTCTTACATTACAACTTAATTTTTAAGCTATATCTCATGGTACTCCGAAATAATATAAATAAAGAGTTTTTGAGTTTATCCATTATAAACAATGAAATCTTTCCTCTTTATATAATATACTTTGTGTTGATATACCTACATTTGCCTGAAAATAATAATATTTAGATTATCTGTAACCCTCTCGCTGTTAGAGGAGACTCGTGCAAGCCCAATGCAAGATGCATTGGGGATGTATATGAACTGATGATGACAGTGAAATATGTTAAAAATATATAACTTGTTTATTATAGATTAATCAACAGCTTGCGGAAAAGAATGCTGAAATAGAATCCCTCATAAATAACGTGGAAACGAGAAAGAAACAAATATCACAAATGGAGAAAATAATTTTAACATTAGAAGACCAAACTCGAAAATTCAGCTTACAAATACGAAAATATCAAGATAAAACGAGCCTGCTTGAGAATAAAATTATTGAATTAGAAACGTACAATTTGGATAACAAGCGTATTTTAGAGAACCCAACTGACAATCTAGATAATTTAATTAAACTCCTAGAAGATGAATTGGGTACAACCATTGAGCCGCATTTAAACAAAGAACGTGAATGTGTGTTATCTAAAAAGAAGCATAATACAGGAGACCGATTGCGAGATAAACCTGAAAATAATGAATGTAATGGTAGTAATAAAATATTTCAAGCAGAAAATGAAACGATTCCAACTAAAATAGTACTGGAAACTTCTGTGAAAAAACCTTACCTGATTGAAGAGCAATTCAAAGGTGATAATCTAGATCGGAAGAAAGCTATTACTAATATGGACACGCAAAATTGGAATCCTAATACTGGTGCAAATGTATTAAATACTATTCAAACGGACAATGAACGTCACTTTCCACCTTTTAGACGAATAATACCACATGCAAAGGAAAATTATTTATCTAGGAACTTGCACTTTTTTGCCTCAAATCAACTTCGAGACGAAAAAAATGGCAAAATGTTTAAATTTGCTGGCCATAGACTTTAAATTGTGACGTGCTTTGTATTGTACTCGTAGTATGCGTAATAAATTAGTGAAGTATTAAAACAACTCAATGTTTGTCATATTTTATTGTCAATAAGTTCACAAGACCGCGCATCACCACTCTCTACCTACTCCCAAAAATGTCCTGAATCTGAAAGAAGGAATGACAGGTTAACTCCTAAATACCGAAATGTAAATTAATGTTCTTAAATTATTTATTTGTTCATTGAAAGGATAAGCGGCACAAACGAAATTAAGACCTATAAAAGATGTAGAAATAATGCGGCGGTCCAATTTAGAAGTAATATCAAAATACCAAACTTGGATTACCCATGATGGGCATTGAGGCAGCTGAATGTTGTGCACGTAGTACTTCTCTCTCGAGCATAGCTCTACGTCGTTCGAGCTGTGTGCGCACCCGCCCCTCGCGTTCCAACTGCATGCTTTGCGCGAGCACGGCGCTCTCCAGTCGAAGGACACGCGCCCTCTCCGCTCGCAAAGCAGTCCACGTGTCCGCTGCGCTTGCGCATACCGACGACAACGACCGAGACACCTATATCGAAGTATCATATTTATTTTGCTTCTTTATTCATCATAATTATTAAACTTTCTGCTATACTCCTCTCTGCGCTAATGAATATATGCATTATTAAATGGCGTACCTCAGCTTGAGCAACCTCGTCTATAGGCTGCGGTTCAGTTCGTCTCTCGAGTAAAGCGGCCAGGTCCCGTCGGGCGCGGATCATGCGAGCGAACAGGTCGGCCGCACGCTCGTGCCTCTCCAGCATGAGCGCGCGAGACGCGGCGGCAGTCACCAGTGCAGTGCGTTCACGGGAAAGTGTCTCCACTTGCATGTGCAACTCCAGTAACTATAGAAAGTTAATTGGGGAAAGAAAATTACTTATTATGTAAAAATACTTAACCATTTTTGTGCCAAACCTCCGTCTGTAGCTCTTGATACGGTATCTCTTTAGCATAGCAATCATAATTCCGTAACCGTTTAACTTCAAGGCGTAGCGCTGCCAGTTGATTTTCGTATTGCGTCATACTTTGTTCCCTGTAATATATTTATTTAATAAGTTAAATATTTGGCTCGTAATTAAAAAAAAATAGGAATTATAATTTACAAACATTAGTTTTTCGTTTTCCCTTTGATCTTTAATAATGTGCTGAAGTTTCACAATCTTTTGCTCTCTATCCAATAACTCTGTAGCCATTTTGTCCTGTAGGCTACCAGCACCTTCTCCTTGCTAGAATATACATTTTATATTAATATTAAAAATATATATATTTTAATTTTGAGGTTTTTTTTGTTAAAGCTGCAATAAGGTGCAAAGGCTACATATTACCAAGCGTAATGTAATATGTTCTTAAGCTTCTTAAAGGTATATAATGTATGTAAACAAAATTAGTCATCATGAATATTATGGACATTACCGCAATTCGGGACAAGGAATTTAGGAAACTATCTTTATCAGCTCTACTTTGGCGCAACTCTTCCTCAGCGCGAGACAACGCTACTCGTGTTACTTGAAGTTCTTTCCATATATCTGTCTCTCTATCCGAAGGCTCACTTTCTGTATTATGATAGAAGGAAATTAATGAATGTACATTTTTTACAGTGTAAAAATATATTTAAAATAAGCAAACATATTTACCCTTTGACGGTGTATACTCCAGACAACGTCTCCGTTCCATATCGACAAGCCTTACAGATCTTTCGCGCAAAGCTTGTAATTGTTCTTCTAATTCCTTTATACGGCCCTCCATCTCAACGACACGCACTTCCGCTGTTTGTTTGTTCTTCTCCTGCATAATTTTAACACGTGAAATTAAGAATTTCACTAAAATCCTATTGGATTTGATGATTATGTGGATGATTTAGCTAGAATAGACAAACATTGGTTCGGCCACTGAGAAAAGAAAATACAAAATATTAGGAACAATAACAATTGACCCAAGATCTAAGTAGTAATACTTGAGACAGCATCATGGCACCTGTTCTGCTACCTTCGCCTGCAGGGACTCGGCGCGAGCACGCTGCTCCGCCTCTCTCGCCTCGGCCGAGCGTTCTGCGGCTTCTGCCAGCTCACGAAGTTCCTTTACTCTAAAAGAACCGATCATTTACAAGTGGCATTTTGAACGTTTCGATATCCGCTCGAAACAATTATATATACAAACCTAAGTTCCAAAGCATCTCGCTGCCTGGAGAGAGTTTCAATAGTTACTTCACCAGTTTTCGATACTTCAATCAATTTCTTTGATCGGGCGTCATAGCTTGACTCCCGGTGACGGTACTGCAAATAAAAAGTTATGTTATGAAGCGGACAAATACAGATTTGTCAAATACATTTTACCTATATTGTCCAAAAGATTATTTCTTAAAACGGTAACTATTAGATAAGGGCGAATCAAGTAGTTGCATAATTGCAATTTCTTGTGAACATAGAACGTTTATCTCAGGAAACAAAGTCCAATACGTTGGACCGTATTGTAGAGTGTCACAAGTTTACAACTTCACTGTCGAACGCGAATGTGTTGCGAGTCTGTTTACGAGTTGCTCGAGGTCTTTGTGTTTTCTCTTGGCGGCCTCAAGTTCGGAACGGGTGTCCTTGAGCTGCCTCTCAAGTGTGGCGATGCGAGCCCGCGCCACCCGAAGCATGCTCTCTGCAGCCGATACCACCTCTTTAAGGGCCTCTCGCGCTGCCTTCTCCTTTGATAATTCTTCGCAGAGCACCTGAAACACAAATATAACCTTTCACTGAAATGACCATGTTCGGATATAAAACCATGTGCGTTGAAAAACTGCGCAGACACCGGCAAATTCATAAACAAAATTTACTAACAACTAGGTAGTAATATTCATATACCTATTAGAATATTTCACGTTGCAAACTAAGCATGGAGTAGGTACCTTATATCTATGAGTTGCAATACCTGCACATTCTCTGTAAACTGACTGGGTTCTTTAATCTCATCGTTCTCTTTTTTTACAATCTCATCCATTTTATGCTGCAGTAACACGTTTTCTTTCTGTAATCGCTCTATTTTTTTCATCATACTCTCGCGATCCAACCAAGGTACTCTGTTAAGTATTTAAAATAAAAATAATTCATATTGATATCTTTTGATTGCATTTTCAAAATATTTAACACATACTTTGCAAGTTCCAAAGAATAATTTATCTTGGCCTTTAAATTTTCCGCTGTACCAGCAACCATTCTGTGCAATTTTTCAGTTTCTTGATCAAATTCAGTGTTTTTTGTTTTCCACTCCAAATTCTAGAAAAATATGTTACTATGAATGAGGTACCAACATTGTAATAATAGCTACTAAGTGATCAGTAAATTGGCTGAGACAGTGGTAGTACCTACTATCATCACTCTCCGTTGTAGTGCCGTATTTACTATGTTAGTTATTCTAGGAGTAGGTACATTTTAAAATACTCGGTACAATAATGTTGATCCACTATAGATGATTATGCCATGATTTTTTTAAGTTCCAAGGAAGTCCTGGGTTGTTTTATGAATATTTTTTTATGACAATTTTTACTGAAAATATCAGGTCAGTCACTAACAACAATGTCAATGAGAAACTAACTGTAAGGTATGTAGCTCTGTCAGTACGATGTTTGCCACGGAGCAGATTCAGGAGATCAATCCGTCGCGCCATAAGCTCAGCGCCCATGCTGAGAACTTCGTCAGGAACAGGATTTAATTGGGCGTTAAGTTGCATAAGCACTTGTGGACCTGTTGATTAATGCTGGGATTAAAACAGCCTTCCTACTCAGTCTTTATATACGGTTCAGACTCTATTGACTGACCTATAATATTTTTAACTTATATTTCCTACACAACAAAGTATTGTACCTTAGTACGTAATAAAGGTATTGTACCTATAAATAAGGTATTATGAGGTACTACATATATATTTATGAGAGAATAATGAAATTAAACTTTTATTTTACATCAAACAGCAAATTGATAGTTATTTAACAGCCTACTAAATTGTATTGTAAAAAAATAAGATAACAAATCTAAGTACAATCGCAGCCAATACAACGTAGAAATATTATGCTACCGATAACGGTGTACCAAAATTTCCAATAAATTACAATATAAAGGGGCAATCATAAAGGCTTATCCACAATATCTTAATATTCTGCGATAAAGGCAGACTGATAATATATGTTACGAATCGATGTACTACAAATGCAAAGTTATGAAAAATTGGATACCGAATAGGCCGCTTATCTCAGAGTTCAACGGCATTTCAAGGTCATCGCGTATCAACAGTAGAAGATCATGAGCCGGCCAAGTGTTTACTGACAACAGCCGAACTTCTCCAACAGTGTCATCGCATTTGATCCCAGCTCGGGCTTCCAACTCCTTGATCGACGAATAGTGTTCGAGTAGTGTATTCTGTTTTTAGAATCGAAAATTAGTATATAAGGGTAATTTATATTAGAGATACTGGGGCCCAAGACAAAAATAACACAAAAACTACAAAGGAATAAGTTCCAGAAGACAACTTAGGCGTACCTGCCTAGGTGGTATTCATTTTTGTCTCTATGGTGGATGAGTTGCAACACTTGCAACCTAAAGCATAAAAGCAAATAGCTAGAAATCACGTTCAATCCAGACATGTTTTCTAGTAATCTTTACTATTATTTATCCAGGTACTGTTTAATATTCATACTAACTACATGCAAATCACGACCTATAGGACGTAATGGTGAAATTGTTTAAAATAGTTCACTTGCTTGTTGTGCTATCAAACTCTTGCGCAACTTTATAAACTCCCTCTTCTTTGTGGCTAACGACCGCAGTAGTTTAGTCATCACACAATGTGGCAAAGCCAACTCCTTGTCTGCAGAAAAAATAAGTTAACTAAAACATCCGAAGAAGTTTTTAATTATTATGCAATGAATTTTAACATGGTAAGTATATTGAAATAATACCTTGATCTAGATCCAGTATTTTGTTCGGGTAGCTCATTAGCTTTATAGTTTCTGGAGTCGACGCACATGCTTGGGTAAAGTTCAGTCGGTCCATAGATATCTTCGATGTTTGCTGAGAATATTATTTGGGTGAGCGTAATACAAAATGTGACTCTATTTTGATGTACATATTTAATTTAAATTTGGAATAAGACGATTATCTAAACATTTCATCTTCACAGAGAAAATTTTTGAGGCCACATCTCCAGTATATTTACCGATCACATTCATAACTGAGTGAGTACTTTCAATAAGACCTTCTATACATATCAGACTGCAACAACAGCTGCAAAAACACAAAATACTTAAAGGAAAAACATACTGCTGAAGGCGATAAGCTCTGACATCTTCTTTCTCCTCCGATGGGTGCTCTTTTTAAGCTTTGATTCTGAAATTCACGTTAGGTACATCATTTCACAGCCTTTATGGACAAGCCCTAACGATGGCCAGCATGGTAACATTGATATGGTACGCTTTAAACCCTGTAGGTAGGTACAATCGGCAATATAAATAGATTATTAAATTTACAAAACATATTTAAGTAACAATTATACGAACCAGAATGTAGAAATTGTTTGATAATCTTTCATGATGTGTTATTTACGTGTTTATTAGCAAAACGTTTTGGGGTCACCTATTTACCTTTATATGTTGGACGGTATTGGAAAATAAAGTGTTTGATTTGTCCAGCTATTACTTCTCCTGACTATACACACGTATGATTCCTTTTGTATTTAACATACGTCTCGCAGTCTCGCATACCGAAATGTCAGACAAAAAAATTAAATGAACAATGATTTAGGTTTAAGGTATTATAAAATTCGTGGAAGGAAGAGATAGGTACATTATTCAAAAATATTGATTTGCATTGTGAATTGCTTAAATGATTAAATTCAACGTTTCTAAATTCTACAACATGCGAATAATGAAGATGTATGGATTTGTGTCTTTCTGTGGGATTTAAAAATAACTTGACATACCGTTACATTATAGAAGACCTATTACGAAAGGAGAAACTACGGGGTTAAAGGTTTGGATATTAAAGGAACACGTACCCTAGGTTTAAATGTAACTGGGCTGGATGAATGTGCTCGCTTTGCAAGTGGAGGTCGAAGTGTTCGCTTCTTCACGTCCATCACGCTATCTAAAGAACAAATTAATTTTAAGTATATGTTTAGTTGTATGGTTTCCTAAATAAATACATCTAATAATATAAAAGAAAGTCGTGTTAGTTAGATACACTATTTATGACTCAAGAACGGCTGAACCGACTTGGCTGAAAATTGGTGGGGTAGCTTAGAACCAGGAGAGGGACAAAGGATACTTTTTATTCCGGGAAAATTGAAAATCCCCAGGATCGCGGGTGAAACCGCGGGGAGCCACTAGTAAATAATAAATGTATATTATTTGATTGAACAGAAACAAATATTGAGAGTCAGTTTTTGAACTCTATGTTGATATATTAACTATAAACATTAAAATAATGAGTAAGTTTATACCTAATACGGGCAGAGGTTGCATTTGTGGCATAATTGTGTATTTTTTTGATATTTTTAAAGAATTTTTGATAGATATACTTTAGAATTTTATCTGTCTACAATTTGACATATTTTTCTGCGGTTATCAGGACGGTCTGACTTGTCTTGTCTTGTCATTATTTATGAAATAGTTTTTTAAGAAATAGTAGGTATTACTTATTGGAATAAAGGTACGTTACGGAAATCGGATTTCCGAATTATAAATATAGCATTGGTACCTCCATGTCATACGTAACTACTACATTTATTTATATTTAATAAACAGATATAAAAATCGAAATTATGGGTGTTCCTCTTGCTTGTAAATATTATTTGAGTTGCAGTTAGGCGGTATCACTACTTTTTTTTTTTTTTTTTTTTTTTTTTTTTTTTTTTTTTAAATTCCTTCTCCGCCGCTACGGTGGGGCTACGAGGCTCGCGAGGCTATCAACCGCGGCCCCACCTCTGCGGCGGTTGCCCACAGTTAGGGGGCTCGTCCCTGCGGGGGAGGATCTCTCCCGCTCTCCGCTCCACTCTCGGGAAAGTGACCCGTGTCCCCCCCTATCCGAGGGAATTCACGAATGAGCGAATTCCCTCGGATAAGGGCGGCTCATTCCTCCTTGTCGCCTTTAGGGCGGCACCTGGGCCTCAAAGGCCCGGCGCCGACGACCGTGGCGGCGACGGCGCATTAGGGGCGCGTCTGCAGCGGCTTCGCGCTCGCGCTCGGCCGCCTCCTTCTGCGACATGACAACGTCGCAGAAGGTTGCGGCCGCCTCCCAAGCCTCCTCGCTATCAACCATGGCCCTGAGGAGGGCCGGCAGCGAGAGGTCTCCCCCTACCGTCACGGACAGGGCGGCGCGAGGAATCACCCACGCGGGGCAGTCCTCACGCGTGTGTTGCGCCGTGTCCGTGACAATCAGACCACAGTGGTGGCACATCTCCGTGGGCTCTCTACCCGCCACCCGGCACAGGTATCTGCCAAAGCAGCCATGGCCGGTGATCACCTGTGTCAGGTGGAAGGAGAGAGCCCCGTGCCCCCGTTCAAGCCACTCCCGCAGGATGGGCCGAACGGCGGCCACCACTTCCCGGCTCGCACAGCTAGGCTCGTCCAGGCGAGCCGCCCACCGTCGGAGGAGAACGCCACGCGCGTCCTCCCTCCAGGTGGCGATCTCCCGCAGGCGGTATCACTACTGTATCAACAACGTAAACTAATATCAGCCGTACTACCTAACGGAATATTTATATTACCTTGACAATTTAAAAATAACGCGATAAAGTATATCAATAAATCCTTGGGAGCTCAATAAATTATATTATTCGTATCTACAACCCACTACAAAAATATTTTCGGTACTAAATTATAAATTTACCTAGATTTCTGCTTATTCCTTTTATTTAATAAGGTAGGCAATAGGCATGTTTGTAATACAAAAATACAGGTATGTAGATTTCAGAGAACTTTTAACATTCGGTGAGGTATCTCATCATATACTTATACTTCCGCATCCTATATTTTCCGATATCCTAAGATCTTCTCAGGTGTAACATAGCTATTTAGATTAGATCAATGTAAGTATTTAGGTATCAGATAATACTAACTGCACTGAAACAAACATTTGTATTTCGACATAATCCTCACATTAAAGTGCTATTAGGGGATTAGTTAGTTTATCTTTAACCTAATTATGAAAAGTATTGTTATTTATTGTTTTACAATAATGTTAACAAATTTATAATACCTACCTATGTAAGTAACTATAATGTAAATGCGTAAATTATCAAAATTCATTAATACATGTTTACTAATCACATTTGTTTAGTAGAACTGCAATAAATAGTTATTATGTTTTATTATACTTACCTTTTCTACAAATGATATAGTAGTTAATTAAGTATTTTTAATTTATTTTCAAGACTTATATGTATAGTTTTATAATTGTATACCTAGTTTAGGTATTGTAAGGAAACTGGAGACAACACTCTTAGATATATATATATATATATATGTAGTTATGACCATTTCATCTGACTCGAAAAGTTAGTTTTATTGTTTTTATTCGAAACCTCTTGTAAGCGAATATAATTGCTTAGTATTTGCCCGGTTTTATTTCCAAGCACCCCGCAGAGAACTTGCAAATAAAAATAAACAGAATTTTCCAAAAAACAACGACACGTTTGAGCTTTGTTGCATTAGCGATGGCTTTGCGCACAAACAACACATTATCTATCTGAGCATGTGTAATTACTAATTTGTTTATTATGTGTCGGTCAGTGACTTCATGGTTCAGGTACTAGCGTAATCTACCTCGTGGACTACATATCGTAAGCACATTTACGATATCTTTAATAAATTACGAGTATATCCAGACTTGAGTGTGTAGAAACATAAACCATTTAAACCATTTATTCTACACACAGAAAAGACACAGAAAATAACTATTTTAATTGATGTTAAATTTACCCGACATCCAACCGTTAGATATGTATCAAGTTCAACAATGAAATTTGTTAAAATGTTATCACTGGGATAAGTAAACCACTAACTAGTGGCAGGTATTTTTGTTCCATGCGAATGTCTCTATCTCTAGTCGGTATGAGAAAAACAGATATATTTTGAGCGTCCGCCCGCCCTCGGAAATAACGACGAGATCGGCGCGACCGGCCGTGACCTCCTAAATGTGTTCATGGCTTCGAATGCGTTATATCTACCAAACTAAATCTATTTGCGATTAATGTTCGTTATTTGTATTAATTTATTATCCGTGTATAAATGCTTATTTCAGTCAATTTACCTAAGGTATTATTATTGTTTACTAATGGATGACAAGCACCTACTCAGACCCTACTCGTATGAAGTGTTGTCTGGGCGCACAGTTGGCGCACAGTTGGCGAATACTACCTTTTAAGTTGGACAATGGACAGTTCGCTTATCGGGTGCGAGACTTGCTTGAGGCTCGACGATAAGCCGTAGTGCGGCCGCGCAGCCGTCAGTACTGCGAACGACGACGCCGGCGCACCATCGCTCCGCTCGGCCTCCGTCGCGGCAGCCGCACCACGCACCTTGCACCTCGCACCAACGACATCACATCGTAACGCGTTTCCCAACTTATAACAACATTATACAACCGATGTGTGCCTGAACTGCATCCAACGCCGCGACCACTATTTACAAAACAACCTGGATTGTGACAAAGATTGATTTTAATATAACGTGTGCGGTTAAACCAAAGTGCTTCCGCTTTGTACTGGGTATGTTATATTCTAAGTTTAATAATACTCAGTAAATTTATTTCGCATTTTATACGTCCCGAGTGCGTTCTTTAAAAATACACAAACAGTGTAATTATAATCACATGGAGTTCAAGTATTTTCTCGAGGCTATTAGCCGATTTCGTTGGACATCACAACAAAATAAAAATAAAGATTGTCAGTGGGCAGTAACGACGCGGCCGGCGCGATACACGCGTCTCATAACGACTCCACGCACTACCGACATGCTCAATTGGGCGCGTTTGTTTATTTGTTAACTATCACAATAGTTATTCGAGTGAGCACAATACCAAAATGTCAGTAGTATTTACGATAGGTTCCTTAGTTGCAACGAAACCAATGCTCCATGCGTATACGCAACGATTCACAAACCGTCGAAGTCGTATCAGATATCAATAAGTTTCACTTGCCACTCAAATTTCATTCATCTCGATTACAAAAGCCAAGGTAACATAATTATACCAATACTTACTATAAAATTCAGGTTTTACACAGATCGTGCAAAATCAAACCCAATATGCAGTCGAACAATATTAGGTATCTACAGTTTTGTTTCTCTGCTCCTAGGAAATTAAGTTGTAATAAATTGGAATAAATCAACGCTGCATAAAGGTCCCTGCTATGTATTAGTTTTGATTTAGACAGAAAACGTCTTCCACCATCATCATCGTAAATTGAGATTATAAAACCGTTTCACCCAAAAAATAAATTAACCTATGATATGCCTGAATTTTGCAAAACCTTGAGTTTAAAACTATGAAACTTATTAAGTATATAATAACATTAATCTAATGAGTACATTCTTATGATGTTTCTTAACTCTATTGCTATGTTGTTGACTTATCTTAAAATATTTTTAATTAAGTCAATAACTGTACTCGTAGAAATTAGAGGAACTTAAGTTTAGGTTGTTGAAACAAGATCTACCTACTTAAATACTAGTGATTCCCGCGGTTTCACCCGCATACCCGAGAGATCCTCCACTTTCCCGGGATAAAAAGCCTGTCCTTTCTTAGGTTCCAGACTATCTGTGTACCAAATTTCATTTAAATCGGTTCAGTGGTTTTAGCGTGAAAGCGAGACAGATAGAGTTACTTTCGCATTTATAATATTATAGTTAGGATAAGAAAATCCGAAAATGCTATTTCTAAGACAAGTTAGCAACAGAGTTTTTAAATATACCTATCTACTCGTTATAATCAAGATACACGCGTACTTAGATACATTTTGCTCGTTATTAGGTACTTATATCAGTGAGGCTGATAGTATATTATCATGCCATATTTAATTTATCGAATAGATATATTGACCATATAACGAGATACCTCAATCTAATGGATAATAAATAATGCTTTATGAGTGACCTACAAGTGGATTTAGGCAATTCCCATTTTCATGGTTTGAGATAATTATTTGTAATTTGAACTATCGCAACTGCAATTAATTTCAATAAGAGCTGTTCACATACTTTCGTAAAAATAAAAGATGAGTTTCGATCAGGATAAATATTTAGTTACGATAAATTCGCACAATTACTGTACAAAGGCTTGTAATATAATAACAGAGGAGACAGTAGATCAAAGCAGCTACCTACGCATAGGGATACCTACTATACGAATATACCAGTGCACCGCACCGGTAGTTTAGCGCGCTTGCTTCAATTGCCGGAGACAACCTATTATCAAGTTGAATATCATCCTTCTTCAAGACGGTCACCATACGCAGAGCTCATGCAATAACAATTACACTAAATTTCATTGTTCAAATATATTTTCATGATTAACATACATATAATTACGTATACATTTATATACAATAATGTATATTATCACTATAACATGGAAAGAAGGTCAGATGTACATTATAATGAAACGCATATACACAATATTATCACTCATATTATCTTTGATGAAAAAGGTCGCAGTTTGAAAGAAGCAACACTTTATGCGGTTCTAAATAAGTACGATATTGTTTATGTTATCAGGTTCTTCGTGATAGATCCAACACGTAGAGAGTGTTAATTCCCAGAAAGTAACAGTTTAGTTTTTTGTGTGGATTATACGGAACAAGAGCGCAGGCAAGAGCGGTCAATCATCAGAACCAGTCGGTAGACTCGGTAGCTCCCACGTGCCGCTCCTAGCGACGCAAAAACTAAAGAGATCACCGTTAGATGGTACTATACCATAACAACTTTCATTAAACTCTAACTGGAAGCGTAGCATTATGATTTGTGACTCACATAACGTCTGTAAATAATATTGGAAAACAGGTTTCCGTGATAAAAAATTGGTGCCCTAGATTTTGGCGACTCTAAAAAATGAGATTCGTGTTTTCAAATCACTAGTGCCAACTACATACCGAAGTTAACTTAAATTTTTGCCTTAGGTATTTGTGGTAACTCAATATTAAATGCTCATAAACTAAAAGATTAATTAAATCATAACTCTAGTTATTATTAGTTGAGCGCTCCAACATCGAAAAATACGTATCCATATCCAGAATTTCTGTTACGATTCGGAGGACTAACTATAAAACTTTTATTAATAGGATATAGTGTAGCAGCATGGCAATGAAAGAGTGGCTGCAATGGTTGCCGCCACCGCGGTCGTTGCTGGCGTTGCTGCTCGCAATAGCCGGGTTCAGCGGTCGCCTCTTCGCTTCCCACTTCACAAATTCACCAACGCTCCTCGTCGATACGTGCCACTCATTGTGCAGACTCGTCGGACTCATCACCACTTTGATATCTTATAAGGTATATCTATCTTATCAACCTTATTGTTGCAACAATTTATTCAAGAGCACCTAAGTACCGCTCGTAATAATAGTATAAAAGAAGTTGAAATCTATTGGAAAACAAATTAACTGTACCTATTTGAATGAACCGATTAGGTATGTGTATTTTTTATTAGAACCCATCACATCTAAACACTACATTAAAACATTAACGAAGCATAAAATATAAATACAACCGAAAAAATTACAATTGAAAAACATTGAATTAACTTGTCCAGTACGAAAGAGCTGACGAAGGCGCCGGGCGTGAGGGCAAGCTCCGCAACACTTTCGGCTGGGCCCGCATCGAGGTGGTGGGTCGTCTATCAGTCCACGTGTTGTTCGCGTCCTTCGCCCTGGCCCTCGTGGTGAACGCACTGCAATTAGGAGTCCACTCATCACACGGGCAACCGCCGCGGTACCCGAAAGTGATCATCGGCAGCGCCGTTGTTGGGCTACTTTTAAACGCCATTAATTACATGTTGCTCGCTGGTAAGTTTGATATTCTTTATGTCAAATAGCAGAAACTACTTCGTCATGAAACAAGTTTGTTGATACTTACATCCTAGTACTCATTATAGACTACAAGCCCATGAAGAAAATATAAGCTATAAAACACGCCGTACAGTAATATTTGATCGTAATTCCTCACTTGAACTTAAGAAATTCCATTTACTCACGTACCTACTCACATGTACCGCTCAGAACTGACGGCATAGTACTCAGAGTTATTTTAGGATACAGTAACAGCCTTCTATGCGTTTTTCACGGTGGTTTTTCTTCATGGGCTTGTAGTCTACTCGAATGAACTCTGCAACCAAATAGGTAATCAAGTATTTTTTGTACCTAAACGTAAAATCTTATAAATTCTTTATCGGAATATTACTCGATGTTTCATCGATTTTATTTTAAAAGCAAATATAAGTGTGGGTGAGTACTACAAACATATGGGTATCCACTAAGTCATAACCTTGTTTAAGTAATTGGTGTTTTGTTTTGGTTGTGTTACCTAAGTTCGGCGTTTATTTTCAAATAATCTAGCGATACGGTTTATAACTGTAACGTATGCAGAACCAAAACTTTACGTCGTAAATTCAACATTACAGAATATGTAATGGTTCACTTCATTTAAATCCAGAACAATCATCAATTAATGCAAATCCACCATTCCATTGCGAATTCCTAAAGTTCATACATATTTCTTTTTGAGATAGATTTATGTTAGTAACTAGGTATTATATTTAATCACGGTAAAATAAAATATCATAACAAGTGCTAAGCATATTGAACAGATATTTAATGCAGTCATATTATCAATAGAATAAATAAGTAGTAGGATGCCGTCTGGGGTTAGAGATTTCATAACTTTAACACTAGGTACACGATAACGTTGAAAGTAGAAATCTACTTAAATCAATATTTAGTCAACATAACTTATACGAATAGGTGATTTTTAGATACGATAGCAAACAAGATATTTCGAGTTGGATTAGTTTCATTTCGATTCTTCATAGCGAGGGGACTAACCTGAAGGTTCTTTCGAAGGACGAGAATTGAGCTACAGCAGACGGTTGAGCATGACCGAAGGCGGAGGAGTGGTTCTCAAGACTGGTTCGGGAGAGCCTGTACTTGCCCATGCACCCACTGATATCGCGAGTAAGTAAAAACAACATAAATACCTACTGGTTAACATACTATGTTCTCTAATAGGTACTAGTTATACTATATTTTAAAATAATTGTTTTGCCGCTAATATATCAGAGAATTTATTAAATATAGTACTTATTCATACCTACGAATAAGTTTCTACAAATAAACGTATCTCGAGTGCAGAAAAGTAGTTCTATTGTACAAACTTTTTCACACAAATTTTACTTTTCAACGTTAATTTAACAATGAATTAAAATACAAAAACACTGATGATAACGTGAATGTTTTGTTCACGTCTTCTCTGTGCATGTTTAAACAAAACACAATGCAGTTGAATTTGAGTCAGGTGTCAGTATTTTCAAAGTGTAAATATAATGAAAGAAAGTTAACCGATATAAGATGAATGATTGCTACATCTCCCCACTAGAGTGTACCTATTATATGTTAGTGTATCTTAGTAATCTGTAAGTGTTTATATTTTATGTCGTGGTTATATATGACAGCCGGTTGGCTTTGAGGTTAGTGACCCTGACTTCCAAGCCGCCGGTCTTAGGTTCAAATACCACCCAAACATTTGTATGGATGAATGTGTCTGTTTGTTCTGTGTCTGGATTTAATTATCTATGTATATAAGTATCCATTTAAAAGTAGTTCATGAAGTAAATCAGCTATCTGGTTACCATATCACAAGCTCTGCTTAGTTTGGAATCACATTGGCCGAGTGTGAAAAATATCCCAGGTTGTTTTTTAAAGCACTAGAATATGTTACCCTCAGATGGCTTTAACAGCCTGACACGGACTGTATATTTATTTACATATATGTTTAGGCAGCCTATTCGTGATGAGCGCTGGCCTGACTGGCGAGTGGGAGCCGATGGCAGCTCGCATCGCCGACCCAGCGCTGTCCGCCTGCGCCGCCATCGTCCTCGTCATATTCACATACCCCTTCAGTAAGTCACTTATTTAGTCTAAATAAGGCGCTAGAATTTGGCACAGGATCAGGTTGACTGTATAACGTTAAAAATACTAAAACCTGTAAAAAGTAGTAGGTACATTTTCAAATGTCAGGCGCAAAATCTGCAAGGTACCTATCATATAAAGTATCATATAGTCCTTAAGAATATTTTATCTAACAACAATTGAGGTTTCACCAATCTTCACTAGGATATTCGATAATTTAATCATAAACCATTATAATGATAACGTAAATCAATCATAATTAAGAAATAAATGGCAGCAATCAACTGGGTAACGCGATTATCATGAGATTAGTCACCCTTGTGTGCAATATCGTTAGATGTCAACAAACAGAACGGGACCTACTGTTAGCAGTTACTGAAGTGGAAACAAACGCAAGCGATAAGTAACAAAGCGCGGCGGCGGTGCAATGAAATAAATAAATATTACGTAAGAGTTTCGATACATTCGATGACTCCATTATTTCTTACAGAAACAAAAGTTATTCTAAATAGTTGAATTTCTGAGATATATAACTAACTTCAGACATAGTTCACATGCCTTGATAAGGAGATTTTCCTATACAGCCCATTATACCTACTATATGATCATAGCATACACAAACCCCTTAATTAGGTAGAGAAAATATCTCGTTCAGCTCAATAACAACATAGCCTACATTGAAAACGATAGTGTACCGTGTACCTTGTCAGTGAAAGTAACAGCATTTTTTAACTGACTTCAAAAAATAAGGCGGTTCTATGTTCCGAAGTAGGTATATATTTGTTTTACAGGGTAGATACAATTACCTATAAACTACGATTATGGTAAAACTATCCTATAATCTATACTAATCTATACCTTTTATTAGTTATTATTTAATTATGTATATGGACAGTTTGTTATGTAGGTAACACAAAACAAGGCACAAAAATAAACAAATATTAAAAACGATATCCAATGACTACTCGAAAATAAATTGAGATCACATGTAACTCTCTATTAGTACCTCTTCAAGATGAACAGTCCGTTTAATAACTATCAAATCCATGGTTTAGTGCGCTCGGCGGGCCTGGTGCTCCTTCAAACGGTGCCTGAAGGCCTCGGCGCGTGCGACCTACGCGCTGCAGCACTCAAAGTCCCCGGAGTCTTGGCCATACATGAGCTCCACGTGTGGCAACTGCATCGTGACAAGCTCGTGGCTACTGCACACGTATCCTATGGATCTCATCAGGTTAGTCTCACATAATCGGGCGTTGTGATCGAAAATGGTAAGCAGGGTTCAAACCCCATCAAATTTAATTTGGATTTAAAATAATAGAGACCCTTAAGAAATTCAACAAAAAAAGCTAAGAAACCAAAGCAAAGATAAGCTATGCAGATATAGCGAGACGTATATGCTGACTAGAGGATCCTTAGGTATATCACTATTATTCACTATCTATCACAAGACGCCTCCTTGTTTGTTGCATGTTTGGGTAAGTGTTTTATTACTTAGACAACGATGAACATCCCATCACGTCACACGTGATCAAAAATACCAGCACTGTGTCCATTTTCAGTCCAACATTTCATAACATAATCAAAAACGTGTTGTTATGGCAGGATTATTTACGGAGTTCGGCGCTTGTCAGTGACGTGTTCAAACGTCACGGTATCGGACTTGTTACGCTGCAGCCTGAATTCATTGCCACTTCTGTGGGCGGTACGTACCTATACACCATATGCATACATATACACCTATATACATATTTTTCAGATAAGATGAGATAGCTCGACAAGTATTTCAACATATTAATTTAAGCTTAGTAAGTTGTAAGCCATTTGAAGTCATCATGACTTCAAATGATTACAATATTTTAGGTGTACCTACTCGTAACATTAATTTATGTTCCAATCGCTAGGTACAGATGAAGAAAAGAAGTTGTTGGTTGATATTGCAAATCTGGCCTGTCCCTGTCCATGTGCCAAGGAGTGCAGCGCGCCCAGGTGCTGCATTCCACCGCAGATACCCGCCGTCACTCGCATTTAAACATGCACCAGGAAGATACCATCATGTGTTCTTTGTAGAAGAAACTTGTAAATAGCATTAACGTAATCTTGGAATGTCTTTACGAACAAGAAGATATTTCAATATTGTAATCGACCGAAAAATCTAAGAACCTATTTCATGCCAAGCTGAACGACTCATTATTATGGTAACAATTCTGGTCTGAATTTACCAATGTAGTCGATTAAACAAAATTGCTATTATCGAAATGGTTCAGCATAACATGTTTTACAGACAGGTCAACTTTTTTAAATGTTTAGAGATGGTGGGATCCTACCGGATCGCGAAGGTCTTGTTAATGCCCTTTATTTAAGAAAAAAAAGCATTTATCGCTTTAATGTAAATAGTGAGATATTAGATTATAAGATTAATAAATGAACACTATCAAGTGATCGAATATTGTAAAGGGGACAGAAGAAACATAAAATTGAATTTAAAAAAACGCTATCACAACCAAAGAAACTATTTGAGTGTCACGGGCGTGCGGTGAAATTTCTAATCGAGGTTGGTAAGTAACAGAGTCAGCATCTGCAGTGAAAGTAGTAAATTAGTATTATGAATAAAAACACGGTTCGTGTTGCTACAATGTCATTATGCTACACCTCCTATGGTTGAATACAATGAACTATAGAAAAATGGGTATTATTCAACGTGATGATTGAAGTGCTATTGTTGTAATACCTACTAACAAAAGAAAGAAAGTATCTTCATTCTCTATCATAACATATAAGGTGCACCTTGTATGATGCAGCTTAAGTTGGATTTTAAGGGTCAATGTTTAAAAACATCCTACTATGAATAGGTATCCGTATAAAATGAAAAACAAATCTGTATAATGTTACTTATCGTATTTATTTCAAACAGACAGATATATCGGATTAAAACTACTTAGGTAAACTTGAATGGATACATAAAAGATAAATGGATTATATTATTCATTTAATAGCATACATTTTCAATCAAAATTAATGAGAACTGTTGATTATAAAGTAAGTAAGTAATTCCTACTATCAATGAGATCGAGCGACAGATACGTTTGTGTGTTTTGATATTTAAAAAATATCAGGAATAAGCACCTCCACATATTTAAAGGCGGTGTATGTACTGGTACAAATGCGACTGTGATGTTCCTCTACAGTATTATATTAGGAAAATATTAATACAGGTTGTTTTTGTATGCGATATTGTATTGACAAATAATAATAGTTTTATAAGTGTTTCATGTACAAAGCTTTGTTGATTTATCGATTGTAAAAACAAATAAAACTCGTATTTAACAATGACGACGTGTTTTCTTATATCGTTATAACAACACGATAACCTTATTACATATGCTTATAACGAATAGAAAACCGATATCTTCAATCAATAGTGCCTTCTTATCAAAACACAATTAATAGGTATTTTGTTATTAATATCTCAGATCGATCACTAGTCGCCCTACAATCACATATAAGATATTAAACATTGACTATATAAATCAATGCCAATAGATTCAAATTGTATCACAAAACTAATTACATAATCTAAGAGCAAATTAAAAATACACTTTTTTGGCCTTAACACTAGATAATATAGGTATCATAGGTACTACAAAATTCCTAACCATTATTATTATTATCCAAAGATCACAAATAGAAATTCGTATAAGTAATTTGAAATGTATGCATGAAAACAGACGTATAGGATAGTAATTTTGTGTTACACTAAATTGAAGGTTGAATTATTCGTCGTCTCTCTTATGTACGGATACGGCGACGAGGCAGTGCGCAGGTTTGCAGGGGCGGCTCTTGACTAGCTTCCGACAGGGCTTGCCCGCCCCTGATGTACCCCGCTGTTACATAAAAACAAATATACACACAGTTTCTCCAAATGTAACAGATTTTTCGATAGTTTACAATCTCGGTATATCTCACTAATACTCGTATTAAGACTCAACTAAACTATAAAAAAAGCTAAACTTTGTGAGTGTGTCTATTTGTTACTTCTTCACGTCAAAACGGCTGGAGCAACTTTAAAATAAAATTTGGTATGGAGTTAGCTGACACCCTGGATAAACACATAGGCTACTTTTTATCCCGAGAAAATTGAAGATCCCCGGGAATGCGAAGGGGGAGCCACTGGTAGATTATAATTTTAGACAACAATATTCAGTCAATCAAAATTTCCTCAGTAGTGGCTGTAGTGCAAAATACTTACTTACAAAACGCTTACTTCTCGCTACGAGAAGTAAGCGTTTGAACCTAGAACCTATTCGAACTGCGTTTGCGACTTCAATAGCTGATGCAGAATGTTACCCCACTTTTGGTTCTATTTATGTTTTTGCTTCTCGAGACAATTTACACTATAGCCACTTTAAAGATCATGAGCACGAGTCCCATCCAGAATATAAGTACATTTGTTTGCATGAACATATCTATTCGCCGTGAATAATAATTAGGAGAGTTATTTTTTCTGCACTATTCCATACAAAACATTATTTTCGCAATGTTTGAGGAAACCCACGATGACCCACTTACCGGTTCTGTTTTTATTGAGGTTGTTAACCGATTTTGTAAAAGTTCATTGAATTCGAATTAGATCACGATTTTATTATTCTATCTAGATAAGAATAAATAATTAGTGTTTTGTTTGTATGGCGTATTTTTTACACCATTTATGCAATTGAAATAAAACCTCGGCGAGAGTATAAGTATTGGCTTTAAAATCTATATCTTTAGCTCTTACATCTATATGGAAAATATAACGACGTGTAGGGTTGTGTGTTTGTGTTAACTCTAAAATGGATATGTAGGATCGCGGGTAAAACCGGGAGCGGAAGCTAGTTAGGCTACCAAACAACGCAACACATGTACATACTTCGAGTGATTATTTTTATCGCACTATTCTATGCTGAGGACACGAAAACGGAACAAGCATAAATCTTTGAAAATGGGTCGGAACAATAAGATTGGGCTATTCGTTTCATGAATATTACTTTCATTATGTGGTTGTTATTTTACGCATTAACTTTAGAACAATTTACATTAATAATTTTAATTACATTTACTTTAATCAAAATAAACCTACATTATGACACTGGCATATTAAGATTGTCTTACTTTTGTGAATATGTGACGCTTTGCAAAATTAAATGTTATGGAACTTTCAATAGCTAAAATTAAACACGGAAGTCTCTATCTGTCATGTGACGTTCCGTGTAAGCGAGAAAGAGACGAGGAATTACCTATTAACACAATAATCATACTCATACATTTAATAATGCGTAAAGTATCGCCACAATTATATCCACATTTTTTTATTGGTACTAAATCTTACCTATTATTTTAATTTTGGCAAATTAGAAGACTACTGTAACATACAAACAAATATACTGACACACAAAGTCGTCTTAGTTACGCTATTTATAACTAAAGAACGCCTTGACCAATTTTTATGATTTTTGTTGTTTTGGATTTGTCTTCGTCCGGAATAGACTAATATGTACAATGAAAATTTGACTAAAAAAGTATTGAAAGAAAAATATTTTTCCCGAATCGTTCGTGGGATGTGCATCAACTGTTTGACAGTTACAGTCAGTTCCTAATGTCAAATGACAGACATATTTCCTGATTGTCAAATATTTATGCCTGCGTTATGTTTATGTTGTGTAAACAATTATAAAACAGTTTATTTATTTTCGAAAATAATTACTAAGAAGGATAAATAATAAATAGTGCAGTATATAACTGTTTGGCGGTACAAAATGAACCGAGTCCACTAGTATATATTAAAATACGCACTAGTTATTAGCGTACGTAACGTAACAAGTGTTCACGGCGTCAACGCATTAGGTCAACGACACCCACTTACCCAGTTTCCATTAGGTAGCTGAGTTTCAATAAACATAGAGCTTCAAGTGCGCTATCTATGTCTCAAGATATAATTACAAGAGCGAAACGATAAATAGATAATTGTCTATTGGCTCCAAGCAGATTCAGCCGCGTTCCCGGGGGATCTTACATTTTCCCAAGATAAATTGAAGCCTATGTGTTAGGAAATACAGATAATAAATTATATGTGTTCCAAATTTCGTCCAAATCCGTTCTGTACTTTTTGCGTGAAAGAGTAACAAACATAATCACAAACTTTCGCATTTATAATACATATCTATTAGTAGGATTCACTGGAATTATCATGTGAAATAGAAAAGCCAAACAATATAGTAACTGATATTGCATAATGTCACTTTACTTCCTACTGGTATTAGAAATGCGAAAGTGTTCCTCGTTCTCTAGCCTTTTCTTTAGTATGGGAATAGCTGTTGGGAGTGAAAGAGATAGGTATACATATTATGAGTTAAACCATAGCTCACCAGTACAAGACGGTAGTTGAGTTTTACAGCGAAGTCACAGTCGCCGAGGCAATCCGACCACCCCAGCCATGGGCCGACCTCGCAATCCACATCTTCTGCTGTCAAAAAAAAAACAATATCAAAGACAATCTACAAGTCTATGAATAGACTGGGTAAGACAAGTAAGATGTCAACTTTCAAGCAAATAGGTAAATAAACATTACTGAACCATCCACTCATAATTTATGAACAACTAAACAATAATATTTATTCATGAAACTAATCCATAAAGTCAATTCAGTATTATTAAGTACTTTGTAATAGCTCGAATAGACCCAATATATTATGAAAACATGACACATTTTAGAGCCGACTGATTTAGGACCCTACCACCGTTGCATATATGATGATGATGATGATGATGATTGAGCACTACACCCAGCCAGTGCAACGACTGACCCATGTCCTATACAACCATTCGGGCAACAGCCTGCACAGTCTTGTTTGGTAACTGAACAGAGACACTGGTACCCGAATAGTTATATAAGAGTAGCCATGGATATACCAGGGAGCGCGTGGTTAATAGGAAGGACACGCTCTGGGATGGGAAAGGAAGACCAGCAAGCCGCAGCCGGCTGGCCAGAATCGACCGACTGTTCAGCCTCTAGCCAATATAGGAAAATAGGAGGATGGGTATTGTATATAGGAATGAGCGTTGGTGCACGATGAGATGGCGTTTGGTGTGTTTTTTCTTCCTGTCTGCTCTACTGGACTTCCATGTTGCGCTTGCGTTACCGGTTGTGTTTCAGCGAATGTCGTTCCTCCAATTGTAAGTTTCTTGCTTGGTTGACTGTTGCCCGTCTTGTATCTTGTTGCCTGTCTGTGCTCGGTGCTTGTCCGTACAATACGTACGTTAGTTGACGTTGTTTATTCGTGTATTTCATATTTTTTGTTCCGTTTTGATTTATAGTTTCCATGTATCCAGCTACCATACTTGCATTGCTCGACTTAGATTAATTGTTGTTGTTGTATCCGCGTTCGTTTTATTGATTATTTCGCCCCAGCGAATAAATAGCGAATAATTTATTGATTATTCCGTTTGAGTGGATTGAAGTCGTTTAGCCATGAACTCCCTGCAAGGCTCAGCTTTGGTTAATTGTTGTCATGTGTACTTGCTGCTCGGTTAGGATTGATGTAATTGTATCACTTACCATGTACCACTATCTCGTTGTTCTAATTTGCTTGGTTTTGACATGTATCCATTTACGCGTAGGCTGGCATTCCTATGCCTGCGTAGTAATACATCCGTTGGTATTTGAGTCTCTTAGTGATAGCTTTTCCGTCTAAAATATCTGTCACTTTCGCTTCTCTGTTGAAGTTGCGGTCCAAGCATTTGACATACTATCAGTCACTTGTAACGACGTAGTAGACGTTAGTACCATCGCTTTCAGGCCGTAGCTTACTGCAGGATTAATAGCCATCTTGTATAATAGCTGTGCCGCTTGCCCTTCCATCTGATTATTTAGACTTTTGTAGCTAAAAGACCTTAGATTCTAGTAGGTTTGTGAATGTTTGGCCTTGTTTCTTGTTAGATTTTTCTTTAATCTTGAAGGATTGATTTCATCCTATACTTGTTCGTGGTCAGATGTATTAATTATGTGTTTTCCTTAATTAAATAATTCAAATTATGGGCTTGCCATGGTAGATTTCTAGTTGAGAAGATTTTGTTCCGGATATCCAGGATTTTTACATCTTTTCCGTCCGCAGGATGTATCTATGCGTGTGTTAGATTATATTGTAAGGCAATAAATTTATTATTATTATTAATGAATATTTGAAGTGTAAACAATGCAAATTGAGAATATTAAGAGCGTAGACAGAGAAACTAATAGACTAAGTGACGATTCTTTCTCACTCACACAAGAAAGGGAGCGAACATTTTAATACGAATGCGTAAGACAAAGATGCAACTAGTACATTTTCTGTCTCATCGTGTGAAACCAGTTTTTTCAAGGTCAGCAACTTTAATTGCGAAACAAACCTGACAGTTCGTGTTTACATTGTGTTGGATCTGCGAATATTTTATGTTTTAGTGTGTTAAAACGATTCTAATATAGTGAAAAGACTGAGAAATTTATGCTATTATAACGCCAAAGGTTATACAATGGTGCGTTGTCGTGTAATTTCATAGTAAATTGATAGTGAGCAGAAAATTGCCGGTGTCTCTTTTCACGCGTAAGTACGACAGTTTTTGTAGTTTATTGACCACAAATATGTGTTTTCAGGGTTGATAACTTATTTGATAGTATAAATTAGCAAAATATTGCGTTAAATTATGAAAATTAAAGCGTAATATCGAGTTTCAATCAAAATAACCTATAAAACCATTATTGTGGAAGTGTTGCCAGCGTCCGGTAAAAAATCTCCCATTTTTATTGTAAAATATTCTCTTGAGAATGTGTATTAAAAGAAAGCAAATTAACATGGAATCCAATTATCACAGTGTTTTCTAGCAATAGCCCCGGTATTTAAATCTAATATATAAAATTCTTGCGTCGCGGTGTTTGTGGTTAAACTCCTCCGAAACGGCTTGACCGATTCTCATGAAATTTTGTGTGCATATTGGGTAGGTCTGAGAATCAGACAACATCTATTTTTCATCCCCTTAAATGTTAAGGGTAATCCACCCCAATTTTTTTTTTCAATTTTAGACAAAAAAAAATGTTTTAATTTTTTTATGATATAGCAACAGTAAATACATATAACCCTGAATTTTCAATCCTTTACAATCAACCCCTATTTTACCATCGCGATTTTTATTTTATCTTCCGCCTTCACCGGTCGATAACCGATCAACGATCAATCGATCAGTTATAATAAAAATAATTAAATATTATTTAGTTCAATAAAAATAAAAATAAAAAATTACGTGAGGCACTCGGGGACTGCCGCGGTAAAGCTATTGCATTGCATAGCATTTTGTATCAACTTATGCAATTATAATTTTATTTATTTATTTTAATAATAAATGCACTTTGTTCATTCATATTCAAAACACTTTATACACAAATTTTACAAGTACAGCTATTCACTGTTGTACATAAATACATATACACCTATATACTTTCTCATAAGCAGCTTATGTATTCGTCCGATTTCGGAGCAGCTCGTCTCGATTCGTGCGAGTTTCGTAGAGTCGTACAATACGTCTAATCGCACACAACGCCGTGTCGAAGACTGCCGAACTGAAACGACGTTAGACGATGCACGGCCTTCAAGCCACACCTCCTTGCCCGTCGGAGTGGGGGGTGTTAGGTTTTTTTCGTTACGGAATTTCTTGATTCGGTCGCCGCGCTCAGAGCCCGCGATAAAAGCTATGCAATAGCTTAAAAATATATAAGTACTAGCTCATATAAATCTTAGAGAAAAGGTCTAATTTCATTGCCATGTTGGCCCAACGTACAAACATTTGTACCAATACGCCAACATCGCGTGCTTAGAAATGCAAATGGCCGCTACATGTACTAAATAAATGATACATTTGGATTTAAACAAAGGTTAGGTTAGAAAGGACGCCTTGTACATTGTAAAAATACTTGAGCATATATTTTTTTTAATAATATGCATTCTGATGTGCATACGTATTTGAATACTTAGGCTTTATGACGTGGTACCCTTGCCACGAAATAGAAACAAAATAATTACGCGCGAATACGGAAATTGAGTTTTGTTTTTTTTAAATGTCAAACGCCATTTTTTCAAAACGTCAAAGAGTTAAAAAGATAGCAAACAAACACCGTGCCGAAGTCTGCCGAACTGAAACGACGTTAGACGATGTGTTAGGTTTTTTTCGTTACGGAATTTCTTGATTCGGTCGCCGCGCTCAGAGCCCGCGATAAAAGCTATGCAATAGCTTAAAAATACAGATATTTTGAGAATAGATACATATTTTATCATACATATATTAAGTCACTGTTTTTTACCAATACACTGATGGATATTTTAATTTCTTTGAAGACAACTAGGTATTATAAATTTTTTTTTTTTACATTCAATTTATATTTATTTGGGAATAAAGTACATTTATTAATAGTTGATGTAACATTAAATAAATCGTATTTAATAAATAAATAGTTACAACTAAAGATAACTAGCAAGAATTGTAATTTAAATTTTATATTTATATTTTAAATTTAAATTTAAAATATTTTTTTTATTATTAACAAATATAATGTAGTATTAACTTAATCAGTAGGCTTAATTTTAGTAATAATTAGCTTGTGGTAACTTAAGTAGGACACATGTTTGGGATTAAATTTTAATTTAATGTTTCCCTTTCGCAACGCGGGATAAGGAACTCCCTTCCATAAGCCGCGTACTGACCAAGCGAGCGGCTTCGCGAGGCAGCCTCGGACATTTGCCGCAGTACGCATGCCGCGCGAGGCGGCCTCGGTGAGTCAGTTTTCTAATCCGAGGCTGCCTCGCGCGGCAAGGCCGAGCCACCGTGAGCATCGACGCTCAGTTTAACTTGAAATCGAATAGAGACCGCACGTGCGTATAGTTTGCCCGAGCCCACCATGAGGCCGCACATTCGGAAAGCTGTCGCTACCACTGCCTTTTTAATAATTCTAAGGCTTGCAAAAAAAAGAAAACAGAAAACTAAACGTTTTTGGATTAAACTCTTATACAAAAATAGATCACAGGCTGGGAACCAATTGTTTGAAGAGTTGTGCTTCGATGACGAAGAAAAAAATTTCACTCGAATGAGTAAAATCGAATTTGACAATGTGTATTCTCTCATAAACGCCAAAATAAGCAAGAAGGACACAAATTTTCGAGAAGCAATATCCGCTAGGGAAAGATTATTAGTGACGTTGAGATTTTTGGCCACAGGAGATTCTTATACCAGTCTACAGTATCTATTTCGTATATCAAAACAAAGGATATCGGTTATAGTTCCTGAAGTCTGTGATGCTATAATTGAGGTGTTAAAGGATTATGTTAAGGTAAAATAAAATTACATATTATTATAATTTTTTTATTAATCAAATTAGAAAATTGGACAAACAAATATTTAATGATGAGGAGCTGGAGAAGGAGGGGGGGAGGCATCGAAATTGGTGAGATAGGAGGCATCGGTGAGGCAGCAGGCATCGGTGAGGTAGGAGGCATGGACGAGGCAAGAGGCATCGGTGAAGTAGGAGGCATCGATGAGGCAGGAGGCATCGGTGAGGCAGGAGGCATCGGTGAGGTAGGAGGCATTGGTGAGGCAACAGGCATCGAATATGTAGATGGCGCCGATGAGGAAGAAGGATGAGACATATATCTTAAATTGTCGTGTTCACCATATGATTGAGTATAATAACCAAAACCACTGTATGCTCCCATGTCTGCATCAAAGATAATTTTATTTATTGCATTTTTTACGTATGCTAATGTAATTTTATCATATTTTCTCAACTCATTTCCTATATATTGGCCATACACATTATAGGGATCATTTTTTTCCGATATATTATCGCTTGCACACTGTTGTAAAAGTGTTAATGCTTCAGATATGGCGTTATCAGTAAGATCATCACTTTCGTTCTTTTTGGATCTCTTTTTAGGTCTAGTTGACTTTTGTTTAGGTCCTTCCGTTATCGTCGAGTTTGAAGTTTCATTTCTTTCTTCGTTATGACCGTCATCATTTCGAGTATTATCCAGACTTGCATTCTGTAAAGATAGAAATTATTACTTAATTTTATTTACAGATACCATCATCCGAAGAAGAGTGGCTTACCATAGCGAAAGAGTTTGAGTGCAAATGGAATTTCCCACATGTCATAGGAGCAATGGATGGGAAGCATGTTTTATTACAGTCGCCGATAAATAGTGGCAATGATTATGACTGTTACAAAATGTTTCCAAGTATAGTGCTGTTTGCTTTAGTTGACGCTAACTATAAATTTCTGTACGTAGACGTTGGCAGCAAGGGACGTATATCAGATGGCGGTGTGTTTAAAAACACAAATTTATATAAAAAGATCGAAAAGAAGGAATTGAACATTCCTCCGCCAGAAATATTACAAATACCGTATAAAATTGCAGTGCCCTATTTTATTCTAGGCGATAAAGCTTTTGCTCTCAATGATTACACATTGAAACCTTATGAAGGTACTCCAGAAAGAGGTTCAATGGAAAGGATTTTCAATTACAGGCTGTCCAGAGCAAGAAGAGTTGTGGAGAATGCCTTTGGCATTTTAAGCTCCGTTTTTAGAGTACTGAGGAAGCCGCTACTATTAGAACCAGAAAAAGCTACGAAAGTCGTATTGACTACCATATGCTTATATAACTACTTGCGTAGAGATCAAGCTTCCTCACAAAGGTTCACTCCCCCAGGATCATTCGATGCCGAAGTTGAAGGGACAGTAATTCCCGGCCGATGGCGACAGGATACAGAAATGTCATCAATGCTATCTATTCAAGCCATACCACGGCGAGGATCAACAAATATTAAAGAAATACGTTCACATTTAGGGAGACATTTCATAACAAACGGAGCAATTTCTTGGCAGAATAATTATCAGTAAATAATAGGTACTCACTTCTTCACCTAAAGTATCTTGTGTATTTCCTGGGTGATTTCTATCTCCCAGAAAACTGAAGGCTTCATAGGCATACCAATTCGAAACATATATATCACCACGACCTGCGATATAAAGTTAAAAAATAATATTAGAATTTATATAAAAACTGGTGTAACTTTGGATATAATAAAATGAATGTTGTTAACCCTAATCATAAACATTAAATAATAAATACCTGATCCTGTGATTCGGCTTTTTTTTTCTCTCGACTTTTCCCTCCTGTAAGACCCTAGTAAAGAGTCCATTTTTTTCTTTAATTCAGCTATTGAAAGGTTCATTTCCTGGCTTATTTTTCTCCATGCATCTTCCCTTAGTCCTCTATTTGTGTAATCAGGGCATTGCGCATCCCAAAGTCGTCTATATTCACCGTATAGTTGTATTAATTTAAGACACTGTTCTTTATCCATGACGCACAACTAACACGCAACGAATAAGCGAGGCAAAACACTACCGTCTTGAGTGAGCGCGGCAAACGTACTGAGGCGCCTTTGAGCATCGACAAAAACCGACAACGCTCGGCTCGGGCCGCGGCACGTTCGGGCGAGGCAGCGCGTGCGTTTGCCTCGGGCGAGGCACGTCTTGACCGACCGAGGATTTGCCTCGCGAGGCAGCCTCGCGAGGCTGCTCGCTCAATCAGTACACGGCTAATGGGAAAGTCGGGCACTGTGGCAACACACGCTTACACTATCTCTGTTTCAGTCGTGGTTACAGGGTACCTTAGTCTATTAGTTTCTCTGTCTACGATTAAGAGTGACATTTCAATTTGTGAGGGTAATAACTTGATTTTTGGTACATTACTCAACTTCATTAAAAGTATTTTTATTGAGTCAAAAATTCAAGATTCTCGTTTTAAATAAACATGGATAAAATGTGTTTAGATTGTGATTGTACTTGTACCATAAATCATATTGTATTTTATGATGTATAAATAATCTTGTTTAAGATTTGTTTCATGTCATTTCAATATTCTTATCGATCCCAAAACAGGAAGTAAGTGTACAACATTGTTAAAATATTTCCTTATCAATACCTTAGATGATGATTTGATTTATAATGCCTATTTAACGTTATTTAAGATATGTTTCTGTAATTTTTATAAAACGTGGCAAGTAATTTTTATAAAATGCTGTGAGGGTATTTTGCTTCACTATGATAAATGTTTGCCTATAAAAGGCAACTCTGTTTTGAGCTAGATCCACTTTTTCATCAACTGTTGTACGGAGCAGACGTCTCTCGCAGTGTCTCTTGGCCGTAACTATTAAGTTGAGAAAAAGTTAAATAGCGAAAGCTATGCCAAATTATGGATCAGTCACTTAATCAGCTGTTATACGGTTCAGACATAGACCTGTGTCCCATGTCCGTAAAAATTAAGCTGAAGTAATCTTGGTATATAGCGGAAGCTATGCCAAATTACTGATTGATCGATATACTCGGCTGTTATACGGGTCAGACATATAACTGTCTCGTGACCGTAAAAATTAAGCTGAGTAATTGGCAAATAGCTTATCAACGAAACTATGTTTGGAATCAATATATTGCATGAATGCAATTTGTATGCATGAATATGTCTGTTTGTCCTGTGTCTGGATGTAAATATCTATATAAGTATGTATTTAAAAAGTAGTATATGTAGTATATCAGCTATCTGGCTACCATAACACAAGCTCACTTTGATGCTTAATTTGGATTCAGATTGGCCGTGTGTGAAAAAATGTCCCTGGGTATTTATTTTATTTATTTATTTATTGCTGTGCTAAAACTATGATGTTGTGTACTAAATAAAAGATAAGTATGATAATATCTGTTACGTGTATGTTATGCACGCATATATCTATGTTTTGGTTGGCACTCTTGTTAGTATTGATGGCTTCGAGTCTGTGGTCATTCCTTACGATGCATGATGATCGCTAATTCCCGACACTTGTTAACCTCCGCCCGTGAGGGACCATTTGTAATGTTTTGACTCGTATGTTATCTAGTCCTCGTTCCCGTTTCTTGTCATCCGATGTGTGGAACATTCTTCATTCTCCTACAGCTTCAGTTGCATTTATGGGTTGAAATGTGATGAATGCATGTTTTGTAGTGCCTGGCCATGTTGCTTGTTGTGATGTTGACATAATAAAAGTGTGCCTTGTTTTCGTATTGATTTTCATATCTTGGTCGATTGCAGAGGGATCCAGGTTGCATGTCGAATTAACTGATTGTGCTGGTGTTCTTCAATCATATCTTGGTCGATTGCAGAGGGATCCAGGTTGCATGTCGAATTAACTGATTGTGCTGGTGTTCTTCAATATACTTGTCAAGGTCCCGTCTTATTGCGTGGTGGTCGGATGTAATGAATAGGCGTGCACATATGCATGGTTTTTTAGTAAAAGGGCCTGGTTATTTGTTTAAATAAGAAATTAATAGCCTGAGGGTATTTTGCTTCACTATGATAAATGTTTGCCTATAAAAGGCAACTCTGTTTTGAGCTAGATCCACTTTTTCATCAACTGTTGTACGGAGCAGACGTCTCTCGCAGTGTCTCTTGGCCGTAACTATTAAGTTGAGAAAAAGTTAAATAGCGAAAGCTATGCCAAATTATGGATCAGTCACTTAATCAGCTGTTATACGGTTCAGACATAGACCTGTGTCCCATGTCCGTAAAAATTAAGCTGAAGTAATCTTGGTATATAGCGGAAGCTATGCCAAATTACTGATTGATCGATATACTCGGCTGTTATACGGGTCAGACATATAACCGTGTCTCGTGACCGTAAAAATTAAGCTGAGTAGTTGGCAAATAGCTTATCAACGAAACTATGTTTGGAATCAATATATTGCATGAATGCAATTTCAAGCTCACTTTGATGCTTAATTTGGATTCAGATTGGCCGTGTGTGAAAAAAATGTCCCTGGGTATTTATTTTATTTATTTATTTATTGCTGTGCTAAAACTATGATGTTGTGTACTAAATAAAAGATAAGTATGATAATATCTGTTACGTGTATGTTATGCACGCATATATCTATGTTTTGGTTGGCACTCTTGTTAGTATTGATGGCTTCGAGTCTGTGGTCATTCCTTACGATGCATGATGATCGCTAATTCCCGACACTTGTTACCTCCGCCCGTGAGGGACCATTTGTAATGTTTTGACTCGTATGTTATCTAGTCCTCGTTCCCGTTTCTTGTCATCCGATGTGTGTAACATTCTTCATTCTCCTACAGCTTCAGTTGCATTTATGGGTTGAAATGTGATGAATGCATGTTTTGTAGTGCCTGGCCATGTTGCTTGTTGTGATGTTGACATAATAAAAGTGTGCCTTGTTTTCGTATTGATTTTCATATCTTGGTCGATTGCAGAGGGATCCAGGTTGCATGTCGAATTAACTGATTGTGCTGGTGTTCTTCAATCATATCTTGGTCGATTGCAGAGGGATCCAGGTTGCATGTAGAATTAACTGATTGCGCTGGTGTTCTTCAATATACTTGTCAAGGTCCCGTCTTATTGCGTGGTGGTCGGATGTAATGAATAGGCGTGCACATATGCATGGTTTTTTAGTAAAAGGGCCTGGTTATTTGTTTAAATAAGAAATTAATAGCCTGAGGGTATTTTGCTTCACTATGATAAATGTTTGCCTATAAAAGGCAACTCTGTTTTGAGCTAGATACACTTTTTCATCAACTGTTGTACGGAGCAGACGTCTCTCGCAGTGTCTCTTGGCCGTAACTATTAAGTTGAGAAAAAGTTAAATAGCGAAAGCTATGCCAAATTATGGATCAGTCACTTAATCAGCTGTTATACGGTTCAGACATAGACCTGTGTCCCATGTCCGTAAAAATTAAGCTGAAGTAATCTTGGTATATAGCGGAAGCTATGCCAAATTACTGATTGATCGATATACTCGGCTGTTATACGGGTCAGACATATAACTGTGTCACGTGACCGTAAAAATTAAGCTGAGTAGTTGGCAAATAGCTTATCAACGAAACTATGTTTGGAATCAATATATTGCTGTGCTAAAACTATGATGTTGTGTACTAGATAAAAGATAAGTATGATAATATCTGTTACGTGTATGTTATGCACGCATATATCTATGTTTTGGTTGGCACTCTTGTTAGTATTGATGGCTTCGAGTCTGTGGTCATTCCTTACGATGCATGATGATCGCTAATTCCCGACACTTGTTACCTCCACCCGTGAGGGACCTACAGCTTCAGTTGGATTTATGGGTTGAAATGTGAGCATGTTTTGTAGTGCCTGGCCATGTTGCTTGTTGTGATGTTACATAATAAAAGTGTGATGCTGTTATCAAGGCCAAGGTGGAACAGAAAATCGTTTTTGTATTGATTTTGATATCTTGGTCGATTGCAGAGGGATCCAGGTTGCATGTCGAATTAACTGATTGCGCTGGTGTTCTTCAATATACTTGTCAAGGTTCCGTCTTATTGCGTGGTGGTCGGATGTCCGGTAGAAGTTTCGTTCTGTTTTCATTACTATGATGTCCATATTGTTTGCTTTGCCCCGTTGTAGTTAGCTGTTGGGAAGAGCTTATATTTATAGATTATTAGACGCTATTATACCTAGCTAACATCTAGTGTAAAGTGGCTTGCGCCAACCGGTGGCCGCTATGCACAGGTGTTACGATTGTCTTTAGCGGCCGTGTCGTCGCTGTGGATGAAATAAAATAAGGACCACTCTTTATTTATTGCAATTTGTGAATTGCAACAGATGTGACTCCTAAAGAATGTTTTTTCTTTAAAATACCGCCGTAACGCTTGGATGTTTATGACTTTGTTATGATGGCAGTAACAAAAGGCTCACCTAAGGACGAGATTGCACTTTGTCGGGATTTCTATTGTTTGCCAAGGGCAAGGGTTAGTAAGGGGCTGGTCGGGCGCTTATGAAAGCGTTGCACGTGTCGATTTTTGAGAATTTTGCCGGAGATATTTAAATTACTTTACGATTGTTTTCCTTTATTTAATGAATAGGCGTGCACATATGCAAGGTTTTTTAGTAAATGGGCCTGGTTATTTGTTTAAATAAGAAATTAATAGCCTGAGAACTCAAAGGGACTTTGCTGTCGTAAAATAGTTTTTGTAACACCAGTTATTCTATGCCTCGCTATGTATTTTTCTAATTGAGGAGGATAATTTAAGAAAAGGATAGATCGGAAATACCATAAATGGCGAAAGGTCGTTTAATCTATTGATGTAGTGATTGGATCGCAGAACGAACTAGAGTTATATTGAAATAGATTTTATGATATTAGTTTGAATGTTAGGATGTATCATTCTTATATACTCAGAAAGTGAAGCTTTTTGATTTCCGAAAATTAGATTGCTATACGTCTTGGTAAGGTGGAGTAGAAAATATGCGCTAAGAGACTGGATCACTAAATGTAATTTAACAAATTAACATGCAACAGATTAATGGATGAAAAGTATATGGCTGATTGCAGTAATTTGCATTCCCCAGATGTCTTGGGCGTATCTGTAGAAATATAATGAAAACCAACCTAAACTAGTGTTTAAATATTTTCGGTTCTCAATTGTTCCTGCTGTTTTGTATAATAATCGTAGCGGGTTAGCCTATACAACCGTAATTGGCGATTAGGTCTTCTGTTTTATTTATCGTTTAAAACATTAACACAGTTTCTGAGGCAAATAGCTCAAAAAACCCTCTCGGGTCTATACAAGAAGAGCCATTAATATTATAAAAGTCTAATAATATAATAAATAAAATAGAAGCGTAGGTATAATTATAAGCTATACAATTAACAATATTTGGAGTCACACAAATACATGACCTACTAACAGCTTAAATAATTATGATGTAGGAACTAGTGTTTAAGCTTTGGCTTATTGTTTTTTGTAGTGCTATAGCGTAAGTCCGTCCGTAGATTATTAATTAACCGAGGACAAAACTCTTGAAAATAGCTGTTGAGATGATTGTTGTTGAATTTATCCGGATCTCATGTAGTGTTGCTTGTTTGCCTATTAAGGGTAGGTAATGGAATGATCTCACCGGGATAATTTCATCAGCTACGTAAGCTGGGTTGCTGGATTGAGCGCCAGACTGCTAGGGCCTAGATCTGGGCTACTCGCGGCACTATACACGATACACTACAACACCATCGACAAGTTACGGCACTGATACACAAGTTACTGAACAAAAGCGACTGTGAAGCGCGTTATTATTTTGGCTCGGGATGCGCTCGCGGTCCCTTAGCCAGAATGCGGCGTGCGCGCGACCGCTCTCGACCGCTGCCAGAAACGAACCCCGACCCTACCACCGTTGCATATAGCAGTATTATTTTATTCATACATAAATTTTGTTTTGCACATACGTTACAAAAATGAGGTTCAAATAGTGTTTAAGGCTTGTAAGTTTCAACATAGACATAAACTTACATTGCTTACGTGGGGCATCGTTTTGTAAAACTTCATTGTCCTGGTGTGGAGGAGTCGGTTTAAGTTTCTTCGAACTCGTTTCAGTCGGTACGGTTGTTGCGACTGCAAAATGAAAAGAATAGCTTTTCAGAATGTTATGACTACCTAGACTAATATAATAAAGAGAAAAGACTAGTTTTCTTGTTTGTTTGTATGTTCTGAATAGGCTCAGAAACTACTAAACCCATGTAAATAATTATTTTACCAATAGAAAGCTACGTTATTTGTGAATGGCATAATATTTTATCGCTATATTCCTACGGCACTAGACTCACACTAGACAGTAGACCCACACATGACCATATCATCAAGTTAAATATCAAAATATGAATATTTTATACCATACCAATTGATTTTTGATTTCCGCAAGCCTGTAGACAATGATCCCTGGTGCGGAAGTTATTGGCGTTTCCTCCGCAGCCGCTGAAGCCGAAGGGCTCGCACGTAGCTCGAGCTGCGTCGTGGAACCAGCGCTCCTCGTAACCGCGGCAATGACCCACAGACAATGGGAGCTTACACGTATCTACAATTTGGTGGAAAATGTGATGTGTGTGAGATATATTATTATATCCATATACTTTGGGGGACGAAGTTGTTCGCGTCCGTAGGAGCTACCTAACCATAACCCTACACGTGTCCCCTGGGTGGTGCTAAAGAACAACAAACGCCGAGTCGTAGGCGGCGGTCAACTAACCTACTATGCTGACCTAGCGGTCAGCTGATGTGGATGTAGGAAATGACTTTCACAAACCGTAACCTTGCGGTCATGTCTCGTGAGAACGGTGGCCTTGGCTTAATTGCCCGGGCCAAGAGGAAGACAACCTCCATAAAAAATAACCCCAATTCTAAGGTGGGCAACGCGCCGACAGAATGAATGGCTGAGGGAATTCAGTCTTTAGCGCCAACCTCGATGGACCTGGCAACATCGTTGTATAGTGCCTTCTCATGGGAATGGGCGTTACCCCATGAGCGACCAACTATTCGACCTTACTCGTGGGAATAAAATGAAGCCAAATACCCAAAAAAATCCCCAACCGCAACAAAAATCCCTAGTACAACAAGTACTCCTCCCAAGTTTATTTAACAAACAACGATCCTCATCCCTTCCTGACTTAGGAAGATCACCACAAGTCAACCAATCGATAGAAGCAGACCAAGTACTTGAGACTAGCAACTCGCCAGACCCAAACTTACTGGAAGACACCTTCCATCACCCTCCTCCTCCACCATGGCAAAGAGTGCCGTCACCCAATAGCAGAAGCAGCAAGAAAAGGAAATATTGCAGCTCTCCACCAGTGAGCACTACCACAAAAAATCGCTTCTGCACATTGCCTCTCGACCCAACGGATGATATAAGCCCTTCCGTTCCTACGAAGCCCAGCAAACCTCCGCCTATCGTTCTCAACGGCATAGAAGATGTCACAGAGCTAACGAAGCTACTCCAAACAGTCACCAATAAAGAAGAGTTCAAATTCAAGTTAATTAACAAATATCTTCTCCACATTCTTGTCAACACTGCTGAGGAGTACAAGAAAATTATAGCGGTTATAAGAGCTAACGGTCTCATAGGGCATACATTTACTCCTAAGGACAGCAAATGCTATCGCATTGTCATAAAAGATCTCCACCACAGTACTCCCCATGAAGCGATATCAGAAGCCATTGAGGCAACTAACAATAAAATTAGAGGCGAAATCATCAACGCACGATATGGACCTGACAAGAGGCCCACGTCAACATTTTTTGTAAACATTGAGCCCAGTATAAATAATCCTGCGGTTAAAAATATCACTCATATCTTTAACCAAAAGGTCAAGATAGAGGATCCCCGAAAGTCAAAAAGTATTGTTCAATGCCAACGTTGTCAGCGCTACGGCCACTCGAAGAATAATTGCATGAGGCCATACAGGTGCGTCAAATGCGGAGAAGGACACAAAACCTCGGAGTGCAAAAAGAAAGATAGAATGACACCTGCTAAATGCGCTCTCTGTTCATGTGACCATCCGGCTAACTACAAAGGCTGTGAAATTTATAAGGAAATTCTTGGCAGAAGAAACAAAAACCTAATCCCGAGAGAAACTCAACCTTCCCAAACTACTTCAGCCCTGCCAAGTAACCCAATTTGCTCCACCTCCACAATGATTGAAGGAACTGTAAGACCTGCTCACAGTGCTCACCATCGCACCTACGCTGAAGTCACGGATGGAAATAATGCCCAATCAAATCAATCTCTAAATAAACTGGAAGTTATTCTATTTAAACAAAGTGAGAAAATGGATCTCCTAATACAACAAATAGGCTCTTTAGTGAGTCTTATAACTACCCTCGTCTCTAGGCTTTCAAAATGACTTCTTTACATATTGCTACCTGGAACATTAATGGCCTTACCCCTAATAAAAACGAATTGGAGATGTTCTTGAAATCCAACAAGCTTGACGCATGCCTCATTTCTGAATCTCATACTACAATAAGAAGTAGAATATGCATCCCAGGATTTTCCGTGTACCTAACCTGCCATCCCGATGGTGGAGCCCATGCTGGCACCGCTATAATGATTAAAAACAGCATTAAGCATTACGTCTTGGAACCTAGTACGGCTGCCTATCTTCAAGCCACAACGGTTAGGGTGGAAGACCGATCAGGACCTCTTATTCTCTCTGCAATATACTGTCCGCCGCGCCATACTATAAAAGAGGAAATGTTTACTAACTTTTTTAAGTCGCTGGGCAACAACAGATTCATAGCCGGGGGCGACTGGAATGCCAAGCATTCATATTGGGGTTCAAGGTTAATATCTACTAGAGGCAGAGAACTAAAAAAGAGTGTCCAAGCCAACCACCTATTAGTTATGTCAACTGGGGACCCTACTTACTGGCCTACTGATAGCAACAAAATACCCGATCTATTAGACTTTTTTGTCACAAAGGGCATCAGTGAACAAAACACTCTCATAAAGTCAAGTCTTGATGGTAGCTCAGATCACTCACCTGTCTTATTGATAGTCAGCTCAATGGCTTTACCCAACGACACTCACACTGACTGTCTCTACAATCACAAAACTGACTGGCATTGTTTTCGGGAATTCCTGGAATGTCACATCAAACTTAATGTTCCGCTCAAATCCAAGGAGGACGTAGACGATGCGTGTCTCTATATCACCAACCTGATCCAGGTGGCGGCATGGTCCAGCACTCCAGATCTAAAGCGTTCATCGCATGGGGTTCCGGTTCCACTTGCAGTTAGGGAAAAAATCGCCGAAAAACGTCGCCTTCGTAGAGTTTGGCAGACGACCCACAGGCGCGAGGACAAAACCAGACTGAATCGTGCAATAAAAGACCTAAAAGATCTCCTGGCTGAGGTTGCGAACGAATCTCTCAAAACGAGATTAGTGAATATGTCTCCCAATGCGAACGGTATCCATAACCTCTGGAAGGCAACAAAGTACCTCTCTCAACCACAACAGTGTTCTCCGCCTATTAGGTCCGGAACTTCATGGGCGCGTACTGACCAAGAAAAATCCGAGGCTTTTGCTACATACCTGGCCAGTGTCTTCAAACCCAATATTATGGACAGTCTTGAAGACCCAGACATAGATGAAGTCCTAAAACAAGATCTGCAACTTTGCTCGCCATTGAGTCCTACTTCACCGAGGGAGATTGCTAAAGAAATAGTCAAAATGGATCCCAAAAAAGCGCCTGGATTTGACCTGATTTCCCCCAGACTACTGAAAGAACTCCCTAAGAAGTGCATTGTTTTTCTCACCATCCTTACTAATGCCACACTGAGAACTTCACACGTTCCTACGCTCTGGAAAACATCTCAAATCATTATGATCCAGAAGCCTGGCAAGCCGCCTAATGATGCCTCATCTTATCGCCCTATAAGCCTTACGCCGATACTGTCAAAATTATGGGAAAAGATAATCCTTGCACGTTTATCACATTGCCTTGATTTGGACCATGTAATACCTGACCACCAATTTGGTTTCCGGAAGCACCATTCAACAATCGAGCAGGTACACAGAGTCTATTGTACAATAAGAGAATGTCTAGAGAAGAAAGAATACTGTTCAGCAGCTTTCTTAGATGTACAACAAGCTTTTGATCGGGTTTGGCATAAAGGTCTTCTATACAAAATCAAAAAATACCTACCACATTCCTACTACTTGCTGTTTGATTCTTACCTCAGTGATAGAAAGTTTCAAGTTAAACTCCGCGATGCAAGATCTTCGCTCTTCAGCTGTAGAGCCGGAGTTCCTCAGGGCTCCGTACTTGGTCCGGTTCTATTCAACATTTTTACTTGTGACCTACCCCTATCACTTGAAACAACTGTAGCAACTTTTGCTGATGATACGGCCTTTCTCAGTTGCAACAGAGATCCAAATGTAGCGAGCGAACTGCTGCAATCTCAACTTAATGCTACTAATGCCTGGCTGACAAAGTGGCGCATAAAAGCGAGCGTTCAAAAGTCTCACCACATAACCTTTACTTTGAGACGCGATACCTGTCCTCCAGTCAAACTAGGCCCCGAAACATTACCTCAATCAACCTGTGTGAAATACCTTGGATTCCACCTGGACCGAAGAATGACATGGAAAGACCACATAAAAACGAAGCGTAATGAAATCAACCTAAGATTTAAAAACCTACTCTGGCTCCTCGGTAGACAATCTGCTCTATCCCTATCAAACAAGCTAAGGGTCTATTGCTCTATAATCAAACCGATCTGGACATACGGAATCCAACTGTGGTCCTCAGCCAGTAAATCCAACATTATGTACCTACAAAGAACCCAAAATAGTATTCTAAGGACTCTTTCATCGGCACCCTGGTATGCTCGCAATTCGGAAATCCATGAATACCTCGAAATTCCATTCATCCAGGATGAAGTAAAAAGATACTCGGCCAACTACAAAGAACGCTTGACAAGTCACCCAAACCCATTATCCTGCATGCTCTTGCAGCCTAACCGGACTAGAAGACTCAAGAGAGCCGATGTGCTTAATTTCTGAGGGGAGAAAGAGCAGTGGCTCTTACTCTCAAAACACCTGCCTCTTGCAACACACCTGATTATAGTCTAGACGACTGATCGCAGGTAATAAAAAAAAAAAAAAAAAAAAAAAAAAAATATCCATATACTTAAATTTAAACTCAAGAAGTACTTTGTAAAGTGGTTTGAATTTAAAAATAAGAATATTGTTGGATAGCCTATTTAACGAGGAAGGCTATGGGCATTAATGAAAAATGTTGCAAAAACGGGGAACATGTGATGTGACGCAGACAAAGCTGATCCTAGTTTTAGCAGTCAATGTAGGAACCGAAAATCTCTGACTTCTGATCAGTTATTAAAGTAAGACGTACCTACTTATTTAATGCCTCAGATTATATACCACAAACTTTTCTACAGTAGCTCTGGTTAAATATATACACTCTTAGTAAAACCATCTGCCAGAATAATAATAATATATCACAACATGCACCTGGTGAAATAGATGCATTTAAGCAGTTGCCTTCATCACCGTCGCACAGCGCTTCTTGCTGCGTCAACGTGAACTGACACCGCTCCAAGTGTTCCTGGACTAGGCTCTCCACGGCTGGATCTTCGTCAGTTATATTTTCAGGGGGAACCTCCTGTTAACAAAACAAATCTTCAAGGACATACCTCGATTTAGGCGTCTATGTGACAAGAACGTCATGCTGACCAGTCAGGTTTCTCGAGCCATATTCCAAATTGTTCTTTCACTAAAGACCTAACCATATTGGTACAGCCATTATCTGTTGGTTCTCATCATGATATTTATGTCAACCATTGTATTCAGGTAGTACCCCTATGAAACAATTCAAAAGTCTAGTACCTACTAATATTTATTCATTCGTACTGGTCATAATACTTTGTGAGATATAATGTTTAAGAAGATTGAATAATGTAGTGGATTGTTCCGTGTCCAACAAAAATACGGTACGACATAAAGGCAGGTAGGTAATAAGGGGGATTTCATTGTAATGATACAAACGACAGCCATTCATTACTTCCAAGTATGTTATATAAATAAAGTTTCACATCCACCGCCATTATTGTAACATAAGGTGATTGAAGTATAAAGTAAATTAACTATAATATTTCTCATCCGATTGTGTGACAGTCAAGTGATTTTACTTACAGTTCCATACTATAAAGCCTATAGGGATCGCGATGAAATTTGGCACAGAGTAAGAATATGTTCTGGAATAACATAAAATCCTGGATAGCCACTAGTGTTCTTTAATTATACTAAAGTAATACGTTTGTTGAACATAGGCCTGCCACTCGACTTCCATGCAGACCGGTTGTAGGTTGCCTACATCCAGCGTGTTCTAGCGACACTTGTCAGGTCGTCAGTCTACCTTGTGGGTGGACGCCCTACGCTGCGCTTGCCGGTTCAGCAGTGAACGTCTCATTGCTGATATGATGATGATGATGATGATGAATATCAAATCAAATCAAAACCTTTTTTATTCAAATAAGCCTCAATCAAGCACTTATGAATAGTCATTATTAATGCTCGGTTCTGAAAGTTGTATTTTACTGAGAAGAGCCAGCAATAAACTCAGTAATTACTCTTTTCGAAAACCAACATAGATCTAATAAAGATAAATAAGTTTGTTAGGTACTTACAAGCAGTTGCAAATGTGCGAACCGCGAGTTCCACCGGTGTAGTAGCCGCTTGGTGAGTACCCGTTGCACGTCATCAGTGACGGTGGCGGTGTTTCGCGGAGCCAGGTATAAGCGAGTCCGCAGTCGCCGCCCGCGCCCACAACGGGACGAGCACGGCGACCACCCGCCCCACGACGTCACTGGGCACTCCCCGCGGGGGAAGTCCTGGTAATAATAATCACGTCGGGGTCACCAATGTTAGGGATCACCACTGAGACGACAAGTAATACAAACGAAAGTCTGATGCCAACTGGTTTAATTAATATTGTCACATATTATATATACAAGTACAGTCTGCACTTATGTGTGCGTGCGTGTTCCCATAAACCCGGCTTTAGGGCTTCGGATATACAGCGTGGTTCGCTCGCCGGTGATTATAAAGCCATTCCAGCTGATCAGAAACTGGTACTCCCGATGGTAACACCACTCCTAATATTAGGTACTATTTTGATTATACCTGCTATTCTGACTGACATAATCGAATAATAGATACTTATGACTCAAAATAGCTCCCTTCTTGATTGCTTTTAAATAAAAAATAAAATAAATAAATTACACTGGGACTGAAATCCAAAAATGATTATAGACTTACGACGCCATGTGTAAGTTTTTTTTTTGCGATACGTCAAATTATTCATTGTTAAGTCGCTTCAGGGCTAGCTAAGACATCGTGTACCTATAAATAATATTATATTAAGTTATGAACATACCACAAAAAACCAATCGTAGTTGGTAGAGTTAGCCAGAACTCCTGGCGGTCTGTTAAAAAAACATTCATTAATAGACAGATCATAAAACGTTTAGAAGAAATGTTTATCTTTAACAGTTTAAGCGCTTTTATAAATATAAAAATCAACATAGGTAGGTATACTTAATGATTGTAGGACCTTGTTGAATGAATGTTATACACGAGACGTATTTAGAGTAATAAACGGCAAAATTGTCCTTTTGAAGAAACGTATCTGCAGAAATAACGTTCTTACATTTTCGGGACAATATAGATAGAAGAACTGACTTTTTTTTTTTTTTTTTAAATGGACTAGCAGGTGACAGCCTCAGATGGCTTTTACACCGTTACGCGGACTTTTTCGGTGAGCGCAGAGGGCTCTCAACCGAAGGATAAGAACTGACACTTAAACTTAGAAATCTCTACACTTGATCGAATTAGCTATGATAAAGTGACCTGACACAAGGTCCAGCGGCGCAGGGCATGGCCTGGCTGAGCACGGTGGAGGCGCGGAAGCCGCGGTGGCAGCGCTTGTGCGCGCGCGGAGCCACGTAGTGCCGCGTGCGCGCGCGCAGCCCGCAGCCCTCGCACGCCGACCACGCGGACCACGCCGACACCGCGCACGGGCCCGTCAGCTCCGCGGGGTCCGGCTCGTACGGCGACGGAGCCCTACAGGGAGGTATCACTGTACCTACCTCATTTTTATTTTACTTGCAATGATTATATTATGAAGATATGTTTCCATACAGTTGCTTTTATTTTATACTAGTGGCTCCCCGCGGTTTCACCCGCGTACCCGGGAGGTCTTCCATTTTCCCGGGATAAAAAGTAGCCTATATGTTAATCCAGGTTATAAGCTATCTTTATTCCAAATTTCATTCAAATCCATTCAGTAGTTTTTACGTGAAAGAGTAACAAACATCCATACATCCATACTTACAAACTTTCGCCTTTATAATATTAGTAGGATGTGAATGCCCTTAATATCAAATTATAGGTTTGAAGAGTAGAAAATTACACTGTTAGTAATACATAAATAAAGGAATGTAATAAAACTTTTTTGTACAACATAGTTTAATTTAATCTTAAGCCACGTTATCAAAAAGGCACTGCACCTTAGATCAGAAGGCAGGCGTAAAATGGGAAGGCCAAAGAAAGAATGGTATCCCTAAATAGGACAAGGCGAGAAAAATGATGATGATGATGATAGTTTAATTTAATCTTACTAGTCTTTCACTGCAAATATAGTACTTACAGCAAGTATGTTTACGATGGTACCTATCCAAATCCCTAAGCTAGCTCTATAAGCCCAAGTACACAAAACAATATAACTAAGTCAATTCTATATGACAATAACAAGTCAGTCACAGAAATATAGTAAGGAGATAATATACAGTTTCATTACCATACTCGTTTTTAAACATACCTGCAATGCATCCTCGGGCCGTGACAAGTGCGGTAGTCGGTGAGCGGCACCCGACAGGCCTCCGCGTAGGCCCGCGCCGGCCACACGTACGTGCGCTGCCTGCTGGCCCTGCCCTCCCCGCACGTCACGCTGCACGCTCCCCACGCTCCCCACACGCGGGTCGAGCACGCGCCCCCGACCCCTCCCCCTCCAGAAGCCCCGGTGACTACTGCCCCACCCCCACCGGCACCAACGGTCCCCGGATTGATGCTTATACCCTCGGGGTGGGCCTGACCCGGGCCTAGTGATTCTGTCCAACCACGTTACAATTATATAAATTGACTATCTAACACTGAAATAATTCTTCAAATAGGACAAAAAGATCTTGAGATTAGCGCATTCAACCAAACAAAGTCTTCAGAATATTAGTATATACCTACCTATTCTAATAACCTGAATTATTATGTTTCTTAAAGCAAATGTACGACTGTTATGTCCTATTTCAAATTTTAACAACTTAAAAAGAAAATGCCGGCCATTATTCTCGCACGTCATTTGTTACAAAGGAACAATTATCACGAAAATACCATCATTTAGGTACCTACATTATATATTACTCGATCTAGAACATACTCACCGACTGCATCGCAACTCTTTTCGTAGAGTCGTAATCTCGTCAACCGAAGGCGTGCAAACGGCCGCATTTCTCCACTTGTACTGTAGAATGGTGAGCGAACATCCCGTGGCCAATCTGGCCTTAACGCTCGAACAGGAACCGCGGGCACAGTTGGAATACGAGTAGACTACAAAAGTAATTTTAACTGTATTATTCCTTATATATGAGTCATAATGTAATTAATTTAAGTTAAACCAATAGATACTCACAGTGTAACCAATACCACCATCAGTGCCAGCATCGTAAGGATACAAAGGTAGTGTAGCAGACGAACTCCAAGTACAATTGGCATTGCATAGTTCTAACGCCGAAACTCCTACAATCCAATCTGGCGAAGGTGCTAATTTTGCGGCAAGGGATACCAAGTGATTTTTGGCATCTACTCGGAACACGGCAAATGTTGTAGGTATGCCAACACCGGCCACTTGCTGCCACGATATTCCACGTGCTTTGATTATTGTACGAATGTGATCGCTCTGCAACAATCGTAAAACTTTCGACTAAACTGTTTCTAAAAAATTAAGTAATTTTGTGCCTAATTTACCTCTGCCTTAAGTTCTTTCTCGAGTGCAGTAGTAGTGCCATCGTCAGCTAATCGTCTGAGCCCCGTGCTGGCTACGCGGCCTTCCTGCCACACTCTGTACTGGGCTGTATGAGATGCGCCGATAACATCGCTAAAGTGGGCGCGAGCGCTCTCCGGTGGAAATTCACGAGGATGCGTGTTTCGAGACCATAGCCCTTCGAATGTTACCTGAAGCAGAATAGAGTCTCGGGATTTTTATTGGCATGACAAACAGATATTTCAAGAAAGAAAGAAAGAAAGAAAGAAAGAAAGAAAACATTTATTGGACACAACATAAAAATACAACAAACAGCAATACACTTAATAAACTATCAACAAACAATAGCGACGAATAGTCTCAACATCAAGAGTGTGATGAATATATTATTATGTTATATTTGCATTAATTTCACGTCCATTTTGTAATTGTATACAGAAGACATGAAAATTCTGACTATTCATAAGTGCTTGTGACGCCACAAATAAATAAATTATTTGAACCTATTTAATTTCAAAATATTGTAGCTACTGATTGATCTTCCATAACGGAAAAGTCAGTTAAAAGTACATTATTTTTAAATCGACCAGAAGGTGTTGCCTCAGATGGATAACCCATGGATATCCCCTTGCGCAGATTGTTGTACGCATCATTACCTCATATTTAGCTTCATCGCAGGCGCAGCAAGGCTCGAGGATGGGAGGCTGGCGGGTGGCAGTGGCAGGGGCAGCAGGGGCGGCGCAGATCTTCCTAGCTAGCACAGACGTACCCGGACCTTTCCCACCTCCCCCACCTACCGCTACGACCAATCCCGGTTTTCCCGCACCTCCCTCACCACCCGCGATGGATACTGCACGCGCACACACACGCACGCAAGCCTCTACCATGTTCGTTGGCGCACTCCATATTACCTGCAAGAATACCACATCGACAAAGATCAATTAAGTTCCATTATGTACCAAAAAATCTTCATATTTCCAGTTTTGCTCATGGTGGATATATTGATGGAAGTGCCTGCTCAATTCTATTGACGCTATTATAAGTATAAACATTCAACTAGGTACAGGTCTCCCAAAGTGATAATGCGCATAGAAATCTTCGTCACTGTTCGGCGACGCGGCGACGGTCGTATTCCCCGAGCGTCGGAAGACGATATGTATATAGAGTTGTAAGTGCTATTTCTTCATGCATAATATAGTAGAATTATGTGTTTTGTGTGTAAGATAAGGTGTGTAATAGCAGCTCTATATAATTCCAGGGAACACGTGCAGTCACCACCAACATTATAAAGACAACTGACGGACCTTTGACTGACCGGCGACCGCCCGAATTGTTTTCGATTGTGTACACATGATATTGACTTCTATTTCTTTGGAACAAGGTGCAAAATGCAAGTTCATTTTTAGGGCTCTTTCGATTCAATGATTCGGGTGTTTTCGGGAATACGACAATAAGCGAAGATCTGCATGTGCATTATTAATTTGGGAATACCAAAGACTACTATTATATACTGGGGGAATACTTTAAGTAGGTAAATAATATGGTTATGAAAAGACGTACTTGTATTTCAGTTTTGGGATGTGCAGTAGCATTGTCCACAGCTGGTGTGCAGTGTTCCTCCAGCTTTGTCTGAGCATCGTATGCTTGAAAGGTGCCGAGCGAGATTGTCGATGTATTTGAAGCTGGTTTTAATGTATCATTATCGTTTTTAGACACATCACTCGTTTCAACCCAAATTCTAAAGCCTATGAATGGCGTGGGTCCTTCACCGCTGTCTACTCCTTGAAGCGACACTGGACATAAAGAAAATCACTTGGTTACTTATTTCATTTCAGAAAACTAGATACCTAAGTATTTAGTGCGGAAATTTGATTCCCTCTGGAAAAGTACTACCACCAAAGCTATTTACGCCGACGAAATGTAAACTCAAGTCAACTTTTTTTCATTATAAATAGAACTGCTGAAAAGTCATATGTGGTATGTAAAGTTAACACGATAACTACCTTAGGGACCCAAGATATGCCCCAGCTACAGAAAAGTACTGAACATAAACAGCAAAAAGAATAACCAGTATAAAGTTCTCCTGGCAGGAACAGGTCGGGATCCCCCGCAATGCTGAGGCGGTAATGTGCATCGGCGGGCTGCGCGTGCGCCGGCGCCCGCTCGCACGGAGCTGGCGCTGTTGCGGTGGGAACGGGGTTGGGGGTAGTCGCCCCGCACACTACTAGACACGCTGCTAACACCACCAACATGTTCCCAATGTTGTTCCTTTTGAATTAATTATTTAAAATATATAACCTGTCAGCTGACGGGCTTAGGAAAAGATTCTATAGCACGGTGGCGTGTTCGATTCAGGAAGTATAAGCTTAGGTTAACAGTCATCCGACAGCTATCCAGCCTTAATTTTGTTATATTTATGTCGTTATGTCTAATTTCCATTTACAAAATAAATAAATCTCCCCATGAAAGTGTGATCATCTTAGCTCACATACCGATTGGTAAGGGTGATCTGAATAAAGGGACACGTGAACACAAAAAAGTAAGACTCAATCCATATATTAGGTACTTATTTGTAATGTGGGTTTGAATGATGGGGGATAATTAAATTTTGACGTGACAACGTCTTATAAATTGGTTTGCAGGGTGACACTTCAAGAAACTGCGTTACGCTCCGCTCACGTAACGTGACGTTATGTTTTAAATTGTTACTATTATTTCATCCTTCTTCCTACTATACGAATGAATATTCACATTAATAGTTATTTGTTATACAAGAGTGCAAAGTTGCTTTTTAACCGCGTGTTCAATTTTGATGACCGAGCAAGCGAAGGATTCTAAAATTGAATCACGAGCGCAGCGAGTGATTCAAAATTAGAATCCTGAGCGTTAGCGAGGGAATCAAAAGAGCACGAGGTGAAAAATCTTTGCACTCGAGTGCAACACGTAACTTTTCATTCCACCTCAGCGAGGAAATGACTAAATACTTCTCGCGTGATTGTTGAGGGAGAAAGCTCATTTGCGCATTATTAACAGTTTCAGTCAATTCTGTTGGCGTCAAGCAAACTTCCTCGTCGCTAGAATCACTCATTTTAGTTTTTTCACTTGTTTTCAAGTTTCTTGTTTTTAATATAAGGTTTAACAATGACGTGAAAAAATGCCGCGTAAAGAACCGCGTACAAAGCAAATTGAAAAAAGAACACCAAGAAGGTGCCGAGTCTGAGTTTTTAACAAATTAAAAAAAAGTTGTATGATATATTCGGCACCATAGAGGTAGCAGTAAATAGGTTTAATGTTTTTTTTTAATTCACAAACTTAGTGCACACGATGTTCCAAATTCAATTTACTTTATCCTCTAGAGAATAAAAACGGCTTTTCCACTCAGATATTGAAGATTAAAAATACTCTTTCCGAGATGGTGGGATGAAAAATTATTTTACCACTCAAAGTCGTTGTCACGTAAAACTTTCGCCCGTATACCGACTTTACAGGCAACCAATTTTTTAAATTAGTTATCTCCAAATTGCAGGGCGATATCTTGTTTATATGTGTGTAGGTACCTAAGTACAGGAATACTTAAATTAACAAAAAGTGTTGACATGCATATTAGCCCCAACCCATGAAAAGATGTACCTACATGTAAAGATCGCAGGGTGTACCTAATAGGTATGATAATTATATGTATCGTAAGTGTACCAGTCGTGGCCACGGTACCAGTAATGGCCAAAAATTAAAAGAAACATCTAGAATTCGGACATGAGCGAATGTTTTTACATTGGGGTCACTGTGACATAGACTTAAGACATCGAACTATCTAAGTTTAACGTTTTATTGAATTCAGTCAGTTATATGTACAAATTTGCGGGAATACAAAGCGTAAGGTGATTTGAAATTGACAACGACGGCTTTTCTTAAGGAAATCGTTAAGGCGGTGAGCAGAAAGTTTCACTTGTAAAATAGTATTGCTTAATTAAAATCAAAATTAGTTTTGTTTCATGTGATAACCATAAAATAAAGATAAACTTAGACTAAGACTGGGGTATCCATTAATGAATTTTCCCTGGCCAAGACTGGGTCACAAAACTACAACTTTTATTTGTTAAATTAATTGAATCCACCTTTACCGTATCTCACGCGTAATACATTACAAATATTAAATAAGGACTGGACTTTACAGTTTCACTATATTCAGCGCTGAAACTTTCACAATTTTGGTAATATTTCACAAAAACCTGTTTTTTTTTCTTAAACTGGCCACCATTGGGTCATTTACCATAGGACCTATTTATTTTATTAACGTTTTTATCATCACTTCCATATTCAGGTAGGTTCCATGGCATAAGGTTTGCTTGGTTGCATCTGTAGGTATATATACATTATGATGAATACCTACGACATCTATCATGCCAATATCGTTTATAGAAACCTATCGTTCTGACTATATAGGTAAATCATGAGAATTTGTACGGTAGAATCGTTAATTAATAGGAATAAGTTGTAATGACACCCTAAAAGCATAAGATATAGGTATTGCCTACCATTATATATAAAATATCTATAATATAATTAAGATACTGACTAAAATATGTAATGACGGCGCGACCTATCCTCGCCATAGGGTAACAGAAAACAAAGGAATGTAAACAAAGAAAGGTCACTAACCTTCCAGTCAACATCTCAAAATTTTACCTTATACCGCATGCCAATTGATTTAGTTCCTAATATGAATAAAGGTATTAAATAAAAGCTGTTGTGAATCGCGGCGAAAACACAAAGGGGGTTAGAGAGAGCGCGGATTGGCGCCCGCCCTGTTAAACCGCCCTGCGGATACTGACTAGCTAGATGAAAGGATGTAGGCTAGGGGTTCTGATGGTCAATATGACCTTTCGCTTTTGTTTCTCCCTACTTGCTCTTTGTAAACAACGCCAAGTGAACACCGGTCAATAACTCATTTGCATTTGCAACGTAACGTCTGTTAGCTGCAATCCATGTATACTATTTACAAATACGTTTTATATTTTAACCAAGGAGGCAACGACTCCCCATCAACATGTTTATTTTCTAATATTGGTCCATCACACACATGTGTTTTTAGTTTTAGTCTAGGACAGGAAAGGAAAGGGACAATAAATTAATATTTAATTTTTGATACTTTATTTCTATAATAAATTCAAATATTATATTGTATATTCATTGTACTGTTTTCAAAAAATCGTAAAAGGTAACGATTAGAAGCATCAAAATTTTAACGTAGGTGTCTACTCTCAGAACTATCGCCTTTCGTAACTATATACGTCAATGTGAATGACAAATCTATAAATTGAAATACAGATTTGGCTTCTAGAAACAGTTTTGATAATTTACTAGAGTGCAATCCCTATTTGAATAAGTGCAGTCTACTTATCAGAAGATTGTTAACATTCATTCTTTGGTAACTCGTTTACTACTAATGAACTCTAATAAATAATATTATATTTATATAAACCACAAAGCACATTGATTTGGCAAAGTATAAAATCATTTACTTTAAATAACTCAATAACTGATACACGCTATACATAGATAATATATTTATGTATATTTAAATTATTAAAATCACAGATGTTAAAGGACTGTGTTATATCAACATTCATCAACTAGCATACTATAAAATTTAATTATTATGAATTTTCATAAGTATTATTAAGTATGTATAATTATTTAGAACTTGTTATTTTGTCCACATTTACTACACAATTAATATTATTTCATCTACTTACAAATATGATATTATTTTATTATACTAAACTTATCCGAATTTAGACCTTGCTATAAACTAAGGAATAGATTTGGCAGTCTTCCAATAATAAATACATATCTCCAATTTTCTACAATAAAAGTACTTTAGACTTATACTAAATTAGAATTTAATCTAAAACATCCCATGTGTAGATATACTTTAAAAAAATATTGGTAAATAATACTTATATTTAATGCAATATATAATATAAAACTATAAAAACTTAAACAAAATATAACTGACCAAACAGCTATGCACTGATATAGTTTGGTGGGTTACGATAAAATATATGGAAGGTGTATTTTGGGATACACTGTCATGAACATATACGAGACCCTAGTGAAAACAAACATCAAAAGCTGTACCTACAAATTTCTATTATATAGGTATTTACTGTTACTAACCAATGACAATCTACTTACTATAAAAGAGGCTCGCGTTAATAAATAATGTTATATTAAGACCTTAAAATCAGTGGATTGTTTAAGACTGTGGTCTATTGGGCGGGTGGTCTCGCAGCTCAAGGACATGCTCTATAGGTTGGGGCCGACCGTCGGGACCCACTCGTGCCGGCTTCACTATTCCCTCTGATACCATCTTATCGAATAAATGCACAAGTTTCATCGCTTCATATTCTTTCTGCAAATAAGATAAAGTATTTAGTATACTATAGGTAAACATTTATAAAATTGCTTACAATCCAAACTACTGAACAGATTTAAATGAAATTTGGTACACAGGTAGTATAGAGCCTGAGAAAGAACATAGGCTACATTTTATACCGGGAAAATTGAAGATCATAACTTTGCCACTAGTTAGTTATAACTTTTCCATATACCTAGTTAGCATGATTGACTTCAAAATAATTTATGAAACAGTAATCAGTCAACCATCCAAAAATATATGGAATCTGTAAACATTGTGTTATAATTGGACACTTCTAAATACCAAGCATAACATAAAGACTAATTTTATATAATATTTTATGATGGCACAATAATCCATGTGAAACTTTTGTCCCAGAAAGTTTTGACATTAATTGTTAGTGCTAATAAATATGACTTATGTGCTGTGCCGCAGGGCGTACTAATAGGCTTTGAGTATTAGCGCAGAATCGATAATTACCTGTTCATCGGTCATGCCCTCGAAGGGATTAACTCGCGGGGGTCGAGTGCACCCCACCACGGGGTCGATGTGGGGAGCTGCCTCGAGATACTCCTCTGTGTCAGAATCATCGCTGCTTGAAGAGTATTGACCACCGCGACCACCGCCCAGCAAGCCCTTTTGGGCTAGATGACCAGCCGCATTACCGAATCCCGTGTATTTCACCATTCTACCAACTGAAACAAATCAGTCAGAAAAAAAAATAAGATTGATCGCGTGGTGAGACCCTTGACTGCTGTTTATATGTATGTTATATTAAAAGTAAAACTAATTATTTCCGAAATAAAACTCTGAGAGGGACAAATGTGAAGTAATTTCAGACCTAAAATGCTTGATAAAATTGGTAAAATAGAGGCCTAAATCCACATTTATATAAATATACTGACTGCGGCTTCGCACGGGTGCAATGCTTATAAGCACGCGCCGTCCAAAAAGGTGTATTTACGACATCACAAACCTCTCAAATTATCAGTTATTATTTGATACTATGTAATGATTCACACTAAAAGCATTTATTTTACTATTAATATCATCACAGTTACATCTAACCTTTTTCCTTGCATAGGATAAATAAGAATTCGGCAACCAGATCCCTGACAGAAGTAACAGGGGTTGTTAAAAGCCTGCACAACTGGTTTCTCAGCGTAGTCCCCTTCTCCGGTGGGCAGGAGACATCACGCAGCGGAGGCAGCACCACTTGACGCAGATACTTGCGCTGAGTGCGACAACCTCGCGAACTCTTATTCAAAACCGTTAGGATTGGCGATAGATTCTCATATTGATTTTTTGTATTCTGTAATTTAATTAGAACAAATAAATACACAATTCTTCAAAATTAGTCATAAAATAAAGTACAGTTAGAACACATTTTTTTGTTATTCATTGGTCCTTAAAGTATTAAAAACAAATTCTGGATTGCATAATGTTTAAGAAACTTTTTTATGAAATGACAAACTATGACTCTTATTCAGAATATTGTAGATAAATAGAAAATACTCACAGTTGTTATAGTCAGTTGATATTGTAATATGTCAACAAGTGCTTGCAAGGCATCCATGTTTCTACCTATGAAGGGATTATTACAGGTTTCCCCATCAGTGAGCACAGGTGTAAGGTATGGGTAAAACATTGGTGGAACACTGAAATGAAAAGCAATATTTAGCAGGATAAACATTATTGCAAAATAAATGATTAAAAACTTGTTTTGAAAAGAGTAATTGCTTTATTTGCTGCATTCATCTCAGCAGAAGTAGCCTTCCTAACTAAATATTACAAGTAAAATACTTATAAGTGCTTGAAAGAAGCTATTTGAAAGAATATTTTAATTTCATATTCAAATTTGTTTGACATACTCTTCGGCCATGGGCACTAGAGAAAAATCTTGTAAAACATTACCTGGTCAATAAATTTGCAATGTTGCAATGTAACTCCATAAGTTTATCGTCACTGAACGTATTTGTATATGTATACAGCAACCCTGTGAGCACGGGCATCAGTTTCAAGTACATTGCCTCCTCTGCCTCATTAGCTGGTTCTTCTGAATCTGATTGCATTATCAAGTTGAATTGAGCCTTTAAGATCTCACATCCAATTGCTTGTTGGTTTTGCTGTACAAAAATACATTATTTGTTAGTTGGGTTATAAGTAGCTTTCCCATTGAAATCATTAGCATGCCAACTAGTAATTGTATGAAAAGCTACAATACTACTTACTAACTATAATACATGTAGGGATACTGCTAGAAATTGCTACATGTACAACTAGACAAACAAAACTAAGTTTTATATACATTTTTGACAAAAATCTAATTTCATATGGGAAAATAGGTATGACATATACTTGCAGTCCTTCCAAGCAACTGATCGGAAAAGCAATAATAAATGTGAGGAGAGGTTCATATTAAATTGACAATATTGTAAGAAATACAAAAATAATATATATTAAAAGAAAAACTAACACTCAGAATACAGTGGTGGCTCCCTACGACACCACCACAAGCATTATCACTCATATCTTCAAGCAATGTGCCCTCCAAAAGGATTTCATTAAGGCAGCTAGTTAGATAATCCATGCCGTGGAGTTCATCCTTTATCTTAGACTTTATATCATGTCTGAGAGCTGTTAGAATAAACAACAGTTTCATATCAAACAGCATTATTTCATCTCTGAAAGGTATTTCTTTGTATATGCGAAGTCGGGATACCAAACCCTGTGCTATTGCTGTGTGAGCACATAGGGCACGAGCCACCTCACTATTGAATGTCAGGTTGCACAGACACTTCAAAGCCTCTACTGCCACATCTTTATCTGGTAAATTAATTACCATCATGGTCTCCTCTTCAGTACTCACAAAGTTATACAAGCCAGCTCTCTCTATCAACGTTGTTATCCATTTTTCACATAACAGTTTCTCAAGCTCTGTCTTATCGCGGCTGAGTACTCTGATTGTAGCTAGACATAGAGCATGAACAGCAGAAGAATTCTTATTCTGAAGATGTTGGAATAGAGCTGTCCACAGAATAACACGTCTGTTGTTTTCAGATAAAGTTGTAAACGTAAACACGTTTTCATTCTGTAAAAAATTTAAGTAGAAAATATATATCTATTCATCAACAAACAAATAGTACACCGTGTGTTTAATGACTACGAATACTAACATTTTTCAAAAATCTCTGCAGTAATTGATAAACTTCTTCCAGATTTTCACCGCTACTCAGTAAATCAATTTCATGCTCCTCCATTGTCAATAGGAAAGTTGTTAACTTTACCTAAATAAGCGTATACAATTTTTTATAAATAAGAAATTATTAAATATTAATGATTTCTTCCTTCCGTTAAATTATATTTCACCCATGTTAAAATTCATTCAACTAGACACAGCACAGACAGATTTTTTATTTTGATGGCGGACTGACGTCAGTGACGTCTGACTAACGTCATAAAAACATAATATTTATAGTATAATTGTCTATGCGGAGTTTACAATTTATAAGTTTTTGTTATTTAATTTATATAAATCGTCAAAAGTACAGAAAAATGTGAATTATATGTGATGATTTAATCAGTTAGGCTCTTGTACGTATAAGGCATTAGTTCTGAAAGTTAGAAATTATTAGTTTCTCAAATTAGAGTCCCACATACCAAAAAGATTAACATAAAAAAACTAAAAAAAAACCGAACATGCTCTTTCCCATGTCCTAAAACACAGCATTTTAGCAGCAGCAATTATAATACAACCTATATGCACGGAATGAAAGCTTACGTCAATAATTAAAATAACGTTGTTATTTGCTAGGTATTAGCAAAAGTAAAACCAATACGGAAACCTAAAAAATATTTTGTTTGCCATTCATAAAAAATTACAGAAAACAGAAACAGAACAGCTGTCACATCAACTGTCAAACACTGGGAAAAAAAAAACTGTCAGACCAATTATTTTCGAGACAATTTTATTGGATTGATTCAATTCTCTTTGATGTGAGTTGAGTTGAATTGATATTTTAAACACTGGAAAAGGCCTGAAAATGGCTACAGCAGCTTTAACAGGTCATGTTGCCACAAAATTAATACGTAAGTTAACATCATAAGAAGTTTTTAAAACACGCAGATCTTCGCTCTTACATAATTACTCATATATTTGAAAACATGCTATCTTAGGTTGACAAGTATGATAATATTGCATAGAATTGATATGATTTTTAGCTCTGAATGGGTCAATGGGAATTGTTTACATCAAGGCAGCCCAGTACAGCTCTGATGGAAGTCCCAACCTTGCTGCTTACAAGAGAGGTACCGGTGGTCGTAGCAGTTTTAATGGTATAGTGGCGACCGTCTTTGGTTGCACAGGATTCGTTGGCCGATATGTTTGCAATAAACTTGGCAAGATTGGTACTCAGGTAAGCCATATGTATTACTAAAATTGCTAGTCCTTTCGATATTTCATAGCTGTAACACTGAACACAATATTATTAGATTATGCTCAAATTGAGTCCTATGTCAAAATTGCAAATTTTTTATGAATTGAAGCATCTTTTGTATGAATTCTCAGTAAAAAAAACCAGTATGATATATTCTTTATTTTATTTAAAGTATGCAAATAATTAATTATTCATATTTTAAAATATAAACTTCCAGATGATCTTACCATACCGCAGTGACTTCTATGATGCTCAAAGATTGAAAGTATGTGGGGACCTGGGACAAGTACTCTTCACCCCATTCGACCTCCGTGATGATGAGTCTATAGCTAAGGCTGTCCGATACTCTAATGTTGTGATAAACCTTGTTGGACGAGATTATGAAACAAAGAACTTCAAATATATGGATGTTCATGTTGAGGGAGCTAGACGCCTTGCCAGGTAGGTAAAAGTGAATTTATTATTTAGATATAGGCAGCTTGTGTAATACCACAATAAGTTGCTAGCATCATAAATAAAATATATTTTTTTTGCTGAGGTGCTACACAAGTAAATAAAAGTATTATAAGTAATCAATGTGGATATTTCACAATTTATTAATGCGGTAAGATTTAATTTAGTAGAGATTTTTATTTTATTTTTTAAATGATCCATAGAATTTCACGTGAAATGGGAGTGGAGAGATTCATTCACCTGAATTACTTAAATGCTGAGGAGAACCCCACGCCCCTGGTGATGAAGAAGCCATCCATGTTCAAAATCAGCAAGTTTCTCGGGGAGTGTGCTGTCAAAGAGGAGTTCCCTACAGCAACCATAATACGGGCCTCTGATATATATGGATCAGAAGATAGATTCATAAGGTACTACTTTTTTTGTAAAAATATCTGAGCCTTAGGATAGTTAGCTAGGCTGAATACTAAGCTATTAACATATCCTTTGTTATCATCTCTAAATGTGTTTAATTTATTTATGGATAAATTTAAATATCCTGGGACATTTTTCACACACGGCCAATCTGATTCCAAATTAAGCATCAAAGTGAGCTTGTGTTATGGTAACCAGATAGCAGATATACTACATATACTACTTTTAAATACATACTTATATGGATGTTTAACGTATGTTATTAGTATATTACTTATTATCTGCTTAAAATTTTTATTTTTTGAGGCTTAGCATTGGAGTTTCAACTCCAGTACCTATTATTAAGTCTACTTAGTGTAGGTAGAGTTTTTTATTTTTTTTTTATACCATGACGGTGGCAAACAGGCATGCGGCCCACCTGATGGAATGCGGTTACGGCAGCCTATTTAGTTGTGTGAAAAATAATTACTCAGGTTATAAATATATATTTTCAGGACATTTGCATCAGTATGGCGTATAAACAGTCAATTTATGCCATTGTACAAGAACGGAATGGGGACAGTCAAGCAGCCTGTGTTTGTGTCTGATGTTGCACAGGGTATTGTTAATGCTGCTCGCGACCCCGACACCAGGTGCCAGGTATACCAAGCTATTGGGTAAGTAAAACTAAACATAATAATTAATGCTAGTATGCTTGTTCTCTTATAATACTGTTAGGGCAAAAAGCTACTTATTTTTAATGGCCAACAGTGATTAAATACTTAAGTAGACTGGTTGTGTAGTTACTTACCTGAGTAGAGTGACTTTGCCTGTGACATAAAAGAAAATCACCATCACACTCTATTAAGCTTCAGCTATTCCTTATGAAAACTGAATAAACTAATATAAAATGATTTGCTTGAAAAATTATCATATACAAACAACTGTAGCTACATTGTTATAAAAATCTAACACACTTAAAATATTACAGGCCTAAAAGATACTTGTTGGGCGACTTGGTAGACTGGTTCTACAAGCTGATGCGTAAAGATGAAAAGTGGGGCTACAAGCGCTATGACTTGAAGTATGACCCTGTACTTCCATTGAAGATAGCTTTAGTCAACATGTTATCTCCAGCATACCCCTTTGGCAACCTGCACTGGGAAGCAATCGAAAGGGTAAGTTTATGTTGTTTTAACAGGTAATATTTTTAAAACACTTCATAAGACAAATTTTAATGCATATTTTTCATACACAGCAGATCTGAATCCAAACTAAGCAGAGCTACTACTATGGTAACCAGATAGAATCTATCTGGTAGATGATTACCCTTTCTACATAAATATACATATTTATTTACATCCATACACAGAATAAAACATGCTCGAACATTCAAAAGCAAAAAAAAGTAAAATATGTTTTAATCCAAAACATACGTCTTTTGATATACCAAGCTCATCTAAATCTTTACAAGCATTTTTGCAAGTAACAACATCTATGTCTGCTAACTTTCGAATCATAACACTAACATTTAATTTGTAACATAATTTTTGTAGGAGTCAACTACGGATGTTCCCATTGCTGGAGCACCTTCACTTGAAGATTTGGGTGTAGTTTTGACACAAATGGAAGATCAAGTACCTTGGGAATTGAAGCCTTTCCGAGCTTACCAATACTATATGGACCAAGTTGGAGAGTTTCCCAAACCAGACCCACCCAAGGTCTATGCCCAATGAGTGTTTTTCTAATAAATAATTGTGTACAGCAGTTTTCAAAATAGAATCAAACATAGACCACTTGTAGAAATGTCAATAAATTATTATTGTTACTTTTTTACTTTTATTTCTTGCTAAAGAATTGAATATCTATTGTTAGCATGATTTGATGTTATAAATTATGTTGTAAGTAAATAAAAACAAAGCTTTTGATTATGTTACTTTTATTACAAGTTAGGGTGCAGGCCTGCCTCGTCCAAAGCCTCCTCTCTGTAACAAAACAAAGGTTATTATTTAAATGGTATTCTAATGAATTATTTTCTTGACCAAATTAATATACATATATCTATGTAATTGAAAAATCCAACATAAATTGTGTTTACTATGCTTGAACAAATGATTGTTTCCATTGGACTTGCAACAATAAAATATAGACCTCTAGTCTGAAATATTAGAATTTCAAATTAAACTATTTAGATACTAGTTTGCAATATGTGAAGATTTTAAAAGGATTTAAAGAGGATAAAGTAGGTGAACCAAAACTTACAAATTCAACATCAGCAGAGCCAGGACCAACATCGGCTTTCTTATCGTGGGGAGGACCACCGGCCGCGGGGGGTGCGCGGCGGTAGGCTGAGCGGTCCTCAGCAGAGCGCGCGGGCGCGTCTGGCCTGCCCACGGCACCCCGACGGACTGTCTCTGTGCGCACAGACCGTTTCAAGGTGGCAGGTACAATTTCAGGGGGCAAGTGGAGGAAGATCCTCAGGTACTCGATACCCTCATTGGTTAAATACCTGAAATATTATTGTAAACTGTAGCTTAACTATTCACTTATAATTCTACTGATAACAATTCAGTCATCTATCTCATCTTACCTACCATACCTATTTCAGATTTAATCCTAGAATCAGTTCCATCTTAATGATATGATAGAAAAACAATCATTTGAATTGAATTTGTCTTAGTTCTATTACCACTATTGTTTACTAAGCCTATGCTTTGCTCTACCATGTCATGGATTAAGAGCCATAGTAAGAGTAAGAAATCGTAACAATTTAAATTCCACATTGATGTTTCAATAGAATAAAATTGCTTAGAAAATCATTATTTTTACTAGTAAAAGCAATGCAACATTTGAATAACTGATTTTAATATATGAAATCATCACTGTCCTGCATTTTTCTTTTAACTTCTTATATTCATACCAATTACATGGCTTGTTATCAGCACAATATTATATTTTACCATCATATAGAACCTACCCATACTCATATGGGATCCAAGATTAATCAACAGTGAGTATTTCTAACATTATACGTGCTAAGTTCAGGCAGATGATGTGACAACCAAGACAGGATTCTTAGGTTGTTTACTTAAATTCAATACAATAAAATTCCTTAGGTGCATTCAAAAATACTACTTACCAATAAAAATGCCTCCACGCAAACTGTTCCTTAACATAACCTCTCGATTTCAGCGACTGCATAGCTTTGATCACTTGGAGGTTAGGAATCTTCTCCAGGTCAGGGTGTTTAGGGGCATGGTAGTCTTTTTTGGCTACCATAACTCCCTCTTTAAAGAGGTACTCATAAATTGAGACACGGTTCTGTTTGGGCATCAACATCTTGACCCGCTATCTAAAAACAAGACAAGATTGGTGTTCAGAAAGTTACCACTGAAAGTTATGTTACGCGAAATTTCACAATGAAATAATTTAGTTAAACTATCTTCAGAGTAAAAATCTTGTTTATTTGTACGAAAAATAGTATAATCATTTACTGATTTAGGAAATAAAATAGGATTTAGACCAGAATATACCTTCCGCCTTTGTTTTGACAGTAGAAAAGAAGCAGTCGGTGAATGACAGAGAACAGTGTTGCTATTGTATAAAAAGATGTGGTTAATCTATTACCTCACTTTACTCTCCGATTTCCTATTTTTACAATAACTGTTATTTTTAATAAACTATAATACAATCATTCTAAGCTTATATTATGTGAAGCATGTCTTTGACTTTATGAAGCCAAATACTTTCTCGAATGTAAGCCCTCATTCGCACGAAAGTTTTATTACTGGACGTTAAAAAAGCGTTCAAACACAACTCGATAAAAAAGTGTCGCGTTGAAAAACGCTGTCGTGTGAACATATATACATGGGAATGTATTTTTTGCATTTGAACGCTTTTTTAACGTATGTTAAAAAAACTCTCGTGCGAATGAGGGCTCACCCTTATCAAAATCTAGCAGTCGAGTCTGTAGACTTTGTTATTCTCTGAACTTTGTATTCGTCTGTAGTCTGTATTGCCATTTGTATTCTGTGGTATTGGCCCCATAGGCATACATAGAGTGAGTATCGCCTTGCGGCCAGCTTTAAGTAATAAAATTTAATAGAAAGAAATGAAACCAAAAGCCTTTTAAGTAGTGAATTACACACTTCTTTACAGCCGTGTTTCTAGGAGAAATCAGGAGCGTTAATAATGGATTTTCAAAACCGTCCTGGTGGTAAAACCGGAGGAGGTGGTGTAGCATCATGGTCGGAAAGCAACAGGGACCGACGCGAGAGACTTCGTCAACTCGCATTGGAAACTATCGACTTGAACAAGGACCCATATTTTATGAAAAATCATTTAGGTTCTTATCTGCATTCTCTTAATTTTATGCTGTATAAGTATTCTAAAATTTGTTACTTACCACAATATCTCTTTTTTAGGGTCTTATGAATGTAAATTATGTCTCACACTGCATAATAACGAGGGTAGTTACTTGGCTCACACTCAGGGAAAGAAACATCAAGCTAATCTAGCTCGACGAGCTGCCAAGGAAGCAAAAGAAGCTCCGCAACAATTAGCTCCAGAAAAACCTAGGATTGAACCTAAGAAGTTTGTAAAAATTGGCAGACCCGGTTATAGAGTCACTAAACAAAAGGACCCTGATAATGGTCAACAGAGTTTACTATTCCAAGTTGATTACCCAGGTGCATATTTATAATATCTATAGCTGATTATGGAACATTATTTAAATGATAATATTGTCTGTTCAGTCCATAGTCATAAGTTAAAACATCACAGCTTGCATATCATCACAGTTTGTCTCGTTTATAATTATAGTTGGTTTCATTTCAAAATTAATTATCAAGGCTTAATCACTAATATTTCATCATATTGTATGTTCAAAGAAGCTAAAATCTAATCTTTGCTTTATCTTATATAAGTATGTATTTAAAAGTAGTATATCAGCTATCTGGTTACCATAACACAAGCTCACTTTGAAGCTTACTTTGGAATCAGATTGGCCGTATGTGAAAAAATGTCCCAGGATATTTATTATTTATTCTCTTTTTCAAATCTCTTTATAACTTTAATAGTTGTCAAGCATTAATGTCTGACCATAAATGGTCTGAGGTATTTTAACACTCCCATACCCAACACTAATTTCACAAAAGTTACTACTCATTAAATAGAAAAAAATATAAAAATTTACTTCAAACTGCCTTTGTTTACATTTTTAGAAATTGCTGAAGGAGTCCAGCCCAGACACCGGTTTATGTCAGCTTATGAACAGAAGATAGAACCACCAGACCGCAGATGGCAATACTTGCTGTTTGCTGCAGAACCATATGAAACAATTGCATTTAAAGTTCCAAGCAGAGAAGTGGAAAAACATGACTCAAAATTTTGGACTCATTGGAATAAGGATACAAAACAATTCTTTTTACAGTTTGCTTTTAAAATGGAGCCATTGCGCATGCCACCTCCACCACCTAAGATGTGGGAAAGCCATGGTATGAGATTGCCCCCACCTCCTGGAGCACCTATGATGGGAGTACCACCACCACCTCCATTGTTACCAGTCCCTCCACCTCCCCCATCAATGTAATAATAAATTAATAATATTTAAAAATGATTTTTTAATCCCTTTATACAAATTGGGTAGATTTCTATGTATAAGTTTATGAAATAATTGTTTATGAAAATGCATACAATAAGAAAATATCAAACATTATAATGTAAGAGGTAATCAATGGATGTAGCATTTAACTATAATAAATATTTATGGGTTACTAGCTTTCACCCCGCGATTTAACCCGCGTTCTCGGTTTGCTTTCAACTCTCCCAAGATAAAAGGTTGCCTATGTCTTTTCCCAAGCTCTAATTTATATATGTATCAAATTTGATCAAAATCAGTTCATTGGTTTAGTCGTGAAAGCACAACAGAACAGACAAACAAATTCTTTCGCATTTATAATATGAATAGGGCTTAGAGGAATGCTCTCATTATTACTTTACTTGGCCCACCGGTGTAGACTGTAGTGTAGCAATCGTTTCGTAAAATAATAATACCGATACAATATTTATTTATTTAATAATATTTTGCACATTGTAAACAATAACTGTAACAATTATGAGCTCGTATATAATATTCAATTAAAACAAAACTTTTCCTATTTACACTCCATTCGTGATTAATTCACTGATTTTCGTATAAAAAAAATAATAAAATGAAAGGTTGGCCAGACTGACAGTTGAGTTTGATGATCTGTATTTACCTTTAACAATCGTAACCAATAATCTGTTTTCACCTTAACGTCCATGCATGTCCAACTTTTTTTAACGGATTCTGAAATTGAATTACACAATACAATCAACAAGGCCTAACGTTATTTTCGCGCGCGATCTCTTAGCTAGCGAAACTTCATGTGCTATCATTAAAGTGTTCTCTATTTTGGGAAGTTTATTGCCTTAATTAGAATATGTTCTCCAAAGCTAAACGTTTTGAACCAGTCGGTAAGAATTATAATGACAATTATATTAACTATTAACATTGATATAAAATACTCTAGCACATAGTTTAAATTTTCTGTAAATGAAATTATATACCAAATTTAAGTTATTCTTCATTTAGATGTTTCTTCTAAATTGCAGCAGTTTATGTGCTCGTACGAAAAGCAAATATTCTTAACCATGCCTTCCATTTGCATGTTTATAACTACTATGCACTATCAATTAAGTATGTTTTCATTTAATTAATTGGTGTTATGGCAGTTTTAATATTATGTTTTTGTATTTTAGCCCCTGCAAAATGTCAAAATAAGGTACCAAAGAAACAGGAAAGTGAAAAACCTAATATTAAAGTACATGCATCTTCATCAATAGCCAAGAACAATGTTGGATCATCATGTTCGAAAGTGGTCACTGATGTTCAGTCCCAATGCAGCTCAGTGCCAAGCATTAAGTCTTTTGTTACAGTAAGAAACCATTATTTTTAATTAGTCCTAACTCCTCAGTCTCAACTGTTAAATATTGTTCAATCAATTATGAAAATCTCCTAATAATATGTATGTATAGTATGCCATTTTTTTTATAAAATAGCTGTAATGAAGTATTTTTAAGAGTCCTGAAATAGTGTAATTAATTCCTGTATTTGGAACATAGATTTTGAAGTATTAATATTGTCTCTCTTAATTCTAGCCCAAACCCATCAAGAGCCACGTGATCAATAAACCACCAAGCAGCTTGAAGAAAACATTCTCATGCTCTAAAAACAAAGCTGACATTAAAACTCAAACTGAATTAATTAAAGCACAAGAAGTGGAAATTAGGTAATTTTTTAAGATTTTTTTCTAACAATCCTAGAAAAAAAAATCCAAGTAACAATAATTATAATAATAGCAGGCTTCTTGTCTAGGAGTGCTGATTTGGTATATTATGTTGGCTGGCTGAAATGTGTTAACCCTTTGCCTTTATATTTTCAGAAATAAAGATCACACAATCACAGAATACAACAAACAAATTGAGGAACTAAAAAATGAAATATCTAGTCTACAAAGACTTTTCAAAGAACTACCAAAGAATAACTATGATTTAAATAATATACATGAACATTTATCTCAAATGACATTAGGTGAGGAAAATGAAGAGAATGTTACAAGACATGGTGTAAATGGCGATGAGTTAAATTCTCTAAAACTTAAAATATTTGAATTAGAGAAACAATGTGAAAAATTTGATCAAGAAGTTTCCAATAAACAACTAGAATTATCATCTCTTGAACAAGTAATAACTATTCGAGACACATTATGCCAGGACTTACAGGAGAAACTTACAATCATGGAAACATCATTAGAGGAAACTCGCCAGAGGCTTGAAATGGTGAAGGGTCATCATGCTCTCGCACTTGAGGCAAATGAAAGTATTAGAAGAGAATATAAAGCTGAATTAGAAACACTTAAAGTGAAAATTGAAGATGAGAAACAGTCTATAATTAACAAGTGTAAAGTAGACCAAGAAAACATCAAATTGAAATATAACCAAATAATCGATAACATAAGGAGTGAGCTTAACAATGAAAAATATGAGGAGATCAATGAGTTACAACATCAGTTGGAAATCAAAGATCAAGAGATGAAGGCCAAGTTGGAACAGATTGATGAAGCTACACAAGAAAAACTAAAACTTTGTGAAATACAATTTGAAGAGCGCAGTCATATTATTCAAGAGCAATGTTCTCAGCAACTCACCAAAATATTATCCCTAGAGAAGGAAAAAAAAGAATTGAATTATCATATTTCCATGGCTGAGGAGCAACAGAAAGCACTAGAAATAGAAATAAACAATTTAAAACTGGAAAATGATAAGTTGGCTACTGAAAAAGATGATCTCATTAAAGAAACTGAAGAGTTAAAAGAAGCATCAAAGGAAAAGTTAATTGATTATGAAAATGAAATAAATAAATTGACTGCAGAAGTAGAGAAAGCAATAAAAGAAAAACATAAGTTTGAAATGTCTCTGTCTGTAACAAGGGATATTGTACAAGTCTTGACAATGCGGCTAAGAGAATCTGATAATGAACTGGAGCATATGGAGGGTAAAATACATGAAATTACTAGTTCAAAGGAATTGCTTGAAAAAGAACTGATAAATTATAAAAATACATTGAATAATACTGTGATGGAATGTGATGAATATAAAGAGGCTCTAGTGAATATACTTAAGTCTAAGGCTGCTTTGGCTAAAGAACATAATCGAATTATGGAGCATAATGTTAACTTAATAGAGAGCTTGCAAAATGTTGAGAAAGAAGCTTATCGTGAACTTGGTTCTATTCAAAATGAGCTCATTGAAGATGTCGAACTGATAAAGAAAGAATCTTGCTCCCAAATTAAGATGCTTCGAGATGAGGTGAGTAATTTTTTTTAGATATGAAACAATTAAATAATTTAAGAAATGCAAAACATAAGTGTATCTTTTTAATGTTTTTTTAGGTGGAGAAGAAGCGAGTTTTATGCGAAATGGCAAAAGAACACGCGGGACAAGCGACTGTAGCGGCAGAGCAGTCCCGTCTACTTTTGGGACAAGCGGCTGCTGAGATAACACGCCTTGAAGAAGAAAATACACGTTTCCAGCAACAGGTATATTAAACCTGCTGTTGAATCTTACGTATTAAATAGAGACTCTTATTTTATTGCAAATATATATATATTTTATAACTACATTTTTGACATACCTATAACTTCGCAGATTCACGATCAACAGTCATTGGTGGTCGAACTATCATTGCTTCGCCAAGAAAATGAAGAACTAACAATGACAGTAGCCAAGCAGTCTTCTATAATTGACAAAATGAAGAAAGATTTCGACCAAACACATTACAAGCCTAAGTCGCCCTCTGTAGTACGTAAATCACAAAAAATTGGCAAAGAAAATTTACTTGGTGTTATATCCCCACTGAGGGAACGTAACCATTAGTATGTAAGCTTCATCAGCAAATTCCTTTTTGACTACATTTAAGTACTAAGATAGTTATTGTTATAGGATCAATAAGTTTGATTATGACCTATAATTTTTGTTTTTTATATCCAAAGCTATTTTGGTACACCTGTTTATATTTAATATTTCATAGATGTTTTTTGATAATTTAATTCTTTAAATTGAAGCTGTGTTTAAAATTGTGTTAATTTATTGCTTTTTTTTACAAATTATTTATCACTTTGTATTTTTATTATTTATTTTGTTTAGATTTGGATAAATAAAATCAATGACATTCCTGAGCCAGATTACTTTCTTACAGTCCTAACAGTTCAACCCCCCATTCGTCTGCATGTCGACGAATTAGTTGCCATTCCTTTAATTCAAAGATCTAGAATCGTGCTAAATTACAAAGCGGTCTATAAATAGATTAACTGCCGAGACATGATTGATGTTTTAGAAAGTCACTAAATCTCATTTCCGCCTTCCAAAAGAGGATTAGAATCACGTATGTTTTCACTAGTGGCTCCCTGCGGCTTCACCCGCGTACACGGGAGATCTTCCATGTTCCCGGGATATAAAGTCTGTGTAACAAATTTCATTTAAATCGGTTCAGAAGTTTTAGCGTGAATGCGAGCTGAGTTACTTACGCATTCATAACTTCGTTAGGATTTTCTAGTTTTAATGATAGTTATTAACAAAATAAATAAATAAAACACCAGTCATCAGTCTTACACCAATTTATTTGGGTCAATGTACAAAATTACATAAAATTGATTACTACTACAGGGTGCATTATTATGTTAAAATGAGATTTGGCAAATCAGTTGTAACTACTACAAAACATTTATTGAGTATTCTTCGTAAATTACAAAATAAACGCAAATACAAATCTTATATCTACATCAAAGCAATCATAATCCTGTGTTCGCGATATATTTCGGACAAGCTACCTTTAGGTACTAGTATCAAATACCAATGAGTATGTATATGTAATAAATCATATTGAGTAATTGCTCATTAAAAGAAGTTTGAATATTGATTAGTAACTAAATCGTTTGTGTGTAACGGATATTCGAGTCAGATTGAATTAATTTAAGAGATGAGTACGATTCAAGATATACTATTTGACTTTCGACATCAAGGTACAGTGTAATTTGAAGGGAATATAAATTTTGGATTAAACCGGCCGCACTGTTTTAATTCAGTAACATTTTTTTGGTAAATTGATAGCTGGAACCAGCACGTAAATGATAATCTCACTGGATAGTTACATACAGACTCTTGCAGCAATAAAAGTATTAGGTGGGTTAAGCTGCTCACGAACGACTAGGTACATATAATTATGTGCCAACTACAAACAAAAATACAAGTCACAAAAAACCTACTTCTACTCTCACTTTAGTGGACTAACATAAAAAAATACAATAAAATTATTATGATATCAATGGTATGTGTTTCATTTTAAAATGATCAAAGGTACATTATCAAAAACCTTCACTTATAAATAATTAGGCTTGTAAAAATCATTATCTGCAGAGTAATGTGAGATCAAAAGTTCAAGGTCGAATGCTTTCAGTCTTTAAATAATCCTTAACAATAAAAAATGAGTCTCAGATCTCTATACGACCAATATAAAAGTATACAAGTTAATAATAAAGAATTAAAAAAATATCTTTTGTACTTTGGAATTTCAATTACTTAGGTCTTAGGTATATCTTAGTGTTTACACGGACAAAATTTACACAAATAGGTTCGCCACTTATATAAATAACACGTGCACAGAAAAAAATCACAGTATAAAATACTAAGCTTCTACGAGTTAGAAAATACTGGGGCAAGTTAGACATCAAGCTACAATTATCATTATTACAATCAAATTAGACGCGAATTTCATTTTGGCTTACATGCAAACATTTATCGTTATAATTAATGGTAAGATATGGCAGTTTAATCGATATGCGCGTAACGCGGCACGATATCTTCGCGGATGAGCAAATCACAAGCGGGCGATCCGTGAAGGGGGAGCAGGTCCTGCCCCACGGCGATGAGGCCGGTCTCCGGGCCGGGCAGGTAGCCGTGCCACACGAAGTAGTAGAACAGCTGCTGCATGGCCGCCATGAAGCGGCGCTGGTCGGGCGTCTCGGAGTCGAAGGTGCCGAGGATGGCCTGCACGTCGGCGCGGACGTCGGCGGGGCCGGCCGCGGCGCGCGCCACGTACAGCGGCGCCGCCAGCCGCAGCCGCGCCAGGCTCACCAGCGGGCACAGCGTGCGCACGCACGAGATCAACTCCACCAGGCCCGAGTATGTTTTGTTGAAGTGCGTAAACATGGCTGCGGTCAAATTCTTTTCGCCGATCACGCTGTCGTTCACCATCTTCTCGATCACGTCCGCAGTCCAGTTCAAATGCTTCTTTTGCAAAAGATCCGAGTGACTAGAATGTTGGGTCGTTCCGAAAACCATAGGTTTGAAAACCTTTTCTTTACCGGATTCCTTGGCCTCCTTTTGAGCATCCCAGCTTTCGTACGCGTGGAGACGCAGCAAGTCGCCGTCCAGTACCAGCCAAGACCGTTTGGGTTCATCGGCGACGGGTAAGCTTCCGAGATTATTACTGTCCATCCACACGTCTGGCGTGACTGATAAAATTTCAGTAGAAGACATGCGACGCAGGCAGTCGACGTCGTTGCATTTACTCATCTGTTTAAAAGCCTCGTTATTTTTTTGTGATTGTTCTAAAGCTTCACCGGGAAATATCACCGAAGGTGAAGAAAGCCATACTCTGGAGTAAAGATTTTGAGCCTCGTAAGCTGTAGTTAAAGCCGCAGTCAAAGTGGCACCGGCCCTGTGGCCTAGTAACGTGACAGAATCTGGATTGCCGCCGAAATGTTTAATATTATGCCTAATCCACTTGAGTGCAACTAGCAAATCGCTAAGAGCATAGTTTCCTGATGTATGTGGATATTTAGAACTAGACAAAATGTCAAGAGCCAAAAATCCAAAGGGCCCCAAACGGAAATTAGGTCGGACAAAAACGACCTCTTTGGTGCGAGCATACAATGCAGATGGCTCTGCTGGACTTATGCCACCGGACAAAGTATTAGCCCCAATCAGTACAACTACTGGCAATGGGGAGTCATATCTTACGTGAGGGGTAACAATATCCAATGTTAAGCAATCTTCATCTCCGGTGATGGTTCTATTTTCAAGGAATTGTATGCAGCGAGGGCCAGGTTCCACAGTCTTCAGAGTGCCATTCCAACATAGTGAAATATTGTTCAATGGTTGGGCATAGGTGAATCTCTTCTCTCCTATTGGTGGAACGGCATATGGAATGCTATAGAAGTTATAAACTCCATCCTCCAATATCCTGTTAAAAAAAACATACCACTAGTTATGGAAAATGAAAAACAACTTTTCTACAAATGTCTAAAGGAACAGTTTCAATAAGCTTTGTATTCAGAAGACAGAAAGTGTCATGGACATAATACAGTGTTAAATTATTATTTGCACTAAGATTGTATATTATGTATAATTATAAATGTTATCATAATAATGCTGCAGGTGTCTATGTATTTATGATGAATTATAAACTTGTTAGTTATTTCTCTTGAGTACTATCTACATAGAAAAAATAAATTGATATATTTCATTATTGGTATTGTCATTGGTAAATACCCTTCCACAAGACCGCAGCTGGTTGGAGTAGTGATGTAGCGTCCAAGGCGGAGGGGACGTTCCAATGGCGGGCCAGCATGAGACCCCACTATGATCCCCACAATTACTGCCAGCAGGACCAGCAGTACCACAGCACAAACCACAATATCATCTATACATCAAAAAAAATATTATTTTATCAAATATATATGATACAATGAAAATTTAGCCTTCTTTTCTTAATTATCCATTCCATTATCATACCAATTATAAATTTCTTCTGTCGTATTCTTTCTTTTAATGGCAGTTTTGTTGCGACTTTGCCCTCTTCAGGTTCCTGAAATGAATGTTAATAATTGTTTTATGTTTGGAATCAGATTGGCTGTGTGTGAACAATGTCCCAGGATATTTAATTATTTTAAACACACAACTTAATAACAGAATTTATTGGTCTACTCACAACAGTTTCTAACTTAACATTTTCCATGCCATCATTTGGAGAATCAAGTTTTTCATCTAATGTTTCCATTGAAGCCAGGGCAGCCTCAACATTATTAGTGGAATGTTTTTGGAATATCTTTGGATATTTGATATTGAAAATACCCTTTTTTCTACCTCCTTCATCTAAAATAATTATGTTTTTTACAGACAATACAGCAATTAATAAATATAAAGTACAAATATATAAAGATACATATGTACAGGTACTATAAAGATATGACAAAAGTTCAATTCTTAAGCCAGATGCCACTTATAGATGGCAGCTGAAATTTCAAAAGCATTTCAAACTTGTCAATAGTTGACCAGTGGGATTATGCTAGGTATTTTAGGCTGTGTCTTTTATGATAACCACTTTAGACAAAACTTCACATATCACCCCTTCAAACATATAGGAACACAAGTAACTAAATAAAACCAGCCAGTTCAAAATGAAGGTTAATGAATAATGTACAAAAAAATTTAACCGTTAATGTTAATTGACAATACTCTAGGTTCTATTAGTAATGTCATAAAACCAATTCTATTCTAATATACACAAGCCTAATTTAAAAATAACAAAGGACTTACCAGTCTCATTCTGAGGATGATGCAAGAATCTTGTCAATGGGCATCTATGCAGAAACTGCAAGCGATGATTCTTTGGTTTTGAGCTTTCATCCAGTTTTGAATTATCACTATCCTTCTCAATTATGCCATCTTCATCCTATAAAATGAAAAAAATATGAGTAAAATATACATTTATTTTAATGAAATCTCATTAATTTGGTACTGTTCTTTAAATAATGACCTATAGATGTGTTATAATAAGTCAAGTCTCCTATTAAATTGTAATTAATGTGTTTGGTGACATGTGCTTGAATTACCTACACAGTAACAGCACAATGCTAATTCACATACTTGCAACATAAATAATGTTTAGCTATCTACTCAAACAAAAATATTTGAATAATTTATCTACTAAGAGCCAAATTACTTTTATGTTAGGTTTTCGTATAATTGCAACAGCTTTCGTATATTTTTCTCGAATATTTCAGCTGCGAAAATTCGTACATTGAGCTTACCTTTGGTTTCTCAGCATTTTTAGTAAAAAAGCCGGGCATTTTGATTGCTCCGATGGGTATAAATTTTGGCTTAACTTCGCGTCCTTGCTCGGTTACTTCCCCAGAAAGAGCCGCTTTTACAAGCCCTTCAGGCTCAGGCTCTTTCTGATCGGTAGCTGCTTCAATAGTCTCAGTATCCTTTAGCATCATTTCTTTCTCTTCAGCTTCTATTTGCTGTTTATCCAATGTTTTATTATCTTCATAGTCTCCGTTAGTTAGATCTGTTTTACTCATGATTATACGTTAGAGTTTCATTAAAATATTGCTTTTTTTCTGCCGATAATGACAAGGGTCAAATAAGATCACTACGTATAAAACTGCTATAATCACTGGCTATCCAGTACAAATCCAGAGCATCTCACCAGTTACCATAAAAAAATTCTGAAGTGAGTGAAATAAAGCCGTCGCACCCGGCCGCGGCATAAGCAAACCAAAGACTAAAGAGAATAGGAGGGAATGGAGGGATAGGAGGATTTTCAATGAAACCACAGATAATATAGGACATATTTATTAGTAAGCCCTCATTCGAACCAGAGTTTTTTAACGTACGGTAAAATAGCGTTCATACACAAAAAATGCATTCCCAAGTACCATAATATGCTCTATTTCCAACGCCCAAAGTTAAAAATGCAACACCGCTCGATAAAAAAGCGTCGCGCTTAAAAACGCTGTCGTGTGAACATGGGAATGCATTTGTTGTAATTGAACGTTTTTCTACCGTCCGCTAAAAAAGGTCTCGTGCGAATAAGGGCTAACGTTCTATGTATTCAAATCGTAACGCTCAAATCATTCGGGTCGGTTATATAAACTTTTGCAATTTAAGTAACTATTGTTTAGGACAGTCAGTATTTATTCATACTATGTGATGAGCGACATTACCATGAATTCTAGGTCAAAATCAACGACATTAAAGATGCAAAATACAGCTATTATATTCTTAAGTGTGTCATGAAAAGGTCTGATTGAAATAAACTATAGTTTAGCTTGTAAAGAGCCTTATGAGTCCCATATTACACGCTACAATTCTCAATTGAAACTCGAAACCGAAATGAAGCGTTGCTCTAATATACACACGTTATCGATAAAATGCGATAGAGATAAACTGCGTTAACAACGAAATACTCATGTACAGAATCTAGATTCTTACATTGATCGACATTCTTAGGAACTGGCTGTGCCCGCGTTGCGTTGCGGGTGAAGTTTTCTTGAATTCTTTAAATTGGCATAACTTTTATATTTATGAACCGATTGGCATGAAACAAACACTAATGTTATGTGAAGTTCACCATAATCTAAATCGATTACGCTGCTTCGGAGATTAGCGTGTACAAACAGACATCCAAAAATTCTAACAATAATCGTCTTGGGTGCTATTTGCGTTGATAAAGGTCTCCGTAACATTTTTTCTAACATCTTTTACGTACAGACAGCGATCCGTTGTATTTTTATAATATGTTCGCATTATTTTGATGAAGAGGTTTCATTTCAACTTCATTTTCTTTCATTCCAATTCAATCGTTCCGTGGACATATAGATACATACCTACCCTTAGCAATTATAACATTGAATTTCATTGAAATAAAAAGTAACGATAATAAACTGACATGAAGATAGATACCTATATTTATTACAGAATTTAATAAAAACAGATGCGAAATAAAAAATCATATATATTTAGAATTTATAATTTCATAACAACGATAGTACCTAAATGTCACAACAGGGCCAAATTCAATGTTTTTCTAAAGCTTTAATCAGAAGGTCATTAATATGTGTAATCAAATTTCTAGGATCCATGATCAGACCAGCTGTTACCATCGCGTTCGAGAATAGTTGTTGCGATAGCATTTTAGCTAAGTCTTTATCTGTTGATAGGAGTTTGTGTAGCTTCTTGATGATTGGGTGCCTGTCAATCAAAAAAGTAAAATTATGTCTTATTGTCACAAATTCTAATAATATAATAAATGCGAAAGTTAGTAAGAATGTATCGATGGATGTTTGTTACTCTTTCGCGCAACAACGGCTGAAGACATACAATTTTTATCCCAGGAAATTTAATGATGTCTCGAATGCAGGGAGCTGCTAATAAATTTATAATCTACTAAGAAAATTTGTACAGAACCGTCTCAAACTCACTTTGCGTTAATTTCCAATTGAGGCCTCAATAGAGCGAATCTGTTTTCTTCGCTTAGGGCCTGAGCTTGAGTGCGTATGAAATGCCGAGCTGCCGCCAATTCAGGAACTGTGATCACACACGGATGAGTGTCCAACTTTTGTGTTGTTCGGACTTCGAATACTTTTCCGGCCAAATTTGACTTCAGGAATGTAACAAGTTCATCTATTTGAGATTGTAGCAGGCCATCACTACCTGTATGAAAAAATATTATTAAAATCTAGAAGTATGCAAAGCTTAATGTGAACAAAAATATCGTATATGATACACATACCAATTATGTTATCTGCTGTATCAGTAGAATCTCCCTGCATGTCATTTTCAACGGAAACTAACGCCCGTCCCCCAAACTCCTTCAGTTCCAACAATACCAACTCATCATACATCTCATAACAGAACAGAACTTCGAGATCACGTTTCTTGAGAGATTCATAGTATGGTGAAGTTACAGCTAATTCACGGCTGAAAATAAGACAGACAAGATTATGCTTATATAATTTATGATGTAAATTCTATTTAGTTACTCTTATAACATAATGAATTACCTCGGTGCAGCTAAATAGTAAATAGTTTTCTGATCGGTCTTCTGACGGGCAGCGTAATCGGCAAGGGACGTACGCTGTCCACTTTCTAATTTCGATGATTCAAAACGAAGCAGTTTGGCTATTTCTTCCTATTGTGGAACGTAAACACACTATTAGTACACATATTTTGTTTAAATATATACATTTTTTTGGTAAACTAATGAACATCTTACCCTTTCTAAAGGACTTTGACTAGTGACAATTCCCTCTTTCAAAAATATGGAGTAATCCCGATAGAAAGTTTCATATCCAACAGGATCCTTTTGTGCCATATCAACCATGAATTTCAGGAACCGGTTGGTTAGCACTGTTCTCAGTTTACTGGAAATAAATAAATGATAAATAAGACTTGGTCATATACAGAAAAAGACATACAAAGAAATTGTACTTACACAATTAGGGCACTATTTTGTAGCAATTCTCTGCTTAAATTAAGTGGAATGTCTTCAGAATCCACAACACCTATAACAAAAATAAAAATAAATGACAACATAAAAAAACAGCTCAGGATATTATAAATTATTCTCCATGTTATATTATTTTACCTTTTACAAATCTCAACCATTTGGGTAATATATTCTCCGCTTTGCTTTTGATCAATATCTTTCTTGAGTACAAGGCAACACCAACATCGGAATCTCGAGACATTTCAAACAGGCCTGGTTTCCCTTCAGGCACATACAGTATGGATCTTATACTCAGAGGAGCATCAGTTTTGTAGTGTAATGTGAATCTGGGCTTGTCATATGAATTACTAATGTATTTGTAGAATTCAATGTGCTGGTCTTGTGTCACTTCTTTCGGTTCCATTAACCAAAGAGGCTGTAATAATACAAATATTATATGGATAAAATACTTTTAGGTGAAAAATGTATTAAAGCACCCCTTGCCTTGAATTCATACAAGTTCTATCTAATAAGAAAAGAGAGTTGACAGAGGAAAGTATTGTTTGGTGGCTAGTCACCGTGACCTTTTGTTGTTACAATACAACTGGCGCCCAAGGCTTGGGCGCCAGTTGTATTGTTGGGCCCCAAGGGTTGACGTTGATGACTCACAAAAACGGATGACTCACAAATAACAATTCCTTTGAATAAATTTCAAATTAATAATGATTTCATGCAAAATAATAAAATATTAAGAATATACCTTTATTGAGTTGACTTGTTCCTCATTCAATAAAATTGGGCTGCCAATAAAGTTGCTGTATTTTTTTATTATACCTGAAAGTTATAAATAAATAAAACATAAAAAAAAAATACAGGTCATAAGTAACTTTAAGATTGTAATTTAAAAAAATCGTGTTACAATTAATAATATACATACTTTTTACTCTTTCATCATCCGAAAATTCCCTGCAGTCAGTTTTCAGATGAACAATGATTTTGGTACCGATTGGTACACCTTCAGCTTCTTGTATTTCATATGTTCCTGAACTGTAAAGTTTAAAATTATTTGTTTTATCTAAAATAATAAAACTAAACCAATTGATAATATTATTCTTATGCCTGCTAAATTCCATCCACATAAATAATCCATATACATATATACTCTCACTTCACTTAGGTAAAAATCCAACAAAGCAAAATCATGTTTAACACTAACCCATCTGAAGACCATTTATATCCTGGTGATCCTGATTTGCTGCTACGGGTGTAAACTTCAATCCTGTCAGCTACCATAAATGCTGAGTAGAAACCAACTCCAAACTGCCCTATGATAGAGCTAGCATCATCTGCACCTTGTTTCTTGATCTCCTCAATAAATGATTTTGAACCAGAGCGGGCAATGGTGCCCAGGTTCTGGGTAAGTTCTTCTTTAGTCATGCCAATCCCAGAGTCCTGCAAATAGTATATAATACAAATGAGGTAAATATAGTAAGGAGATTAAAAAACACTTTGATAAACAAGCTAGAGGATATAAATTAAACTATGCATGAACAACTGAAATTAATTAAATCCATGATGGATTCAGTATTTAATTGCAAATATTTCATTGATAAATTTTCAACAGTCAATGGATTAAAAAAAAATGTTTGCTCTATAATTTATTGACAAACACTTAATATGTATGTATATTAGGGTGTCCCAGCCTATAAGGGCGAAATTTTTTTTTTCGAATTTGAATACGCATACCCTCTATATTTTTTCTAATTGACCCTATTAATGGAAATATAAAATATTATTGAAACCTGATAACGATAACCCGTGCCGACTTGATGCCAAAGTTTTAAGAAAATAATTGTATGGGAAAATTTTAAAACAATTTTTTTATTATTAAATTTAACACTATTTTACGTGTATTAAGTATTTATTATTAAAAGGACATTATTTATTATTAAAAGAACATATTTATTGTATTTTCTTTAAAAGATTTATTTCTGAAATCCTTGGTCAGAGTCTGTTTATACGTAACACAGTTAAAATTGGTTTTGAGCCCCATCAACTGTGATTTTTCCATGGAAATCTTGTATCAATTTAACTGCTCTCTCTGCTGTATCTTTAACGGCTTTCTGCTATATCTTTAACGCCTCTCAATGTCACCATCTGTTCCTTAACTCGCAGACAAGAAGCATTACTAGGCCATGGAGACGGACAGTCCTTGAGAAAACTGTCATAAATTTTAAATTGATGAAACAAGGTCTTGCTTTTATCAGAAATGAAGTCGTCAATGTCTTTCGAAGCACATCTCTATTCAGTTGTGTTCCAGAAGCACGCAGGTACCAAGAATACGACCAGTATTTGAACAGTGGTGTCACAACCAAAGAATTTGAACCTTATCTTCAGATTCCAGTCTGTAAACGCATTCCAAACTGCTTGTGCTTGTTCACTTCTAGTGTAGCTGTCCAACTTTGGCACCACGATCACTTGTTCTTTATCACCATATGAAATAAGTATCGGAACGTGTTCTTCTTCAAATTTGCGCACGTCTACACCTGGCAACAGCTTTCCATCTCAACGAGCAGTCACAGTATCCAGCAGATCGTTTTGGAAATCGACTTTAATAGCTTCTGAACGCTCTTTTCGTTTTTCTGTATGAAATCTTTAAATTATAGGAGTACTTATTGGATAATAATATATAATAATCGTCAGTATTGAGTCCTAGTGCCTCGATAGTAGCTTCGATAATACACACAGAATTACTCATACTTAACAGACATCTGTACCTATGCTCCCAAGATTTTTCCTCTTTGTCGGTCCGCTTTTATCCACTCCAGCTAAGTGACCAGGTCTGCCTGGCTCTCTATGCCGCTCTCAAAATATTCTATCTTTATTTATTTTTATTACTTGAAGGATATCGCATGTGCATTGTCGAACAAGTTGTCCGATAAACTCTCGGCGATGCTAATGGCGGTTGTGTTTTGTTCTCATTTATATCTCTAGAATTGGTATAAGGCAACTAATTTCTTAACACAGCTCTAGTCATAGTCTTATGCTCCTATCTCAATAAATAATACACTCTCATATAGTTAGCTCTGCGCTTTCATTAACATTTGAATACACTTATATTTACTGCGTTGCGTACCTATAGGAACAGACTTATTTACCTTGATTGTAAAAAGAAAACATAATAAATAATGTTCTTTTAGTAATAAATAATGTCCTTTTAATAATAGATATTTCATACAATTAAAATAGTGTTTAATTTAATAATAAAAAATATAGTTTTAAAATTTTTACCAACAATCCCCATACAAAAAAATTCTTAAAAGTTTGGCATCAAGTCGGCACGGGTTCCTGTGCTCCTAGGTACATGAAATTTTATTTACACGTGTTTTAGAACTATTGAAATAAAATTAGAGGGTATGCGTTAAAAAAAAACAACTTTTATTTTTTTGGGACACCCTAATGTATATGTACTCAAAATCATATAACAATTATATCCATAATGCCAGAAATTGAGTTAGCTAATATAAAGTACTTTCCCATACCCTATTAAGCGATCACAATAGACCTAGTATGGTTGCAGTGATTCAAGCTCTGAATAGCCACTTAATCCAAATAATAATACCCTGTTGTCTATTACTGTAATTACCATGTTATGGAAATTTTACCTGGAATGTAATGGTCCTATTTTGCTTATCAGTTGAAAGTCGAATCTCAAGGGCTCTATCAGTTTCTTCAAGTTGGGGTGCGTCTGAGAGAGAGCTCACACTCAGGTAGCGGAACTTTTCAAGTGCATCACTAGCATTGGAAATAAGTTCTCTGATGAATACCTGTTACAAAAATAATAAAACATATTTGTATACATTTACCTTTATGAAATAGTTAATAGAATGAGTGAAGCTAAGACATACTAATTCCAGTACAAAAAATTGCATAACATATGACATGATAGTTCCAGATGTGTAAATTGTATGTATATAAAAATAATGAGACACCAACTACTTCCATATACATTATAATATATGTAAAGCATAAGCAGAGCTCAAAATATTTGTTATTTTATGGTGTGTAATTTAATATGTTATTTTTAATTAGATGTACATAGTCCATTAGACTAGGATTTTTAAAATAATTGTAATTTGTGTAACGACTGTTAGTTTGCTAATAAATATGTCAATAATATTTTAGTGTACTAGTATTATTGTTTATCACTTTGAGAGGTAACTTTGATACTTACTTCCTTGTCAGAGTATAATGAGCGGGCAACAATATCAAGTAACATGCGTGTCTCTGCTTGAAATTCTCTTTTTTCAGAATCACCTTTAAGAATTTCAGTCTGTTTCCCTTCAGTAGCAGTAGCATAAAATCTCAGATTATTAAGTCGTGAAAGAGATCCATCTGTAACAGTAATAGGAACTGTAATATATGTGTCAGATTAGAGTAGTCATTTCAATATGTTCTATAAGTTAAAAAAAAATATACTTTCTACCGGGATAAAAGGTTAAAATCACGATCGCATTTTCGGACTAGGTATCTACTTGGCGGTCATTAATGTATTTCAATAGTTTACTTACTACTAGTAGGCTGCCTTCTCAATATAAAGTTTCTGTTCGGAAAAACATTTGATGTTAGCAATATCCTTGCGCGTATAGTAGTTGATCCTATCTTAGCTCGTAATGTTGACATTTTAAGGATTTATGTAGCAAGATTTTTAAAGGTTATTTTATTAATTCGTAACACAAATTGTGTACAGACAGAATTCCTCTCCTCCTTAGGTCGAAGTTTTCCTTCGTACGGGTGTATAAATAAATCGTGTAGTATTATATATTTATTGTATGTATTCTAAAGAAAGAGCAAAATTCACGAAAAAGAGAATGAATAAGAATTCAATTTCAAATCACACATATTAGAACTGTCAGTGTCAATGTCATTCATATAATGAATGAATGGCGAGTGGGTGGAGTAAAATAAAAGGCGAAACCGGCGGAAACGCTTGAATCAAGAAAGTTGTTTTTTTATATTATTTAACCAAATTAAGCATTTTTTAACAAATCATTTCTAAACCACTGGCCAATAGTTTCCAAGATCCTCTTTCTGATGAGATAATGAGAAGTAATTTCGATTATGCTGTTAAATTTTATTACACGTTTTAAAACTTGCATATTTAATTAAAACCTGACATATTTTTCTATCAAAATCTGAGATATCTCTCATGTTTTGATTTATATCTATATAATTTTCTAAATAAAAAAAAAATTGTGATCTTGTAAAATTGTGTACTTGATAGTAGACGGAGTAATCAACATTATTTCTTGCTCCATTGTAAAGTAAATTAAACTTGTTAAACTCGTTGAAACCGAAATTTTTATGTAGTACATAGGATGTTTAACTATCGAATATCGATAGGGGAATATACTGGAACGCACCAAGTAAGCGTCAGCTAGTGAATGACAGATAAGATTGACTTAGATATATCATTCGTTCATTCATGCCATTCAAGATTGCCACAAAGATACTAATTAAACTATGTTCGTAGATTCTGTGTCATGATTGTTCCACATTTATTATGATAGGAACCTTTTATTGAAGACATTTAAAGCACTTAGTATGTTAAAATCACCGTTGTTAAATTAAAACTTATGATTCATTTTTATAAACGAAGTAATAGCGACATAATGCTTTTTTAAAACTCTTCGGGTTTAGTTTCGGAAGTTTCAGTATTTCACATCTGGCAATGCTGATACAAGTAACTTGTTCGTTCGTTAGTTGATGCAAAGTTGATGTTTAGGCATGTTTGGCCAGTGTGATGTGAGAAATTCGTGAATAAGTATAATTTCGTGGAACTAAATAGAATACATCGTTTAAAACTTTTAGAAAAATTTACTCGTGTGTTTATACTACATATATTCATTTCCAATAGAGTGTGATATACGATTCGGTACCTTGATTGATCCAGAATTGATAAAATATATCAGTGTTGACTTCGTATCATGCATGAGTATCATGTTCCAAAATTATATTGACGTGTATCTTTATGTAATTACTGATCAGACACTGTAAAGCTTCGTGATTATAGTGTAGCCTTATAAGTGATCAGATGTATCTTAACTTTGTATAAAGTCAAAGCACACAGGTCACGTAATTAGAAATCGGAGTGATTTGAATAGCTACGCCAAGACTGCCAGTGACAGCATGATAACGATGTTGGGAGTGTTCAGGACGAATTGCAACTCTTTTTTTATTATTGTATCGTATATGCGCTGTAGTACTTGAGTAACTATAGTGTAGGCTAAAGACTTGTGAATGATGTTGGAGCAGAAGCAAAGGTGAAGTGCTAAAAGCCACCGTGGAGCACCTGGTGGGAGGCGGTGGCGCGGGCGGCCTGCTGCCCGGCGCCTCGCCCGCCCAGCACCCGCCCAACATGTTGCAGCCTATGGAGGAGATGATGCTTCCACCTAAGAGGCAGGCTGTTGTTGACCGCTTGAGGTAACACTTTATTTTTTCTTGTTATGCTTCTATTAGACCAAAAATGAGATCTAGATCTCCATAGTATTAGACTAAAAGGGTGAATACATATGAGCCCTCATATGTAAAATCTAATAGAAAATGTATATTGAGTACTAAGAAGTCAATGGATCATGAATCATTCAAATGCAACTCTGCCATCCTACACATCTATTTTTATGAATCAGATAACATCATGATTGGAGTGTAAAAAAACATTTAGTATTTAATTAATGTTATTTTTTTGTGAATCTGCGATCAATATTTCTACTGTAGAATGTTTCATTTTTATAGGAATTTAAATATCTGATTTGATAATTCACATAGTCTTTATTTAGTTTTGATCTTATTAAAGATTACAAAGAAACTGCTCGGTTTGAATTAGCCTTGCATACAATAATAAAAAGAAAACTATGTAATATGGTGAAGTAGTCAAGGTGAAAAGGTAGAGCCGCAGAGGACATCAGAATTTATATTTATTTCTAGTACAGTGAAGGCTACACTAATAAACCACTGGATTAATTGAATTGTAATTGAGTCATTAATTATAATAAAATTCCTGATATTTTAATGTATGAATTTGATTTGTACAAAGAGTATTTTTTTTATTATAAGCTTGATATAGATAACCTACATCATCCACATATTGTTATCTTTTAGGTACATTGGTATGTTATATACCAGTAATGCAACTTTTTTCTTTATATTGAAATACTGAAACACCATAGAGGACAAATGTCAATTTTTTTTATCATGGTTGAAAATTTCTTGTTCATAGTATACCTATTCAATTAACTTTTACGCTATGACTGAGCATGTTTTATCTTGTACGTCGGAAAGGGGCCCCTTAAACCTACACCCGTGTCACAAGTCTCGGGATCTGCTCGGAGTTTCTCTCGCTGTCACACAATGGACCCGGCATCCGCATGGTGAATCCATGGAATGCTAAGAAGTTCGTCTCAGTTGCCTAAAAAAAACTACCTCCACCCATGAAAATGGCATGCCTCAATTTGATTAAATGTACACTTTTTAATTAAGATTTGCTATACTTATGCCCTTGATATAATTTATTTTCATCCACCATTGTCAATTCCAGTCAAATCCAAAATTTAGGTAACCAGATAGCTGGTATACTTAATCTTTACTACTATTAAATACTAGTTGACCCGCGCAACTTTGTTAGCGTCACTTGTAGTAGCGTGATGATATACATATACCTTTTTCGGTAAATAGGCTTTCTAACACTGAAATATTTTTTTTGTGTCTAAGATCAATATCCTGCAGTGCTATTCAAACTCGACAGAATAAATTCTAACGACAGTCTCTGCCTCCCTCGTGAGTACCGCAGTCTGATAAGAGGTTCTCAATTCGCGCGAACATCTGATTACTCACACGGTTGGATCGAGTCTCCGGTTTGAAATAGCTCACAACTCTTGGTATAGAACCTTGAAGGCTTTTATTAAATGATGGTCACACTAAGAGTGAGAGCAAGATAGACTCTCTCTTAAATATTAACAAACTAGTGGCTCCCCGCGGTTTCACGCGTACCCGGGAGATCTTCCATTTTTCCGGGATTAAAAGTAGCCTATGTCCTTGCTCAGGCTCTTGACTATCTGTGTACCAAATTTCATTTAAATCGGTTCAGTAGTTTTAGCGTGAAAGCGAGGCGAAATTATAATATTAAGGATAGATACATGCTTAATTAATTACAAGTTGCATTGTGACTATTGTAGCACAGTAGAATCTAACTTATTCTGGTTGTAGTACCTTTTTTTTTTTTTTTTTTTTGGTTGTAGTACCTACCTGTTGTATTCTATACATTACCTATCCGCCTATCGTATGAACTTTGTGTGTGTGAGCGAAATTATGTCGGAGACTGTGTATGGCTAACGGCACTGGATAGCCAGTTGGCGGTGCATAAACGCCAGCTTGTGTTTTATTTGTTTACACATCGCTACGGGTGCGCTACTTAGTTGTAATATTACCTGATGCATTTCTCATACAATAGGCTCGTTATGATTTCTGCTCTAAACTCATAAACAATAATTAACTTTCGTAAAAAATTACTTACATTATTGTCATATTGGTAGCTATAAAGTTTTAATCTAAATAGGTACATTCAGTTATATTCTTAGTTTCGTTACGTACCTACGTTCTTCGGTCGAGTTATTGATTTTTCACGTCTATTTGATCTTTCTTAAGCAACCATTACCTAACAATTTTACTCAATTGTCTTAACAAAATGTATTTCATGAACCCTTTTTTTTGCAAATCGTATCGTACGCAACTGTCGGAACTTTTCACAACCTTTTATCAAAACTGATTGTTACTAAAGAAGTAACCCTTATGATTGAAAAGAAACGCGAGTATTATTGGGGCGTCGTGATCACAAGACAAAAACTCATTTAATATTACGTTAGTCGTTAAACTCAATAGATCATATTGGATTTTGTAGAAAATCTAAAGAGCTCGTTTCATACAGGGGACCTACATACTGACGATACGCTGGAGTGCAATAGTATGGTTGGGTGGGACATATATCTAGTTATCTCGATATATATTTTCTGGCAAAGCCTAATAGGAATCTTACTGAAACCACCTACGATAGTAAAATGGCTATCAAAACCTCTCTTACGGTAATCCCCAAAAATATTGCTGATAAAGATAAATATGTCTACATGCGTACGAATTTAAATGTCGAAGTTTATATTCTGGTGTTTTTGTTATACTACCCAGCTACAGTTGCATACTTACTTATGATTTTTTATGTGATAATAGTTGAAAATGCTATATAGGTGACATGCTTAGGTATAGAGGGGAAGAGTGCCGTACCTACTACATATAGCTTTTACTAGGTTGTAGTTTTGCTTTTCATGCGATCAATATTGGCAGCGTGAGCAAAGTGAGGGGCGATCCCCTGTGTTAATGGGATCATTTGTACGATATACCCTGATCACCGAGACAGTCAAAATTTCATTTTTAGGGTTACATTGTATTTTGTTTGGTCAGGAATCTATCTACTTTTCTTAAATAAACTCTATTATTTAGTTTGTAATGATCGTTAATTTAAACATATTCACAGTTTCTGTCAAGTAACGCGTATTAAACTCGTTGATTTTGGCCCCACTTCCAAAAACAAGAACATGCTTTTTTCATATAAGAACAGAAATGCACAAGCACTTTCTATAACATTTTAAGTCTATAGTGGAATGGATATAATTTGTAGAAACAGATAAATAGCTTTGACATACAGGGGACTAGTTTGCTGCTACTACTACTACGACCGACAACTGCAACGACGACGATACCAAGATGACCGAAATCGATCAAGTGGTTCTAAAAGGTTGCTAGAGCTGTTTTTTTTTCACATAGCCACAGATTAATAGATACATTCTGTACACAATTTCACTTTGAAAAATATGTTTGGACTAGTACTAAAGTACTACTGTGAAGGAAACTGTTAGGAACTCAGCAATGTTGTTGTAGCATGGGCTAGTAGTAATTTTACACCCCCTGTATCAACGAGAAATTTGTTGACGGAAAATAGCAACTTGTCGAGAGCACAAGTAGTTTACGTGAACTTATATTATTAATACAATATAAATTATGTTAAACTGCTATTGAGTTTCACTTAGTCATTAGACAATGCAGAAAAGGGTCCAATCGTGACAATTAAAAAAACATCGTGATAAAAATGGCAAAATCATCGGATATGAAGCATTTAAGCCACATGCATGCTCAAATAGATATGTATATGAACGTGTATAGTTTCTAATTTAGGCGTAAGTATGAATGAACCCTAACTTGGGACATATCTTAAATGTGTATCAAGTGCCGATGAAGGTGTAGCGGTGTCAGTGACATAGCTAGCTTGCTTGCTTGACATACAATCGGGACTTATCGAAGGCGTTGTTTGCGTAGCGTGACAACAGCGGCGGCTGGTCAATGAACTAAACAAAAACACCTACGAGTTTACATAGTGTATTGCGGCCGGCGGCGCGGCTTGTGCGACAAATCGCTTATTCCGTTTCATGCCATGCCGGCCCGAGGAATATTAATCTACATATGTAGCCAAATCTGTTGGTATGATGGACGGAACACAGACAAGCATGCAGGCAGACAGACGGCCCATCTGACGGTGAGTGATCACTTTCGCCCATACATATTGGCAATATCAGTGGGTTGCCAATATTTTAAGTATCGCACTTCCTACGAGATTAGGGTTGCCGACCAAATATGCATATATATATTCAATTGAATATCCGTTCCACCTAACAGTTTTTGTCAATGGATTAAGCAAGTAAAAAATGCGTACAGGTATACGCCTATATGGCGTGAATATAATAAAGGATATGTTAAAACTCAATTTACTGTGTGATCTTTTGATTGATTTTGGTGAATTGTGTTATCACTATACCGATAAACATGAATGTACCTATGTGCCAGGTTAGCCAGGTACCAAATATACCGACCTATATCGAGATAGTGCTCATTTTGTTTGTAATGTTGACTGGGTTGATGATTGCTCTATCATCAGATCTATCCAGAACTATCAGACACATATTATTATATTAAATTAGCGACAGGCATTGAGTATGCCTATGTTATGTACATGAGATTTATTTTATTTTAATCCGCAGTGGGCAAAGGCCCTCATCCCTACATGAGAAGTGATAGGTAAATTCCAGAACGAATTTATAATAAAAAGTAATAAGAAAGCATCAAAGCGGGAAGAAATAAATTACGTCTAACTACTAGGTAGGTACTACGACTACTACATAATTTATTACGTCTTTCGAGTTGGCTGATGGAATTGAGGACATATAGCCTCGACAACTGGCGCTCAAGAGCAGCTAAGAGAACTCACGGACTGATGCTTGGTAGATTTTTAACTTGAGCCCAGGGAAGCTACTATTACAAATACCTCAGGGTCGTTCTATGGTTTTATCGGAAGGTTTATATTTCACCAAACTTTATTATATAGTTCGAACACGCTGAGTACGAGATAGGAACCTACATACTTGCTTATAGATATATCAACACAATATTGTTATAATGTAATAATAAACATAGTTACCGACGTAATACATCGCAGATATGGTAGAAGCAGTAGAGGCTGTTGGCGATTAAATGTTATCGCAATAAGCGAATTCCGTTCATAAAAATGATAATTTAGGAACTTGAAACCAGATTACACTGGAAAAATAAAGCCGATTAAACATTAGATTATTTTAAACAAGTGTTGAACAACTAAACAATAACGTAAACTAATTATAATTAATAGCAATAGTTAGCCACTGTTATTTATAATGTAATGGCTTCAGGACAATTCCCTAAATATTAGTAAAGACAAAAACATTTGATATTACATAAGACGATGACAGCATAAGTACCTAATGGTCGGACGACGATATCGTAAGAAAAAGTGAAAGATATACCTACGTATTCATTAATATTTTGATTATAAAGCGAAAATAATAAATAGTACATATTCCATAGTTGAATTGTAACATTTCTTGAAGTATCTACAAACTTGGTAAAATTATTATTAAACATTATCCCCCAATAAGTCACAATAATAAACGTGAAAGTTTGGATGCTTGTGATTCAATCGTGCATAAAGCGGTAGACGGATTTGAAACTTAAGTAGATAGTATTACGATCTAAGATGTCTGCTTCTTGTTGTTAATTGTTTCGAGAAGCAAACGCGTACCATTGAAATTGTTGCCAGACCTCCAGCAATCGAACCGCAAAACGCAATTTGAATAGTACGCCTCATACGCCTGCTTCTTGCAATAACTTACAGTAGAGGCAGGTACTTTTTTTCTAACACATGGGATACTTTTATTCCTGTTAAACATAAGATCCATGGAAATTGCTGGTAAAATCGCCAAGAGGGAGCTAAAAGAAAGATACATTTATTTAAATTATTATACATATTCATATACATATTATAGATTGTATTTGTTTGTAACTAACCGTTATCGAAACATCGAGTGACGTTAGCCTTTGATACCTACATACGTATAATTTATATAATGCACATCGAATCACTTATATAACTAACGCAGTTCCTAGTAAGTACCTGTATTATACATACTATATTTATCTATAGTTAGGTTGGCAGAGTATTGTTGTAACATAGAATTGTAAATTTATCAAGTACCTTTTAGTTTCCATTCGCGTGCGTGTCTCTTGCGCAACACAACTAAGTTTGTTCCCAGGCCTTGTTTGTTAAGATTCCGCATCCAAAGCCCAAAATGTTAAGAGGTACATTGTACTTCTAAATGATACTAAGAAAAATACGAATCTTTATGATTTTGGGAACAGGAACACAAAGATAATTTTATCCCATTACTTAATGGTTAGACAAACAGGCATACGGTGCTCATGTTAAATAGTCACTGCCGTATAATTGCATTGGCTATTATTCTATTATCCACTCCACCTATCAGGAGCGTCGTTAATAATGTCGCCTTACCTTAGACATGAAGAACTCCCTTTTCGACCGTTCGTTTCATTATACAATGATACACTTGTACTGGTGTATCTACTACGGTGACGAAAGAAGAAGTAATGGCGTGGCGATTATGACTGCATCATGGAACATATTAAGCTATTGCATAGCTTTTATCGCGGGCTCTGAGCGCGGCGACCGAATCAAGAAATTCCGTAACGAAAAAACCTAACACCCCCCACGCCGACGGGCAAGGAGGTGTGGCTTGAAGGCCGTGCATCGTCTAACGTCGTTTCAGTTCGGCAGTCTTCGACACGGCGTTGTGTGCGATTAGACGTATTGTACGACTCTACGAAACTCGCACGAATCGAGACGAGCTGCTCCGAAATCGGACGAATACATAAGCAGCTGTTTATGAGAAAGTATATAGGTGTATATGTATTTATGTACAACAGTGAATAGCTGTACTTGTAAAATTTGTGTATGAAGTGGTTTGAATATGAATGAACAAAGTGCATTTATTATTAAAATAAATAAATAAAATTATAATTGCATAAGTTGATACAAAATGCTATGCAATGCAATAGCTTTACCGCGGCAGTCCCCGAGTGCCTCACGTAATTTTTTTAGTACTATTGCTTTCAACATCTCGCTATACACCTACTTCATCAGTAATCTCTCCAAAGATATCTAGCTGGCAGCTGGCCGGTCGCGAGCAAATTGCCAAATGCAATACTGAATGGCCAAGGACCAAGCAAACGTATTGCTCCGACCCCATATGTTTGTGAACAGGGCAGGCAGACGACATTTTATTAGGCACTGAGTAGGTGGATACTTAATAAAATTTTAATGTGAATATTGTAGCGTACGTAAAGGTAATGTTTAATAAGTAATTTCTATATATTTGGATCTGAGCCACTATAACCTTGATGATTACGTCGTCAACGAATGATACTGATGAATAAATGAAAAGTTTGTAATGATTTTTTATGTTGCCGAGACGGAGTGTCCGCATTAACATTAGCTCAAGGTGACCGCGCTCGGGAGTTGCGGCTGACTGAGCATCGGTTGAAATGTTGTTGTTTATTACACCTTCAATGTACCTCAGCTTGTTTTGCACATGATTGTTTACTTTTGGTGAGCTCGACCGTCGAGCGAGACACATATTATAATAATTTTGTGACTGATACGTTTACCAAATATATGCATACCTGCATACCAAAATGTAGAGTAACTCTTGGTGCAGACCAAAAGGCATTTTTACATATATGTATCTTCAGATATTTTTTTGGTATTAACGAAGTTGTAAAGTATGTATTGAGTTATAAAATAAGTATGTACAAGTTAAGTTAAGGTTTCGTGTTTGTTCCAGACGGAGGATAGAGACGTATCGACGGCGACAATCGGAGTGCGTGCCAAGATTCGACCAGTCGTTCAGCGGCGCCTGCGAACAGCAGAATCTGGAGACGAGTGCGCTTCAGAAGCGTTACCTCGAAGGCAAGGCTAAGCGGCAAGCTAAAAAGAGCGATCGCAAGCCCGATTTGCCCGCCATCAGCGGCAATGTGCATAGCAGCGTCGTTCATGTGGTAAGAACTTCATATAACCAACCTCGTTAGTGTCACTTCCCCGTTTTTGCTAAATTTTTCATTGATGCTATGCTCCTATTCGTGGCGATATATAGCCTTCCTCGATAAATGGGATTACTTATAAGATTTTTTTATGTGGGCAGGCAATTATTGGATTACGTACATGAAATTAACAGTGACGGAATATATTTAGACTTTACATATTTGGGCTTGTACAAATTATTGATGCTATTACTACCAGCTCATAAGTTTTATGTAAATGGAATTTCCTCTTCATACATACATAGATGAAAATTATTTCAAACAATTCAATAGAAAAATTTAAAATTTTGAGCTATTCAGTTTACGTCGAGAAGAAGGGGTAGGCTGCGCTAGAGAGGGTCGTATGGAGGTCAAAGCTAGTGATGTTTCCACCGGTTTATAAAGCAACATGGGTTACATAATGTATTTGAAATGAAAATCATTCATCGACCACACGTACACTAGTGAAACCTCGTCTGGCAAAACTTTGTCCTTTAGTAACAAACAACGTAATGAGTTGATTTGTATTTATTGTTTGGCTATTGCGTAAGGAAATTGCATAATTTCTCGAATTTCTAGAATGTTAAGGGCTTAATCGGGGCATTTTGATGAAATTGAATTGAAATCCTCTTAGATGATAGCCCATCTTTGCTGGTGTGTATATAAATGAAAGGTTAGGTTTTTTCTTATTCGCTTCGAGCGAGAAAACTTCCTTGTTTAGTCTTATATCACGTGACATGTGGATGTGCATAGGTCTGCACGTGTCGGCATTGTGTTTGTACATAGAAGCTATAATCTTAGTTGTTATACGGTGTTTAATATACCTAGCCTAGGTCACTCCCTGATATGTAGCTTTCCCTTTCTTATCCGTGAAATAATTATTTAGATTGGGCCACTAGTTTCGCTTATTCATTACAAAGATATTAGTGTAGATGATGATCTCCGCAGTTACGAGCTCAGGGAAATATCAAATAACACAGGTATTTCAAGTATCCATACATACATAATGCAGTAGCACTGCAGCCAGTGCCTAATACAGAAAAGGATAATATCGTCTGTAGCACGTGCCGCGTGTAGCAGCTAAGTCGCCACACCGGATGTGGCTCGACGTCAATTGACTTGACCCTCTGGCATCGCATCCCGTGCCTCAGCGCGTTACACTTACTCAGCACGCGACATAACTTTTGTCTATTAGTAGGTATATTGTCTCCCCCAAAAATCACTTAACAATTCAGAGAATCCTACAGGGATCAGCTTCGATTAGTATATTTTTCCTAATCAATAAAGTAGAATAACCTAATACAGTTTGTTTGATTATTTATAATTCGAAATACCTCAGCAGCCCAACGAATGATAAATAAATTTGGCAAGCTTTGCCACCGTAGAAAACATTTAGAACCCTCGGGAACGTTGATTATACTGCGGGGATGCTAGTATTACAATATTTTATAGCATTTCCTTCGTAGAACTTTGTAAGGTGGGGTGTGGTCATGTTATTATGGAGTTAGAAACTTTAATATATTCAAGGTAAAAAGACAAAGTGAAAAGTCATTTGTAATTGAAATCCATATTCGTGAGAAGTATTTTATTTAACAACATTTTCTCTTCGAAGAGAAACTTCATCGTTTTGCATGAAGGGGGAGATTAATAGTTGTTACTAATCAATTCGAATGTCAAGCTTCCTTGTGGCCGCTTAAATGTGCGCTAGATCATGTAGGTAAGGTATGGTAGGGCAATCTGCGGTTGTGCAAACTGCGCAAGTTTCACAACAGTCGCCTCGCATTGTCTCGCGCCGCTCACCGCGACGACCTCCGAGCGCCTGCGCTGTTTTCTGACACATTTATTATGTACCAATTGTATCACAATATAATGATATACAAATAAAATCCATTATAGCTTTTAACTCTATTTCTGATTTATTATAAAATCATTTAGAGGCCTCTATTCCTTCATTAACAATGCCTAATTTAAATAAGACATGGCATGTGAATTCAATTACCCCAAAAATAACAAAATTTAACCTGTTTCTCTTGTAATGGTAGAGGAATTGGAATATTAATAAAAAAAAATTGGGACAATTCAATTGATTACAGTGTTACTGTTGGTAAACGCCTACTCGTATCAACCAAACAGTATTAGTTGATTTATTCATTTGGTTCGTAGTTTAGTTCGATATTCGCATTCAGGCTTGTTAATATTTTAGTAAGTCAAAAGTCAAAACCTTTTAGCTCTTATGGTTCCCAATTCCCATGCTATAAAGGCACATATACTAAAACGTATCTCTGCCTTAGGAGTAATCTTATATAAATCATTTGGTTTTTAATGGAATCACATATTTAGCGTCTAGATACCTATATCAGTATTGTGAACAATGATTACTTTGAGTATACTTTAGTGTTTATAACATGTTATCTTGGTCATGTTATTACAAAACTATGGAGCGTGATCTCTGCGATTGACTGAAAGGAAATTATTACTAACTTGTTGCACTAATTACAGAAGACGACTGTCGGTCGGTCAAGAGTTATCTATTATATATATGGTTGAATGGTGGACTTGTTGGAGTAGGTACGGTTTATGCTAACTAAACATGCTCCCTATGATTAGGTACTATTGTAGGAACACAATTAGCAATTTCCATTTGTACTTCCCCTTCTATTATATTTCTTCTATTTGTTTGTTTCTCGCCGATGTTATATATGTAATTAGAACAGTTCAAAAAATATCTCAAATGCAGACTTACTGCAGATCATTACTTTCGAGACGTAAATAAGTAATCAGATGCATATTGTTATTGTGATATTAATATACATCAACTAATTACGATATTAAAGTATATACAAGTGTCAGTCAATCAGTGCTTAGTTTTACATACTTATTCTATCGTACGTACATAGTATAACGTGATGTTGTCTCAAAACGACTCTAAACTCCACCCGTAATACTTACGATCGAGGCGTGGTCCATACCGTTCCCATTATACTTTGATTGTTGTGATAGATCAGTAAGATTGAATGATTTTAAGAATCATATAGGTTAGGTACTAATGTTATGTTTCGCCAGAGACTACCTACCGTCACATACATGATAATAATTTACAAAGATCGTTCAAAATGTCTCATGTGCTCGGATCATAATTATTTATAAGCGCATAAGTTCTGTCAGAATTATGAATAACCCACGTGATATTCACAAGTTCACAACACATGTACACGTGATTAACTCATTTACGTATACAACTCCGGTCATGCCATTGTTTCTATTCATATTACTAACACCATATAATTACGTAAACGTTTCCTACACATAGAGAGGGCTAGATGCTTAAAAAACTAAGAGAATGGACGCCGTGAAAGTTTGGGACAATTAAAGTGACGGGGTTTATGCTAAAAGCTACTATGTACTTAGGGTTTTGAAATATCTGTTTATTTTAGTTTAGGTAAACCATATATTTGTAGATTTATTTTTTACTGTACGAGTTCTTTGTGTCCGAATCCAAGTCTACTATTTCCAATCTACGATTTTGATAATATTGTGACCATTTTGTTTCAGCAACAAAAATTTGGATGCGGGGACTATGAACCACCTGCAAAGTTGCAATGTGGCGGTGGTGGAGGTGGAGTGGGTGGAGAGGCTCTCACAAAGTTTTCCGTAGAAATAGTTCAGCAGTTAGAGTTTACTACGTCCGCTGCGGATTCCCAACCACAACAGATTTCCACTAACGTGACAGTGAAAGCTCTCGCGAATGCAGTTAAGACGTCAAGTTCGCCACCTCCGCCGCAACCACCCCCGCGGGTCCCCACCCCGCTGGACTGCGAACGGGAATGCAAAGCAGAATGCAAGTCGGAAATCGCCGACGACGAATTCGTCGGGCTAGACGAGTGTGCGGCCGCCTTGGAGCGCGATGCCGCCTCGGCGTTCCCCGGCTTGGCCGATCTCATCGGCGAGGACGACGGGGACGACACGTTCGAGGATCTCATTACAGAGATATCGGAGTATCCGGAGTTCATGAAGGATTTCGATCTCGACGGGGGAAAGTTGAACGGAGGGAACATGGGCTTGGAGCCGCCGGAGGGTGAGCCGGCGCCGCGTCCCTACGGCGCGGGGGGCGGGGGTGAGATGTCTCCGGCCGCGCAGACGCTGAAGCACATGGCGGAGCAGCACCAGCAGGCGGCGGGCGGCGGCGCGGGCGCGGACTGGGCGCGGTACCGCGGCTACGGCGGCTACCGCCCGCGACCCGCGCCGCCTCCCATCGAACACTTGCACATGTCGCAGCAGCAGCAGTTGCACCTCACACAACCACACCACAATCTACAGGTAATTAACTATTACATTCCCTACTATTCTAGCTCTCCATATAGTCCGTAGAATAGAATTGATTGTATAACATTTTATAATGCCGCCTCATTCTAAATTTAACCACGATACGGTAAAATGAAGCCATTCAATACTTTAAAAGAACCTATCGGTTCAACACCTGTATTTGGGAGTCCAGGCTGCTGTACCCGAGTAGTATATAGACGGTCATTTGTATCGAGCAGAAAATTTACTTTCTTGAAGGTTGCTCAAAAGTCGGAAAATAACTTGCTTATTCACATCACCTTCTTATCCTCATCTATGTATTTTTATAAAGAGACTCAGTTTAAGTGATGAAACATACCTAATACCTGCAGAAACTGTTAGGGGTACTGATTGATTTGAACAATCAGCGTGTTAACAAAAACACTACATCATTTTAAGCACTCTAATGAAGAAGGGTGATAAAAATGAAAATTATTAGAATCCAAAAAGGTACATTTAAACGTAAATAATATTATCTAAGCTAATTGTACAACAATGTAAAAAAAAATTTACGCAACGCTTTCGCGCCAAATTCTTATGAAACAGGTAGCTACCAAAACTGTTTCATTATTTACGTTGGTAGAAGTATAATTTTAACCGAGTAAATTGGTGTACATTGATTAGCTGTTACGACAAAGCACCTAAGTTTCCTGCTACTTTTGCGTCATAAAGTTAAGAGAATTGCGTTTTGTAATTATCGAGTCTTTTTTATTGGGTAATTCGTGACGTGAAGGGACATAAAAAAGATGGAGTCTGGTGTAGTATCGACCGGGGGCAGAGTGCGCGCGCTGCCTGACAACTTGCCACCGACCGCCGACGCGACGCGACGCGACGGTTCCGACGCAAGTGTGACGTCGGTTCGTGTTGTCTCGCTCTCATGTCGAGACAGGCTGATTCCAAACTTTATATAAGAATTTCTCAGCTTACCAATTTACCTATGTATCGGTAATAAACCCACGTAAATCATGAAGAAGCAATTTCGTGAAAAACATCTTTTGCGTCGGCTGTAACATCTGTAGAATAGACAATTGCAACATAGTATGGTAAAATATTAATTGCAGGCTTTCCCTGATTAGTATTAGTTGAGATGAGATATTAAGTCCCTACGACTAGCAAAGTTATATTCTAAGGTATCGATTACTGCAAACAACTGTTTTAGTATGTAACTGTTACCTACGTGTAATGTACCTCGACCAGTTATTACACTACTTTCAATAGTATAATCAGCTTTCTCAACCTCATAGGTATACGTAAAACTTTTCATATCTTCGTTTGTAGTAAAGACTTCGTTACTTGGGTAGGTTACAAGAGATTCGACTTTTACTAAAATATTACTATTTACAAAATATTATGTAACTAAAAGAGTCGTATAGGTATCTACTTATCAATTAGGTATGCATCAATTACGTTACGTACGAAGTATCTACGTAGGCATCGATATAGATAGATAAGATCATATTTGTTTCAGTTAGGTAGGTGGCTACTCACTTTATAGTTTAACACGTGCGTGTATCGCGAATAAGCAGATGTGTCAAAAGCCATATGTCTGACATTGTTAAAACTATGCCCCCGTAAACAAGACTTAAGTTCATTAGTATGCTAAACAGCTCGACTGCTCAGCTTACGTGTTTTACACATTTATTGAAGCGAACGAATCGCATGATGTGATCAATAATTTTAAAAGCATTTTGTTACTATGTATAACATAGAAAATATACTTACCGATTTCCTTCTTACTCTCGTAAGAGGAGGGCAAAGTCATATGGTAGCCACTAGGCACTGAATTTATTGAGAAGTGGCATTTTTAACGTAACTTGAATAACGCGTGGCAACTGAAATTGGAGATATCGAAATTAACATAACCACATTCGCAGTTTCAAATCAGCTAATTAAAAATAAAGATAATTACTTAAACTCGATGAAAACTGTCGTGGATTTTTTTTTTATAAATTGTCTCACCTGAAACTAAAATCGTATGAAGTAGATAAAGAGCTGTGGCTTGCGAATATCAAAACAGTAGTGATGCTCAAGAAGCATTGACGTCACTCAAGTGAGTTGTAAAAAGGCATATAATTATACTTTTTTGCTGCTTGTTATTATTTTCAACTAGTGGCTCCCCGCGGTTTCACCCGCGTACCCGGGAGGTCTTCCATTTTCCCGGGATAAAAAGTAGCCTATATGTTAATCCAGGTTATAAGCTATCTTTATTCCAAATTTCATTCAAATCCATTCAGTAGTTTTTACGTGAAAGAGTAACAAACATCCATACAAACTTTCGCCTTTATAATATTAGTAGGATAATACATCTTGTGGAAAAGTGAACTGATATGATGTGCCGTCTATATGTGAAAGGACTAAGATATTTAGATATTCGTACTTACGCAGTTTGACTAAATTGGTGTTCTAACTTCACCCGTCTCGCCCTTCTACGAAGCTACGGTACGTCGCGTGACAGATAGAGACTATAGTTTTAAGCTATGTATGAACGTAGTGAATATTAGATCTCTGAGTACACCACAACTTTTTTATAAAAACGTATATGGTGTAAAAACAGTAGGAATTACATATTAAAGTGTATTTTTCTATAATTTTGTAGCGTTCCAAAATTAAAAATACATACCTACAGTTCAATGATATTGTTGTGGTTATGGCAATAAATCTGTGTAGGTACATTGAAACTTGAATTCAATACAGCAAGCTATCAGACCTATTTCCTTTGACACTTCACGCTACTCACCGATAAGAATAAAATAAAAACAACGATACCCCATAAGCACGGCTCGAAATGATTGGGTTGGATTGAAAGTCGAGATGACACGGACTCCGGACGATGACATTAGAAGTGCGTGAATGGAAAAAAAGGATTCCCCCGCCCGATTGCTTCCTGTACTGAGAGAAGGGACCACGTGTCCCTTTCTTTGGTTCCTCAGTGCAACGCTTTCTAAATCCTATGATTTCGAACTTGTCTTCAATACCACTGACTATATTGTCTATCTGTAACGATCTATCGTTAAATTATACATTAGGTACGTATTTGATTTTCTTAGCAACATTTTATTACGCAGTACCTTTACTGAAGTATTATAATCAACTTGACTGCTTTCAATGCGTTGGTCTATTGTAAAGGCATGGATGATATAACAGGTTTTCTGTTTACATGAATAAAAAAATGCCACGATTCTCTTTCATAATTTTCTGAAACTTTCCATTTTGTTCGCGCACGTTTCTATTGTTCCAAAACAAGGATAACTGAAGTAATATTTTGTTTATGTCACGTAATAACATCGTCACCTGTTACAGTAGAGATTAATACATTAATTGATTACATTTTCTTTGTAGGGCTCCTTATTTAAACATACCTTTATAATTTTGTAAGTCTCTCTGTCTGTAACCAGAATTGATTTAGTCTCATTCGCAAGATGAGTAGGTATGCACCGATCAACTTCCACCCTCTAAAGCGATGCAAGTGAATTAAGATAGCTCTGTGTTCCATATATATATAATTTAATACATTTCTGACATTATAAGATGAAAGCTTGTGACTTGTAGGTTGAATGTAGGTAGGCGTTCCGTTCGATCGTATGTCGTAGGCGGGCGGGGTGACGCGGTTCACGGTCGATTCCCTGCATAGGAACATACTTGCCTAGCTGACACTTATATATAAACCTTGATATTCCACCTAAAATAAACTCATTGACTCTTAATCAAAGTCTCTGTGCCATAGTTTATAGCATTGCTCTACTCGTAGAAACAGGTCCACTGCACTCTGCAGTTTGAGCACTTATAATTTCAAAGTAGAACCACATCCTATTAGAGCAAGGGTACAAGCCTATAGGAATGATTTGTTAATTATATGAGTCAGTAAATCCTTTCAAAGATTCTGACAATCGTAATTTGTTAGAGTAGATATCGGGCGGAAATAATTAACATCTTGTTGATACACTTTGTCCCTACTCCGTTTTTAGTTTTGTCGAAGAGCTTTATATAAATGATTTTGTATTTGTTTACTTGTCATCCTTCGCAGAATATCGTCTTTAAATTTTACGCTATAATGTTAAACTGTCATTGTATACTTACCTACCTAAAGGTATGGTTAGTGAGATTGTATGATACTTAGAAAAAATGATAATTTTTCGACTATATGTTTAATTGAATACCCAATTTAAACACGTTGAAGTCTTATTTTCACTGCGTGCATTGATATATATGTTTTGGTCGATGCCTGCGTGCAATGTTATGCCATAGTGTTATGCTATGCTGTGAAAGGATGATTGGAATGCAACGCGCGGTGTCCGTACGAGCTGACGAAGTGAAAGACCGCTAAAATATAAATACTACACATAGTTATTTCTACTTGTAAGTAGTATTTTAAGCTGGAACTTGTGTTTCTGTTTTATAATAATATTATTTACCTAAATATTTAACAATTTACATAAATGTCTTTGGGATACAATACAAAAACTAAAATTAATGTCACTACTTACAGAACAAAACATTCGGGCCTCTCTGGGTAACTTTTTACATTCTCTTGTCACAGCAAACTTTACCTACCTGCGTTAGCGATAGCAATCATTGGGTCAAATAAAAAAAGATATACGGACAGATAGCAGGCATGCCGTTATATCGTCTGGCTTAACAATGCTGCATACTGCTTAGCGGGTTTAGCACGCTATTATGTCGACCGAGAACAACAAAAATTGCGGGCGCTGGCGGCTCGGCGCGGCGGCGCGGGCGCGGCGCTCGGAGCGGAGGCTCGCGCTCGCCTCGGAACAGGTTTGCGGCGCGTCAAGCGTGATGATGTGTGTTCATTTGTTCACCTCTGTGTCCGACTGGCAGCTGTCACCGCACCTCGCCTGCACCCGCGGCCCCGCGCTCTATATGCCGTCGAACATATTTCACCAGAATTCCACACGCAAATCTTATCGAAAAACTTAAAATATTCGTTGCGAAAAAATACTAAGTTGTAGCTTATTAGGTACATTAAAATTAGTTTGGCTAAGCAAATTTGGCTCGGAGATAAATCTGTCATCACATCGTAGCACCTGTTTTTACGATAAAACATAATGTTTAATTCTACTTCATAATATAAAACTGCCGAATTAACAACGAGGACCAATTACGAGAACTGGTTATTTTGTTAATAATATGAGATTGTTAACATTTATTTAAGAATATTCAAACTGCTCCTCATTTAGGTACTTATCAATTAAATTGATTTTTTTTTGAACTATGCATGCGCAACTAATTATAGTAACTAGCAAAAGCTTTCTACATTAAAATGTTGGTTTGTTTAGGTATTTCGTCTAAATTGATGATAAAAGGTCTACCTAATGATTATATTAAACTCAATACGTTGCATCAATTATATTGGATTCGGTTATATCAGTAACATAATTTTGGCATTTTGATGGCTCACGTAACATTTTAGCATGCTAATTTGATATAGCACAGTATGCTACCAAATCAAAATAATCTTATCGAAAATAATGTATTTTAGCTTTATTCCTTTCAAACCTAGGGTAATCTGTGTTTGGATGGTAGAAGAGCCACAAACCGGTTAGGAGTAGCCGGTTAGTAGTAACATTGATGTACCTTATAGTAATGTGAGCACGATTGTGTCAGGTGTCAGCGGCGCAGCACATGCAAGTGAGCGGGTCGGGGGGCGGCGGGCACGTGTCGGTGGCTGCCCAGCAGGGCATGTATGCCAGCTTCCAGCATCAAGGGACGCCTTCGCCGCAACATCACCAAGGTACGTCACATACGTCATCCACCTTCGGCACGGTACGGTACGGTACATTCACACAACCGAATTATCTATATAGATAAATACCTAAATATTTTGTACCTACCTATTATATCTACTATCGACGCAAACAATACCTAGTATATTTACAAACCTCACATACACTTCGTTGTAGTCATGCTAAAGTGATGATTCAATTCCGGACAGTTGTTTTTTTTATTCATGACGAATCGACACTGTAGAACGAGTTTGTGTAGTCAGTGAACATCAAGTATGAAAACACAACTACATTCTACGTTACATTGAAAAACAAAGAAATCTTGCACACTATGTTAACTCTTCATAACACTCGTTTAGTGGATACAATAATGTGTATACAAACAGCTATACGAGTCGGTAGTTGGTAAATGCATACACGGGAATAACATCTCTATGAGGTTGCGATAAGTGATAGCATTAGTTGCCTGCCGCTAGTCGAGTAGCGCCGCCGCGCCGTGAAGTGTGGACGAGGGGCGGAGGGCCCGTGCCTGAGGTTGACGATCTGCGAGAATGCACCAAGTCGCGCACCTCAGGGATGACATTAGATTGACGTGTTTATTGCATCCACTCCACTACGAATGTGCCATGCATCTGAGTCAAGTTTAATTTGAAACCGTTACATTCCGTAGTGGAGAAAGTAATTCATCGGGATGTGAAAACGTTTCTAGGTCTAGATAACGTAAGCTGAGAATATTTTTATCGAACCGCGACATCTCTGATCTGTCCTCGATTTATCCATTTAATCATTATGTCAATTAGTTCGATGGAGCAGTAGTAAATTATTAATGTGTAGAATTATATATTGTAATACCATTATTGAAATCGCGATACGCTTTTGTAATTTATACATTCCATTGCCTTTTGAGGGAATAAGAACGTACCTACTTATATTAAAAAATAAGATTGCGTTCGTTTGACCGCAATCTCATCACTGTAGGTACTTACTACTTACCTAAGTAATGATGTGGCTGAAACAGACTAAGCCTAGATGTAAGCGAGAGCAATTTCAGCTATTGGAACACCGAAGTAGCTACGTGCTTTAATACACGATAGATTTTTAACTCTTGTTTGTTAGTGTAATACTATGTATGAGTATTATTTGAATATTTATAATAGGGGTAATATATATAGTGTATAAAATATATAAGTATTGTATTTTGGCTATAAATGAGGTAAAATTTCAGTAACATTACTTATTTTCAAACTGTCATGAATCATCCTATCCCCAGGGACAGGACCGTGGGGTGGGGATGCTCGTAATCTATATGCTTCTGTATTAATTTCATTCAGAATATTTTGGTAGCTATTTTTTATTTATTTGTAATCGAATTACACAGGCAATGGTTGCGACACATACTCGGTGTCGCAGTCGCAGAGCATCAACTTCTCGCAGGCGATGCGCGCGCGGCCCTCCGCCGGCGCGCAGCAGAACGTCGCGACCGCACAGGGACCGCCGCTTGGTATGTTATACTATACTTGCTATCTATGTCTGTATTTTTTATATATTTATGATCACGTGACGTCTTCCAATTAAAAAATATCTTTGGGTAATACAAGTCTTACAAGCGACTCAAATTCCAAACTATGTAGGGCTTAGGTAATCTACCTACAGATTTTTTAAACTGATATACCTTGATATTTATGCCTAGGATTACAGGCATGTTTATATACACAAATGTTTGTGAGCTCGTAATCAAATGCAATAGTCGCAGGTACACGTTTGTAAGCCTGGTTGTGACTCAAAAATACAAAATTTCTACGTAAACAGCCCACAAAAAATCATATAGAGCGATAAAACGGTTTCAATGCTACCTATAGGCAATTCTACAGAATAAGAAGATGTGACTACCTCACCTGTATGTCGGTACACAGTAACCTTCCTCATTCTAATGAATTTATAAATAATGCCGATTTAATAAGGTCAAATCAACAGGAAAGTTCCTTATCGATAATTACTATTTCTCGCACGACGTGAATCCTCATTAGCGATGCTGGTAAAATTGTGTTATTCTTGTCCACCGCATTATTATTGAAGTTCCAAGTAAAATTTTTCACTAAGCATATATGAAAATGAAAGCTGATATTTTAATTTCCTTATATAATATTTTATTTTTCGTCACAAAGGCAATACTTTATCTCAGAGGATACTGTACTATTCGAGTATTGGTATGCCTACCTACTGCTTGTCGTTTGAACAGTGAATTTTGTGTTAAATTGAACCAGTACCTAATAATCAAATATGAATTTGCCAATAATTTATCAGTCGCTTCATGACTCATTACTTTAGCTTCTCATTGGCATGTGTCACGATATGCGGCATCGTATTGATAAATAATAATACGTGTAACGTTATCACCGAAACAGGCGTAGCTGCGGCGGGGATATCGCGGGAACACCAAGCGAAGATGATGCAGCAGCAACAGCAGCAGATGTTGCGAGCCCAGCAGATGAGGCCGCCGCCGCCGGAGTACAAGCCGCGCTACGTGGGCCCGGGGGTGGGGGTGGGGGTGGGCGTGGGCAACGTGGGCATGGGCCCGGGGGCCGGCGTGGGGGTGGGCGTGGGCGTGGGCGCGAGGAGGCCGCCCGCCCCGCGACCCTTCGTGCAGCACCCGCGCCAGTACTCGCCCGAGTGGCGACACGTACTCATGCAGCAACAAGCAGCCTCCAGGCAACAATCCCCTTATCACCACCAAGGTAAGATACGGTAACCAGCGAGATGTAGTACGATCTAGATATCTATAAATACTTAATGCAATGACGATCTCCAAGAGATATCGCTCGATTCCCATCCATTACGATATGTTACGAATGAATAATATAAACATCGAGAATGAAAACAAGCGTAAGCACAGTTCGGAGTATGCGCTCGATGTTCAGAGTACATAATTACGACAAGGTTATAACTTAGATTAATTCAGAGAATTTCAGAATGAATAGAGAAGACTCATTTACACATTCGAGTTACAAGATTCCCACTATTCAGATGATTGTTGTGGAGTCATGATGAGTTAACTTTCATAATCATACTACGAATTAAAATTATTTTTATAAATCCCATTGACTGTATCAACATTTCGTGTATTCAGAAACACGTTAAACTACCTACCTTAATATGCAGTTCACTGTATTATGTCATATGAATTAAAGTATCTATGTTATGTACTTGTTCGTGCCTTTTATGTGAAAACTTGTTTTGCCGGTTTATTACCGGTTTCGGATAACCCTATATTTTAATGTTAAAATACGTATATTTGTAATACATTTCATTTAGGTTTCCATTAATAAGGAAATATACTTCTTTTGTAAACTTAGTACTGTGATGAATGGTCATGTGACGTCATTTTATACGTTGAAACGGTTATTTTCTAGGTTTCGGAATGGGCGGTATGGGTGGTGGCATGACGCAGCAGCAACAGCAGCAGTTGCAACTACAACAGGCGCGACTTCAGCAACAACAGCAATTGTTGCAGCATCAACAACAACAACAACGGTACTGGATATGTACTAATTTTAATCTACACTAATATTATAAAGAGGAACGAAAAATTGTATTTTTGTGTTTGTTTCTAATGAATTAACTCAAAAACTACTGTGCTGATTTCAAAAATTTTGACCCATTGGAAAGCAAGTTTATCAGGGAGAAACATAAGCTAGCTATATATTATCCCTGCATTCCCACAGGAAGGGAATCTACTAAGCTAGTATTATATAAAAGGGTATTTAGTACCAATATCAGACCAATCACCTCGATGATCAGCAAAAGTACTCTAACATGTATTAGATACAGATTAAATTCAGGTACAGAACCAGCATGTCATTTAAAAACACGAACTTAAATAAGATGATTATTTTTAGTACATAGTGTTTTACGACAAAGGAAATTTTATCTACAGCAAATATCCCGATATAGTAAATCTAATATTGACAGTACTTTTTTTGTTACAGCGCGTCGAATCAGCAACAGTCCCCGATGTCGCACCTTATAATGCAACAGAACCAAATGATGAGTGTGCAAGGACAGGTGAATTGAAATTTATAATACATACTAAAAAAAATTTTAAAATACTACTTTTAAAAGATATATTATGTAGTTAAAATAAATGATCCCGCACCCAAATATTTGTTCAGAGTAAGAAATTAATTAACCTACCAATATTCCACCCGCCTTTCTATGTACTGATGTATAAATAAAAATAATTAAATGAAATAATATTGATTACAGATGCCACCAAACCTCCACATGAGTCAGTCTCAGAGCATGTCAATGCAGCAAGGCGGCATGGGCGGCATGGGGTCGCACCCGGGGAACCCGATGCAGAGCGGTCCCATGCAGGGCCAGGGAGGACCCATGCATGCGCAGAACAACCCTATGCAGAACTCCATCATGTCAAACGGACCCATGCAAAACCAAAACAGCAGTTCACACTCATTCCCGTCACTCCACAACACGTCTTCCTTCTCAGGACAAACTGCAGACTTCAATCTTGACTTCCTTGACAATATGCCTTCCACGGACGCCAGTAATCTCACCGCACAGGAACTTCTGAATTCCTTAGACAATTCATTCCTCAATGACATCCTCTAGACACCGATGTGAACGCACACCTAGGAGCGTGTGCTTACGAGTTATAATGATCGCTAATTGACCCACTTTATTCGTCAATTAGAATTTGTCATACTTGGATGAATTTGTCTACAATTATGTTTGTATCTAACGTTAACGCAATTATGACCAATACGAAACAAACAATGACCAAAGGTAAAATGCGAATTCGCAAGCAAATATCTATGTTATGTACTACATTGTACACAAGATGATAATTTAGAACTCTTCCGATGTCATTTTAAAGTTTTGGACCACGTTGTTTTGTAGACGATTTATTGTAAAAATATTCATTTCGTAGTATTTACGATTGTTAATAATTCTTTTGTAAATATTTTATCGTAACTTTAAATGTTTGTTTATTATGATGTAAGGCAAATTATTATAATTCCGATAGTCTCAGAAAGAACATCCACAAAACTGTCATTCTACTCTATTATCTTCTTATGCTCGTATGCTAATTTCGCTACATAGTAGGTTAATGAATATTTATTGCAGATTTTATTCTAGTTTATAAGAAGAAAAGCACAAAAGACATTATTTTATTTACTTGTTAATGATTTTATTTATGCAAACTCTGAAATTATCCGGGGCAATAGATTTCCAATCATATTATATTAATTTATTAGTCCTCATTTGAGATTTACAGCGGCACATGTGAGCAGTTGAACACCAGTACGGTACTGTCGCTTGTGGTCGCGAAGTGCACGCAGTGCAGTTGGAGTATCCGCCTGGGAAATGGCCCAATATTTTTATTTATCATAGTGAAAATGTAAATTTATTTGAACTAAGGGTATTATAAGATCATTCCTGTACCTAAGATAATAGTAGATTATACTGTGATGTCGGTCTCAATGGTCAATAGCTAATAATAGTATCAATTATTATAAAATAGATTATTGTTATTGTTAAGATCTCATGGTATCATTTTAGATCGGGATTTTGAGGGATTCTGGAATTTAGGCTGTTGGTTTCATTTATATTATCTATTCAACGAATGTGTGTCAGCAAGTTTAAAGAGCTATTTTTCTCTTATTTATAATGTGTTCGTATAATTTAAGTAACACAAGATAAATTTTGATTTATTTTATGAGTAAAACTGTAAATATACAAAAATCTGTTGTTAAACAACTTTAAGATGTTCTGGATGATTAATAGTCGCATACGCGTCAAATATATCAATGGAATTATGATACTAACCTGAACAACAATCGTGTTTGTTTACACATAATATACTGATATGATGAGTTCAGCTCTCTGTTATAATAACACAGCTATAAAACCATTTATTGTGAATGATAGCAACATTCCAGAGCCATTGTTAACAATGTTTTAACTTTAGGACCAATTTTTGAACGTTCTTTTGAAAATAATATTGCATATTGAGATATGGCGTTTTATTTCTTCATATTAACCCGCACTTACACAATTATACTAACACTATAAATTTATCGTCCAAGGCACACTTCGAATGCTTATGTACTACGGAGTAAATACTTTAGAGATGAGTATTATCAAATGTAAAGCAAATCTTAGTGTAACAGTTTGAGCTTATGGCACACTATACTTGTCTATTATTTAACGGATAGATATTTCTATTTCTATCTTAATTATAATAATTCTTCACCACATTATAGAATCGGCTTGATGTTTGTAAATGTATTCTGAGAATTTCTCCAGTTTTCTCTCTAAAGCATTTATCTCCGCTGTTAATTCTCATACCATCTCGTTGGGTTTATTGGGAAAAATACGAGGATTTCGCACTCGGGGACTATAGAAGTTATTAGGCTGTATATATTTAGCAACTATGGGTTCGTCGTGCAGGGTACTGAGTTTGCTTTCGTAAATATTCTCGTTCCGTCTGTCTGCCGGCTTCATTGTGACTGTGTGGACGATTTGTCTCTGTCTACGTTTTCTGAGACGAATGCACGAGAACACCGTACTAAGAAGAATTCCGAGTTTGAATAGAGCCGTGATGAATATACCGATCATCAAAATAAAGTACTGTTGCTGGTACCAATCTTCTAGTCTTCCCAGGCAACCCTGCAATCACAATAAGAAAAAATATAATATTTTAGTAATTTGTGTTTGAATTACACTTCTTAATACGATATGATTTTCTATCATTCCTAGGCAACCCTGTAATTACAAAAAGAAAAATATAATATTGTTGTAATTCGTGTGGCATTACACATTACTTCTGTGTAATTTATAGAGAGTAGGTAAGCATTATATGATTATTTTTACATTGCATTCCATTACATTGCAGATAACACCACAAATGAGTACCCTGGTGTCGACTAATAGATATTTATATTGTTGACGCCACTACCATTATTTTTTTACCACTAAGCCACCATAGTGGAATATGCCTATACGGCTCACCTGTTAGGAAGCAGTTACCGTAGCCTATGGACGCTTGCAACACCAGTGGCGTCACTCACGCATTACCGACCTTGTAAAAATCTTTTCACACGTTTTAATAACATAAATAATAAATAAATATCCTGGGACATTTTTCACACACGGCCAATCTGATTCCAAAGTAAGCTTCAAATGAAACTTGTGTTATGGTAACCAGATAGCTGACATACTACATATAATACTTTTAAATGCATAGATATTTACATCCAGACACAGAACAAACAGACATATTCATCCATACAAATGTTTGTCCTGGGTGGGATTCGAACCCACGACCCGCGGCTCGAAAGTCAGGGTCACTAACCACAAAGCCAACCGGGCTGTAATAACATACCGGTAGATATCTAAAGGTCGGGTTGGGTTGTATCTCCTGGCAGCGAGACGCGTTGACCGGCGTCGGGTTGAGGTAGGACGCGTTGTCGTCGTACTGCACGCAGCAGCTCAGCGGCACGGACATGCCGCGCGGGCCCAGCCGCCGGAGCTGCCACACCGACATGTCATAGTTCCGCGCGTCCGTCATGCCGCAGCATTGTAACTGGAAATAAATAAAAACATTTAAGGACATATGAAGGAGGTAGGGCGCAACAGATTCGTCCGTTCGAAATTGGAGTAGCCCGACTGGGGTAGTACCTCCACCTTACAGAAGACTGCAGCCAAATAACACTACATGTAGTGTTGTGTTCCTGCGGTGAGTAAGGTAGCCAGAGCTCCATGAGGAGACGCTGTAGCGGCAGTGGGGGGACCAGGGATGGAGTAGCGTCGGAGGGGTATGCAGGAGTGATACCTGTTTAGCCTTTCGACAAAAAGTACATTGCGCTTTGTCCCTTTCACTGCCTATACAGTTGCTCCCTTTTTTATAGGGTAGGCACTAGGCAACGCGTGAGTGACGCCTCTGGTTTTGCAAGCGTCCATAGGCTACGGTAACCGCTTCCCATCAGGTGGGACCGTATGCCTGTTTGCCATCCTTGTGGTATAAAAAAAAATATATATATTATTCAATTTACGAGTCAGCCAAACGAACTTATGCCATTTGATCGCCGAAACTATAATAGAAAACAGATACGTAATATGAAATCCGCTGTTAAATCTGGAAATAGCATTCAACGATATCCGGTAATATTTAAACCAAGTTGTAAGATACGGTGCAAGTGTATATGATGCGTTTAGGGACAACACACAACTTTTACTATTAATGTATTGATGGTTTTCACTCAGACTTCCGATCAGTTAGTACATATAGTGTTAGTAATTTTAGTTTATTATTTAAAGCAAATAAATGTAATATTGTTTAAATACAAATGATTTCGACACTTGCTGTCATGTTTACAAGAGATGTTACCGTATCTATATAATTTAACTTATGTGTAATCATAAAGTTAGTGTTGCGAAATAAAGAAATAAATGATTATTTGTCTAAGTCTCACCTCAGTCTGTGCAAGATCAACAGCAGTGGTGAAGTGTTCATAGTCGGAGAGCGCGTAGTACGCTTGCAATGCGCCCACTGCGCCGCCCCGAGCGCTCTGTAGGCCGAGGCACCGCGGCCACAGCGCCGCCGCCGCTCCACCAGCACACTCGCACACCAATAACGATAATACCACCAGGAAGTACTGAAAAACGAAATAAGGGAAGACTTGTACAGTTCTGAGAATCGTAAGTGTAACTAAATAAGTATTAAGAGAACTACAGTCTTTCTGTATCAAACGCGTTCCCGAGGTTCAATGGAAAAAACATAGCTTATGTTACTAGAGAATAGTGTAGCTTACTGTTAGATAAACTCTTATCTTAAGTTCACCAGCGTGTAAGCTCTTAATGAATTGCAGTTAGTTACCTATCGTAAGTATACCAGTCGTGGCCACGGTACCAGTAATGGCCAAAAATTAAAAGAAACATCTAGAATTCGGACATGAGCGAATGTTTTTACATTGGGATCACTGTGACATAGACTTTAGACATCGAACTATCTAAGTTCAACGTTTCATTGAATTCAGTCAGTTACATGTACAAATATGCGCGAATACAAAGTGTAAGGTGATTTGAAATTGACAACGACGGCTTTTCTTAAGGAAATCGTTAAGGCGGTGAGCAGAAAGTTTCACTTGTAAAATAGTATTGCTTAATTAAAATCAAAATTAGTTTTGTGTGATGTGTTAACCATAAAATAAAGGTAAACTAAGACTAAGACTGGGGTATCCATTAATGAATTTTCCCTGTCCAAGACTACAACTTTTATTTGTTAAATTAATTGAATCCAGCTTTGCTGTATCTCACGCGCAACACATTACAAATATTAAATAAGGACTGGACTTTACAGTTTCACTATATTCAGTGCTGAAACTTTCACAATTTTGGCAATATTTCACAAAAACCTGTTTTTTTTTTCTTAAACTGGCCACCATTGGGTCATTTACCATACTATGTTAATCGTATAGACGCGTGTGCATGCGGTTCACACCAAGCAGTGACGATCGTCACCACTAATTACTCAACGATCTGTCTATTAGACAGCCCGGTTGGCTTTGTGGTTAGTAACTCTGACTCTCAAGCCGCGAGTCGTGGGTTCGAATCCCACCCAGGACAAACATTTGTATGCATGAATATGTCTGTTTGTCCTGTGTCTGGGTGTAAATATCTATATAAGTATGTATTTAAAAGTAGTATATGTAGTATATCAGCTATCTGGTTACCATATCACAAGCTCTGCTTAGTTTGGAATCAGATTGGCCGTGTGTGAAAAATGTCCCAGGATATTTATTTATTTATTTGCTATGGATTTAATATTTTGATAGATTTAGCTCTCCTTTATTATTAAATCTTAGCATTAAGTATATCCTAGCTGTATGGAGTTAGTTTAACACACACTAGATATTATATAAAAAGAGTTATTTTACCATAGTTAGCATGACATAGCCAGGCATGTATGTGGCCCAACAGCCCAGCGCAGCTGTAGCGCACATGGCCAGACCAGCGGCAAGTAGTGCAAGCGCCAGGTAGTAAAAAGGAGGATGCTCCAAGCCCTCTTCAGGCGACGCCAACAAACGTGATAACAAAATCCTTTTCGAATCACATAGCAGCATGAATCCGCAAATCACTTCAATGAAACCACACGCCTATAAGAAAAATACGAGTTCAACAATGATCGTACATAGCAAACAATGTTAATAATAATATTATGTTAATATCGCTTACAAAAAATATTGTGTTAAAACAACCAAAGAGCACTTTATCACTCGCACTATTTCGGCACTTCATTTTCGACGTACAAGTATTTGCTCCTTATACTTTGAAAACTATAACTCTTTCACAATAACTTTCATAATAAAACCGGGAACTGTATGATCGCAACGCGTTATTGTGCGCATGTGAATAAACAATCGTACGATGAATAGATTCGCCGGTTTTAGGGAGATACGCTCTGGTGAACAGGTGGGGTGACTAATAATTAAGGCAGTTTTGTTTAAAATTAATGCATGAGTTAACTCTCACACACATTTGTATATTATACTATGGAAGCCCTGCTCCAGTAGGTACGTATCTACATCACCAGGAATGCGGCGGTAGTTGCAACACTGCATTGTTCTACTATATGACTTTCATTGGTGGACCACATATAATCTAAATAATACAAGATTTGAAAATATAAAACAGTATATTATCGATTTATTCTTTTCATGATTAACAAGTAATTTAAAAATCTATATCCTTTTTTTTAAAGCCACCACACGTCACGCTTGGCGTAGCAGTGATGTCATCCTGTTCACGTTCACTTGTTTCTTGTAGTTCTGAAAGGAAAAACAGTAAAAATTATGTAAGTAATTTATATTAAGTACAAAAACTATATGGGACAAGACATTGTTTCAAACACAGTACCTGGAGGTAAATGTAGTTTCTCAATGAGAAACTTTTTCCTCTTCAGTTTAAATGCTAAGTCAAGGCTGGGTGGTACATAAGGCACTAAAGAATAAACAGCTGACAGTTTTGTTATATGAAACAAGCCATGGTAATCTTTATACACTGGGTTGGTTTCTCGACTTGATCCAGCAAATGACTCTATTCTAACTGCATTGTCTACTGAATACAGTAGTCTCTTCATTAGGTTGTCAAACTGCAATAAAAAATATATATTTTTACGATACTGTATGCAATATGATCCACATATGCAGGATTACTATTGAAATATAAGACATCCTTCAACCATATTACTTATTAAATCTCAGATAATACCTAAAGCTTAGAGCTTGATGTGTAATTTTTTTTAATATTAAAAAGCATACTGAACTTAATAATACAAAGACATTATCTTTTTAGTAAATTATAAATATACAAGAAACTTATTTAATATTTAATACTTACGTCAAATAAATGTGAAGGAATTGTGACAAATGCGACTGCATTAGTATCTCTTATTATGACCCGAAGGCAGTACATAAATTTCATTAAATCTTTTCCATACATGTGGTTATCCGATTCCTCATCACAATCCATTGCCATCCACACCGGAGACCCAAGAGACTGAATACTAATGCGTAATATGTTACTGTTTTTCCCACCTTGTCTATATTCTTCATTAGATATTATATCTTTTATTTTTGTAAGTAATTTAGGGTAGAGACCATTCTTGAAACCTGAAATTAAAAAATGCTATTTATTTGACAAGGAAACACTGTTACACTGATATATTAGACATCAGTATATGTAAAGTTTGCTGGTAAATATTGCATCAACACCGCTACTGACTTTTGACTTGGATTATGCAGTGTGTTCACAGCTAATATATGAGCTATGAAGTAAAACATTTAAATGTGAATAATTTTAATATAAGCTTAATTAAAAATACCTACCCTGACACTATTTTATATAACAACCTCACCAAATGTAGTCTTGAGGTCAAAATTTTCAAGTTGACTGTAACCAGTCAAGTCAGGTCAAAAAAGCCGTGGTGGCTCAGTTGGGAACGCACTGACTCACGATCATGAGGGTGCCGGTTCAAATCCCTGGCCCGTACCTCTGAGTTTATAAAAACTTACGTACGGATTCACACCACTGGTTTTCGGTGAAGGAAAACATCGTGAGGAAACCTGCATGCCCGAGATGTCACAATTAAAGGCATGTGAAGTCCGCCAATCCACACTAGGCCCGCGTGGTGGACTATGGCCTAAAACCCCCTCGATGTTAGGGGAGGCTCGAGCTCCTCGGTGGAGACGTATATGAGCTGTTGATGATGATGATGATGAGTCAAGTCAGGAACATTTTTTTCTGATTTATATTGAGTCCAGTGTCTTTTTATACTGATAATTTTATGATCAATTTTTTTTTAAATAAAATTCTGAAATATTACCTTGCACATTTACCTGTTCATCACTAGGATTGCAATAAGTAATGTTGGTATTTTTAATAGTCTCAGTATCAATGTGCTTGCTCAGATCAAAGTGGTGTCCAAAGCTTGTGTTACTCCCAAATGATGATTCCACTTGATTGAGTGCTTCATATCTCCAAGCTATTTTCATCTTATCTATTCCATCTCCTGCTGCATTGATCTCTTCATCAGGCGGGGCTACACATGGTTGTGGTAATTCTTTAACCTGAAAATTAAAGAATCACATTTTATATTTTACTAGGTGACCTGACAGACATTGTCCTGTCATAACCATGAAACTTATTGAATTAAGCCGACTGACACTTTTTTTAAATAGATATACCTTGTACTTACAATGTTTTGGGGATCCTCATCAGCAGAAGCAATGAACAGTGCATGCTTACAGGCCACCCCTTCAGCAAGGAAGTACTTAGACAATACTCTACTGTAGTTACCCAACACATCTTCCTCTGAAAATTGATTTACATTAATATGTTATATAAATACTTGTTATTCTAAATACAATTTAATTTATAAGTGTACATATAGTTTATAAGTGTTTGTGAAGCCCTATTGGAATAAAAAAAATTGATAAGAAAGTTTATAATATAATGGTATGACTTAATCCTGGCAATAACCTCTACCCTATAGCTATTGCTACTCATATACGGATAGCCATTGGAATTATATCAGTTAAAAAAAAAACATTAACACATATTTTTATCACTTTGAAATTACCATTTATAGGCACATATTACACTCACCAACTGCAAACACTCCACCAGCTGGTAAACCACCACCTGAAAATAGATATTAAATTTACGCTTAGAATTACCATTCGGTAGAAACGTTCTAAATTATTTTCCAGTAAATATTTTTAGTGACAATACGTACCAATTACATGATCCAATGAAGGAATTCCCGAGGATATATACGGCAAATTGTTTTTCAATTTTGATCCATTTATCGTGGACTGAGAATCACTTGCCTTATGGAAACTTCTCATCTTGTATTTTTAATAATTAGTTAATAGCAGTGAACTTCTAATTCAATTCACAGAATAATTCAACTATGATTTAGGTTATAGTAAGCATTTTTAACTTTGTAAACAGCTCAAAACAATTGACAGATGATAAAATATACTTGAAATGAAAACAGTTTTTCTTTTTGTCATCATTGATGGAGCCATAGATAATAAATAAACTATATACTAGAGGGGAGCGAGCCGTGGAGAAACAAGAATAAATAGAAGTTTAGTTTCTTCAGTGATGTTAGGTATTAGGTAGTTGCCCAATGAACTTGGTACAGGTGACGTTAAAACCTGGTAAAAATTGGAACATACACACCTCATAATGATTAGGAAGATATCTGGAAACAACAATACCAAGTCTAGATACTAATAACTTACGCCAACTAGCCTCCAGCCAATTATTTTTCGGAATATAATACTTATAAGTGGAAACCTATTGAAAATTGCTTTCTAGTATCAATTTGTTTGTGGCCTGCTAAGAAGAAATCGAGGAAGGTATATTTACTATAATTTTATCTCTTTAGGCCTATTTATCTAGTCGATTTATTAATAGTTCCGCAACATAAAGGTTCTATTGTCTGAAATACTAAAATGTCTATTACTTCTGTCAGTCAGTCAGTGTGCTGTCATGCCAGCCAACCAATGAGTGAGTGAGTGAGAAGTAGGATCTGTCTTTCCAGGGGATGGAAAGTTAGTACTTAACCTCCATTCGCCTTAATTTTGCATGTAAGGTAGCTCCTCTGGTGGCTGTTTGGCTTAAACTTTGTTGTGACATAAAAGTTCGTAAAGAAACAACTAGATGGCAGTAGTAACCCCCGCTTTAGTGGTACAACCGTTTTGTTCTACGCATAATTACATTTAAGTGGATAAAAATATTCATAAAATTATCCCATTTAATAATTTTATTATTTATAAAAAAATACTTTTATACGTTTTCTCTATCATTTAAAAGTTGCACATATTTTTAAAAAATCTGGCTCATTTTAAATAAAAAAAGTTACAGATAAATTAATAAAACTTCATGGAATGAAACGTTTTTCGACTGACATGTACTTTACTTTGTTTGGAAAGTTTTCATGCGAAGTGGCAAATTCTAGTATATCTCACTTATTTGTTGATACTTTTGTTGTTTTTCACTGTTGTTATTATTCTGTTTTTGTTGATAAACCGTTATTGTTTGTTATAATGTTCTCAAAGAGAAAAGTGTATTGCGTATTTGGATGCAGTGAATTATAAATGGGAACCTAAAAAAAATCTTTTTTTCGAGGTACCAATTCGGTTAGCAAGTAAATAATATTTAAATACGACAGATTGTTGAGATTGTAAATAGTAATGTATATTTTATTATTGTAATCAGAATTGTTCTTTGTAGTTTATTTATTACTTTTTAAAGCTCAATTTTTAGATCTACATGTTGTATAATGTTTTGTTAACAGTGTGTTGTGTGTTTTTGTCAATGTAGACTCAGTATGTGTAGTGTTGTCACAAACCTTTGTGGTTTTTTAAATGCTACTATGTAATAATTGTTATGTTGAACCTGTAAAATCAATAAATAATGATAACCTAAAAATAGAACTATTATTTGCTTAATAAGCATGGTGGTATGCTCCATTATTTCCTTACCCATATCCATTACTCAAATATATAAGTTACCTACATATAACTATGCATATGTATGTATACAGAGCGCATGCAGCTTGGCCCATCATACGCTTGGAGGCGCCACTGAGCTCTATACGACCGATTTTATCACGCGAGATGGCTCTCTTTTCCTTTATGGATAGTTACTATACTCTTTGTGTCTTTCTCTTAGCTAGAAAAGTGTTTGTTGGCACATGCCATTTTTTTGATTTTAAAGGATTTTACTGAATAAATAGTTAAATAAACTTTGCAGTAAACATGCAGGGCCCCGCTGTATTCATGGATATATCGCTTGAAGATCAGGTACGTTAGTGTTAATCAACATAACCTATCTTGAAACCTGTGTGCTGTGCTGATTCTGAAATGTTTCACTATTTTTTTGTTCTAGGCGCTAGAGTTAAGGAAATATTTTAAGAGCCTTGGTGCTGAGATTTCAGAAGAAAAATCAGCCAAAGGTATTGAAGACGATCTTCACAAAATCGTAGGAGTTTGTGATGTATGCTTCAAAGAGACAAATGAAGCCGATATTGAAGCTATACTAAACAGCATAGTTTCTATCATGGTGTCTGTAAGTACTTAATTCCTTCCATGCCTTTGTGAGTCATATAAATTCTTGGCTCTAAGTCAACAAAATATTTATTATATTTCAGATTCCATTGGAAAGAGGAGAGAACCTTATTCTAGCATTTAGTCAAAGGCTCACAAAATCTCCAGGCCCTAAACTTGGAATGGTAGCACTTCAATCGTAAGTTTAAATTATATCAATTTTACATCAGTGTTACTACTAATTTGTGTAGTAATATCTTTCAGTATTTGCAATTAGGTGTACATAAATACATAGATATACTTCTGACCGTAAACATATAGTATTATTACAGGCGACATATTGTATTTAAACAATTTCCAGACTGTGGCGTTTGTACAACAACTTGGAATCAAACTCTCCACTGCGCTATCACGTGTACTACCATGTAATAGAGTTGGCAGCCCGTGTTGGCTCAGTGCGTGATGTCTTCACTGGTGTTGATCAATTGAGACGTGAGTTTGCCACTTGCCCACCATCCAATGAACAAATGCAGAAACTGTACCGATTACTTCACCAGGTTCTGAAGGATGTTAACAGGTTTGTTTTCGTTTATTATTGATGGATATAATTATCTATAATATATAAGTATGTTTTTAAAAGTAGTATACATAGTATATCAGATATCTGGTAACCGTAACACAAGCTCACTTTGGAATCCAATTAGCCATGTGTGAAAAATGTCCCAGGATATTTACTTATTATATTCTAAACAATTATATATGCCTTCACTGCCACTTATGAAATGATGACTCAAATCTAAACTATCTAATAGGTATCTTGTGTTGGATTTGTGCATAATATGATTTAAATATGTTGCAACTTATATGCTTATTGGAAAATATTACTGTAATTGTTGGTACTAATAACATGTTAGAAAATATACACTCTGATATCTAAATCAGAACACAAATAGAACAAGTAATCTAGTTGGAACTTATTTGATGGAATTTATGTATATATATAATTTCTTATGAGAACTGTTTTATGCTCAAGTTAAGTTTAACAAAATGTTAAATTTATTTTTTACAGTGAGTTGGCATCAAAAGTGATGATTGAGTTGCTTGGCACATACACAGATGAAAATGCATCATATGCCAGAGAGGATGCCATAAAGTGTATAGTCACGGCTCTAGCTGACCCTAATTCATTCCTGCTCGATCCTTTGCTTGCCCTAAAGCCAGTGAGGTTCCTGGAAGGTGAACTAATCCATGACCTGCTCAATATCTTTGTATCAGAGAAGTTGTCGAGCTATCAGACATTCTACACTAATCATAAGGAATTTGTTCATTCTCAGGGTAAGATACTTTTATTCTATGAGCTATTTACCAACATCTTACAAGAAACCTCCCTACTTTTCTGAGCTGCATGTCACTGATGTAATACACAAAAGAGTTTAATGAAAAAGTAAAATCAGTTTAAATAATAAAAAAAGTGTATGTAAAACATATAACTAGGATATCTATGTAACTGAACTAATTTAGGTTGTATCAATTTTTTTTATATGAAGTGTTATCCTATATACTAATGTATTAAGTAAATGTATATAACAGCTACTTGCACTTACCGGTATTTTTAATTGTATTTTTTTCAATTGTTTTTCAGGATTGAACCATGAACAAAATATTAAGAAAATGAGAATATTATCATTCATGCAGATGGCAGAAGCTAACCCTGAAATTTCCTTTGATGAAATCACCTCAGAATTACAGATTGAGGAGAAAGATGTGGAAGCATTTGTCATTGAAGGTAAATTATTATCTTTGCTTTTGTCAAATATACCAGTCAGTGGCGTAACGTGCCTTGGCGAGGCCCCGTATAAACAATTGGTTGGGGGCCCTCGAAGGCTAAAGATTTGATTTGAAGAAGCTCACATGGAGCCCCAGAAGCCCGGGGGCCTCGTATAATTGATACGGCAGATACGGCGGTAGCTACGCCCCTGATACCAGTGTTAAGAGTTAATTCAACTATTCAAATAATATTTTATGTATTATATAACTTGTCTTAATCTGCAAATCATGAGTTTAGTTCCCACCCAGGAGAAATATTTGTGTGGATGTGTTGTGTGTATTGACATCAGATATTATGTTCATGTCTGTTTATTCTGTGTCTGGATGTAAATAAATATATGAGTACCTGCAGTAGGTATATCAGCTATATGGTTACCATAGTACCATAGTACATGCTTGCTTAAAAGAGTTCCATGTATGAAAAATATGATGAGGATTCGTGATTCATATTTATAATATTGTTCTTATAACCCACACCACTCATGAGTATTCTTGTATTTCCAGTTCTAAAAACGCGTTTGGTCCGCGCCCGTATGGATCAAGCTCTTCGGATTGTGCGTGTTTCGAACACGATGCACAGAACGTTTGACCGCTCGCAATGGGAACAGCTCCGCAGCGTCCTGCTGGCGTGGCGAGCCAATGTGCAACAAGCACACGAGTCGATGAAATCTGTCGCCGCTGCACAGAATGAGTACACCACACAACAACAGAAGGCGTAGACCCTTCATGCCCGGTTATAACATCTCACAAAACATATGACCTGTATACTTGGATTGTTTCGGTCACAAAATATTGAGTTTTTGGTCATCATTGTTTACCTATTTAAATTTTAGCTTCATCTGCGAAAATATGGTTTTAACCATAATCCGTAACATCCATAACCGTCATTGATTTATCAAGCAATTCATTAATCTGGATAATTTATGATGTTATAACTTTGTATGATGGATTTGGATAACTTGTAATATTAATACACCTAAAATCAATCTCTTTGTTTCATTTATACTTTTGTTATATTCTATAGATCACACTATAATAATGTTATTGTGAAGTCATTTTACTAGTATGGTTAACATCATCCATCACTAATCTCTAGTTAGAGATCTTATAAGAACCTACTATAGTGATTCCATTATTATGTTAGTACCTTTGTTTGTTGGTAGATGTCAGCAGGTACAGTACATATTCATGTTACACTGGTATGCACCATTGTTTATTCCACAGAGTACTTTTCAATACTGTAAAGTTTATTCTTTACAAGTAACGTCAAATATGACAGAAATTATAATACTCTATCAAGAACTATTTCGCATTATAGTCTACTGATGGATTATGAGTACGAAAACGGTGGTTTACGGAACATATTCCGTGGATTTGTTTGTATGGCGTTGTCTTTACTATTGGGCTTGCAGGTTTACACGTACTTTTGGGGCCCGCCGCAAGATTCTCTTGATGGTGGTTTTTCTGATATAAAATACGTTGTTATGCAGCTCACTCGCGGGCTAACAGAGGTAAGTGCATGAATGTAGTTAAAATCCCGAGTTCGTCTGGCAAAGCACAGTCACTGCACCTCCGTGCTTATTTCCACATAAAAATAAGTGTAGGTACCTACCTAGAAGAAGGATATTCAAAATTCAGAACTGCCTAGTTGTTCTGTGGTTGTCCTAATGTATCATCATAGGTAGTACTTAAATCTGTATATTTGAATTTGAGGTGAATAATAAGCATGAGAAGTTACAAAGTGAGATGGAACGTATTTCATCGGTAATGCCCGCGGTGGCGGCGGCAGCGGGACGCGCGAAGGAAGCTCTCGAGCCAAACTTGCGTTGTAAAACTCGACAAGCTCTCGATGTTCTTAATTATGATCGACAGGTGAGCTCTATTCACATATTATAGAATTTTCTTATAAACATTCGGCGTGCCTAAAAAAAGAGAATTAGAGATGGTGGCAAATAAGATGAAAAGATAATGCCTAGGTAGGTATATTTATTACAGCGCACCTACATAGGTATGGTGCCAGTCCCCTATACATGTAACGCACCTAAATAAGAAATATTTGTTTGAATGATAGATTTTGTTGAAGACAATATATAGAATTGCTGTTATAAGAAAAAGTCGTTCTCATTATAATGATGTACAATCATGCAAATCATTTATTAGAGCGTCATCTTAGGTACATAAAGATCGGTCGGATCTAAATTCCATTATCTACTTATCTAATCAGATTGTCGACTATGCTCTCGAATCGGCTGGTGCGAGAGTGCTGGACACCGGAGACACCATAGAGCATGTGATATACGAGTCACCAGTTGGGTGGGCACTGCACCTTATAACCGCATTGATGTGCCGCCAATGTCACGGCGCCCGCGCAGTCATCAGCCCGGGAACGCTGCCAGGAGAGTGCTGGGCGTTTAAAGGATCTAAGGGTGAAGTTTTAATACGACTACTAGGAACCATACGCGTAACGGGTGTCAGTGTTGAACATATACCTCCGCATATATCACCGACCAGGTCAGTTTGTATTGCGTAGTTAGATTAGACATAGGTAGTAACTACCTAAGTATTAGAAGCTACATAAATTTTATATTTTAAGTATAGTATTAAAATTATCATAGTTTTTACGAGCAAGTGAGTAGGGTCAGATACCGTGATTGATTGCTATATACTCAAGTCACTTAAAAAAAAGCGTTTTCGTTTAGAATGAAAATTTCATAACATTACAGAGAAATATCATCAGCTCCACGGCTGTTTCAAGTTGAGGGCTTACAGTTCCGTTCGGATACCTACGCACATGACTTCGGTAGCTTCGAGTACAATAAAGACGGGAGGCCTATACAATATTTTGAAATCGTACATCCTTCTACAAAGGCCTACAATTTAGTGAGAATACAGGTCCTTACTAATTGGGGTCATCCTGTGTATACTTGCGTGTACCGAATTAGAGTTCACGGTGAATTGGTGCCGGGGCAAACATATCGGAACGCGATGTTAGAGGAGACTGAACTACGGATCGAAAATGAATAATTAGATATCGAATATGCTTATGTACCTGCACATTAAAGACTAAGGTGTATATAAGATCAATTATTTAAAAGCTCAGTTCACTACCCATAGATAGACATAAAATCAATGTCAATAAAAATAAAGAATGCCCAAACGCTTTGTATTTTTTTAATCAAAATATCCATTACTCTGTAGCCATTAATGCCAGGTGCCTCTACCCGGTTACATGTCCATTGTATATTCTTTTGCACAAAACGAGAGAAAGCCAGAATGGAGCGTAGATGTTAATCTGGTGTCCGGCAGCCGAATGCTATAAAATGCACCTATTGTGTAGTGGACAAAGCTACAAAGCACATAAATTAACATGAGCAAACTGATCATGAGCCCCCGCCGAGGCCGCACTAATGGGTTGACCGAGCCAACTTCGCTTTGTATCTTCGCTTACGGTCCCGAAACTCTTATGAGACTTGAAAGGATAATTTTTTTATTTAATTTATTATACGTAGAAGTAAAGGATAACAGTAAGAGCAGAATATCCACCGATATATGACGTTTGAAATGCCAAGTTTATGTAGATAATTTTATAAGGTCACAAATATCAATAGTGTGAGTTATAAGAATTATTTAGCGGTAAACTAAGAAAATACAGGTATTCAGAGATACTACTGAACGCTTTTAACTGGCAGATGTAGGTGGCTACCTACCATACATTATGTCAACTTTCCTTATTCCGCATTATACCTGCTGAAATTCAATGCGGAATTCCAATATAAAGATGGGCAAATAATATAAGTAGGTACTTATGGATATGAAATGAGTGTAGGTATAGGCACCTGAGTAGTAGCTAAGCTCAGTTTTCCAAAAATATCATATCATATCCTAGGATAATAGATACCTATATGTAATAGCATACCGTGCAGTAGGTACCTAGTATTTCCGTTGCACTGTATCTAAATAGGTACATAAACTGGGTGAGATTATTATTTAAGGATAAAATTGAGACTGTACATGTTAAATGACATGCTATCATTACCTTGTTCAAATAAGTAGGAGAATATCAAAGACAAGCGTAAAATTGCAATCATTAACTATATAAATCGCAGACATTCTCAAATGCGACAATTACCGACTCTTTTCTCTAGTAAGTTCAATACGGATCCTTTCTGTGATAAATAGACACGAGTCGTAAAGGGTGAAAGCACCTCTCCATGAAATTTATCCTTTTGGACCGGCACCGCCTACATGTACCTACTCAATATTAATGATGTGATCTTAGTTCAAACGTCTCTCGCAGTCTCTGCCTGACATGTATTAATGAACAGCATTTGTGACCAGATTCGTTTGTTTGGTCACCTATTTACGAGGCTATCCTGCCGGTACGGGAGGTAGTGGGTTGCTACCCACCTTAAACATTATTATTATGTTATAATCGGGATAGTTTATCGAACATACTTTTTGTAGATATCTATTATATTTACCAGCTAGCAGTTAAAATAGTTTGAACATTTCCAATAACTAATCGGAACCGGAAAAAATCTTTAGGAGAAATACACCCGCCCAATGTAATCCCAAAGTAAAAAGAGCTCGTAGGCTATATTACTACATATATGCCTATGTAAATATTGAAGCAGGGTCACTAAATACTTTTGAACATAGTGAAACATTCTAGGTTTCTTCTATGGTATAAGTACCTACTCATGCATGTTTTAAGATTCGAACCCAATATCGAAATTGTGTCGTACTTACCTATAGGTATACCTATCAGTCAGGGTATCTAACCAACCACGTTAACAGGTTGTTTACTAGAGACTATAAGTAAGTAAATTTCATCTACAAAATTTTACAAATTACCTGTAAAATTTCTGGTATAATAATATGTAAGTAAGTAGATACTTAATAAAACTAAATAGATATCAGATAAAAATCGTTATTACTTTAACGGAACGTTTAGCTCGTATTTGCAGGTAGATTCTATTTAGCAAGGTAATTGGTGATAGTCACATAAAGGATACAATGTATCATCCGCCAAAATATTTGACAATATTAAATGTTTCTGGTCTATCGCTCGTGAAAGGCTTGCGATAGTAAAGGATTGGCGGCACGACAATATTGTTGAAAGTACTCGGCGAAGCGTTCTGGGAGCTTCCGCCGTGTGGCTCAAGTGACGAGCCATGAGCGACGTGATGTGTAGTTACCAACAATGGTTTTTCAAAGGTAAGTAACACCTATATTAAACGCGAATCATGAGTTTGTTGTGTCATTGAACGAATTATGACAATACAGGAAAGAACATAGAATACATTTTATACTTTATTGGAAATCATTTATGTATGAAAAGTACACCAGAATATTTATTAATTACTAGCTGACCCGGCAGACTTCGTACTGCCCCAATCTATACTCCAATACTAATATCATAAAGCGGTAGAGTTTCTTTGTTTGCTTGAACGCGCTACTCTCAGAAACTACTGTCCCGGCAATCATTCCATTTTTCTCTTCAAAACCAAGGAATGATACTCAGTTCAACCGTTCTCGACTTTTTGTGAGACTAACGAACAGCAATTCATTTTTATATATATAGATTCTAAGTATTGATGATCTGTAGGTAATTGTCAGAACTAAAATTACTTAGATCATTTTGATGAACTCCACTATCACTGGTAATCGCTTTATTATTCTCAAAACTAGTTACTCCTCTAGTCACTTTTAACTTGGACCATTTAATACTAGCCCTGTGTGCGTAGGTGTCGTCAAGGGATTCGTTTTAAATAGTCTCCGAGGGTATTGTTTGGTAGACAGGCTTTGTCCCGGGACATCAGAAATACTCTCGTGTGCGCTCCGGTGACTTCGATAAATGTCGCGTTCAGGAAATGCGATTTTAACAGCGAAAACATCAGAATTACAAGTCATCATGATCCACTCCATTGCCTCTGGGCAAAAGGGGTTTGTTGTCTACTCTAACCGTTTAATCTTAGCCTGTTTTATCCAAACAAGCAAACATAAAACCCATTTTTATGGATTTTTTATTGTTGACAAAATGTAAGTAAACAGTAGTTTTACTTTAGGTACCTACCTACATTGTAACTATATGGTCTGAATTATAATACTAAACCCTACCATTCGGGATTCAAAATTTCAAGTTCAATTATTGAATTTCAACTATGGTAAATGACCCAATGGTGGCCAGTTTAAGAAAAAAAAAACAGGTTTTTGTGAAATATTACCAACATTGTGAAAGTTTCAGCACTGAATATAGTGAAACTGTAAAGTCCAGTCCTTATTTAATATTTGTAATGTGTTACGCGTGAGATACGGCAAAGCTGGATTCAATTAATTTAACAAATAAAAGTTGTAGTTTTGTGACCCAGTCTTGGACAGGGAAAATTCATTAATGGATACCCCAGTCTTAGTCTAAGTTTATCTTTATTTTATGGTTAACACAAGAAAAAAAACTAATTTTGATTTTAATTAAGCAATACTATTTTACAAGTGAAACTTTCTGCTCTTCGCCTTTACGATTTCCTTAAGAAAAGCCGTCGTTGTCAATTTCAAATCACCTTACACTTTGTATTCGCGCATATTTGTACATGTAACTGACTGAATTCAATAAAACGTTAAACTTAGATAGTTCGATGTCTAAAGTCTATGTCACAGTGATCCCAATGTAAAAACATTCGCTCATGTCCGAATTCTAGATGTTTCTTTTAATTTTTGGCCATTACTGGTACCGTGGCCACGACTGGTAGGTACACTTACGATATTCATTTCGCTAAGTAGCAACAAGTTTAGTAACTTAAATAACATGCAGAAGAAACTATAAGGTGAAACTTAAAATATGAATTTAAGTAGGTACCTATTCGTTTAGTTTTAATATAACAAGTAAGTAAATTAAATGATATCCTTTAATTTGTAAATTTTTTTCGGGTTGTAGGTATATGTAAAGGTAGGTTTTTAATATTTACTCAGGCATCATCTGTATCTCATAGGTAAATAATCTACCATATCCTAAATAATATTTGAGTCATGATAGAATTAAGGTACCTTCCTAGGCTTTGAAATAATCCATATTTGGATAGTTTTCAATGACTTTTCGGTAATATATAAAAAGTGTGCAAATAACACAATCGAGTTATTTTAACTCATTATGTGGGGCGAAGGGTTCGAGTCAGGTACGTGTCCGTCCGTATGGCGCGATCAGCCCTTCATAATTTAGAAAAAGAGCCATTTATTAAACTAGAGCCCTTAGTAATTATTGGGACTCCATTCCGGCATATTCGCTATCGCTACCTGCCGGCAATTTGCCATTCGGCCCTTTGTCTGTCGGTGTGGCGCCCTAAAGGGTTCTAATTTTAAATGCAGCGTGTAACTATTCGTCCCTTTATTCGTAAATTTCTCTTTCGCGGTGGTTAGCCCGCTGGACGCAATATGGTGTGCATTTTTTGTCGCGGGCAAGGGTGAGCAATTAGCTGGGTACAACAACCATTGCCTTTGTTCGATTGATGTGGTTGATCGATAATAATTAAACTTCTGCATACACGCATTAGGTTTCGTACCATCGCATCGTTTGTTTTGATATCTATCGAAGCGGATTTAGTCCACAACATTCAGTGATTTTATTGTCGCATAGCATTTTACGAGGCACTGTGTTGATATGCCATTAAATAAAAAATAAATGATTGTGTAATAAAAGCGTTTTGACTTTTACGAGTAGGAAGTCTTTGTAAATCTTTTTAAAATTTTAATTCCCCTCATTTTGGTTTAAATAAATTCAATATTTTTAAGTCGTCTATACTCAAAGTATAGTAGTAAGGATTTATTACCTAATGAAGATAAGTATAGGTACATCCTATCTACCTATATGTATGTGTATATCAATACAGGTTAGATAAATATTGTAGCAATTCATAAATTTAGGTGTGCCATACAGCACACTCTATGAAACTCATATACTTATGTGGGTATCTGTTTACCCACTTACTTATATATTATCATAATATAAAATTACACGGTTGAAAGTCCAGCTAGCTAGTGTGAGTAAACATTGGCGCGGCGTCCATCTCGCTAGTTTGTTCGCAAACAAGGATCAAATGAATACAGACAAGCATGTTTGCGATTGCGGATCGAGTTACAATAACAAATACTCGTTTATTTATAAGCAAGAAATTGACAGTCAACGTCGGACTGCTACCACTGCGGACCCGCACGCAACAAATCGCCCCCGCCTCCGCCTAATGCGATGCAGTTGCTATGACGACGATGCACTCACCCTACGTATAGTAACACACAAGAGACCATAAAAAAACGGAAAAAAGGAGAGCAGAAAACTTACTAGATTTCACCCTGGTTCCTGTCGACGCGAACGTCCGAGTGTTCCCTCCTTTCAAACATAATTTATGGTTTCGGGGAAATAAACATAAAAAATAGAAAAGGAAAAACGACAGCACGCACGATAAAAAAGCTCGTCGTAAAAGTGCGAGCGGGAGTGCGGGACGAGAAGGAGGGGAGCTCCTCCCGCGGCAGCTCCCCCGGCCCGGCCCGAGCGACGCGTCGGGCGGCAACCCTTCCGTTGCCCGCCCTACGCCCGGCCCTCATACCAACGCACTAAAGGGTTAGGGCGATTTACCCTCTTCAACAAGCCACTATGTAGACTCGTAGGTGCTCGTAGTCTCGTAGCCAATACCGTAGCTATTAACTTTCAGTTTTAATTTTATAATTCCCCACGCAATGGTATGACTTAATTTTTCACATCATAATTTCGCTCTTCATATTATGAGCTACGTGTGTGCAAATTTTCATCGTGACTGTTGAGCTTACAAAAGATATTAAACCGGGAAATACACTATTGCATATATTTATTCATTTGTTGATAAGTAAGGGTTGTTTAATACTTCACAGAATATGTACTATATGATTCAATATTTTGGAAAAATCTATTTCATGACAAATATGTTATGTTCTGATATGTGTAGGTATTCATATATTTGGAGTAAGTTTGAGTAGGTAAGTATATAAGCTACATAAAAATAACAAAATTTGCATAAAAAATTCAATGTTTTACATGTACCTACTTAACAAGAAGGGTAAGACAAACTAATAACATGTATTAATATTAGATTTATTAAAAAAATAAAAATAATGATATGTAAAAGTTTGAATGTACCTATATATAGTAAATATATCACTCACGTGTTAAATCTAAAATGTTTGAGAAAATTCGGAAGAAATTTTGCGCAGTGATCCTGTGTCCAAACACTACGATAACCGCTTACCATCATTGTCCCGTGTTTGTTTGCCACTCATATAAAAAACCCAATACTCTCAAGAGAGACATCGCCGTCCTCCCATTCCGATATCAGTGGTGGCCGACGGCGGCGGTGGATTCGTAACGAGTGTTTGATGTAAATGGGCTCGGAGCAATTGTGCAGTCAGCGGTGACCCTCGCGACCAGCGGCCATGCGACGAAATTCGCCGACCGTTCGTCTCGCCGGACCGGCCGCCCGCGCTACCTCCCTAGTATCGCCCTGCATCACCCGCGCCCGCGCCCGCGCCCTCCACGCACTAAACAACCACATACAAATACGTAGTTAAGTTTCCACTTTTGCACTGTGGGTTTATCGATAGAATACATTGTTGTGAATGTTCATTTTGGTGGGTATTTGACTCGATATGTTTTTGTATCGCTATATATTTAATTAATGTTTAATTAAGTATTTTTACTTAGACGTGGTTTTATTTAACACTAGATGGTCGGTATTAATGAATGTCCTGTATCTACAGAAAGTCGTCATTTTAACTGTGGTTGAAGAATTATACATCCTGTGAATGTATAAGTATTTTATTATAATTTAACAATATAATAACAAAGGTAAATATATATTTCTGTTGATAGAAAAAATTATCATAATGATCGGATGAAAAGAATATGTTCATAAAAGAATAATGTTAATGTCCATAATTGCTTTGATTGAGTTTCTTTCTATTTGTCTCAATAAAATAGTATCGATATCGACATTAAAATAATCCTTTCGAGCGCTTCAGTCAGCACTTGGTCATTTCGCTGGATGATTTTTTACTTTGTTTCCGCCCACTGGCCACCCGGCCGCGCCGCCGCTTTGCTTTTTGGCAATCTTATTTATTGGCGATATCTCCAGCCCAGTTGGAGGAAAACTCGCATCATGTTAATTTCCTGTGTGAGTTCGGTCACACGATAAGTATTTTTTTAGGGAACTGCGGGCCGGTTAATATATACGAAATCGATATCTCCGTTATGTAATCTGCCCGTCACCCGTCAACGCAATACAATAAAAGCATTTATATATAGAAAAAGCACGTTTGTAAGGAATCGGTGAAGAAAATAATTGGTATTGGCATTATAATTTAGCTTATATTTAAAAATCTAAATCCTATTCTATGATACTAGATACATTGATCTGAATTTTTATTCATTTAAATATATTGTTTGTATCTCGATATTCACGCATAATATAGATAATTTGATCGTAAAAACGAGGGATAGCAAATATCTATAATTTTCTGTCACCTAATGACAGAATGGGGAATGGCCACCGTCTCAGTGGTCGGTGGTGTATGTTTTTGTCGTTAGAGGGCCGATATTAATAATGACCACTTTATGCCAAGGGTTCCGAGAGCGCCTCTTTCCCGGGCACTTCACTTATTTAAATGTTCCTTTTTATAACAAATTTACATTAGATTCCATACAGTAAGCTGAGACGTCAAGGTATACGATGGGGAAACGATGTCAGGTCCCTTCTTGTTGTAAATTGGGGGTCACACAAAAACCGTTGAGCCCTTACCGGACCCATAACGTCCAGCCGTTCGACCATGATGACGGTGAAAAAGTACGGTTCTGTTTTTTTATTCTTTTGATGTCCGCTGGATACGATTAACAATTCGCAATGTATTTTTTTTGTCAATGCAGTGAATGTCAGTAACCGGTGCAATGGATGGTTTAAAATTTTGTAAAAAAATGTAAAATTACCGAGGGGACGATTATAAACACATGCGCGAGCGCGTCAAATCTTCAGCCGGCGCGCGCTTGTCGTTCAGGGACGCATTATGGCTTTTTTAAATCTACAGTAGGACAGGGGAAGAGAGTTTTTTAAAAATAAAATTCACTTTTTAAGTGAAATACGTGTCCCCGCAGTCGAGTCCAATTGTTGCGTGTCGGATGGGCACGAGTTCGATTTTTATGTCTGGAAGGGATTTTTTATATTGTGGTGTGTGCCGCGCGGTGTGTCGACGCAGGGTGGAGGTTTGATAGATAGACATCTCCTGGCACTCGACACTCGACACGCGTCTTCACGCACAAACCCTTTATCTTGAGCTTGATACAGCTTTCGTCACGAATGCCGCAAGCGTTTATTTGAATGATGCAAGAGTTTTTACTGCAATAGGGTAAAGTCGATATATGTTTACTTAGAAGCTTAATGTCACAAATATTTTAGTAGAAGCACTACAATGCCCATTATTAAGGCTATTTATCGTTTTTGTTATGTTTGCGACAGTAAACAGGAACTTTATTTTAAAGTTGTGTATCTACTTGATGTTGTGTACCTATATAGGTAGGATAGGTAACAAAACTAAATCAAATAAATTGAGGTATATGCTTTTTATTATCCGTATATACGTATTAGCATTACATGTTACCTAAATATTAGTTACCATGGTTTCAGTTCATTCTTTAAATTATTTATTAGGTATAATACATTGGTTCTTAGTTAACTATTTGTTAATTTAGGTACCTATGCCTATCTTTGGAGCTTCCTAAATGTATTTCATGGCTATTAAATAAGGTTCTTATTAAGTGAATGGTACATACCTACTTTCTCCTGCAATTTTGTCCTTATATACCTTACGTTAGTATTTAATAATGTTCAGTCATTAAAGAGTCATTGCTATGCTACCTATATGTTCCATATTAGTAATATTATCGACGAATTCGAGACCTACAAGTATATAATCGGGTACAATAAAAAGCACGGGAGTAAATCGAGCCCCGGAGAACGGAGGGCGACACCGAAAGAGGTGAGCAAGTCACAACTACTTTTTACTCCCTTCACAGGGAGGGTCGGCCCTCCCCGCCGCACACACTCGCACCGCACGGAGGGTCTCCAGAGATGAAAGTTTTGTGGGGTTAAAGGAACCAACACACACGCACACGTGAGACAACAAACGGCGTAGTTGCCTAACTCTAACTTTAATTGTGTCTTTTCAATCGATAGTTTCTTCGGAAGCCGAACACATCTTTCATTTGACGTCTGCCTATACCTATTGGTTGAGTGCCCGTTGTCTTTTGACGAAGACATTTCATTCTCCCAGTTCGGTGGAATGCGGAATCTCATACGAAATTCTTTTATTATTGCACATAGTACGTAACTGGGCATATAGCTATGTTACCCCATATGATACTTAGGTATTAGGAAACGGGAATCTCATATGCATTTAGCTAAAATTAAAATAAATAAGAGCTTATCAACGCCTATTGATAGAGATTCTATTTTATAAAAAAAAATGTACTAGTCATGAAAAACCTGAATCTGTAATAAGAACGAATGTGTTATTATAAGTATGTAAACTTTTAACTTATTCTAGTGTAGTAAACAGTATTCAGTTAATATAGAAAATCATTATATTTAGTGTAGGTACCTTCCTAGTAGTTCAATTTAATGTACGAACTTAATGAACCATCCCGGTAACTCTGATTAGTGTTACAAAAATATTACAAGGTTGCATTGTTTTTTGCATCGATGTGTATATGACATACCTACATAGAGTCGGTAAAATAATATTCGAATTCCCTATACGTCCGGCGCGGCGCGGATCTCCCTTCGGTCCTATTCATTCTCCCATTCTTGGTGCAAAAAGCGGACAATTGCATCCACGGCCGTTGGTTTGCATAATCAATAGCACCAGTTGTTATTGTATATTCAACATCCTAGGGTGAAGTAAATAAAAAAACTCGTTACTTTACACATAATCTATAGAATTGAATTTAACTCACATTCTAAATGTGTTTAGATAAATGCAATCGAAATGTACCCAAATAAAATATTTTAAATAGGCATACAAAATACCTACAGAATATTTTAGCGTAAAAGTCAGATGTTCTACATTGTCTTGTTTATTTAGCCATTGAAGTGATTGTTTTAAAACTTTGAGTCGCTTTGAGATTTCAGCTTTTGATGACATACCTACACAGTGAGGTATACCTAACAACATATTAAAACTACCTACTTATGAATATGTTCGAGAATGACGTAGATACTAACATACTATCTGAAAAACTTAGACTATTTTTATCCCAGGAAAATTTAAGATCCCTTGGGAACGTAGGTGAAATCCACCAGTTACTAAATAATATGAAAATGTATTGACTTCTAAATGAGATGTGCTACATAGGAATAGGTTGATGGTTGTCATTTTACCTAATTGCAGTTGATAACTGCTGTGTATGGGTATTAAAGGTAATGATTTTTGTGCGATGCACATAAGATTTAACAACTTCATGTCTTAGGAGTTTTCGTCTCTAGAAAAATCTTCGCGCTCATTATCTCCAAAGTATAAGAGATAACAATTCTACGAAACCTACATAACGATTCACTTATTCATGAATTATATGAGGTATTGCTTCTAATTGGTAAGGCTGGTGAATGGGAATTGTTTGACCACAATCGCACCACCATAGGTAAGTGATGATAACCCAAGAAGGGAAATGGCTCTCAAGTAGAGCTGCCGGAACACATCACTATAGGTGCTTGGCGGCAGGTAAAGCGTATACAAGGATAGATAAAAGTAAACAGAAGTCATTGTATAATGTATTTAAATAAATGCTGATCTCAAAGTTTGTACCTGCATAAGTGTTAAAAAAGTATAATTTCTTAGAATGGGACGATGGGATGTCACGATATGATTCCGGTGTTTTACAAATACGTAGGTACATTTTAAAATTGAGCTGATTTATTTTATTGACAACTAATCATTTATGTGATTTTATCTATCGTAAGATTGACTCAATATAGTTTGCAAACAATAGATATTTTTTAATGCGACGACGTGTCTAATTTATTTATTGCATTTTAATGACGATCTTAGCTATTATATTATACGAGACATACAATTATGTATGGAAATTATCATTAGGATTAAATGTAGTCATTTATCGAAGCATCATTGAACATCACGTAAGGGCGAGAGACTATATTTTTTTTAAGCCTTCACATCGAACCAACATTCGATTCTCCAAAAATACGGAAATCATCGGGCGGAATATTTGGTTTTGTCATCGATTACGCAAACTGTTTCAAGGGTGCGCTCTGCTCGTCCATTGTGAAAAAATATGAGAGCGTATATAAAAACTGATGCAGCTGTCGGGTGGCACACATGCGAATTGTAGCGAACGAGGCCCGGGAGTAAACGTCGTATGTGGCGGGGTCTGCGGCACCCGTTGTGGCCTTGTGCAGCATCGCCGCCGCCGCCGCGCCGCGCCGTGCGAGGATCACATAAGGCGACCCTCACGCACATAGCTCGAGCGGGAAGGGTTCGGGTTCAATCCGCGCTCCGGGAAGGGTTCGCACGGACGCACGTCACCGCGTCGCCCGCCGACGCGCAAGCGCACGCGAACTTGCAAAAAACTGGCACAATGCACAAAACATAGCTGTTTTTGTTGTTAATACAGTAGATTGTTCGTAAATTTCCTTTCTTTGCAAAAAATGTAATATCATCAACTCGTTCACGCCCGGCTTTTCAAAGGGAGCTTTTTGAAGAGGGAACAGAAAAATTGTTAAAAACTGGTAAAAAGTGGGTCAGAAAGGGGTGCTTTTGAAACTAGTAATCACTACCTCGCGCCGATCGATTGCCGTTATTATACAAAAAATCCTTTTTTAGGAATCGACAGTTGAGAATTAGGATATTTTATTATTATACGGATAAAATAATAAGCGAGCGATTTTGTTCATTCACGAGAAAATAATGAAGGGTTCTAATTGTACCGGCAAATTATAATCGTGTGGATGGTATTTTTGATAAAGTATGTTATATTTTCTTAGATATGAGTTTATTTTTGCTACCTCAATACCTATCTGATAATTGTGATCATATAAATTGAGTTTATATTGAGTTAACTGTAATTAATTTGAATCTATGTATAAAATTACAGTCGTCTATGAAGTCACAGTAGGTAGGTAGGTAGGTAGGTAGGTAGGTAGTCACAGTGTGTTTAGCCAAGTAATTACATTCATTTGGAGATATTATAGGTAGGTATATCTACATGTTCCACTAGCAAATATGAATTTTAAACCAAATGTGAGTTATAAATCAAACATGCGGTAAAGCTGTATCCTGAAACTACACCAAACTATGGTTATCTATTAGTCATTTCAATCCGTAACTTTTCCCCAAAATCGTGTAAAAAATGAAATCTCAATCATTTATAAATTAGGTTCGCGGACAGCTATGCCGTTCATCCCTTTATCAGTTTTACAATCGGCCACAAATAAAAGGGTACGGAATTGATTGTTAGTAGGTACCTTTAGATATTTTTTTTATTTATTGTCACTGAACGATTTATGTTCTATTTTTATGAAAGCGACTATAGACACACTGAATTAGTATAATGCCCCTTGAAACCGCTAATAATGGGAACACTGCGATAGGTACGAACTTATCATAGTTTCGATTAAAATAGGTAGGTACTCTGACGTCTTCTGTATTTCATTTAATTCACTTATCCATGTTTTCATTATTTATTTAAATACATGTATATATGGTATAAATGAATAAAATTAGTCCTTTATATTAACCTAAATTATTGCGAACACGAAAATATAGGTTATTAATTGTGCAGTCATTAATATAATTGCCGAGCAAAATAAATTAACCCTTTAAATGCAATTTAATAGTGATGTGTGTGGGTGCGAGCGGAACATTGTATTGTTAAGGTGAACCCTTTTACCTGCGATGTGCAATTACACGATGTTTACACGGATGTTATGCCTTTACAATACTTTCCCAACCCTTCCATTGTGGCTTTTTATGCGCCTGCGCTGCACTTGTGCACCGGACGCGTCAGTAATTGAGCTGAGTGACGTTTACCATGCACTATTTTAAAAAAAGAACACATGTCATGAAACAAAACAACGGGTTGGGTTGAGTTTCCCTTTTTACTCAACTATTTCTTTATCAATTCACCTTTTTTAGTAGACACGCGCGCGGTTACAATATAATAAGAATAGATATTAATTATACTTATGAAAATGGTTCATTCATTGTGAATATATCATACAAGGAAAGTTTTTATGCGGTAGAAAAAATATCTGATAGCTGTGACAGTTGAGGCTCCTAAACAACTCTGTGGTCACGGTAAGGTTTTTTTAGAGCAACACCTGTTGATGTAAGGGATTATTGAATTTGATAAAACAACATATTGCGTTAATGTAACATCACAAAAAATGTGAGGTTTTTGTCTGAGTAAAACTAACGTTTAGGTATCTACAGTAACATGTAGCCTTACCTAAAGCAAGCACTATGTAACATTGTATTTCAAAATAAATAAAAATATATTCTGAATGTAATGGACAGTAGGTAGGTATATGTAATTGCAAGAATTAATAAAAATGTTTGTCTGTATATGATCACAAACCACTTGTCCTGCTCGCAATCATTTGTGGTCACCGCGATGATGATGAAAATCCCTGATTAAAACTATTTTATCTTAATATCAACACAATTTTATAACGTAGATGAGCACGTAGTTTAAGTCACAATCTTAACGTTCATCATTTGAAGGGCTAGAAATCTGTATTTAGGTATTTTAAATTTACATAAACGGCAGATGTAGATAAACACATTGCTACGGAAAGGTTATCGATTACCGTATGATCCAATTAATCGATATCGAAACAATCGCTCGTTTTGATCCTTAACAACGCTCAAATAGCTCTATCAGTATCCCGTCGAATTAGGGTTATACGATATCTTACGTTTTTTCTTAACGCTCGCGTCTACCCCTTTTTTAATCGGATTTCGTAGGCGCGTGTGCTCAGTTTTTTTATGAATCTCAATAAAAAGTTAAATCCACCTTATTGCAGCCGTTAGGGGTCACCTTTTTTGTATGTTTCCGTCAAGCCGCGGTAGGTGAATGTTTTAATTAGTCAGTTCTCTTCCCGCAGCTCTAGGGCGTAATAATTGTGAATGCTCATTTATTACTTTGTTAGCATAATTTAACAGACCGATGCGCCCCCGAATAGTCAGATAATATCAGCTTCGGTTAATTACACTAGGAGTCGCAAGTACACGTACATTTTTTTATAAAGATTTTAATATTATTATCAACTTGATGGATGGGTGAATCCTTTCGGTGTGAACTATTTTCGTTAGGTAATTATAGTTATATTTAATTGATTTATTATGTCTAGATTGTATCTATGTTAATCATGTTTATATTGTATCGTTGTATTAATATTCATAATGGCATACACTATCCAAAGTCAAAATTTATCTAGAAATATATGAAAGCTAAATGAACATAAATTATTATACAGTCGGAAGCATGTGACAGTAACGGAACTTTTATATATGAAATGGATCGTATGAAGGAAAGCTGTGGAATGTCATTAATATTCAAAACGTAACTAGGAGGGATTATAAAATAATAGCAGTAATTTAGGACGGCATGCGGCCGTCGCCCGCGCCCCGCCCGGCGGCCGCCCGCCCGCTCTCGTTGGAATTTCTTGATAAGATATGCATGAAAATATGTCTGCTTTATTACATTTTTTCAACTGACTCTGACTTCTATTATAATATCATATACATGTCCATTTAGGTTTATTTTAATTACTCCGCAATTGTACCTAAAACGTTTAAAAAAGGAAAACTAACTATCGAGGCGAGCGCAGATATTTTGCAGGAAGCATGTAAATCTCTGACCGCAGAGCATACAAAATAGTAGGTACTATGTAGTTGTAGAAAGTACATAAGTAGTTCTGAAAGTGTGTTGTTTAATTACTGGCACATAAGACAATGATTTTTTTTATGCCAACTAATATTTTTTTACCATAACCCTATCATTAAATTCAATTAAAAAGGTTTTTTCGACATATGGAAGGATGTCAACTGCCTCAATTAGATGCCATGTAATTACAGCTTGTTAGGCTTCCCTTCTTTTTGGTCATTAAAACGGTCCAAGGAGTATCGTAAATTAATTTCAGGCCTATTTTCTAATTTGACTTTTAAAGTTAATTATAGTTGTATAGCGTTATTATGTTCAAGGTTTGTAATTTGAAATCAGTTTACTATATTTAAACGGGCTTAAAATAATTTGAAACAGATTAACTACAAGAATATTTTTAACTGCCACCGTAAACAGTGGAGGATTTCAATACGACAACCGCAACCTTTCATGCCAATAGCACGTTATTACCTATATTTTTTAAAGATTTATTATGTCTTAAAAGTAGGAAAACCGTTTACGGTTCAGAAACATTACAATTATCACATTAACGATATCGATATGCTCCAGCCAGATGTGTGTAGGTACAATACAAAGCGAATTTCAGATTACTCCGGAGTTAGACTTTGGAACACCCATAGTTTGGGATTGTCGACGACACGATTATTATATTTAAAACGTAAAAGCATATCATGCACAAAAGCCATGGTCAAACAATTGTGCAAAAATGACGGAGTGATATATTCTGCGAATCTGTTTAAGTTCCATTGACACAAACTCTTTTGTTATGCATAAAAAAGAAATGTAACGAAGACAATGGGCAAGTAATTTTAAACGGAGCAAGAAATATTCAAATTTTATTGCTGCTCATTGCTTCAGTTTCTTAAAATGACACGCTTTTGCAAAACTTGCAAAAATATGGTCCAGAAAAATTATGAAACTTGTTTTTTTTTTGGGTTTGTACGACTTTTTTGCCATAAAATATTTCCATTGGGTATGTACGGTAGGTACCTAGTAGCAATTTGTTCTTTCTTTTGTCTGCAAATAAAACTTACCTAAGTAGGTAAAAATAATGAGTAGGAGTCAGGTAATAAAGCTTTATGTTGGAGCAACGAAAATTGATGTATTTGTACATATTTATTTATTTTATTTCCTGGAAATAAAAATGTTTATGCTATGGCAAAGTTTTGGATTCGCGTCATCTATTAGGTATGTGTATCAATAATATCTACAAAAATCTGTATTATTTTTAATCTGGGTACCATGGTTCAAGGTTATTTTAGTTAACGTCAGTTTCGTTATTGTCTTTGAATTTTTTTTTGTCTTTTACTGTCTGGTATTTTTTACCATAATTTATTTATAAAATGTAGAGCACAATATCTAAAACCAATGAGGATCTAAATGTTTCTACATAACAATATTAACTGCGGTCGAAACGCAAAAAATAGCATTGAAATATTACCCATTGTAATTCTAGGTAACGTTAAATTATGGAGGGTAAGTTTTACTAACTAGCTATAAAACACTAAAGTAAATTATTTGACAAGGAATCTTCCAAATTACTATAGTAGGTACTTAGTACATACAGTAATTATGTAATAGGTAGTTAGATACATATATGAGTAGTACGGTCACCAAAGCAAATTGAATAATTTTAAACAGGTACTTACAATTTGTTACTAATTTGAAGATCAGATGGTATGATTTTTTTATGAAAAATAATAACCTTTATGTATTCCTTATAACAAGCTCGCATCGAAAGACCATTACTTGAGATTTTATTTGTCTTCTTATAATAAAGTTATAAACATGAGGCCTTGTTATCTGCAAGAGAATGTGTAGCTGTAGGCATTCGGTAGGCTGATCAATCATGGAGCCTACCCCTTCTATCCCGCCCAGTGTTGGCTGGCGCGCGAAAACAAATGGTTGCTAGGCAACGCCGCCGGGGCGGGGGCGGGGACGGGGGCGCCCACACGGGCTACCGCATCACTGACTAACCCCACACATGCATGACATACACAACCTCCACGACACAGGGCTGCCTAGCTCCAAATAGCAAAATACCAAAGCACATTGGGATCAAAATCTTGAATGAAACAAATTAAAATTGGATTATTTCTATACTGTAGTTAGATAGTTTTATGGCAGTTATTACTAGGCAGGTTCTACAGAGGGTACCACATTACCATTAAATCATATCATACACTCAATTTCAAATTTGCTGACTTACGAGTTAGTCCCATTGCACTATTCCAAAGTCTTATATTATAAACCAAATTGAATAAATCAATTAAATACTAAATATGACCCGACTACTTCAATATTTGTGTTGATAAAATTATAACCTAATATCTCATCTGGTCACGTAAGCTAGGTAGAGCCATCGAAGAAAAGATGTTATTTTTTTCGTGTGTCAACCCTAAACTTAACAGAGAAGCTTTCACTCTGCCGATGCATAAAGCTCACTCATTGTTGTTACATTCGGTATTTTACAACATCGTATTTGAATTAATTTATCTATGTTCGTGTTCCGATGGCCATTTGATATATTTTAATGACGCGTTTATACAACTCATATTCTTAAGAATATAATATTTTATAAGCTCGTAGAGCAGGTAAGAAAATAAATATTCAACGGACATTTCTTCACTGTGAATCTCTCAAGTTAGATGAAGGTAATCAGAGTTAAAAAACTTTCATGGCGTAGAAATGATTGCGGTATACCTACCTAACTTGAATTACTTCTTAGGCTATTGAAAGTAAAATTTTAATGAGTGTGTTACTTCATTTTAGATACGAACTTATTTAAGATATTATTTGATACGATTGTAACATAAAAAGTAAATATTGATATGTAGGTATAATTGAGAGAAGTAGGAAAGCGCGGTGTTAGCTGGTACAGCGCCGCGGCCGCCGTCGATGATCCATCATCCCTCCGAGCTCGGCTGACCGCGGCGCGCCCCCACAACCCCACTCTTACTTTTCACTTTCTCTACATATTTTAAGGAGAATAAAAGTTTCCCTTCGCCCCATCGCTTTTATTTTTTCGTCGGAGTTGTAATAGAGTCGCGGACACTGAGTTCGTTTGCGACGAGAGATTTGGGACACTTTACGAATCTTAGTTGTCTCGTTATCGCTCCCGATCCCGATGACAGCTCCGCTTGGACAGCGTCTAATGTAAAATTCTTTATCTCGAACATTGTAATTCTGTTGGGACCATACTTTTCCTTACCCGTGTAACCTTTTTATCTTTTAAACGATATTCTTCAAAAGTTACGTATTCAATGCCTCAAGGAATCTGGGAAGAAATTTGCCTATATTTAAGTTCGTAGGTAGGTAGTCAGTCAACCTACTTTATTTCCCTACAGAAAGAAATCTAAGATGTTACTTTTATAACTTAAATTTCTACAACCACTATTATCTACACTATCATTGGAGACTTGTTTTAAGATGTAAAAAAACATACCTTTAATTCAACAAAATTAAAGAAGTGTATGGTACGTTGCGTTCCGGCGCGGCATCACAGTGTCTATAATAAATGAACGGGCGCGGGGGATGCTGACCAATGGCAGTCCCTCCCTCAATCAATATGATGGACTCGGTCGCGAGGGGACGATCGCTCACTGATTTTTTCCCTTCGCTGACAGGGCTCGGGAGGACGCGTTTTTGTTCCCTCCGTGCAGTCCACATGAGAAGGGAGCTAGCAATTAATAAGTAAGCGTGGTGGTCGGCCGGTGTCGATGTCGCACGAATAGTACTGTATCTACCGACCAGCTCCGTATCTCGACATCGCGCACCGCCGCTCCGCGCGCCGGGTGGCGGCTGTGTCAGCCTCTAGCAACTGGACACTCCTTTTCCTTGTTTATTTCTATTGCTTTAGTTAAATATATATTGCTGATGTATGTTTTAATGTGATCCCTCTGAATTCATCGTTATTGCCTACAATGTCGCTTAAACGCTTTTACGTAGGCACCGATACAATTTATTTTGATGTCTACAAAATACGATACATAATGTCAAAGACATTAATTAAAAATTCTTTAATTAAGAGTTTTCCAACTTTTCGTTTTGTCCTCTTTTCATTAAAATAATACCTACCTATTTACCTATCTCCAGAAATTTCCTATTCATAAAAAGCAATTAAAAAGCAATTAGACTAGATTGCTTAAAATTCATATCTCTCTGTAAAAGTACCTAAACCTCGGGAAAATCTCTCCAAAATATCTCGCAGTTTCAAACATCGAAATCTTAATCTAAGTTTAAAATTTCTTCGAGAATCGGCAAATTTTGCACTAAGTCATTAAAGTATAAAACTTCGGTCATTTCGCTGGCGTTGCTTAAAAGCCTTTTTAGGCGGAGGAAAGTAATCTTTCATTAGGGGGGGAGGAGCTAAAACGGAAGTTCTCTTTGAAAGGAAAATTACACGTCGGATGTTCCCGCGTGCCGTTCGGGGAAGATGGATTTTAATTACGTCAAACAAAGTTGCGAGGACGAAAGTTTGGGTGGAAGCTAGCAACGCCAGGGCGCTGGCTAGTGCCAGCCATTAATATCATACGGAGCGGGGTATCAATCAGACGGCGCGGCGCGGCTCGTTACAACTCGCTAATGATCCCGCACGGCCCGCGTCCGCGCCCGCACCCGCACTCACTCCCGCGTGGCGCACGACACCTACTCACGTTTGATTTCAACTTGAGCATTAACGCCTCGTCGTTGATCAAAACTTCTTTCGATTTGATTAAACAAACTTCAAAGTCCATTATAAGAGGTCTTACCCGGCTAATTCTGTAGCTGATTTTGACATTTTGATTTTAAATTCATTTATAATATTTATTTATGGTATAACATGGTCTCATGGTTATTAAAGAAGAGTAATTATTTAGAGTAACTGTTTCTTTCAGCATGCACTATCACTTAATATCATATTAACTCCGTTATAAATAACAACTGAGTTCCAATGATAGGTATTTGAATGAGCCAAAAGGTGCGATAAATCGGACACACCCGCAGCTGAACGACACGACGCGCGACGCCCGCCGCGCCGCCCGCCTCGCCATGGAAATGTATTGCGATGCCAGTAGTCGCGTTAATCAGAGTTCAGTCGCCATTAATTTGATTAGGGTTAGTGGGCGCGGGGCCTATCAATCCGCCACATTACCATGTCGGCTACGAGCCGCAGGGCTACGGCTGTTACGGCTACGTTTACCGCTACGAGTGTTATTAAAATTGTTTACTGATAAGATTATTCTATTGTATAATTAAATAGTTGAAATAGTGTAATGTTACAATTGTTATTATATGTAAATATCTGTTGTATGCCCATTTGTAATGAAAATATCAAGTGCGAATTTGCTTATGTTTCCTACTTCTAATAACAGCTAGTACCAGCATAAAAATAACAAATATACGTAAAGCGAAACTCTTTTAAGTAATAAAAAGTTGCCCCAGATTGCCGTTGATTGACGCTGCCTAGCGTTAATGGGCCATGAAGGTCGGTAGAATTGCTTTGCTCAATAGCAATGCTGGCCCTTTGTACTCTAAGTCTAGACACCAGCCCTTTTGTCATGTGGGCATCAATAAGGTGACACAATCATTATATACAATTTTCAGGGAATTAGGACTAAGGCTCTAGTGTTTTCAAACGTATCAATGTCTCTTATTTCAATTAAGCATGAGATTACATCTTTTCTTATTTATACTTGTTATAGCCGATATAATAAAATAATATGGGTATTTCATATATGAAAAATAATATCCACTGTGAAGCTCTGGCAACCCTCAAGCTTGTAAAGTGTAATTTCGACCGATTCGTGTTGAGCACTTTTAGGTCAATTAGGCAGAGTCGCGCCCGCGGCCGCCGTCCACTAATCAGTGGCCGCGCCAAACTTTATGCCGTGTTAATTTGACTAATGCGCCTCGGATTACACAGTGATAAACTAGCCCACCGTGTCCGACACCAGCATAAACCGGTGGACGCATCCATCACTCATTTATGCTTAATTTGTTTACCCCGATAGTGCTTTTTTATAGTTTTATAATTTATATGTTCGCTCTTATTAATGAAAATTAAAGCTCGCATTCTCGCTTCAATATTCTTGAACTAGCCTCCTTTGGAAATGATAATTGTTTGCGGGTGTTTTTGTATCCATTACTAGATAAAGCTGCTACTTCAAAGATTCATATTTCTGTGAACTATTCATCTAAAGTAATATATTGTATACTTATTGCTTAATTAAGTATATTATCTTCAACCCACCACACCATCTCAATCTAGTCACATTTTATTTCAAAGAACATTCCAGGTAGGTACTTTATTCATAAATAATTTAACGCGTTAGGGCTAAGCATGAGTACCGTTTATAAGTTATGTTTAGATTGTCCACGGTCAAGTGGCCAGTGGAGCTGCAGTAAACTCGTGGCAGAGATCTCGTGTCCGTCGGCAATTAGCCCGCGATACTTAACCAATTAGAAGTGAAACAATCGCCCTCATCGTGTCGTGACCACAGTGTGAATACGCCCCTATCACTGTACAAAGCTCGCGCTTTTTCTACACCACTTTATGACATTTTAAAAGGCTCCTCATTACTAGCTCGATTATTTACAAAAAAGGGAAAATTCGTAATTCGTCCGCACTCATAGGGGACAATTTATGTTTCCCGTAGACGTTGTATTATTGTTGTTTTGGGAGCTCCATGACGTGTCGCTTGTCCATTACTTATTCACTCATGCCGATGTTGGTTGGACTTTTTGTTACAGTTTTACTTCAATCAATTTTGTAATAATGCCACGGAATAATGTATAGTACAATCCCTTTTTATTTAATTAAAGTGTCCTGTGGGGAGGGACAACATACCTACCAAAATGGACAATTAGATGTCAACTACTTAGATAACATTTGTATGAGTTTGTTGTATATTTTTTAAGTTTACGCGAAATAAGTAGGTAATAACAATCGCTCATCCAGACGCTGATTGATAGCTGCTGAATCAGCCTTCTCGTGACCAAGAGCACAATGCAGCCCGATCAAAGATAGCCGAAATGTATTTACACCCAATATACCACGCATGTATAACTTATATTCGAGTTTAAAACTAAATTTGAATTAGTAACATTGAAATTGAAAACTAGTAATTTCCTATTTAAAAATAATTATGATTGACCAGAACACCGGTCCATAATAAAATAAGGATCACGAAACGAGTGGAATAAGTGATAATTTGTAAATATGTGTTCTTAAAGTGGTCGTACACTCGTCGACAACGATCTTACCTACTGTACATCTAAATACTAGTGAGTTCAAAATAAAAATCCATTAATTTCCACTAAAATTACGTAATGATTTTTTAAAGGAAAGAATATTATAAATAGATACTTTCTTTTCTAAGCAATAAGTACTAACAAAAATACTAAGAAACAAAAAATACCTGGTAATAAGTTGCTCGGTGGGAGTCGATACACTAGAAGAATTCAATCGATACAGATCAAAGCACTTCTAAGTTTAATGGTTTATAATGAATCATGTCTATGATATTCTAACCATTCTATTTAATAATACATATAAAGCGGTTTTCTACGAGAGTATACTAATGAAATGTAGTCAGTTATCTTCAATTGACAGTAGAGGGTGACTGCACTTAATTCATTTGTGGCCGTGGACCAAGCATGCGGGAGTATTTTCCCTAACAACCGTACCGTACTCTATTGCAGTTGAAATTATTTACAGCATTGATACTACGGACATCCATGAGAAATATGTTCATACCTCAGGGCAGCGATATTTCTATTTGTGTATATTACGTATATATTGCGCATATAAAAAACCTCATTTATATATCTCATAATTTATTTTCCGAACACGCAAATGAATAAAGTAAAAAAATAATAATGTGGGATCCTGATTGCAGATGAGCCCCGCCTCAAACCCGATTGGTCGTTAACCCTTCCACCGCGAAAGGGTTATTATTAGACCCCTCGGCAATGCCGCGCGCGCGCCGCCTTACCTCGCGTCATCTTTTACGTTTTTTACCAGAGCTTGTTTATTTTTTACCATCACAATACGCGTTTTGATTGGACGAAAGGGTTAGCTTATAAATAAATCCATGGCGTCGGATACAGCGGCAGCTTTACATAGGGCGGTACCCTTTAGAGAGTGAAAGGGTTGGGTTAATTTATATTTTGTAAGGGGGTTCTTGATGGGGTCACATGAAAGAATCGGAAAGCATTAATCATACTGTGTCATATAACACATTACATAACCAATACATATTTTGGTAATGGGTTAATAGATAAGTAGGTCTAGGACCTAGACTCTAGGTATGAGGGAAGATATAAATAAAAAATTACTTACTTTATACTATCATTTAATTTTTGACTTTGGTTTTGTATGTAGATACGGTAATAATTGCACACAAATCATGACTGATTAAATCGTAAACTTTAGGCTACGTACGTTCATTAGACAGCTGAATGGTTCTATTATTTGTCAATCATCAAAATTTGCACAGAAATGATTTTGGAGGGTTATTGTTAATCTTCTGATTTTTAGAATTATCTTTTGTTGCTTTAGGTGCTTATACGTTTGTCATAAACGTAGAGCGAGCAATCAGACGTGACTCTTGCAGTTACATGAGGATTAGTGATGCGACACCTTGCCTTAATTTACGGTTGGAAAGCTTGTCAACGCGGTTATAACACCGTTTCTTTTACATCCATTTCAAAGGGATTAATGTTTGCGCTAGTCTTGCAATAGAGATGTTGCATTATCGGTTATTTTAGGCATTTTTGTCGCATTGTAGGCTTTGTTAGGGTTAATGTGTATTTGCAAATGTTACGATTGATATCTATACTAATATTATAAAGAGGAAAGATTTGTTTGTTTGTTTGTAATTAATAGGCTCCGAAACTACTGGACCGATTTCAAAAAATCTTTCACCTTTGGAAAGCTACATTATCCCCGAGTAACATAGGCTATATTTTATCCCTGTATTCTCACGGGAACGGGAACTACGCGGGTAAAACCGCGGGGAGGCAGCTAGTTTTTAAATAAGTATCGTAATATATTTAGTTTTAAAATGTTCTAATGGTTTTATGTGATAAATAATGATGATAGTCTTACGTTTTATTTTTAAAACCACCTGTACAGATAAAAGGACAAAAGTAGGTACAAACCAATTAAATTGAGCATTGTTTGAATAACGTAGGCGGGGTACTAACAAAGCAGCCGACGCAAATTATCTTGCCAAATCTTTGATATATATGAGCTGGGAGATGTATGATATGTCTCAGAACCCAAACAACCCTAATATTTTAAAATGGTCTCTCTTCTGGGCTGACATGTTCTGCGGCGGCGCTATAAATTATCTATTAGTCGAACATCACTTGACGTTTCGACAAAAGGCTAAGTTAACTTTTGTGCAACCGGATCGAGTCGGAGGCGAATGTAACAAAGAGTATATCTGTGCAAACGAATGTTGAGTAGAACCCTTCCCCACCTGCATTCCCACGATGCCGTAGAAAGTGCAGCCACGCATCGAGGCTATAGAAAAAAAGTTTGCGCAAATAGAATTTTATGTCAAACATTTAAATTTTACTTTACGTGAAAGGGTCCGTTTTGATGATTCGATATTTGAATAAAAACACGTGAGGTTGCGTGGGAACGTAACCCGTGTGAATGATTACGTAAGAAACGAACTATGTATTACCTACGATACCAACTATAACCGTAGTTTAGGTGACAATTGTTATTATCTATTATTAAGTATTTCATTTTACGAAAATTGTGGGGGATGATAAGCTGAATTTCTTGAAAGGACTTTCAAAGTGCCTCCTACGCAATACTTTTATGTATTTTATTACACAGTCGAGAATTATTTCTTAGAAATATTTAATTGCCACTATATTCGCGTTTTAATTTAATAGCTCTTAGTAGTCAAACAGTTACAGGAATAAATTAATGTTTTATTAGGTAGGTATACTCAATTTCATGAAATCAACAGTAACCTACACCTAAACTTTAACTTTATTTTTGTATTTACTAATACGTGCTACATTTAAATTAAATTCCACAGAAATGTTATAAAGATTGAATATCTATTTCGACGTATCTAATTCTTACAAATAGAAACACCAGATCAATCCCCAAGATTAGCCATGGGTTAACCTTGCACAAAACGTGTATGGTTCTGCGAAGAGAGATCCGATCCGATAGAGATCACAGGACCATACGATTGATGCTACATGTCGATTTTGTAATACGAGAAAAATCTTAGGGAACTGAAGGGACTTATTCACATTTTACGTGCCTTTCACAAGTTCATCCGCTCGGCTGAATTCAAGTACCTAATACTTATATAAAACAGGTTTTATCTTTACGAAAATATTGTTTTATATCAAGTGTTCATTCAAATTTCTTTATCTGGTATCCAAATTCTTTAGGTAGGTTGATATGCTTAAAAACCGTATCAACTATTTTATGTACCAATAGATATGATACCAACAATAATACCCACTAATATACCTATAGGTGTTAGATAAATCGTAAAGTTATGAAAATTTCAAATATAGGTATATCTACCTATCTAACATAGATAGAATTGTTTTCAACATTGCAAAGAAAGTACATAATATTAACAATGAAAGATAATCCGGGTTCATCGTGTACCGATTCATATTCCTCATTGAATGCAAATAATGCGATATCAGCGCATCTCTCATATGAAAGGGCGGATTCCCACGTGTTTCTACTTAAAATTCGCTACAGGATCAGTGTGGCATCCGATCCGCATTTGCACAAAAACAGGCGAGCGTAGGTCAGTAAATGATTCCGACCAAGTGAAACTGGGCTAGTTCTCCAATTGCATCGACCCTTTCACTCTCATCGTATACCTGCGCTTTTTATTTTATTCCCGGAATCGCTTCGAAGAAGAGACTGACTGATATGCCGCTAGGCTTCTCAAACTTTAATTGAAAGATTATAATACTATCTACGTGTTCTATATAATAAATAATATTTATTGATTTTATTTAGTATTATTTTAATAGATGTTATAAATGCGTTAGTTTGGTGCAAGTAGGTACATAATTGTATGAAATGCAAAGTTAAGTAGGTACTTAGTAATTACTTTAGGTGAGTGCTATAGTTAATGTTTAATCTTTATTTACTTGCGAAACTACTAAAAATACAATAGATATTAAAAGGAATTAAAAACAGAAAACACAAATTCTCAAAGAATCTAGAATGTTTGAGAAACGCAGTTAATATCGCCAATGGGCTGCAATATTTCGCAAATTCTTAGACCTTAAAATAAATCAAATGAATATGGGATAGTCACAAAAAGTCGGGTTAATTATTCGTTTTAGGACAGGATACCATGAAAGGATAGATCGTTTTACAGTTCGCAAGTGGGCACTTTTTATTTATGATAAATAAAATAAAAATATTTAGTTAAGTTAGATACCTAACGGAAATATATGAATTACCTACTCTATTATTGTGTATATTACGATTATTGTGGCTACTGCCGTACTGCGACGTAACCTGTGCTGTATTTGTTATTTTATTCAAACTCACCATAATAACACGAAGTTCTGTAGACATAGAGTTTTCATTACTTATATATTGTACATTACATTACTTGAAACAGAAACCTAAAATTACATTAATAAAATTACATAAAATAGATCGCTATGAAGTCATACAGACCGCTGTCTTGTTAAATAATAGTTCTTCATTAGACCACATTATTTCACTAGCTTTTTATGACAAATCGAAGTAGTTTTTGCAAACAAAACTTAAATCTCGCTATTGTATGCAGGTAAAGATTTATTTTTTGCCGATATAGTCATGTTTCGAACAAACCTACTTAAAATATATCGTAATGTGAAGTATTTAAAGTTGGAATTGAAATGGGTAAATAAGGTTGTTGTGCCAAATAATATTGTGTAATGAAAATCGATATCGTAGTCTCGATCATTTATAACTCGCGTTTGACGGCCAAACACAACGAATGGAGGGATAGAAAAAGTGACGGAATGTGATGCGAGGAAGAGTGGAAATGAAGTATTATTGCAACACTTGCACTTTCATTCACGTCCTTTGTCAGACAGATCCAATTGCAAAGTCTCCGGTTTCAATACCAATTGTTATCGAACTCTATTTTTATCAGCATTTTATAGTATTTGGCACAGATTTTATACAAATGCTTAAGAAATACTAGGTAGATAACCTACTCCTTGCGTTTAGAGATATCACAATTATTCAATATTTCTGCCGTCTTTTCACAACTCTTCCGGAAGGTCAATTTTGTAAGAAATATTATGGACACAAACGTTTTTTTTTATGTATCCAGGCCTTATTTTCCTTCAAAATTGACCATAATTGTGTCTTGTATGTCCAACTACAATTATACTTAGTAATGAAATTTCTCTTCGAGTGGATAAGTGAACAATTAAATTCCATATTTATTTACATGTTCCGTGGCTAACTTGCGCTTGTTCAGATGGTTGCTTCAAAGTACCTATTCACTTTGTCGGCATATGTGTAGTTTTCGTACAAAAGATAGTGGACGGGTGATTTCATACTCTAGTGGATCTGAGTAACGCAAGCAAACTACCGCTTCGTTGCACCGCGAGACCGCAGAAAATTGCGATTCAAGAAAAGAGTAAGTAGATAGATACTTACTGCACGCACAAATTATGTGCTTTAAAATGAAATGGGGCTAAATTATTGGGAACTATACATAGTTATCAACTTACCTACTACACCATAAAATTAGTATGTCATAATTTATATCGTACTGCATCTGCCTAAATAAATTATACGAGTATGTAGGTAATTGCTCTAGATTTTATGACGATCTTACAATCAAATTTATGCATAATCATCAACGGCACACAAAACACGCCAAGGCGTCGACAAGTAGGTGGTGACTCCGTAGTAAAGCACGCGAAGTCTTTCGCTCGCCTGCACTCGCACTCGAGTGGCGAGCACACGTGCAGATTATGCTTTTCAAAGGATTTTTTACAATAAAACATATGCCGCTTTTTGCTTAACCCACTTTGAGCTCGATTATTACCTTCTTACATTTGCTACGCTTTTTGTACAAATGAAGCCGCCAAAATGGTTACGTGTAAGTACCTAGTATGTATATCATTATATTAAAGAACTACATTGAAATAGTTTTTTCACAACGATGGACGATAAATTATATAGCTATTTATAAAATAGTTTTTTAAGGTGAAAAGGATTAAAGACATATCTACTACTGTAAGAGGGGAGGCTTACGTCCAGCAGTGGACTAGTTTAGGCTGAGAACGACGACGACGACTACTGTAACAAACAAATACCAAAGTTAAAATTGGCGTTAAATAAATATATATTATATACACATCCATCATTGGTAGGTACCTATTAGTACTTACCTAGCTTACCTACGCAGTCAGAAATTATCAAAAGTAGGTACCTATGGTTTTGTGTCTGTTTTAATCTAGCAACAACTTTTATCTATCAACGTAAACCAGTTCAGCTGTAAAGTATTTGTAGACAGTTTGGAATCATAAGCAAAAAAACTCCACAGCGTCTCGATGGATCCCTAGTTTTTGTTTATGATTAGGTAGCACCACTACGGCTGAGATTGCTCACATATGGACCCGCGGAAAGGACAAGAGCAGCTCTCATACTTGTGCAATAATATCAGGGCTGCCACAAGATTGCCGGTAGGTATACATCATGTAGATAATGCATTTTTAAACTTTCAAGAACTAATAAAATAATTAATCATCCTTATAAAAGAAAAGCGAACTGTAAAAATGACAGTGGACTTGTGCCTTTATTTAATTAATTACATTCAATGATTAATTACATGCTTAATGTATTTAATATACCTACTCATATAAGTGAGAATATTCGAGTATATAGGTACTTCAAATATGAAAGTAAATATTTACATCATAGTGATTGATTGTGTAATGACCTAAGGCGAGAGCCAGCCCTGATGATGTTTGCTGCGGGTCCCACGGTTGGTGTAACCGGAGTCGGGTGTCCGTGGCTTCCGTCCGGCTTTTAGCGCCATCTCATCGGTCACCGCCCCCCCACACATCCATCCTCGCACACAACGCGTCTACTCCCAGCCCAGCCCAGCCCAACCACCGATACCTCCTCTTCTTAATGCCATATCAAATCAAAGCAGTTTACCAAAGAATCCTGTAATGGCATGTGTAAAACCTTCAGAAAGAAATTAACGCGGCTGTGTGTAGGTGTCAGATAAAGGAAGATCCGGAGAGGTGGCCGGCACAGGGCGCCTCCCGGGGTCATTAATATTAATTAGGCTCGGTAGTGCCGCCGCCGCCGCTCAGACTCAATGCGCGGCTCTTTGCTTCTGACTCGCTGCGAAAATTAATTACTCGCAATCTTTATGTTCCAATTATAAAGGCCTTCGCAACAAATTAAATCTGTCCGGAGCAGGCTTCTTTTGAGAGAGGTTTCACTCTCTTTGTGGGCTTGATAAATGTTCCTTTACAAAAATTCTTTGAATTCAGCAAAATGTTGATATTTGACTTATAAAATACTTTTAATACTTTAATATACGAGCTGAAAAATTGTTAAAATTATAATGATTCTTACGAAGAAGTTATAACAATGAGACCACAATTACTCTCGATGTGCCTACCTATATTTCGTTACAATGAATGGAAATGTATTTAATTGTATGTTATTTGTGATTTGAGGTTGGCGATTATAAAAACGAAACCGATTCATCATCCAGCTTTTGCATAAACGTGTACACGACTTCCGCGTTTAAAGAGCAAAAACGATATTTGGATGAAAAAACTACCGAGTTTCCCTTTCATCGAGAGGCAAAATATTTAACGGCCGTAACCGGATATCTCGACGTAGCTCTTGGAAACAAAGAAAAAACCACCAACGTGTTATTACGCGAAACCAACATTTAATAAGCCCGTTTTTTATTTTGCATTGGTTTTGGTTATCCATTAATTCGCTCAGTAAGCAAAAAATATTTGGGTTTACCGGCGTGAACGCCTGTAGGTACTATGTGAATAGTTCCATGGCGCACTCATTGTTGTGGGAAGATGCGGAAATAGGATATTTTCTTTCGAAAGAAATATAATATTCGCCGGCTTCATGTTGACCCAATGCAAAAGGTTTCTTCACAAATACCTGATAATTGCACAATCCTATTTATTATTAATTGTTTAACGATAAACTCACATATCTCAGATATCGATATCTAATCGAAATGAGATATAGGTACTTTCTTAGGTACCTACATATTATACCGTAGCGTATGATAGTAAGATGAACATGTACTAAAAATACTTATAGAACTACGAATTGTTTACGAAATCAGTACCTGAATATCACTTTATGCTGTTAATTTTATGATTAAAACTGCACGTGTGTATAGGTAGGTAATGCCTATAATATTAATAGCACAATGTATTCAATAGCCACAGACCTTTAAATGTCTGTGACAAAAATCACTATTGATATGATTTTGACTGACGTTCGCCCACACAATAGCAAATCTGTATTAAATGCTCTTTTTGAGAGTTATGTTTTCCATGGCATTCGATTTAGTGTCATATTGAACAGGAAACGGTGATATTGAAAACTCCAAAAGGATCGAGATGTCAATTGTGTGCAGATAGATGATATTTTTACTGATTACCTAAATAAAAGTGAATGCAATATATAATGTCGTATATAACGTATACAAAGTCACTGAAAGTATCTAATTTATGTTATTTCGTTTCTTAGTTTCCTACTATTTTGGAATCCTGTGCTACTGGAACCCTTAGTTATAATGATTTGTCCAAATGTTTCAATAGCAAAAATCGATTGTAAAAAATATAATCAATTTCCTGTCAGCAAATGACTGACCATGCACAAGTGGATCGATCTGTGAAAAAAGATTAATGAATTTTGAATTAGATACGTCCGAATTGAAATGAAATTGGACTTTTGAAATCGGAAGTGTGGAGTTCATGTTGAATGGTGCAATATGTGATGGATAGTTGCGAATAAGGTAAAAAAAGTGCGGCGTCCGCAAACTGCCCTGCAGCTGGCCTGCATTTGGGTAGGTAATCCGATAAGTATTTTTTACTTACTTTATACATAAAGTTTTTATAATTGTCATTGGTTTTTGTACAGCCGCTTAAATTTAAACGATCTACTTATTACTATTATGTTTTAATATTGAAGAAGAAAATCACGCTTATACATTCTTGAAAATAAAAATAAGTGTAAAAATGATCTTATATTATTTTGACTAATTACATATAATATCACCACGGCCATGATTAGTTGGAACTATAGAGTTAAAACAAGTAAATACTTGTAAAAAACATGAAGTTAAATGGTAAAACATCAAACGATATGTACATACTCGTTTCGGTCTAAGAGTATTGAATATAGAACTGTCGATCGATACCGAGTACCGAGTTAGTTTTGTAGGCTGATTCGCGTATGAAATCCGACGTCAAGTAAGAAGAGGGTTTGTTTGTAGTGAGAGGTTACGCAAGGGCTGTTCTGTAGATTGCGTCAAAGGTGTTGTCAGAGGCAGAGGGCTACAAAGGTCGGCTGTCCGCCACTCACGCCGCCGCGTCAACATATCGGAAAGGATTTGCTGTGTCCAAAAATATGGGTCGCATTCACAGTAACTATACACAGTATTTTTCATCATTAGCATTAGATTACCGGTGGAATTCAAAGGTGATCAGTATCGCTAAGGTAATATATCAAAATAGGTCGATCATTTTCTAAGAACGTTAGACAATGTTTCACATATCGTTAAAGTTAGTTCTGCTTACAATTCGCTCACAGTAAAAATAGTTTCATGCTATACGATTTTAATAATTTTATTGTCTAACTAGCTTCCGCCTTGTCTTTCGGTGCAAACCTTCCGGTTTCCCGGAATAAATGCAAGACAAATTCTAGTATAGATATGTCTGCACCAAACATCATCAAAATCGGGACTCAAAAGTGGTTTAGGCGTGACAGCGAAACAGACAGAGCATTGCATTTATAATATTAGTACCTAATGAAATGATAAAGGTCTATTAATTTATCCATTTCAACTGTACAGCAAAAATATTGTCTTCAGTGCGTATTCAGTATGGATACACCTTTAGCTCCACAGGGCGTAAATTGCTTCAGAGCACCCCATTGAAAATATAGATGTGTGAAGTTGTACGAACTTATGTTACTGTTATTTCATAATACAAGTATTACAAAATACTAGTTTACATACGTAACAAATTAAAATTCAATTAATACCCTACTACCTCATGCCTAGCTTCGTTTACGTGTCCATCCATCCATTTATAACAGAGATAGTTACAAGAATTTTTATATTATGTGAGAGGTCAAATTGTTAAGTAAGCAATTGATGGGCTCTCTATTTATGCAAAAAACTTTAGATACCTATATCTTATAAAAAATGACATGTAACGCGTGTTCTTTACGAAAAAATAAATCTGTTATCCAAAAAAATATCATAAAATCTTTTATACGACGCTACACCTGGACGCAACATTTACTGTCCGCGGGTCAAAAAATTATTCAATAGACATCACCCATAGGATTCCCGTTACATAATCGCTGTGTAGGTCACTTTTTTGTTGGATTAAAAAAAAAAAATAGGGAAAAAACGGCATGTGCTCGACAAATTATGCATTTGGTTGCATCACAATAGTGCGCGAGTCGCCCGCCGCGGCACGAGTGCATATTATATTTAAAAAATTGCGAATTGATGTCAAGCAAAGTACCTATTGTGTATAGCCGACCGTATGGCTTCTACTTACCACATAATGTGTTTTGTTTAAGCACACTATCTATAAATACATTGAGTTGTGTTTAGACTTTTGTACTTCAAGTAACAATCATTCATCATTCATCATGACCAATTACTTATATTGTGTTTCCAATCAATTAACTAAATCTTTCTATAAAATAATTATAGTATCATGATAATTTCTTGGTATCTAAATTCCTAAGTACTTCAGACATGCTTAATTCTTATTGGTTGCCATCTACATATAACTATATTTTTTTTTATTATAATGATACATTGACTTGGTAATATTATGTAATTAGGCTTAATATTGCTGCTTTATCAGCATGTAATGTTGAATTTGAAGTTATATATACCTGCCTGTTTATATCAGTTATTATTTGTAGGTAAAAGGGAAACAAAGTAAACATTCGAATTCATTCATGATCAAGACACGAACAGATAAGCAACAGGACGCGTCCCTTGTTTGCACCAAACAAAGATCTTAACACGCCAAACGTTATCTAACGTTTGCGCAGGAATATTACAAAAAATGTATGTCCATGTTATTTTTGAATTTGTGCAAGGCGTTTGACAGCGGACTAGACGAGTCGCGCACGTTACAAAAGGTGACAGCTCCGGCGACCGTGTGGAAGGAGTGCGCGACGCGTTCGGGACACAAAGACCGTGAGACATTTGAAAGACGTTATGAATAGGGATGGAAAGAAGGAGTGATCGAGTAGTGTCCGCCGTCGCCGCCGCCGCCGCGCCGCCCGCGCCCCACGCCACGCTCGCCGCTGGACCGCACTCTGTATGCCCACAATACCTACATGATAGCATTAATCCTTTGTGAAAGGAAATGCCGGGAACGGTTACAAATGAACGCTTTACATAATCTATACTAATATTATAAAGGAGTAGAGTTTGTTTGTTTGTTTGTTTGTTTGGTTGAACGCGCTAATCTCAGGAACTACTGGTCCGATTTGAAAAATTATTTCGCCATTATATAGTCCATTTATCGAGGAAGGCTATAGGCTATATATCATCACGCTATGACCAATAGGAGCGGAGCACCAATGAATAATGTTTCAAAATCGGGAGATTTCTTTTACAGTGGAGAGCTTCCGCTGCGTACGCTGCGTAAACGGTTAAAGTTACGCTAAAATGATGTATGACAGAATTGTTCCCCTTTAAAAGTTCTAAAAAAAAGTCCGCGATAGCATATGTCTACCTATTAAGGTTGGCTCACTATAACCACTTTTATACTAACCAAATTTGTTCGAAAATTAAGCATTATTTGTGAAGGTGTTTTTATAAAGATAATATTAATCCTTATCCAAATAAATACGTTATTCATCGCAAGTATTTAATTTAAAACAAAATTGCCATTTACATCATTCAATTTCAATGAATATCTTAGGAGATATCGCAAATTTAATATAACAACGCACCAAAATAATTATCAAGTACTGCGCGCGCCTTTATGTGCTGAGCCGGCCGCGGCGTGCAGTCATCAGTTGCCTCTGCGAGGCCATCCTTCTACGTAAACGAAGGGGGTTGAAAGTTAGCGTCAGCCCAAAGTAACTATTCCACGCGGACGGAGTCGCGGGCAGAAGCTAGTACACATATATAGTGATCGCTTAGGATGTTATACGGTTTCTAACGCTGATGTTAAACGAGCAGCAATAGTCTAATTTCCTTGTGGAATATATCTACTAAAATCGCGGTCCTATTTTCTAAGTATTTTATAAAAATCCAGTTAATATAAGTCTATATTTAAATAAGAATAGCTATATCAGAGTTATTCAAATTATTGATTCCCGCTAAGTACCAATGAAATCAGTCATACATACATTGTCAATATTCTAGTAAATAAATTGAGGGAGGAAAGATCCTAATGAAATTTAGTTTTTCTCGGAGAGCAAGGCTGTTCAAAGGAAGGCCACAGAAACCTAATGGGTACAATACACCTACTTATTATATATAACAGTGTTTTGTCTGCAGGCATATGAACACGTAACCGGTCGTAATGTTCAGTTGGGGGAAAACATAAATCCAGCTTTAGCGTTGAAATAAAAAGAAGAGTTCTGTAAGTGGGATAGTGTAGGATATAATTCACATTTATGCGGAGCGGCCGGCGGTGCGTATCGAGTCGCCGGAATAGTTCGCAAGGACAATTCTCTCCCGGAGAAAAAGGGAATTATTCATCACACCCGGAAGGGGAGAGTCCGTGACGCAAGCATAGAATAGCCACCTGCCGTTATACGAACGTACTATCTGCCTCTCCCTCCAAACTAGAATTTAAACTGTGCCACGTTAGAAATAGAGGATACTTTCGAATAACATCAATGAGGTGTCCGACTGTTTCATCGATTCCGGGGGTCCAGTTGACTGTTGCCAGTTGCAGTATCAAAAGTTTAAACGGCCGTCGAGAACAAAGGGCGTTCGGACAGGGCTCCGTGGCCTGGGATAAATATTCAATGCGAATCCTTTGGAGGCGATATTTTATACTTTATTCTTGTTCGATTGTCGCTAGCCCTCACCTGCGCGATGAAGTGAACCGATATCATGAAAATTGTCCATAAGAATTTTATATGATGTGTACGTAGCTCGGGTTGGGGTAGCTATGGGCGATTATTATTTAAGATTATATATCGTTTCATAACTTTCATAATACCTGCCTATCTATTTCTTATTATAGGGTAGATAATTACTAACTTTCCACCCGCTGTTGAACCCGCATTTCCATAGAAATTAATATCTCTTCCCGTTACCTACTTGTTTTCAGAATATTATATTTTAACCATCGATTTCAACCTACCGTAATATTGTATTACTAGGTAACCATTATTCTTATAATTTAAAATCTTGTAATAATAATGAAAATATTTTGTTAGTTTATTTCGTTTCTGCAAGATATATTAGTCATTTTTTTATTATTATTTATTTTGGTAAAAAAATATGGGCCATGAGGACACTCGTACACACGTACTCGTAGAAAATATCTTATAGATATATTTATTTTTATTCTATCACTAGCGCCCCAGCTTCGCACGGGTGCAATGCTTATACATCACATTAGAAACCTCCAAAATTGTCAGTGTTTCTCTAGCTTATTATGCATGTATTGTATAAAAAAAACCGCATCATAACCCGTTTCGTAGTTTTAAACATTTAAGAAGACATAGGGACAGACAGCGGAAAGCGACTTTGTTTTATAATATGTAGTGATACCCATTTAAAGGTTTCTTCAAAATAATTGTTATAACCATTTGAAGAACTAAGTACCTAAGTAGTTATATAACATTATTATGCACACAGCGTGATAAATAATGTAATTTAAAAACAGATAAACATTTGTAGTCCGCAGCCGTACCTATATAATATTTTTATAAAAAGCTTTTTTTTTTTCGATTTTATGCTATGCGATAATTCGCGCCATGAAGTTATGAAATAATTACAAATCAAATAAAATATAACTTTCACACACAATTTCCTATTTGTGATCGTTTTGCCACAAAAACGTTATAATTAGTAAAACCGTCATATTTTTAATTGACACCATGGACTTTCATTCAAATGTCAATCTACGCAAACAAGTTTGTAATCAATCACAAGATTGTAATAAACGTTACCTATTGATTCTTGATCAACCGCCCTTCTATTATACTATAGGAAAACCAGATTTTGTGCAAAGTTTACCCAAAGTTTACATTAAAATCACACACAAATACAAAAAAAACTGGATAAAATTCCAGTTCATTGTATTCGATTGATTCGTAACGGCCAAGCGCGCAATAATGTGAATGAAATATTCACGATTTTTATAATTTCGGCGCTAGCGCACATCTGTCGTTCACACGGAAGGGATCGAGTCCATTGTGTGTTCAAAATTACTAGATATTGGACAATCTTGTTTAGTAACCATGGCTTAACCTTTGCGTAAATGTAAAAAGACCAAAAACAACAGCAACGAGGTCTATTTTCTTTGCTCACCAAACCGGCAACACAGTTCATTTTTTGCAGCATCTTTTGCTCCAAATAAGAAGCAAGTATTCAATAAGTCAACACGGCCTTGCATTTTTTATGGGAGAGTTAGTGATTTTTCTCGGCATCCGATGCTTATTGTCTTTAATTGTAAACTACTTCTGCAAAAAGTTTTGCAAGGTTTTATCTGTAGTGAAACAATAATGTCCAGCATTATGTCATAAAACCGGGTTGTGTTGTGCCCCAATTTGCAAAACTAGTTTAAAATTAGCTTTGTTTCTGATAACAACGCAATAGGACAAATGACTTGCGCATGTCGGAACACTTTGTGCTATTTCCTTTTGTTAACTTTCGCTTTTAGTGCCAGTTTTATGATGTTAAGTTTAATTGTTATATTTAAATTATTACCTAAGGAAGCATATGTCATAAACATTCCGAATTTTATTGCTTTTGCTTAAAGAGGAATTCAAGGAGAAGCGCGGACTTGGGTGTGTGCATCTATAGAATAATATAAAGAGAAGAAACATTAAAAGAGTAAATAGCATGATTATACCTATTTTTTCTTTACTAATAAAACTAATTGGCACGAGTAGGTATGGTATGTGTTTGTGCGCCTATCGAACTTGATTTCTACATAGGTACCTAACATGCTCATAGGTACCTCTGCATGAGTAATTTGCGAATAACTCGCATTTGACAACGTTATCATTGACATCCAAAAAGCAACACATTCTATGAATAGTGAGTTTTGAAATATTTCTATAAGTAACTATTGGTCACGTGGAATTCAAAAAGGGTATTTTTGTTTTCATTATATTTAGTGTTGAGTAAGGATTGGAAACAATACACGTTTGTGCGAATGACGCTGAACGATGAAAGGAAAGTAAAAGTGTTTGGCAAAATCCTTTTATATTGAAGTAAAGTGACGCGTCCTTGAATTCTCCTCGGCAAGGCTTAATTGTGGTTTCACGTCACAAAGAGTTGGCTTCTTTGAAGAGCGCGCCTGAGAGGAGGGGTGCTAGCTAGTCAAGACTCGACGAACGGAACAAATGTAATACATATTTGCTACTAGCCAGACAATAATATTATTGTGTCTGAACTCTGGGTTGTATCTTATTAATCAACTAGCTGCCTCCCCGCGGTTTTACCCGCGTAGTTCCCGTGGGAATACAGGGATAAAATATAGCCTATGTTACTCGGGGATAATGTAGCTTTCCAAAGGTGAAAGAATTTTTGAAATCGGTCCAGTAGTTTCGGAGCCTATTCATTACAAACAAACAAACAAACAAACAAACAAACAAACAAACAAACAAACAAACAAACAAACAAACAAACAAACAAACAAACAAACAAACAAACAAACAAATATTTCCTCTTTATAATATTAGTATAGATGAACATTTAATAAATGGGCCAAAACGAACAGAACATCTTTAAAATAATGTTTTGCGTAAACTCCATTATTGTAGAGTTCATAAAATTTATGGTTTTATGAACAATTTATAATTTACCAAGTTTAGTTAATTTTGCCCTGTTTTCAGATAAAATATAACCTAATGTATCAAAAATATAGCGATAAAATCTTGGAATATTGACTTAAATCTACATTTCCGATATGTTTGCCTTAATTAACAACAGCGTGTTGATTGCGATAAGATCAGGCGCAGCCACCTGCCCCGATGGCAAACTTAATTGTTTATCTGCGAATAATAAAGGGACAACGATCTCGTTGTTGCCCAATTTATATATACCCTAGTAAAACATGACGAGGGCCTGCTCCCGAAAACGAGGCAAGGTGCTACGGCGTGTGCGAGATAACAGACCTAAACATCCTGCTAAATAAGGATGATGCACTACAACGAAACGAGACGGCGACTCACTTTTTTATCTAAAAAACTTCCTTGCACATATATTTGTGTTTCATAATATAGACTTTAATATAATAGTTATAGAGTTCGTTTTGCAACATAAGTCCCGGGCACGCGACACAGATACAGCAGGTGCAAGTAATGCGCTTAAAAAACAGACTATCTTTTCGCCGAGTATTGTGAAAAGAACTGTGTTGTCTCGGGGTTTGCTTATTTATTATTATAGACAACTGTATAAATATACAGTGACCTAGAATGGGTACTGTCATATAAAGAATTCTACATATTCTATGTGTTTCTCAAAAATCTTAAAATATAGTGAAGTACTTATTTCAAGTTTTATTTAAAGTAAATATTTAGATTGGATTTAAAGTAAATATTTAGATTACTGTAAGTAATTGTAAACGTTTTTCTCATAACAGTGAACTGTAATTGTTCTTTTGAGAATAAATATTCTTTAAACCTATATGGAACCTATTAATAAAAAATATGATATCGTCCAAAACATATTCGATTCTTCAGGAACACTGGTAAAACCATGACAAGTTAGCTAGTAGTTTTTTCAACTATGTTTGCAATATAATAAGAAATAATTAGGTATATGATTGAAGTCAACCTTAGCTAAAATCAATGTAATGTGTAATGTTGTATACCTAATGAAATTTTATGCCCCAAAAATAATTCATTGCTATATTAAGGTCAGTTTCGACCACAACCAAAAGATTTAATCCAACACCTAAGCACAAAAAATTCTATCGCTTGCAGTCGTACAGAACATAGTACATATTAGGGGGTGATTCATATATTTTGAAATATTGAGTGCAAGTAAAGAAGTAATAAGTTCTGAAGAGCCCTCATCTTATGTCAGTTGTAAAACACGGATCCTAATAATAGTGTCATGTAGTGGCTCTACTCTACTCTACTCGTTATGTGGGATAAAAAGCCGCGCGTCGGCCGCAGGGGCGGCGGCGGCGGTGGCGCGTGCTCACTAAAATGGTGAAAATAGTAAAGTGGTAAAAATAGCAGTAGTCGTACAATAAAAACGCTTAATTTACGCGGTCCGCCGTCGAGTCCCGACACTTATGCTTTTTATGCGTGTTGTCTTTGAGCTAATAATTGCCTCGAGACTGCTATACACGAAGGACAGACTTGGTCGGCAGTTCTATTATATCAGCTAGCAATTTACGTACTGTTTAAATACTTTTGCATCTTCTTTCTACCATAAGTATCGTCCTTTATCAAAATTATATTTATACCTAAGCAACACCTAAAAATTGCAACAGCTGTTAATATGTGATAACTCTTTGGTACAAATTTTATGTTAATTTGAACTCTGTACGGCTTGAGTGTAAAGTGAGGTTTATGAGAAGATTGTAATGTACAGTACATGTATTATACCTAAAAATATATAAATATACCTATATAAAATCTAAAGATAATTAATTATAAATAACCCTACTTCTGGCGCAGGCGAATGATAATATACGACATTCATAATTTCATTGACTCTTAAAAGCATTATTATTTATGTCCCAGGATATTTATAATTTTAACTCTATTTACTAAATGCCAGATCAAATTTAAAATATGATTTGATTGCATGATTAACAATTTTGTGTCGAAACAAAATTAATTGATTCAACTCGTTATTAATTAATTATAATGTATGATTATTTGAATTCCTAAGTACCTACTTGCTTAAAACGAAATTAGTAACTGGATAGGTTGCTTAAATTAATTGGTGATTAGTTTACTTAAATTAGCTTTGGATTTCGGGAAATAATAATAATATAGTACCTACCGAAGCATAAATTACAATAATAAGTATGTCACAACTAATACCTACCTTATAAAATTTCAGTTACTACACCCATATTTTAATGTCCAAATCCAAATAACAATAGCTCAAAAATTAAAATCTATTTTTTGTAATTGGAATTGAACGTTTTATGCGACGGTCAGGTTATTTAACTTCCTAGCCAGAGAAATATGTTGCCATCACCTTTGTTTGACTCATACAAAAACGTGCATTTTGAATCATATGAATAAGTATGCGATAGAAAACTGATAATAACTTGTCTTAATGAGGCTTATACCATATTTTAAATTTAAGGATATTTGAGTCTGGAATCCTGTGTAATAAAAATAATGATTTAATTATTTAGAGTTGGTACCCTTTGAAGATAATAATCACTACTGAGAGAATAACAGATACATAAATCCATGTTAGGCATGTTCTCAAATTAGTCGTAGCCAAAGAAAATACCAGCGCGCCCGCCCCGCACGGGAGCCGCTCGTAAAACATAAAAAGTGCTTATGTGGCGCTCGCTTCAGAGGGCTAAAAAACGAACGTCAGGAAGGAAAGGAACATAATGTAGTAGCGGCCATAAAAAGTGAATGCATTGCATGCACGTGGAGTGCACCGGGGTGCGGCGGGGCTCGGGGGGCTCGAGGGGTCGCGGGGGGCGCGGGGGGCGCGGGGGGCAGCCTGCGGGGAGGGGCGTGGGGGTGTGTTTACAGCGGAGGGGCGGCCGGCCGGCGCTCGCCGCTCGCCGCCAGCCGCCACCGCCAGTGTTGTGGTAGGTCACAAGCGACGCGCTCGCGTCGCGCTCAAAGATCATTCACAATCGCGACTTCGCGCCGACATAACATGTAATCGGCTTTCATAAACGATATTGCAATTTATTATATTTCACAAATTTTTAAGAGACTTGACACTAAACGTCGAGCCTCTCTCGATTGACTTTAAAGTGGTGCAAATAAATGCATATTCCGTGAACGTGTGTGAGATGGCCCTGTCGCTGCAGTCGACGCAGAATTCCAGAGGTTCGTGGAGATTTTTCTTTTGGATGTTTGTCTTCGGATCGCTGAATCTGCTGGAAGTGCATGTGTGTAAAAAGTTTCAAAAGTTAGCGGCGCGCGACATGCGTGGAGCGAGCGCTACGATTGGCCGTATCCGCGACGCGGTTCTCGCACACATGTTTATTTGCATTCCAAGCAAGCTTTTGCAGATTCAGTGAACCGTAGGCGGTTGAGAGCGCGTAGCGGTGTGCTACGGCTCCGCTACGAAGCGTAGCACGCGTCTACGTTATTTAAATTATGAACGAAACTTGTGTTTTCAATTGAATTTGCTTTTGTGTGATGTTAACTGTAAGTAACATTATAAAAATATTTAATTACTATATAATATTTGTGATCCTACAATTCCTGCAACCAGAATATCGGCATGTTATATTTTTTTACCGGTTTTTATACCTTATCATTAATTTTATAAACTTATAAGTAGCTACAGGAGTATTGGTTATGTCTGTCAACTTAGTGGTAGTATGTCGGTTTTAATAATTAGATAGGTATCGAAGGACGTTGTCACTTATTTCGCAAAAAAATTGGTTGCCTGTAAAGTCGGTATACGGGCGAAAGTTTTACGTGACAACGACTTTGAGTGGTAAAATAATTTTAATGTGAATATTCATTCGTATAGTAGGAAGAAGGATGAAATAATAGTAACAATTTAAAACATAACGTCACGTAACGTGAGCGGAGCGTAACGCAGTTTCTTGAAGTGTCACCCGGCAAACCAATTTATAAGACGTTGTCACGTCAAAAAAAAATTGTCGTTTTTCATATGACTTTTAATAACAAATTTTATTTTGTTGTTTATTATAATACTTTAATTACCCTTTAATTTATTAGTATTATTAAATTACCTCGTCCATTGAAGCAATATGTAGGTAGGTATTATGTTGCTAAACATTTATTTTTCTATTCAATAGAATTGCAAACAAGTCATTAAGTGTATCATCTAAATTATAACTTAAGTACTTTTTTGTAAACGATGTTTAATGGACGAGTTAGGTAGATTATTGGCAATTTGCAATAATTACTTGAGCAGGCATGACGAATAATTACAATATGGGTTGTTAATGGAATTGATGGTTTATAACCAGACGAATTAATATTTATTCAACATAAGTATATCTAGAAGATAGATCTCTAACTAAATATAAATTTGTTACTATAAGTACAGAAAAATACTATGGTTGTTCAAGTTTTAAATACCTATACAATGATCTTATATTTTCTCTTTCTCGGTGCAATACCCTGTTTTTGCAAAATGTAAAGGCCTTATTTAAATTATGAAAGTTCATTAGTTGTACACGGCTATTTTGATTTGGGATATATCAGCTGCCCATACAGATAAATATATCTGTTATATTCGAAACAATTATTACACATTAATACTACTTTTATATGCAAATTTATAAGTATACACGTTTACAACACAGAACGAACATACCTACATTCATTTCAAACTTTTAATTCAGTTCATAAAAAGCCGCTCCTAATACCTATATACAAACGATATCCATGACTTTTTTATTTCAATTTATCCTTATTTAACTCAGATATATACACTAAATAGGTATGACCATGAGCAATTGTTTTTTTGAGTTACCTAATGAAATATTGTAGCTGTGTTAGAGAAGCCCCATTAAATTCGGCGCGTGTATTGCGCTTAACCCTAAAACGCCGAAACCGTAGCAACTCAGTAATCTGTGCGAGTGCGTGCTTACGTACGTACTTAACCATAGTGGCAGGTTAATCCCATTATATTGCGCTCAAGTGAATTAGGTCACCGGATAAATTATTGGATATTATACCTGTCGTAATTATAACTCGTTCGATTTGCCCTGTCAAATATTATTTACCAGTAAAGTAAATCTTGCTATAAAGTGAGCGCGTTTGTTATTTGTCCACATTTTCAGCGTTGATAAAGTTATCTAACAAAAATTATAAATTTGTAAATCCTATTCTATTTATACATAAATACTTACAACTACTTCTACATCAAGTTATCTAAATTGTGAGTTTTAAACTATGCATCTTTAACGTTTAATAAACATTATGTGAAGCACATACTAAGTTAATGACATTTGCATAAAATTACTAAATATAAAGTTACCTAATAAACTTGGAAGCCGTACTAAATTGTGAAAATAGAAATCTCAAATATCCCTACCTACAGCTTAACCGACGACAAGTGTATGCGTGGCACTAAAGAGTTTTGATCAAATACAGAAGCAATCCTTCAACAATAAGGATGCCATCGACACATCCGTTATAGGCTAAACCCTTGCACAATAATGAGTTATGGAGTGGCAGCCGCAGGCGACTCCATAAAAGTATTGAATATGGGTTATTGACAAATATTTATGGCGTATAAAGAGGGGATAATTACAACTCTTTAGCACATAAAAAGCTGTGTGCGGAAGGGTGCGGCGCTGTAAAAATTTATCACCAACATTGTCACCCGACGGGCCCGACCGATAATAAAAACGATTATGATGCTGTGCCATTCCAAAAAAATATAATCATTTTTTCATTGGTTTTTATCAATAGGAGAATTTATTTCACTATTTGTGCACACAAAATTCACTTATAATTGGTCCTTTTTCCCATTGGTCGTATAAAATTTGAAATGAATTAAAAATAGTCATTTTTGTGAATATTTTTTGCCCACTTTATAAATATAAAAAGTTGCACATGTTAGCTAGCCCAAAAATTGTGCTGGAAAGAGTAAAAAAAATAACATAATTTATGGGGCGAATATCAAATCTCGTTAGAGTCTAATATTTACTTGTTTAAACTTTTACATTAAGCCAGTTATTATAATTCTGATCACATCACGAGTAAGGTTCGCTGTTCGTCCTCAAAACAGTGAGAGGAATGTTATTAAAAAGTTATGGGATAAGCCGGTGGTACGTGCCGCTCGCGGCGCCTCCGCGGCTCCGCGTACCTACTCACTAACTTTAAAATTGTCTTATATCTAGTATGTACTATACTTCGTACATTGATCATTCCCGCTGCTTTGATGCGCCGATCATATTCGCCATTAAACTCGACAGTCGATGGCAAATATATAAAAAAAAAGGACAAATAAAAATCTTTTTAAACATAATGAGCAAAAAGCTCGCAGCGGTACCTACTCACAGACGACAAAATATTTTGCCTTTTTCAATTAAGCGCAATGGCTGAGTCCAAGGCTCGACCGAGAATTAATTCCACGGCTAAGTAGATAATGTAAGGAGCTCCCTCCTCATGCCGCCTCTTCACGCCTCGAGGAGAACTTTCAATTATGATTTTGTCTAATTTTAATTAAGTGCTCTCAAAAAGGCTTTTCTTCAACGAAATTAATATTTGAATATAATTTGGGCGGAGCGGGCGGGCGGAGTTTGCCGCTCGAGGAATAATTAATTCCATTATATAGGTAAGTGGTCCGGTCGCTCCCGGCTCCCCCCTTACACCTCCATCTCCTGCTCGCTTACTTACACTATAAACTCGTCTCAGAGCTTGATTGCTTTTCTTAACGATTCTAAATTCATTGAATAGTAGTTTTGCACAAATTTTGATTCTGATCAGTTTCATAGTTACCAGATACAAACTAAATATTAGTCTTATGTTAGGTTGACGTGAGTCGAGATAGAAATGCGTAGTAGAGCGGCTGTTAGCGTCAACGATTTGCGCAACAGGTCGGGGCGGAAGCGACCTGCAGCGGCGTGATTGCGACCAAATGTTTCCTCCGCAGAGTCTGGCTTAGTTTTTGCTGTATTTTTTACCCTCTCTCTCACTGATAAGTATGCTATCGATAGGTTCGAAAGCGTTGTTTGTTTAGGTCGAGACTTACTTGTGACGGAAGTGATCGGAACGAAGCTGTAACTCCACTACCTGCCACTTAATTAAACGAAACATATTAGGAATACATACATTGTTCGCTTAATTCAATATTTTAATTTATAATATAATTTCCACAAATCAATATATCTTCTATGTACCTATTTTAATAACATATTAATATTTTATCAATAGTAACTATAACAAAAGTATGTTTCTTTGTCCTGCAGGTGTATCAGTAAGACCGCTGTCAAGTATGCGTCAGGAATCACTGCCGATGTTGGCGGAGAGGCTCCTGGCAACACGTGCGGCGGCGCTGGTGGCGGGCTTGCCAGCCGAACTGTACTCCGGTGCACTGCTGGCCGCTTGGCCGCCATCACCTCCGGCCCCATTACTGCCGCCGCCGGAACACGAGCGGGCTCGAAAACGTCGCCGTACTCCCAAGCTAGATGAAACTTCAACAACCGCTCCCCCATCTCCACCTTCCTCGGGTTCCTCACCGGGCGCAACCGATCCTCCCAGAGACAAGCTATTCACTTGCAAAGTGTGCTCTCGCTCATTTGGCTACAAGCACGTGCTGCAAAACCACGAGCGCACACACACGGGCGAGAAACCTTTCGAATGTGGCGAGTGTCACAAGCGCTTTACACGCGACCATCATCTAAAGACGCATCTACGACTTCATACCGGTGAGAAGCCATACAGCTGCCCGCATTGCCCGCGTCACTTCGTGCAAGTCGCCAATCTACGTCGCCATCTTCGTGTCCACACTGGTGAGCGACCATATGCGTGTGCGCGCTGCCCAGCGCGTTTCTCTGATTCCAATCAGCTGAAAGCCCACGCGTTGGTTCACGAGGGCGATGCGCCTTTCGCATGTCGTTGCGGTGCCAGGTTTAGACGACGACAAGCTGCCGCGTTGCATCGCTGCACCGGCACTGGGTGCCAACCAGATACGCCGAGTCCGCCCGTAGCGGCCGCTACCGACTGGCGCTGGGATGAGTGGCCAGAACAGACAGAGCCCGAAGACCTATCCCTCCCGCGAAGGCCGGCCACGCCGGACTCGCCCACCGATCTACGCATGCACTCCGCGTAGTCATCGCGCGCCTCACTCCGCGCGCCGCTGAGCCGGTATACGAGTTCCTCCTGCGTAGACCTCACGTCATCGCCCGTGACAGCTTTCCGACGGATGCCGACGTACACGAAAAAGGCTCGCTTGTCAGACAATTTTTTAGAAGTACCTACCATAGTTCTATATGCTTACCTATATTCTATGCAAATTTCTTTGAAGACTGTAACAATAAGTCCCGCTTCACTACACATTGTAACGGTAACTTTTTTGTTTTTGGATTTCTCCGTAAGACTACTGACTTAGACTCGTTAGGTAGTTGGCCATTCTTTTTTCCCTATTTTGCATTTGCAATGTTCGCCATAAAAAGCAATTTTTTATCCATGTTACAGTTTAAAACTTTATTGTCGTACCATTTGCATAATCGCAAGGCGAGGTGAGGCAAAAACGCACCCATTTTGTTCTTTTGTATCTTGCAAAACACCTAAAGAATATATTGCACAAAAGATATTTTTTTGATTTATTGGCGTACTGTATTGTTTTGCGATATGAAACAAAAACTTTTGTTATGCTTGACGATTATTGATTTTCAATCGATGTCCTCCTCGCGCTTTGACGTACGGAAACTGGAAAACGGTTGAGCCTGGGAAGGCCACGACATTGAGTCATTGTTACGGAAACAAAAGCTAGTTTAAAATCAGTATAATTATTAAGCAACGACATATAATATCGAGTTTCGTCGGACAAAGCCATGAACCATTGTAAGCACCCTGATCCGTAGCGCTATAACTGGTTCTTAATCACCCTTATTATAACACAATAACCTCAAGAGGGTATATTATAAAATTGAATGTTTTCATTAAATAAATTCGTTTTCTGGAAAGCTCAGTCTACGTAATCGATACTATTTTCAAATATTTTATGAGGGTTATTTGTTTGGAATAAACGGAGCAGTTGCAATAATGGTACGGTCCTGTAATCGTAGTTGTACTGCCGATTAGTCTGACGAGCGCGCCCGCGTGCACGGCGCCGTCGCCGTCGGTCGGCCGGACCGGGCGCAATGTGCTTCTGTAAATAATGCTATTATCATAAAAAAATATATTTATTATTTATCAATTAGTTTGTAGTGGTCTCTGTTATTTTACAGAATTTAGAGTGGTTATTGTTAATATTCTACGTGTATATACAATGTAATTATATAAATGTGGACCGTTGTGGAGGATTGGGTATCCCTATATATACAAATTCTAGAAACTCTAGGAGGTATATTGATTTTGGTACCCAAGCATCACACAGCAGGCTGTGCTGTATTACAAAACATAAATTCGACTTAATGTGTTACGAGAATTAAACAGTCGGGCCATGTACTCTTCGAATTGACGGTAGCCAAATAATTATATTTCTGTATAGTTTTAAGACAAAAGTCATAATATTTAATGTGAAAGTTGTAAATAATGTTAGAATAATTGTGTAATAATTCGCAGCGCACATGGCCTGTCCGTTATTTGTAGGTAAAGCCACCGTGTGGTGCCGTTTGTTGAGACGGGATTTGTGTATTGAGCATAATTGCAATTTGTTCTACGGGTATTAGTTTCCTATTAGATGTAGTGTGTTTATTTTGTTCGTTTTTGGTATAATTTGATGATATAGACGATGTTCTGAATGTTTTAGCGCACATGATTAATGACTATTGTATGTAGGTATTTATAATCAATTCATAATTGTTGATTTATTATTATTTTATTTCATTAGTTGTAAGGTTTCGGAACTTAGGGTTTTCTTAGTGTATCTAAGTAAAGTAAGAATACGAAATATTTTTTCCCAAAGAAATTATTGGTACAAATATTAAATGTGTACAAATTAATTAATACGTTCGTTTAGAAGTCGTAATTTCATGTTGCAATGTTGTACTACTATGGTAGTTAGTGTATAATTAGGCGAATATGCCATTATCTACCTCATTCGAATACGATTATACTGCGCCAGGGTAAAGAGCCAAAGTTCTTGGAATATTTTCTATTGTTTATCTCTGTTGAGATAACGTAAATACAAACCTCAGGACACCGTAGATACCTACCTGGTGGCGAACAAGCGGAACAAGTAATGTCACGTGGCAATTACTTTTGAGACTGATATTATTATTTTATTTATCATTTGCGATGGTATTCCGATACTTAGATAGTTAATTTGTGACGTAGGTCTCGACATTTAGTTTGAGCCTAAGTATTGTTTATGTTATTAATGTAAAAAGTACGTAAGTTCTTTACGTTGCGAAAAATTTGTAGCCTCGATAGTAGTTTTACTATGTTTGCAATTAATTTGAGTTCCTATTTACGTAATTAACAATTTAAAAAATGTCTTTGTTATTTTGCTTTAGTATTGCTTTTATTCATTAGTTAGCGAAGTTTCTATTAGTTTTCCGTGCCATTAGTTGACATCAACCCTCTCCGAGGGTTAATTAAGACTAATAGCTAAGATATTATCGATATTAAAATAGGTTTTAATTTCACATAGTAGTAAGGAACGCCATCTAACTGATCTACCTCATGCTCGGAAGTTAAGATACAGGTATTTGCTTTGATTAACAGTCAAACTTGATTTCAAGCTGTATACCTACCTACTTGTACAAAATATTAAGATAAATGTGACATAATTATGATTCTATGAATATATGTATTTCTTTATCAATGTCCAGTACATAACTATTATAATAAAGAGATGTTTGTTATTTATTTCATTCTTTTATTTTTTACTACCTTATATAATTTTATTGGTGTGGTGTCAAGAGGAAACGAATTTACGATAATTTATGAACATAATATAAATATATTAATAATTATGTTTCTAGATAGAATTATTATCATATTTTGGGCTAGAAGCGGTCCTACCTGATCTCAGCCCTGTAAGATAGAGAATCAAGAGAGCAGGAATTAAATGAAAATTAATTTACCAATAGTGATTCCTTAAAGATTTATAAGCCCAAAAATATAATAAATCCAGTTTACTCCAAGTAAGACGCTCATTCTATACGGGTAGGTACCTATGTAGAAGTAGAGTGTGTAATTTATCTAAGATCGCCCTTAAGTAATGAGTTGTCTCACCAATATTACGACAGTTCCCTTGTAATATCAACGTGGGTACACACGGCAAGACACACTAACACACACATACAGTGTAATAGCCACCCCAGACTTGAGCTCGAATTCGACCGCGGTAGATGCGAAGACGACAGACGGCTGCGTGTGATTTAATGACCAAATTAAGTAAGAATTTTTCTTTATATTCCAGTATAAAGACCCTGAATACGCAATTAATGAGTCATATTTTTGTATCATTCGAAGAGATCGATTAAAAACAGACCACAAATGCATGACAATTAACCGCTACTTATTTTCAACGATAATTATAATTTGTAAGTAAGATAATTCTAAAATACCTAATGGCAACTAAAGTTTGCGATTAGTGAACGTAAATATTTATAAAATACTGATCCATGTTCCGAATTTGGATGTTAATTTAAACTCATTTAATTGTTCAAAGGAGAAAGATAGGTAGGTTAAATCACTCAGTGGATCAACAATCAATGGATGTTCATCATATTAATGATTGGACATTGAGAACTAAGTACTTTTTATCTATATATATAATTATGATGTTCAATAGTACTTCAATATATGTACCTATAGGTAAAATCGCCGCGTATATACTCGTATTAACGCAGTCCAAATTTTCCGTAGCATGTTCGTAGCACTATACTTAATTACATTTTCATTATTTCTCAATAATGTTATAGTTTTCTTAATAATATATCTGTTTTAATTTATTATCCCTTTATTCTACTAAATCAATAAATATGCATTTGTATATAAGTACGTAAGTATTTCTTTACAGAAACGATAACTCTACAGGTTGATCTGATATGTAAACGATAATACATCCTAACCATTTAATGGTTCGAAAAGAGATGTTAAATATAACTGCACAACATATACACATTAAACAATGAAGGTGTTTTTACATGGTTCTAAGGTACAAGAATGCTTTATATAGATATAGTAGATAGAGTCGTAATTCACGAAGCGACGCACGCCACCGGCACCGCATAGCTGCGGAGACAAACGCACTGGAATCCAGTTGGTATTTATTAAATTAATCGTTCACCCCTACACCTCACCCCCAAGTACCAACAATTAGTTGCTCCGTGTTTCTCTTACGGAATTTATTGTATCGCCAATATTTTCTTTAACTCAATTGTATCATAGAATTAGATCTGCCGATGTCCGCGTAGTATTTTCATTTTGTAATCAAAACTTTATTTCATATAACATAACATGATATAACGAGAATGAAATACCAATATCCACATTATTTGATTACATGTAGGTACCTAGTAAAACTAAATAGTATACTATATATAATAGTATAGAAAGCAGGCCGTAGTAGAACTCTGTAATGATCATTTAGTCTTGAAACTTGGGTTTTACTACCAAACTCTGAAGTTTCAGATAATACTAAAATTCTCGTTTCATTATTATAAGTAACTGATATTAAAATTTAAATGAAAAAAAAAAATTATACCTACGCGGAAATTGTACTGTACGAACTAAATAAAGATTAATAGCTGTGTAATCGGCATCTTTGAAACAGTAGTCGCGAAGGCTCCGGGTCGAAGAGGACGAGAGCGGGCGAATTATAATTTATTTGGAGAAGTGGCAACGAGCCCCGCGCCGCCCCCCGCCGTCACCCGCGCCGCGCTCGTACGCCGCCCGACCTACCCTTTGCTTTCGCCCTTCGTTACGAGTACACCTCACAACCATTGCAACTCGGAAACTTTAATATATTTTTTGGTGAGTTTTTTTTAATTGTTCTGATTATTTTACTCGGTATTGGTACGAATGCTAAAGTCAATAAAATTACCTAAATCATAGGGATAGGTACTTTAATCTTGATTATTGATTAATTTGTAACATGTTACTTTTTAAATTGCGGTTTTGTTAACCATCTGTGACTTAAGAAGTGTAGGTACGTTTAAACAAAATTAAATTGATTGTCGTCATAAAAAAAAACATCTATCTATATCATTCACAGTTCGTATTCATAACAATATGATTAAGATTATAACGTGATTTTAAGTTTTTAACCATTTATAGTAATATAAATAGATATACAATATACATAAATTAAGTACCTACCTATCTCTTATTTAAACTTAATAAGTGACTGAATTTGATACAAAATGAAAATAGCATTTGCAATTAATCTATTGGCATTTTGCAAAGAGTTGGGTGAGTAGCATATTTAATGTTTATATGTAATTAATTACACATTAAGACCTAATTTCAACTGCAATTGTTTCTATACAATAATAATATTTAATTCTGATATACATATATAAATAAGTATGTTTGTTAACACTTCTTTCATGAGTAAATCACTGTATTATTAAGATAATATAAGATAAATTCTATAAATGTGAAAAAAGACATTGTACTGTACCCGTAGACAGTGTGAAAGATATCCTCTTATTATAATTCCATATTTATAATAACTATTCTTTTTACTTCAATGCTAATCGGACACATTTCTGGAAAAAAAATATCCATATTAATTAAGCTATAATGGTTTGGTACTGAACTTTATACTTTCTGTTTTTTCTCTAGGTAGGTTGCGTTCAAAGGAGCTGGCGGGCGCGGGCGCGGGGCGAGGTGGCGCGCCTGCGGGGGGAGGACGGAATTAAGAGGGAGTCGGGGGGAAGCCCGCCCTGGATACTGAGAGGAGTTTTAACCAATTAATTTTGTTCCTCAACGCAAACTCCGCTATATAATAAGGTATAAGTAGGCATTAACTGAGGCGCGCCGATAGCTAGCCCGGCCGGGGGCGAGTTCGTCTCCTAGCCTCTTATAGCGATGTTTTATTTCTTGTTAAGCTCTCTGTTTCTCCACTTTAATATTTAATGGCATTTTCATGGCTCATTTTTTATAGCGCACTTACAAATTCCTGACATTATTTATCGATGTTTTTGTTTTTCAACGTTCTCGTAATTAAATCTTTATTATGTTAAGCACCACTGATACAATTTATGTATAATGTTTATTTCTTAATCTAAATTGCGATAGGTGTTTGTCACCACTTCACTTTATAATAACATGCGCACTTGTAATATCTTGTCGACACATTATATAACGAATCACAAACAGCAGAACACAACACCTGCCTCTTACGAATCTTACATTATCTTCGGCAAAGCCATATGTTGCTACTCCGCTCGTGCTTTACCCCAATCTGCCGCTCTAGGATATAAATAATTATCTACATCTTATGTAAAAAAAAGAAACAACCATATTCCCCTTTACCAATCCGTGACTAAAGGCCGGAGTTTCTGTATCTCCCATTTACTCGAAGCGAAGAGATTTAAAAATAAGATCCAATACAAAAACAGCAGCGATCGCGCCTTGCGCTCGCGGCTCGCGTCAATATGACGCTCTTAAAAAACAATTCTTAACAACGGTATTGTGATGTTAAAAAACAGGAACGCATCACAGAAAAAAACAAACCGCAGAGTGTACGGTTAAAAAACAAAACGCAGCACGCGAGTCTAGCGAGACACCCTTTCCCTTTTGCGCGACGCGAGCTACGTTTTTTCTTTAGCTAAGTGAGGGTTGAGTTTTTTTTATAGTGATGCAACGTATAAATTAATAACTGAACGTGCTCATAATCTGCTGCTCGGAACACTTTCGGCTTTGTTGTTTTTTTTTTAGTATGAGTTAGTATTCATTTGTTTTTGTGCATGGTGGCGGAAACGGAGCGGTTCTATTGATTACGTCCGTCGCGCCCCGCGATCCTCGCCGCGTCTTGGAGCGACAGGTGACGCACTTAGTTATGCGCTCGCGCAGAGCCTCACTAACTTTAAGAAATGTTCTCAAATTGATCTGAATACATAATACTACATAATATGTAGGTACATACATAATTATCTTAAAAACTTTCAATTCCCTTCTCACTATCAAATCCGCAAATCAAACGGTAATATGTATATTAATATCGGTGATTTATACGACTATAATTAAAATAATGAAAATTATATGATTGTCGTTTAACTTAAATAAAGCTTTAAATTACTGGAACACGATCTTAAAACATACAACTTAGGAAGTTAAAAACCTGAACAAGTTATGTCGGAAGATGTATCAGGAAACGATTGCATATGGTATAATTATGGGCCCTAATCTGTTTTTGCCCACATTGTGTGGACCCCGTATACTGAAGAAGGCGAACGAACATCAACCAAGTATTTCAAAACACTATAATCATCGCCTTTCATTTAATACTACCAATTTTATTATAATAAAATAAAATAGATAGGTTCTTGTAAAAAATTGTTTCTTAACAATAATAGAGGCAATATTGTAATTGGTGTTTAACCGTTATATTTAATATAAATAAATAAAATAAATAAATAAATTATCGTAAAAAGTAATATTTACAAAATTAGAGCTAAATAAATTATTTTAACTTCCAAATACGCAAAATGAAATTAGGTGTTATATAAGACTTGAAGAAAAACTGGTAAACATCCTTTGGGCCACCTTTTTCTAAAACTGGACATAATAAAATAGTGTTTACCAAGTTCCTACCTAAAAAATTATTTCTACGCAATAATTTCAAAGGTACTGCATGATATATCCTGGCATTACTAAAGTATACACACGACAATAGCAATTTTTGTGCTTATTGAATTGAATGACTTGTGCTCTACACACGTGTGCCAGTGTTACGTTTTTGAATTGACAACAATCAATTATTTTCGCTCTGTTTACCTAGGTACCCTTTTTTTGAATAGCTTGAATGAGTAGTGATGGGATTCTTCCCGGGAAAGAACCCAAAATGGGAAGATTGAGGGAAAGAACCCGAGGAAGATTCCCAAATGGGAAAGTATTCGGGTTTTTTCATTTTTAGCAATGTAACAAATAGGTAATGTGTAGATACATGTATATATCAAATAGTACGTACTATTTAAGTACTATTACTACTTGTTTGAGCTAATTTAACTTTGTTAATTTCCATAATTCAATAAATACGTTATACAGTTTAAGCCGTTTACTGAGACATCTTTTAGAACAATATACCTGTTATATTAACTTAGAACAAAGGTCCCGGCTAAATGCTATATGACCGCCTAATCAAAAACATTCCTTTTCCGACATTGCTATTGACGACATACCTCATTAAACGACCACATTTAACAATTATTTCGGAGAATTAGATCTGTTAATAGTAGAAAATTGTATAAAACTACTGGAACCTATAACAGATACTATTTTCAAACTCGAAGGCAGTGAAATACTTATAAATGAAGTTTATATGGCCTTCAAAGATATTAAGTCCACATTTAATTTTGCATTTCCGGACATCATCATCATCATCAACAGCTTATATACGTCTCCACCGAGGAGCTCGACCCTCCCCTAACACCGAGGGGGTGTAGGCCATAGTCCATCACGCGGGCCTAGTGCGGATTGGCGGAGTTCACATGCCTTTAATTGTGACATCTTGGGCATGCAGGTTTCCTCACGATGTTTTCCTTCACCGAAAGCCAGTGGTGTGAATCCGTATGTAAGTTTTTTTATAAACTCAGAGGTACGGGCCAGGGATTTGAACCGGCACCCTCGTGATCGTGAGTCGGTGCGCTCCCAACTGAGCCACCACGGCTATCCGGACATTTCCGGACATATCCATTCTAAATGAGCATCACAAACAAGATTTTAAAAATGCTGTAATTAGCTGAACAAATAAATGTTTGACACCCATTCATTATGCTGCATATTTATTGGATCCAAGATAGCAAGGCATTGAATTAGAAGAAGAACACGAAGTGGATGGAGTGTATACACGACGTTATCCAATTGCACAATATTGTCGTTGGTGTTGATTTATCCAATTATAGAGCTAAATAGGGTTTATAGAGTAGACCATTTATATGGAAGGATGTCACCGAAATGGACCCAGTAGTTTGGTCGAGAGGACTTTGCAGTTTCAAATTGCTGAGTAGGGTTGCAGTACGGATTCTAACTGCTCCCTGTACTTCAGCAGCACAGAACGATTGTTTAGCACGCACGTCCATATACATAGTCGCAAAAAAAAACAGATTGACTACAGGGCAGCAAAAATACCTTTTATTTCATACAATTGGAACCTGTTTCATAAACACAAAGATCATGACAATGACGATGATGACGAGCCAATATCTACGAGGGCTGCACTAAAAGTATGGGAATGGAATATTTCCACAATTCCTGTCATATTAAAATCTTTTAAATTGAAAACTCTTTGGTTTTAAAAATCGAATACCATTTATTTATTTAAAAAACGATTCTCGGTCTTGTCACATGGTTTTGTCAAACTTTTTAATTAGTCTCGTTGAGATAATGGAGAAAATGGACTCGAGAAAATTCAACAACGATGATTTATTATGACTTTCGAAGTGGTTTAACACAAAAACAGTGTGTTGACCGGATGATTTCTGCATTTGGTGATGAAGCCCCATCCAAAACTACAATTCATCGCTGGTTTGCTGAATTTCAACGTGGACGTATCAAGTTCAGTGATGATCCTCGTCAAGGTCGTCCAAAAACTGCAGTCACCCAAGAAAACGTTGATGCTGAGCGTAAGCTGATTGAAGAAGATCGACATGTGATATACCACGAAATTCAGGCAACTTTAGACATTGAGATGAGTCAAATACAAATAATCTTGCATGAACAATTAGGTGTAAAATATTTGTTTTCCCGATGGATACCGCATTCGCTCTATAAAGAGCAAAAAGCGGCTCGTGTTACTTGATGCGTCAGAACTTTCGAAAGACACGCAGGATCCTCAAATGCTATATAAAACATCGCATCAGGTGACGAATCCTGGATATACGCGTACGAACCCGAAACAAAAACCAGTCTCCAGTTTGAGTGTTCGAAAATGAGTAAAGCCAACAAAAATTGTTCGTTCACGGAGTGTTGCAAAAAAATGGTGGCTACGTTTGTCTCCAAAACTGGCCATGTTGCGACTATTCCTCTTGAGGGACAAATAACGGTAAATGCAGAACGGTATGCTAGCATTTATTTGCCACAGTTCGTTTCTGAACTCCGTCCTCAGTTTTTTCGATGGACCAAGCTGCGGCTCAGCATCTGATCAGCTTTCTGAATTGAACATCAGTGTGAGAACTGGAGAAGGAAGGGGTGTTAATGTCGGCGGTTCATCGTCAAAGTCATTTTATTTATTCATTCTGAGAGCCCCATTACATTGCTCTTAGTCTCTCCAGAACAATAAAAGCACACTGCAGAACATTTCAGCACTGCTTTTCGACATCCACACATCGCTCCACAAAAAGAAACGGTTTGCTCGAGTTTCTGAACATTTTCTCTTATAACTTTTTCTTTTATAGTTCTACGACAAAAAGTTACTGAACCAAAGTTGTAGAGAATTTAATTTGCAACAAAAAATGTTACCAATTTTTTTTAATCAAATGAATACTTTAAGAGATATATCGTATAAACCATTTCAATTGAAAAAACCCGTCTATTGGGTTTCTTCCCACGTAAACACCCGGTTCTTTCCCATTTGGGAATAAACCCGGGTTTATTCCTTTCGGGTTTATTCCCACCGCCCATCTCTAGAATGAGTGACTTGGATTTGTCAAGGAGAAAACGTTTATATACCTATATATTTATCCAACATATAGTTCGATACAATCTGAAATTAAGCATTTCCGCTGTGGATTTTATAAATTGAGTAGAACTACTAAGTAAAACAAATGTGAACCAAATTAGTGTTCCTAATGTTGCTCCTAATAAAAGTTTAATTAAGAAATAAATTACTCCTGCGGAATTTACGCGTACTCAATGAAAATATAGTTGATAGAGAGTAATAACTTATTTATTATTATTATAGTAATATGTAAGAAGCACGTGAAGAGTGAACAATGACATGCACAGTTTGGTCGCGCCACTCCAGGTTGAAGTAACGCAATAAAAACTCCACCCGCGCCTGCGCCTGCGCCGAGCCGCGTCACGCAGAAGCATTTATTTTGATAGTGATTCGGGTAACCGCCGGCCATTGTCGCGAGGCCGTTTGATTATTGATTTTTACGCTAAATGTCCCCTTTTTCAAAAATTCTATTCATCGCAATTATAGTTTCCTTTAACATTTTTGATGTATTTAATTCTTCGCACAAAAGGATGATACTGCACAATACCATTAATAACCCGCGTGGAACTTGTCGCGATTCAGTCTGTGAAGAGTTCCATTTTATTTGGGATACTTTACTTCACACTGGAGTTTATCAAAGCAATGATTTGGCAAGTCATTTTCGTTTTTTTAACCCGAAATAATGATTTATTTATATAAGAGCTTTATACTTTTCTAAATTCCTTACAATACTATCTAACTTATACTTTGTAGGTAGGTACTCTAAAATACCAAAATATAATAAAATCTCTACTTAGTAGAGGTCGATTTTTGAATCGTTGAAATTATAATTGAATTATCTAATCATTTTAATAATTAAGTCCATAACTCCAACAATGGGATTGTTAATTAGTAATATAACTGATAAATTATACGATTCAAAATAATTATGTACTTATATAATAATAGATATTTTGTATGTAAATACAGAAACACAGAAAAACGGATAAATGTATTAAAGCGAGGAATCTTTCCTAGGTGGAAATGAACCAATGACTCCACCAAGTCCAGGTAATACCTACAATACAATTTTAGATTGTATTAAAATGTGACATTAGATCTATTGCATTAGGCTCTGCGAAAATCTTGCTGTACTTTATTTACATGTTTCACTCATCTGCGGAAGCATTTCACTAAATAATGTCTTAATTGCAGATCTTCAGGTCAACCAATGCCTATAGGCAGTACATGGGCAGTAGCAACATTGTCTCTCTGTCACGGTACTCTTGGGTTCTAGATAAGGGTTTTTCAATATACCTACATATATTTATCTCTGTAAATGTAAAAACATGATCAGGATGTCGCAACGTCAAAGCAATCCCTAAGAAAGGAGTTAAATAAAAGAAATTCGCGCGAAGGTGTTTACTGAACATTTAATACTTTAATCCTTCGAGTATCACTACCAATGCTTTGCAGCGGCATTTTAGACACCGTGACAATGGCTAATTGTTGCTGAAATGTTATATACCATGTTTGTGCTACTGTGCCTAGCCTGTGTCGCCGAAACTAAACTGACAAAAGAGTTTGTTTGTGTCCGTTTTGCATTAGTTGTTTGTGTAACCGCACAGTAGCCGATGGGTTTGTTTGCATTTAATCCGTTTGTGATGTCCTTTCTTAGATGTTTTCATAAAAGGAACAAAGCGACCAGCGGCACGTTAAATGTTATAAATAAAAGCATCAATTGGAATGAATTTTGTATCCATTTTATATTTTTTTTTTATAACAATTCAAATATCGTCTCAAGTATGATTGAGTGGGTAGTAGGTATTCAATATTGAAGAGAGATTCATTAAGGTATCTAAGTGATTCTTAGAATTATTCTAATACAAAGCAAATTGGAATAATAACTCAGGTGTCACCCGAGCCGTGACCTGTTTGGAAGAGCTAGAAATAATTAAAAAGAACTCTTAGAAACTGATGAAACTCTATCTTTGCGAAATCAGATCCCGGCCGGTCTCCCGGCTCATGAAGAAAAAGCTCCACGAGCTTTTTTTCCTTTTTCTAAGTAAAAAGTAAGGTGTAGGTAGGTAAAACGGGGGCGGACTCAGCAGCTGCCGCTAATTTTAGAATCGCAAAATGTGTTGGATGGGTTGTAACAAAGAACTTAGAACAACATAAATCAATTCGGTGTATGTAGTCGATTGTAAGTAGTAGGTATAACCTAGATACTTATTTATTTATTATACAATAGGTACAACCTAAGTAGGTACATATTTAATTGACTTTGGTTCACATTGTATCTACATGTTATTTAAAACTAAAACTGGTGTTACATGTAGGTATGATTTAAAGATAATATAGTAACGTGTAAAACAATTTTGACAAAGAAATACAAATTCGTCGCATTTGAAATTAAAATGATCATACCTACCAGCATTAAAACGAAAACATAGTTTTTGGGTAAATAGTCACGGCTTGAGATACATAAGTACCTAAGTACAAAGTTTTCTTACTCCAAAAGTACCTAACATTCGTCAGGTACCTAACTTGAGCATAGTCAGTAAAGCGTGCGTATCGATGGTTCTCGCACAAAAACGCGCATCGAGTAACAAACAGCAAAGGGGCAACTTTTTCATTATAAAAAAAGAGTTCTACAAAAGGCTTGACAAATAGAATGTGCGCATAACGGGCTTGCAACTTGATAACCCTTAACACCTTGATCAATGTGGGTTAGTAATGTAGGTAGGTAGGCAATAAGTACCGGTGTGAGCTGGTTTTTTCCACAAATTGGCAAAAAATGAACGGGTGTTACAATTTTTTTTATAAAAAAAATAATATTCGCTATCCGGTGTCAACTTTTAACTCTATAGATTGGTATAAAGCAAACCAAGTTACCAGTTATGTAAACTGTTAATGCACAAATACCGAAATTTATTTAACAGCAATCGGTGAACAATAACGCGGATAAATCATGTAAATATATTACATGCACTTCATTTACTTAATTAAATAACTAAGTTATATTGTTTCATTCGATAAACAAACATAACAAGTTTTGAAATAGTATTTCTTTTAAAAAATTACGAGGTCGTCCCGAAAAGCCTAGTAATACGTCAATCTGTCACCGGCAGCTCTCTAACTTTTTACTTTAATACAAAGGTTGAATAGTGAAAAGTAAAAAATGTTCACAGAAATCTTTACTTTTTGGTAACAAAGAAGGTACGTAATTAATATGAAACGAATACTATGCCACGTTAAAAAAATAAGCGAAGTCTAATTTTTCAATTACTTTAATATTATTAAAGTTTACAGCTAAGGTTATATCTACATAGGTTTCTTGTTATCATCTAGTTTAAATATAAATCAGTGTAGATACAAAAAAAGTAAAATTCATGCTACCCACAACCAGTATACATTATCTGAACTTGAATACAGAACGACCTTGAACGTCAGTGAAAATCAATAGCACACATGATCACAAGTGCACTATTATTGAATCAGCTGATCCATTGTTAAAGGTCAACGCACTTTTTACTCTCCAAGCAAAGTCCATAATAAAAAAACGGCATCTGTAAAAAGTGAGTCGGATCTATAGAGAAAAAATTCAACCCTACCGTGCAGTCGCGTGGCAGGTACCCCATACACAACCCTTTACAAAAGTGCTTAGAAAAAACAAGCTCTGGGAAGTGAAAGGGTAAAAAAAAGGGTTGTTATTACGCATGCGCGCAGTGGGATCAGTGCCCTCGTATCTCATTTTAAAATTTCTACTCTGCTCATTTTATAATAATCGATTGTATAATTTTATGTCTTTATCGAATAAGGTTCGAAGCTATAAACAGAAATATGTAAATAAAGCCAGTCCTAAATAGGTTTTGCCTGAATCTGTCCTTTGTTTTAACAATCTAAGTAACTAGTAATTAAATGAAAAAATACTGTTGCTAAGTAACCTACGACGTGCTACGAGTCTTAAAATAAGAAATATACCTGTTACGAATAATGTAATATACATTAGTTTCTCACGGAAAAAACAAGTGGATACCTTTTGAGGGAACTGCTTCGGGCTACAATTAACATTAACGACAAACGCACGTAATTTGATAATAACCAAACAGTTGTAGCAAAAACACGAGTCGAGCTACCAAATAACGGAGTGAAGCTATAATTAAGAAAGATAAATATCGTTTATTACTGTTAGGAAAGTCGATTAGAAAAAAACTACCCCTTTCACCCCACAATTTGTAACCCGTACAGTGGGCGCCTTGCCGCCCGACACGCATAAAAACCTACGACCACTCGCGTGTGTGGAGTGCGCTTGTCTACATGCTGGTTTGGTTGTAGATATGCGTTATATTTAATTTGTTTTTTGATATTTTAATAAATAAAATATTAAAACACTTAGTTATGTCCAATCTATCAGTATTTAGTCACAGTTGTTGAGACCTATTCTATATGTCTGATCTATCGGTACCTATACGAGTATTTTATAACAACTGACTTAGGTATATACCTAAATGTTTTGCTTTAACTTGAAATGTGGATATTTGACCATCATATAACGGTAAAATTTTAATACGAAACTGTAGCTGATATCGTCATATATAAATACGTAAACAATTCGATAGTAACTGTATTTAACTTCTGAACAAAAAAATTCAATGAACTGATTCCATACTTCTATAGCTTAAAGAAAAAATGTTACAGTTACATAACGCTTTTCCATAATAATAGAATCATTATCGAAAACAGAAGAGTGGGCAGCTGATTTATTAGACGATAATGGTTGCTGTCATAAATAGCTTTTTTCTAATGAATGTTTTTTATATCATGCGTGTAGCTATACACCCGGCCTTGCGCAGCTTTTTATTAATGCACTCTTACAAATTATGTATGCACGATGTTATTTTAAACACAACAGTAAAAAAAACATTCACCTTTTTTCATAGCATAGCACTAATTAATTTTATTTTTTCAAAGGATTAAATAATCGAAATATTATTTGTTTCCATATGAAATGACGCAGATACCTATGACCTACCTATACATAACTTTACGATTTTACTATCGTAATTGATTGCCAATAGCGTTGAGGCACAGTTATGATAAGCTGAAACAATAATCGTAGTTTTGATGACGTCATTTGTATCATAAAGATGCAAGCATAGCATAGTAATGATTAAGTAAAAAATATTTAATAAAATAACAATAGAGGCCATCGACACGGACGTCACCCACATATGCTGGCCGACCTTCACAATTGCACCCGACTTGAATCCAAAATGCGCCGGTATGTGAATCCACACTCATGAACATGATTTATGGTCGTACTCAGTACAAATATTAGTTGTAACAAATGTGCCTGAATCGAGTATGTCGAATACATTCAACTCACGCATAATTCTCAATATCGTTCCGGTAAAAATTAGAACGACTTAAAAATTCAGCGTTTCCCCGTTGAAAAAAGAGTTAATATTGATCGTAGATTTCTCGTCGTGGGGTGCAGCGGCCGGCTGAGTCACCCCCCGGTTTTTTACTCACCCTAAGTTATATTTTTTGTAAAGCCCCCCCCCTCCCTCCGGCCCGCTTTAAAGGATGAGTAGTCTCTATGGAAACGGCTCGATCTAATTTATAGGCGGGAGAAAGTATGCGGATTGCTTAATTAAGAATTTAAAATGTATTTGTTCATTAATTAGAAATTTTCAGTCCACTGATTTTAAGCTGAAGCTAAAATTATTTGTTGCCAGTTTTGTATTGTACGATTATTAAATAACGTCGAAAGAGTATAAAAACGAAGGACACCTGCCATGATATTAAATGAAGAATTGATCATGAGTAAGCCTTATCTTACTCATGATCAATTCGCTAGTCGCTAATATTAAACCAAAACAGAAAGTAATGAATTAAATATGCAACATATTTGAATTGGGCCTAGCTAGTAGTCGCTCGTATTCGTATGACGTTTTATGAATACGCAAGGGTTGAGTGAGAGCGCGGTGCGGTGCGGTGCGGTTCGGTGGCGAGGGCACGCGCGGGTTAAAAAACTGTGGGTCACGGCCGACCCCGCGCTCGCGCTGTGTCAGTTGCCGCTTTTTTGTGACTACGAGCGCCCGTCTTTTTCTCTACGATCCGCGCCCGCGCAGCTACAATCTACTTATAACCAGGTGAGAAATACTCAACATCTTATATATAAAATTCTCGTGTTACAATGTTAGTTACCATACTCCTCCGAAACGGCTTGCATGCATATTCAGTAGGTAAGTCTGAAAATCGGCTACTACCTATTTTTCATACCCGTAAGAACGGGAACAACGCGGGTGAACTGTGGGGCGGCAGCTAGTATAATATAGATTGTTTGTCAATCATTCAGGGCGTTAACATGGCAAAGAATCAATTTGACTACACAGGGATAACTGGGATGGCAGGAGAATAGTTAGCGGGTGAACTTGTAGTATCCGGGTTTTTCATACTAGTATTATTCAAAAAATTTCAAATCCGTTTGTTACTTTAGCGTAGTGTCAGATTAGATAATACTACGTAAAAAGTGTTCGTCTTGATATTTTAAAATAATTACTACTAGTTTCATAATTGCAAATAAGTAAAAAAGCTGCTTCATTTAAAACGTAAAAAACGACTATGTAAGAAACCATAGAAAATAATATATAGATCACATTGTAAATAAAAAAGTCGGTATACGGGCGAAAGTTTTACGTGACAACGACTTTGAGTGGTAAAATAATTTTAATGTGAATATTCATTCGTATAGTAGGAAGAAGGATGAAATAATAGTAACAATTTAAAACATAACGTGACGTAACGTGAGCGGAGCGTAACGCAGTTTCTTGAAGTGTCACCCGGCAAACCAATTTTTAAGACGTTGTCACGTCAAAAAGTCTCATATTAATAATAGCATAAATTCACACTTAATGGGATTCAATTTTACGAACCAACTTTAATTAAGTTGCTTGCGCACATTTTTCGCGCACATTCGATCTCATAACTATTGCAACTACTTAATGAAGCGTCAATTCAATTCAAACATAACTGACCTGCCATGGGTTTTGCTATTTGACCTGGGACACATACTTAATCATAAAAACTTTAGGTATATCTCACTCTTAGGCGAAATCTTTTGTTACTATGGGGTCTATTTTAGGTTGACATTTTTGAAAAAGACTAATGCTTTTTGAACATTACAAAAGTGATAGCGTCTCAGTACTTCTATCATTTGCGCAATTTTTGCGTTACAGATTTGATTTGCCACTAATGAGGACTTATAGGGATATATACCAACATTGGAAGGAATATAAGCTGATCCATACTTGCTTACAAATATTTGCATTACAGCATTTACATCTTAAGTATTTAACCATCAAGCCACTTCATTCTAGCGAATCATAACAAAGCATGCTCTATGAATAACTTCAGAGAATAAGCCGAATCGATTTGCTGGATTCGCTGATCATAATAATTAGATTTAGTGGGTAAGGCGAAAAAAAACAATGGCGACAATGCTACCTAATGAGCCATAAAGAAGAAAACGATACGTAGAGCAAGGCGTAGACAAAAAAGGGCGCGGCAGGGGTGCGGGCGGCGCGCGGGCGGAGGCGCGAGGAAATGGCGGGAGAGCTAAATTAATTTGCGCGCTCCCGCCAAACAAAGGCACGCTAATGGAACGCGGCGAATGGAAAAAATGCCACCGTCCGCTCTCTGGCGACTTATTTTTTTTTTTTTGGAAATACAACCTTTGACTTTCCCAAATGAATAACATTACACTCGTCGAAGTTTGCCAACGGTTGCTTTGTCCCGATTTAATGAGGAAGAAGAAAACGCGATACCCACCACGCGTTTTCTTTAATTGCTCACTCAAAACAAACTTGGCTTCTGTTTTAATTACTTGAAGTGAAAAGTTTCTCGACGAGAAAATATATTTTCTTTGTTCTCACAAAATGTCTATGAGAAATATGAGAATACAAGTATGTAATATGAAATATGTAATATTATAAATGACGCTATGTATGTATGATTTGATGCTGGAGAGCCAAGTAGCAGTGTCGTAGCACGCGTAGTCAGCTGTGCTACGACTGCTACGAGACCTACGACAGACGACTTTCGTACAATAACACTCGTGCCAAATATACACATTACATATTCACGCCGCGAACAAACTTTGTTCATAACGATAATATTAAAAATCTCATTCACATTTCGAATAATCTAACTAATTTTTATTTGAAAATACTTAAGACACGATATCAGTTTATTGTCAGTGGGTAGATATAGCTTAATTTGATCGCGAGTCGCGAGATAGCGGAAACAATGAGCGATGCTTATCTAATTGTACCTACTTACTCGCGGGTGGGTAGCTCTTTATCGCGAGATGAAATTAATGCGAGTTCCATTACTCCAGCTAGCGGGATTTATGTGCTCCCAATTAAAAGTTCTCCGTACTGAAGACGCGAAATTAGTGGAATTCGCTTACATTTATCAAGACATCAACGTTGCCTCGCGCCACGCGAAACTTCCCAAATTTAAATTAGAGACGATTTTTACAGCTACCTCCCGGATGGGGGAGGCTGGGGGGGCGCTACCCTTTCCTTATAACGAGGAAGGCCTCATGCATTTTTATGTGCTTCTTTTTTCGCCGGCGTTTTAAACAAGGGGGTGAGCATGGGGTGCGCCGGGGGGTGAACTTTTTTATTCGCGTCTTGATAAGTTAGGGTTGAAATTAGACGTTCGAGTTTCGTTCGCGGAATTCATAATGACGAAAATTAATAAGTTTTCTTTTGAGGGTCCTTCGAACTACGCCGCTCGTTGAATACTTAAAAGTGTATTTTATATTCAAACATTTTAATATGGCTGCTATTCAAAATACACCTACTTACATGATCCTAAATTAAATGTAAGCAATATTTTATGTTATAATGGGTGTTTTGTAAGTGGCGAATTGTGATGTACACAATCTTTGTAATTTTATTTACAAGATTACTATAGGTACTAGGATACCTACTTTTTAGTACATATAAACTTTCTCCTAGAACATTGAGATTAATAATGTGAATGTAGGTTATCTTTTAATAAAAATATGCAATATATTTTTCTTATGGATGCTATTTACTCAATAGTTCTACGGAGTACCTACAATAGAATCTACAGAATACTTAATAAGTGATGCAAGTTTTAGGTTATTTGCGATTTCTGCGAACATCAAGCAAGATAGCTTAAAATCTTAGAATATGTTATACAATATTACGTACCTACTCGTAGAAGGTAACTATTAAGTAATAGAGTTGCTCATAACTAAAATAACTCCGTTGGTATTTATTTTAAAATTTTAATACAATGTCAATTCGTACGTATGTAGGTATATCCGTCACATATCTATCTACGTAGCTGATAGGATTTGTTTTTTAAGTCACCTCATGCAAAATATATATATATATATATATATATAAAATTACATCGGTATAGTGGGTACAATAGTACCTCATATTTAACTACCCTTGAATAATACATACTCGTTCTTTTCGTTACATTCGATAAAAAAAAGATTAGTATTTATTTTTTTCGCTTAATCGGGGCTACGTACCTACGTACACTCATAACATATTTTGCTAAGTAGAAATTTATATGTTAAAATTTTTTGAGTAGATATTCGCATTTAAACTGCAATTATTTTTGTAAAATAAAGAAAAAATGGATGTCTTAATTATATGCTAAAGACAATGTTTCTACCATAGGTCATACCATAGGACAGCCCGGTTGTCTTTGTGGTTAGTGACCCTGACTTTCATGCCGCGGGTCGTGGCTTCGAATCCCACTCAGGACATACATTTGTTTGCATGAATATGTCTGTTTGTTCTGTGTCTGGATGTAAATATCTATAATATGTATATATTTAAAAGTATTATATGTAGTAGGTATATCAGCTATCTGGTTACCATAACACAAGTTTCATTTGAAGCTTACTTTGGAACCAGATTGGCCGTGTGTGAATAACGTCCCAGGATATTTATTTATTACTAGTGGCTCCCCGCGGTTTCACCCGCGTACCCGGGAGGTCTTCCATTTTCCCGGGATAAAAAGTAGCCTATATGTTAATCCAGGTTATAAGCTATCTTTATTCCAAATTTCATTCAAATCCATTCAGTAGTTTTTACGTGAAAGAGTAACAAACATCCATACATACATACATCCATACTTACAAACTTTCGCCTTTATAATATTAGTAGGATTAGGATATTTACAGGTAGGTATATAAGAGCATTATGTTATTGCTGTAGTAACAAATGTCTACAGACACGGTTTTATATTATGTTGCAATCTAAGTAGGTAACTATTTATAAATACATCAACAGCTAATATTAAGATTGAGAGAAAACACGGAATCGAATGGAAAGGTTTTCCCTAAACGACTCATTTTAGCGATAAGTAACACATTTGGACAGTGATGTGTTTCGGTTGGCGTCAGGCGCGATCCGATGTGAGTGGGAACGTGAGAGCACATGGGGACACTTGTTGATCTCTCGTAAGCATGCGCGCTCACATGAGCACATCACCGCACCGGACCGCACCGCCCGCGTCCACCCAGCCTGAGTCGCTCGCCAACATCGCTTCCTGTTTATTGTCATATACAATTTAACATACTTCGGTGACCTTATCTGTCTCCGAAATATGACCAATTAATGCTGACACTTAAAAATGCAAAATACATTAAACAACTCTCAACTTAACGATGAATTTCGCAAATGAATGACTATTATATTTTATCAAAGTTATAAATTGGAAGAATCAGCGTAGGCGGCTGCCAGCCGGTAAGTTAGAGTCCTGCAATTATAAGAATAAAAGAAAGTCATTAGTCCAATCAATCCTGGCGGGCGCAGTGGCTCGGAACTCAGGGCGGAGAGCGGTTCTCGCATTATAATTCGCGTCTAATAACGTCGTTAACAACGCACATTAAAACAAAACAAACAGCAGCGACGAGAGCGGGCGCGGGCGCGGGAGCGGGAGCGGGCGCGGGCGCGGGCGGGCGCCATCCTTCCTCGAATCCGTGTCATTAATTTACGTAATGCGTAGGTACGCGCTATCCCCAAATATTTAAGAAGCCTCCTCCGGGAGCGCCCGCTCCTCCACTATTCCCCGACCCCGCACCGCCCGCCTCCCACAACCCGCCTGCCGAGAATTATGGCGGCCGCCTTGTAATTATATTTTTTAATTTATCTTCCTTAGCGAATACAATGGAGGCGCCACCCCGCCACCGGAGCGCTTCTTTCTCATGCTGAATATTGTATCAGGCCGCTGAAAAAAGGAAAGAACGCTTTAATTACAAGCGAGAGAGCGACCGGCATTACGCGCTAAATATTTGATGTTGTCTCTTTCTTTACTTTCACCGCTCGCCGCGCGCTCCGCCACCGCCGCGCGCCGTCGCCGCGTTCTGTCGTCAATAATTAAAACGCCTATTAACTCATTCCTCCTCAGGTGACCCCTCATTACTTTACAAATAATAAAAAATCTAACCTCTCACTTGTGCGTAGATTCTACACATAAACCTCTACACATACGGCTGCTGTAATTAACCATTTATAGAACAGTAGGTACACTAGGTACCTACCTACATATTAAAGCATTTAACGCTTGACCTTATTACAAAATTCGAGAACTATCTTCATAACATTTGTTCAGTCATGTACCATACCTTAATTAGTTAGGTACCTACAAATAAAAAAACATTCCTGCCTAACCAAGACCTCTTTTAGAAAAATAATTAAAAAAAATTGTTGAAAATGTAATAAAATAACAATGAACTAAAAATTTCTTTAATAGTACAATTCGACAGCATGTTACGTACCAACTTAGAATCGTATTTAGATTTACTTGGTTGAGATTATAAGAGTAGCTTAGTGATTTTGTGGCTTGCATATTGAGGAGGGTTAGATCACTTCATCGAACTATCGTACCTCATCATAAAATAAAATTTATATACAATACAAGAATTTTGTATTAGATGTTTTAATTAGGTGTGTATCCAGCTAGATAATAGTTCATTCTTATTTATTTATACTTTATTCAATACTCATTACATTACAAAGTTAAATAAAAAACCCTTAAATAAATGGCATGTACATGGAAGTATCTAAATACCTATATTTACTGTACGCAAAGACGAGTATGGTTACATTAAAATTCTAAATAGATACGCAAGGTGCGTGCACATTGATTTATTGTTGTAACAGTCGCAAATTAAGGCGGATTCTGTAGCGCGGACACCCGTAGCTGCAGTACTTAGCGAGAGGAGACAAAGTATAAAGTAGCACCCCCATCCACCCACTGAAAAACGTCTCTAATATTCTTTTAGAAACGGTGGCATTTACGGGCTATATTTTATCCTGAATTTGCATACGCTCCTTTTTTCGTACCCGTCCTCTATTTTATGGGTGAGTATTTTTTCATCCGGGGGTTAAGATACAAAAGGGTAAAGCGCGGGGAGCCGCTCAGATAATTAAATTGCACCGCGAGTGCGGGAGAACAGCAAAAACTGTGCCTCGCGCTCGGCAACAGTCAACTGTGTAACTGTGTTTGTCTCCCCGGTGCCGATATCGAGATCCAGATAATATGCAACCATTTTATGAGTGTATAACACATTAAATAAAATAAAGCACCCGTTCGTCATTGTAAATGGATGAAGTCTCTATGTTAAGTTTTCTACAGTAAGGCATAGCTAATATGGACACGTATTAATGTTTTATTATGGTTATAGCAAAATCGAATTAAAGCAAAAATATCACAACCTTCATAATTTGAAAGAAATTTTATGGTTATTCTTTAACTAATGCGTAGTCAAACTTAAAGTTATCAAAACTCTAATAGCTTAGGTAGGTACCACCTACCTACTGAAACACATTTAGGTAACATATCTACACATTTTAGCTGTTTTACTTAAATGTGAATGTTAGTGTCCATATGTTGTAGACTAGTGGATGGTACTGAACTGATTCTGTTGCAGGTAAGTACCAGTAAGTCTTGAATAGAAGTATTAAGGATAGGGTATAAAATGTCATATCATCGATCTGAAAAATTATAATATAAATAGCAAAAATCTAGGTTCACTATTCAATTAACTATACCGATTCAAGCTATCAAATGTTTTGTTTACGACCTGCCTGACTATTGTAGGCTCTAATGTATTCCGTATCTTGTTATAATTTTATGTCATGTTTTATTTCATACTTAGGTAATTATGTGTCATACTATCCATAAAATATTTTTATGTTTCACCCAGTCGCGATACTAATTTAACTAACAAATGAGGAGAAATCTTACCCAGCTCTAAGTCAAATTACCATAATTGCTAATCAAATGCTGTAGGAGTAGCCACGGTGGCGTTGCTTCGTTCTAATTACAAATTCTAATTTCCTCTTGTTTCACAGGCCCTTTGAATTTGTAAATTACTGCCTTTGCCTCAGGATGCCAAACGAATTTTGATCTTGGTGGCTACACAAGTACCTACGCACAGCTTCAAAAACTGATTTGGCCGATGACCACTTTAAAATGAACTAATGAACGCCATTTAATAAAATAAAACAAGCATAATGTTCGAACATTTTTCCATTAATCAGATTGTTTTCTCTACATAACATCGTACTTAAAAACATTGATGCACCTACTTATGTAAAAACTGAAATACAACTGATACCTAAGTACTTATAAGTTAATTAGCCATGTATGTTGCGGCATGATTTCAATAAGAGAGATCTACGCAAACATATTCACTAACATAAATACTCGTTGGTAGGATTTGCTGTGAAACCACTGAAAAAATAACCGACTCCAATTTATATCAATATCAATCGCCCTTTCATCTTTTATTTTGTATTAAATATATCAACGCAGTAATGAAAAAATATAAACGAGCAATACCTAACACGTTCCGTTATACCTACCTACCTAATACCTATCTGTTATATGAGCTTTATGAAGAAGCTGTAAATTTGTTTGAAGTCGTATAAAGAGAATTTTCTTGAAAGGAAAATAAATCGTCAAAAACTTAATAATATTAAAACATTTTCGCTGTGTAGGTATTCAAGAGCGTCGTAGCGCGCGAATTTAATTCTATCACAAGTCTACTTATAAATAACACCGAGTCCAATTAAAAGCGCGGGACAGCTTTGAAAACGGAATGAAGGAGAGGAAAGTGTAAGTACGAAGGTGGGGAAATGTGCTCGTGTTTACGGAAAGCTCCTCCGGCAAATATTATCGCGAGACGAGCGCGATCAAATATTCAGACGGCGCGCGGGTGCGGAGCGGCGCGGCGCGGCGCGGGACGCAACCCTCTCCAACTTTCAAGCCCTTCCCTTTGCACGCCCTACACTAATTACGTTTAGAGTTCTTAAGCGAAATTACTTAGGCCCCTCGCCACCCGCGCCCGCACCGCCTCACGACCCCCTTCCGGAAATGAGGCGCGCTGGAAAAACAAGAAAGAGGAAAGCGTTATATAAGAAGGTCGCTGTCTTTCTGTACGTCCTAAATCTGGGCAATCTCTAAAAGATGTTGATGTAATGATTTTTTCTTCATTTTCGCGAGAGTTCTCTGTTCATGAGCGGTTGCTAAGTGAAAAGCAATTAAAGCACGGGCGAGTGATCTCCACCCATCCCGTCCCCGGCCCGGGGGCACCGCCGTCCCCACCCAGCCCGAGACTTATTCGATCAACAAAAAATATATAATTACAATATAAACATGATAATGTTGCAAAAACTTCACTCGTGTCTACTAACCATCATGCTGTTAGTGTCAATGAAGTGATTTTTCAGTAGGAAATAATGGCATTTATCATATCCAATCTAAATAAGATTAACAAAATGACCAAACCTAAACTTAAATACTACTATCGCTATTAACTTACTATGGTAAATGACCCAATGGTGGCCAGTTTAAGAAAAAAAAACAGGTTTTTGTGAAATATTACCAAAATTGTGAAAGTTTCAGCACTGAATATAGTGAAACTGTAAAGTCCAGTCCTTATTTAATATTTGTAATGTGTTACGCGTGAGATACGGCAAAGCTGGGTTCAATTAATTTAACAAATAAAAGTTGTAGTTTTGTGACCCAGTCTTGGACAGGGAAAATTCATTAATGGATACCCCAGTCTTAGTCTAAGTTTATCTTTATTTTATGGATAACACATGAAACAAAACTAATTTTGATTTTAATTAAGCAATACTATTTTACAAGTGAAACTTTCTGCTCACTGCCTTAACGATTTCCTTAAGAAAAGCCGCCGTTGTCAATTTCAAATCACCTTACACTTTGTATTCGCGCATATTTGTACATATAACTGACTGAATTCAATAAAACGTTAAACTTAGATAGTTCGTCTATGTCACAGTGATCCCAATGTAAAAACATTCGCTCATGTCCGAATTCTAGATGTATATTTTAATTTTTGGCCATGACTGGTACCGTGGCCACGACTGGTACAGTTACGATATGACGATTAAACTTAGTTCGCGTCAATATTTAGGTAATTAGTATGAGTAAACAATTCCTTTTCGAGTGCTTGTGCCTTTTAAGAGAGTTATACCTACATGAAACAATGCTAAATATCCTTATCCTTATATAGCACATCCTTTTATTTTCTATGACTCGAATAATTGTTTATCTAAATTGTTGGTATTTACTTTTTACATTCATCTGTCACACACGTGACACGTCAAATTAAATCCTAAGTAGGTAGGTGCGAGTGCTCGTTAGGAAACTGAACTATGCCCAACGTAAGTTTATAACCGATATAGTTACGATATATATTTATGTAAAGTCTAATGTGTTCTTCAGTATATAACGTAATGAATTAATTCCAAAGAAGTTATAATGAAGTTTAAGTAGCTATAGTAGGTACTGTCCGGACGACGCTAAGGCGGCGGGGGACGCGCGGCGCGCGACGTCAGCGGCAGCCGCTCGAGAGCTCGCTCTTTAGCAAACAAACGCCCGAGACCGCGTTTCCGCACCTTTCATGTACCAGCGCACAGTTTAATTTCCTAATTTTCAAATATTCTCCCAAAATAAGACAGACTTGGGTGACTTTATTATCCAATAGGAAGCTACCGTCAACGTGAACATTCACGTTGTGTTGGTAGCTACGCACAACAACGCTGAATAATTTCCTGTTTAACAAAATGGCTTTGATGCTTTTAAATGGATTTTTATGACAGTAGGTATGGGTATTATCTATTGAGATTAAGCCTACGCTACTAATTTAATTTTACTTGCTTGCAGTAATATAAATTACCCTTATATTAAAGCTACCGTATCTCTGAGTAAATAAAAACGTTAGATAACTCTGCAATTAAACATCTAACCAGGCAACTAACTAGTAGTCTACTGGTGTTTTTCATTAAGAATTTGAATAATAATTAATGTTATATTTTAATCTTACTTTACTCGGCTCTTAAGATTTCTCCGTTGTCCAACGGCTTGAATTAGGTAGATAATGGTAGTAGACGGGAAACAGCGTCACGAAATTACAAAACAAGAGAGGGAAACTTGCGGCTGTTTAATGAGATTTAAATAATTAATGAGCGTGCAAAATTGGTTTCTTTTTTCAGCAACGGCAGCGGAGTGCTTCGGGGGTTGCGATGAAAAACAAGCCATAATTGCAACCCCGTCCTGAGTCGACGGGGACAAACTCCTAACTGGTCGCCTCCACTGCTTTCACAAAATATTACCAAGCGAGAGGGAGCACTCTACCGATCATAATTCATAAAGTAAAACTTTTAATTGCTATCGTCATAAATCTTATCAGAGCAGCAATCAAACTTGTAAGATGCTTCCTTATGAATCGTGAATAATTTGCGCTTTGTTTGATGACTTGTACCTAAAATTTTGAACCGTCCTTTATCAATAGGTATTTACACTATTTACCTACTGTGGGTAAACGGCCTTCTGTGTTAAGTTTATGAGAATGCGTTTTTATTTCCCACATGCAATTTAGCTAAAGTGACACATATCTAGTCAACCATCCAATAAAATAAGACGCTGCATATAGATTTTATCTGGTTTACTTCCACGATTGACATATTTCCGTTGGGTTTAAAAAAAACATTCAATGCATACTTTACATGTGCAGAAATTAACATATCCGACTGCTTGTACTTGTCATTAAACCCAGTGTACCATCGAATTGATTTCAATGGCACGACCGTTACATTCAAGATTCCACATGAACAGACATGAAATAATTCGCATTGATATACCTACCTAAACCACGAACAACGCCGTCTGGAATCTTATTTTTTGACCAAAAAATGCAACTTTCAGTTGGTTGACTTTATTATTATAAAATTATGTTATCGTGAAATCTTAACGGAATATGGAAAAGGAACAATGTTCTTATTCAAATGTTTGTGATTGACATCTCGCCGGGCGGTCAGCCGCCAACCGTACCGTGGCGACAGTTTGCAGGATTGCGCCCCCTTCGCCCTTCGCTCTACTGTACCTACTCTATTGTTAAAATCTGACCACGATCAAAGCGATTGTGATCGGATCCGAAAACTATTTAAATTACATTCACGACTTGAATTTATTCTTAACTACCTATAACGTTGGGAATTTCCGTTAATATACAAATTCAAAGCATTTCGCGTTGTTGTCTTGACTGGTTTTGGGAACGAATTTATTGATTGTTAAATATTCAGCATAGGGTAAAAATATCCTTTTGTACTAAAAAACTACGAATAATATATTTAGGCTTTTGCCCAAGTGTCGTTGGAGTATTAGATGTACATATCCTATCTACTAATAAATAGAGTAGACAATCAGTAAAAAACAAGATTAAAGAGAATGAATAATTGGTAACTTAAACGATATTGGAATACAATAGATAAGTGTTTTCTATGCCATTCGTTACGTAAATACCTACAACTGTGGATGAGATGCATTTAATTTACATAGCTAAGCCAAACAGTTTATTTTATGGCCACTGTTCGAAACATGCCTTTTTAATTCATCGCCGGTGCACGTTGCAGATGTCTAACTCGCGTGCGGTACTTGTGCCACCCTACCAAAACACTATTGTCGATACCACCTCACAAAAAACGCTCCCAGATTGTTTACCTCACTTTTTACCTTTTTTAAACTTCTGTTTAGCTTTTTATGTGTATTTTTGTCGTTGCGCACGCGGCGACCGCCTTTATAGAGATCTCATTGAAGCGTTAGCGGTAGGTTGGTAGTCTATTGTTATCATACGAGTGCAACTAATTCATTTTTAATGTTTATTTAAAGATAGATAATCGGTGACTACAATGGATTGATACAAGTTTAATTATTTTTTCATGAATATTTATCAATAGGTGTGTAAATATTAATGATCATCATTTGATATTTAAGTACCTACTTTAAAATAGACTTGGGTTTTTATATAAGTACCTACTAGACTTCAATCGCGTTCCCAACGGATCTTAAATTTTCTCGGGGTAACAAGAAGCCTATCCAGGTCCAGGTTATTAACTAACCGTACTTAAAATTTCATCTAAATCCTTTCATTAGTTTTAGAATGAAAAATTTACATTCACTAATATTAGTTTAATGTTTTTAACGGTTTCAATATAAAGCTTAAAATGATATCACTTGGTGACATGACCCTACAGTTTTGTCGAGAACTCACACTAAACTCCTAGATTCGTGTATTTATAGTAGGTATGTGTACAACCAAAGGATTTATTGATGATAGTAAAAGACCAAACTTCAATTTAGAAAAATAATTTTATTTCTTGTGTAAAAAATGTAAATAAATATGCAATGAATGATAATACTGAAGCATGAACCAATTACCTTGTGAAAATGTTTGCACTTGACAGAGAAATCAGATCAGATCTGATTATTATATTAGTACTAGACTGCTTTTAGTTCTTCTTCAAAGTACTGAGAAACAATGTCGGTTGAAATTAATGAAATGGTAAATTACTTTGAACTTAAATCGATATAAATCAAGATTAAATGCAATTTGTAAGAAACATTACATTATTATTTCGCATTAGATTAAAGTTATCTTCATGGGCACGGCATAGATGTTCCCTATGGAATATTGTAAGAACTGTTTCACATTATAGCGGTTCTATTCAAAGTATAATCTATCCAAAACCGATAGACTTACATATATACACAAAATAGTAGTAGGTACATATTAAATGTGAAACAGTCTTCGAACAATAAATTAACAAGTATTAACCGAAGTTAAATACTCATTATATTTCTTCTCTTGTGTTTGTTGCAATTTTTGTAGTTTCTTGACCTGTCCTTTACTAAGCTCCTTGCCCTCGTGGTCGTGGGTGGGAAGACCCTAAAATGATATCAAATTTGTGTTATAAACAATAACTTGCACATACTTTCACAAACGCGGTGGGCTTTTTAGTTATGTGTCGAAGAATACTTAAATATTTTTTTGTGATGGGCTTTCATTTGGTTTCTGACCCGTCTTTAAAGGACGTTGCCGAAACCTAAGATGGAGCATGCTTGCCCAGAAGAAGCCTATTCACGAAAATCCCTAGACTGTAGGCGTCAGGAAAGTCAGACGCTATTATGCTGAACGGGTATATTTATTTTATTAATAACGTTTAACTATAAGCAGCTGATTTATAAAAATATTTTATCATTATCTAGTAATCTTAGGATGGCGTTGTTGGTAGAATAATTGTGACATTTACAAAAACTAGATCTTAACTTTAAAACCACCACAAATTGACAAAAATTGGGAAATATTGTAGTATTAGGCAATGTTTTTATAAAAGCATCAGTTTGAAAAAAAAAACGAATAAAAATAAGATAAAACTTCAATTGTAAAGTATCTTTTCGAACAAGTTTAGAGAAATTATGATATAGTAAATTACCTTATCATCAAACTGCGAATATTTGTCAGTTTCTCGTTTGAACATCTCCGTGGGCGGTATTTTCTTCAGCTCGTCTTTAGCGCGCTGCGCTTCAAGTAACTCCTGCTTTTTCTTTTGTTTCTCCACTTCGACGCGTTTCTTTTCTTCCCTTTCTTTAGCAATTTCTTCTTTGCTCACTAGTTTAACTACTGTTCGATCTGTAAGTAAAAATAATAAAATATATTATATATATATTATTATGTTACAATTTATTGGAATCCTACTAATATTATAAAACGAAAGTCTGTGAAAATGGTTATCTTAATATATATAAATCTCGTGTCACAATGTTTGTCCTCAATGGACTCATAAACCGCTTAACCGATTATAATAAAATTCGCACACCATGTGCAGTTCGATCCAACTTGAGAGATAGGATAGCTTACATATACTTGGACCCGGTAGGTGGCGCTGGTGGGCAGAACGAAGTCTGCCTGGTCCACTAGTATTATTATAGATGTTAAATATTTTTTAACACAAAAACGGTTTTAGTATTTAGACGTAAACCCGATAAATGTTGGTTTGATTTGCCTTATCAATAAGGCTACTTTTTCTCACGGGAAAATTTAATATCGCCGATACCGTAAGTACAAATGCCATTGGTGTAGGTACCCATATAATAAACTAGCTTCGGCCCCGTGGTTTCACTCGCGTTTCTGGGGGTTTTAAACTTTCCCGGGATAAAATGTAGCCATGTCATTTCCTAAGCTCTAGTCTATCTCTGTACCAAATTTCATCAATTCGATTCAGTGATTTAGACGTGAAATCGTAACAAGACATTCCGAGTTACAATCCCATATCTAATATTAGCTTCCACTAATTGAGTCCAAGTTAGCTGCCCCGTAGACGGCGAGGCGGTCCTGCCTTTTAAGGGCGAATATCGAGCACTCCCTCAGCAGGTGCTCGAGGCTCTGCTCGCTTGTGTCGTCGCACGGACAGGTGTTGTTGTCCGTGATCTTGAAGCGGTGCAGTTACTCCTTGTGGTACCCATGATTCGTGAGAATCTGGGTCCACGCGAAGGTCAACGATACCTTGCTCAGGAAGCGCCCGATATTCTCCATTTACGCGGCCTGTTTCGGTGAGCGCAGAGGGCACTCAACCGAAGGAAAATTTAAGCGACAGCGCTGAGGGTGTCCCCTGGGGGCCGTGCCTCGGCTCAGGGCGTCGCTGGGGGAAGAGGGGTGTGAAAAATGTCCCAGGATATTTATTTATAGGTAACGTGCTCAGCGCCTCCAAGTATGGCATCACTGTGTCTTCTAGCTGTATTATAGTATTAGTTGGGATACTAACCGGGCTTGTCCTCGAGCCGCACGCCCAGGTCGGGCAGCACGTCGTCCCGCAGCGCGTCGCACAGCGCGAGCACGTCCGCCGCGCGCACGCACCGCGCCGCCTCGCGCACGCGCCCGCGGAACGTGCTCAGCGCCTCCAAGTATGGCATCACTGTGTCTTCTAGCTGTATTATAGTATTAGTTGGGATACTAACCGGGCTTGTCCTCGAGCCGCACGCCCAGGTCGGGCAGCACGTCGTCCCGCAGCGCGTCGCACAGCGCGAGCACGTCCGCCGCGCGCACGCACCGCGCCGCCTCGCGCACGCGCCCGCGGAACGTGCTCAGCGCCTCCAAGTATGGCATCACTGTGTCTTCTAGCTGTATTATAGTATTAGTTGGGATACTAACCGGGCTTGTCCTCGAGCCGCACGCCCAGGTCGGGCAGCACGTCGTCCCGCAGCGCGTCGCACAGCGCGAGCACGTCCGCCGCGCGCACGCACCGCGCCGCCTCGCGCACGCGCCCGCGGAACGTGCTCAGCGCCTCCAAGTATGGCATCACTGTGTCTTCTAGCTGTATTATAGTATTAGTTGGGATACTAACCGGGCTTGTCCTCGAGCCGCACGCCCAGGTCGGGCAGCACGTCGTCCCGCAGCGCGTCGCACAGCGCGAGCACGTCCGCCGCGCGCACGCACCGCGCCGCCTCGCGCACGCGCCCGCGGAACGTGCTCAGCGCCTCCAAGTATGGCATCACTGTGTCTTCTAGCTGTATTATAGTATTAGTTGGGATACTAACCGGGCTTGTCCTCGAGCCGCACGCCCAGGTCGGGCAGCACGTCGTCCCGCAGCGCGTCGCACAGCGCGAGCACGTCCGCCGCGCGCACGCACCGCGCCGCCTCGCGCACGCGCCCGCGGAACGTGCTCAGCGCCTCCAAGTATGGCATCACTGTGTCTTCTAGCTGTATTATAGTATTAGTTGGGATACTAACCGGGCTTGTCCTCGAGCCGCACGCCCAGGTCGGGCAGCACGTCGTCCCGCAGCGCGTCGCACAGCGCGAGCACGTCCGCCGCGCGCACGCACCGCGCCGCCTCGCGCACGCGCCCGCGGAACGTGCTCAGCGCCTCCAAGTATGGCATCACTGTGTCTTCTAGCTGTATATGTACAATAAAGATTTTTTTTTGGCAAATACACATGCTGGATTAATATTTGAATATTAATGCTACAAAAATAAAAGATTTGTTTTAGTTCATTTTTTGCATGACATGTTCCCCGTTTTTGTAACGTTTTCGATTTATTCTCCGCTTTTATTGGTCGTAGCGTGTCGTTATATAGCTTACCCGATAATTGACTATTCTTAAAAAAATCTCAACTCGAACCCCTATTTTATAGTATTTCGTTCGATAACACAAGGTAACTTACACAAACACCATCGGCATCGGCGACGGGGAACCCTATACCACCCCTAGGCCCGTCTATAGCGCCGAACACGTGCAGCACGTCGGTGACGTAGCGAGCGGCGGCGGCGAGTAGAGGCGCCGGCCGTGCTGCGCCGGTGGTCGCGCGCAGGTACGTGTGCGCCGCGCTAACTAGCTCGCGTAACGAGTCTATCGCTGTACGCGTGTCTATGTTATCTATAACACAGAATAATGTTTGTTGGATTATTATTTTGGTCTGCATAGAACATAAAATGCATTTTTGGAGGTATATTAGTGCAAAAGTAGCAAGAATGATTTTATGATTTTATGAAGCAGAAGTCTGAGAAGATGTTTTTTTTATATAATATGTTATTATAGTCGTATTGCAACATTAACTAGATCAAACGTGTAACGTTTGTTAAGTAAGTAAAAATTAATTAAGTATTTGAACTGTTAAGTCTTTAGGATATCATTAGTGGTATGAGTATCTGAGTAGATACGAGAAACACTTCTTTCACAAACTCAGTTTGTGTAAAGACTTAGTTTGATGTTTTTACTGAATTAATATTCGAGTTATTTATTATTTTATTGTAAGTAAATAAAAATTGTTAAAAAAAAATTTTTGACATTTCACTTCAATCCTAAAAATACAATTATTTTTCTTATACATTACATTATGTACTCTGTACTAGCAATAATACATACCACAAAGCGCGGCATGCACCTGCTCCTTGACAGAGGTAAGCTTGGCTGAAAGCTGTTGTTCCTCAGGACCCCACAAACCACCGCAACCCTCATCGTAGCCACTACGCAGTGCGTCTTTCACTGTCAAGAAGAATTCCTGAAATTATCAAATATAAAAATATCAATTTGGCATTTATTGTTTTATAGTTATAATTTTGTCCACAATGTTAACATGGGGAATGTGGATTTGTTTTCTAAAGCAGATTTAAATTAATCATAAATGGGTACTAGCCCTGGTTTACATTGAAATATGTTTTAATTCAAAAGTATAACAAAAAACCCGTGTTTAAAATTTTATAAATAGAATATGGAGTAAAGTTAACTTACATTAAACAGCTTTTCAATTTGTATTGCCATCTCCATGGTATTCTCAGAGTAATCTAACGTATCCTTCCAACTATGCATAAGGAAACCGATCCGAAGTTGTCTCGCTGTGTGACGTTTCAACGCGTCGGAGATCGTCACGAAATTCTTCAGCGATTTTGACATCTTGCAACCAGCTATCGTTAGGTGACCGGTGTGGAGGAAGTAGTTCACCCAACCAGGCTCGTCAAAGTGGGCCTGTGTATTTAACAAAAAATATTGTATACTTTATTTTGTATATATATAATTATCATTTTTTATACATTAATTTCATGGTTTTTTATTTGTTTTTGTTATAATAATGTTCCATCAAAATAAGGGATGGCAGGTGACCATTTTCCGGGTACAAGAGGTGCAAAGTTGACTACTAATTTGTGATACTGTTAAGGTAATGTGTTAACTATCCATATAACATTAATATGACGAAACAGACCTCACTCTGGGCCAATTCATTATCATGATGTGGGAACTTGAGATCAACTCCACCAGTGTGAATGTCTAGCTTGGAGCCGCACACGTCAGAAGCCATGGCGGAACACTCGATGTGCCAGCCCGGCCGGCCTAGACCCCACGGGGACTGCCACGACGGCTCGCCCGCTTTGCTACGCTTCCATAGCGCAAAGTCATTGGGGGATTTCTTTTCAGCTGTGTCGTCACTTAGGTCACCTAGAAAATAGTAAAGTGAAGAATAATTTATTATATAATTATAATGACTAGGAGTGCCATATAGGATACACTTGAGTTTTATTAAAAATAATTTGAAACATTACCTTCTCCTTCCTGTAATGATTTTGTATCACCATATGCTTCAGGAACAAGTCTGGCATAGTGATGCTTCTCTTTCTTATCAAATTCACTCACATTAAAATACACTGAGCCATTTGACTCATATGCTAAACCATTATCGATTATCTTCTCTATATATTTCACTATCTGTGGTACATATTCACTAACCCTTGTTAAAACATCGGGTGGCAAGACCTGCAGAACAATTTAAATTATCAAAAGTGGTGATTGAACTGATTAAAAAAATACTATTGAAACTATGACACTATATTTGCTATACTAAAAAGATAAGAAGTTATTTGTTTGTTATAAAAAAGTGCTTACATTTAGTGCCTTCATATCTTTGTGGAATTCATTTTCCCAATACCTAGGTAATGCAGTAAATACTGAATTGTCAGTCACTGTGTCGCCATACTTGCTGTCCAACCATTCTGATATAGGGTTTTTGGCAGATTGCAATAAATGACATTTGGCTTGGATTATTATAGCCTGATCATTAGCTACTATTGCAGCTTTGAGCTCTTTGACTGCTGATGCAACACTAAAAATACAGATTGGATAAATAAAGGCACTTTTATAATTGTTATTTATTTATTAAATGATTGTCCCACTGCAGACACAAGGGCTCCCATCCCTTCATCATAATAATGCAAAAATACCTTACCTTTATAAATAAATAATGGATGGAGAGGAATGGATGTTTTATTATTGAGAAAGTATTATTATCAACAAGTTCATTCATGGATACAGATTGTATACAATTAAAATTTAGGAACAATTCAGTATAGTGAAATGACCACTTTTCCAAAAAAGTGGTCCAGCAGAGCTCAATATCAAGAGAAGTGGGAAGATGTAACAAAGGTGTTTGTTCTGCAGTAGGGCAGCATAGGTCAACAGTAATTAAAAGAAAGTAAAATAACTTGCAATTGTGTCAACTTCGCAACAAAGATTACTTACTTTTCTAATATTTTCTGCATTGCATTTTTTTTATCTGGGTCACCAGTTTCTTTGATTACCTCTTCATAGTAATTTACAACAGATGTTGCATCATCTATAATTTCAGTGAGGCTTCGTGGTTCTTTCTCATATTTTTCATACAGATAATTTTGTCTTGCTCTTTTAATGATTTTATCATCAATATCTGTTATATTCATCACATACAATATATCGTAGCCAAAATAATTGGACATTATGCGCCTCAAAATATCAAAGGATATATACGACCTGAAATTAGCAGTTGGGACATAAAACAACAGTAAAGGCTATTATGTTCTAACGAATTACCAAATAAGTCTTACCTAGCATGGCCCATGTGAGAGGCATCGTATACCGTGGGTCCACAACTATACCAGTTAATGCGGTTGCCATTAGCGCTAACAAATGTTTCTTTTTGACGAGTTAGGCTGTTAAACAACTTAAGAACAGGTCTTTTCTCCAATTTTGTCGGCGGTGACCAACTTGGTTGACTTCTTTTCGACATTATTTACGTGTGACTTCATAAAATTATAATATACTGTTAGTAAATAAAATAACGCACGTACTAACAGTTTATGTTATGATTTACTATTGTTTTAAATAATCGCCACGTATTAAAAATGACCGAATTAATCCAACAGAACCAAGTAATTTTGAGGTTATGATAGACACCATGACAATGACATGACTGATGTGATGTGATGACGCATGACAGTGACGTTTATTTGACAGATATAATTGTATAACTATTGCCATAGTATTGCTGTAAAAATAATATATATTAATTACTATTTAAACTGTTACTGAACGGAACTGATTGAAAATATAAAACGCTAGGAAAAACCATATGGTTTATCATGGTTTTCCATAGTAAATATATTTTTTATTTCGAAATGATGAGAAAGTCGCATTCATCTAAGCTCCCATTTTAAATTGCCGGGTCCTATGAATCGAGATAATTATTTTTTTAATTCCTCTTTTCCCGGAAGCGAGTCCATATTTATCAATGCTTTATTTTGGATACTTTGAGCCATTATGGGTACAAATGATATTACAGATAAAGAACTATGTATTCGGCAAGATTTGTTATTTCTTTCTTACCTACTGAATTTCGTATTAGCAAGAAAGAGTTGCGGCTAATCAGCTGCTATTTGAAAACAAGTTTTTTGTATGTGTGCGATCTGTCAAATAAAAATAGCTACATCTGTATACACATATACATACTCATTAGTACGCATGTCGCATCGCATCGCATTTTATATGTTTTATCTACCTACCGAAAGTCGAAGCAACTACATTTTTATTGTAAAATTTGAGTATTTTTATATAGTTTTATCAATCAAGTAATCATTTGTGGTTAACATGGCTCTCTGTGCTTGCAAATGCTTGAATGTAATCCTTGAAAGTGATAAAATCGAGGATAATGTTGATAATGAAAAACTGGAGCTAACATCCATGGAACAAAGGGATATTTTTTTCAGTGAGGTACCTATCGACAGTAAACATGTCTTGACCTTGACTTGTAGGAAGGGGTTTTAGTACCATTTTATTTATCATATTATGAATTAAACTTGTCTACTTATGGTATAAATGCATCGTTATCGTTAAAATACTTTGTTTATGAATTCACCTGCATAGCAATATGTAATACATGTGCCTTTATCCGGCGCTCTCTTCTCTTCATAGTATTTACGTTTGTATGTGTTTGTTACAAATAATATACATGCCTAGATTTTGATCGGGTCGTGTTCTGTTGCTACTAGTAATATTAATTCGTTTATTATAGTTCGTTTTCTTCGGAATTCATGTTTATAGTTAACAAGCTGGACATGATTTATAAAACAGTAGAAAGACCTTGGGCTAGATAATAAATAAATGGGCATCAAAACAACAAATTCTAATAGACTGCTCCTTCGTTCATTGCATCCTTTCATTGAGTTTTCTTTATGTGAAGATATATATTGATAGGTTTAGGTTATATTAATTCATTTAATTAATTATACATAAATGTTACTTCAGAAACTTCTCCTGGGCTTCATGACTGGACTGAAGTCCCAAATAACACAATCTGCACTGGTGGGTCAACGCACAACAGGCCGCTGGACCATACATTTGTGTCTTGCCTGTGGACAGACTACTCATGCTACATTGAATGACCGGAATGGATCTAACACTCTACTCATACCTAAGTCAATTCAAGTAAGTTATTAGATGAGAACTAATTAAAAAAAAAAAAAAAATACCGGCCGAATTGAGAACCTCCTCCTTCTTTTTGGGAAGTCGGTTTAAAATTGTGGTTTATATTTGATAGTGGTCGCATACCAGTTTTTTGTGCATATTGATGAATATATTCATTGTACTAATTACACTATATGTAATTCATCTTTGAGGCTATAACTAATTTAAGATAACTTCTTAAATTTGATGGAATATAATCATACCTACCTCTGATTATACATATTTTAAGGAGAGTAGGGAGGTCTTTGACTTGCTAGATGTGTAGTATGTACCTTTGTGAAGTTTCAGAGTAATTGGTATGAACTATTTGTAATATCAAAATTATCCATATTACTATAGGTAGAAATTCTGAAATTCATAATCTTATCTTTTTCACAACTTATCTTTGTCATGGATTCCTGACCCTGATTTGTTATCCATGTAGAGTATAAAATTTCCTAATGAAACCCTAGGTACCTAGTTATATGTATAGTTAAAAGATGATGAGCATAAGCAACCTTCCGAACCCGAGCATTAGAGTCAAAATTTCATAAGTGCCTGTGAACGCCTATTTGAATTAATAAATATATTTCATTTCATTACATGATTTAAAATTTCATAGGAATGTGAACATGGGGTCACAAAAGAAATATGATTATTAAAAGAATAGAGATAGAAATTACGTAATTTTATGACAACACAGTGTTACATCAAACATTGAACATATAATTAAAACTATGCTAGTTTTGTTAGGGTTTTCAACTATAATGAAAGGGTTTAAGGGCAAAGTTTAAGCATAGTGTAATATTGTTTAGTGAGCAGAGGCTAACCATGCAATATCAGGGCTAGTCTTATAATAAAACTAAATGGTATATATGGTATGTAAAAAGTAATAACTAAGGGACAGGCGAGTAGGCTTCATAAACACTATCTTTCCATGGCTGTCATAGAATTTGTAAAAATATTATTTTATTTTTGTAGACTACAGCAGAGCGAATAAATAATTTGAGAAAATCAAACAATTTCTCTCCAGTATTCAATTTGCTTGTGCCAGAAGTGACAAATGATATTGAAATGAAAGAGAATATTGACACAAATAACTACATAGTTCGTGATAAAAAAGCATGGCTTCCAACCCAGCAAGTAATTGGCACACTCAGTAAGCAACTTAATCAAACACTGGAGTCACAGCTCGAAGAAGTAGAAGAGACTGTTAGACAATTTAGAGATCAAAAGTATGCAGAATTTGAAGCTTACAGAGAAAGAGCTCACAGGGATCATAAAATTCTAGCAAGGTAAATAGTACTACCTATATATCCTTACAAAATCATCATCTATTTACACAATATTTTCTTTGATCATATTGTTGAACCCAGGACAAGCCATTGTATGCAAAAACATGTGTTTATTATATTGAATCTGTATAAATATCTGTAAAACCATGTATTTAAAAAGAGTATTATATTGTATACTAGTGGCTCCCCTCGGTTTCACCTGGGTACCTGGGAGAATTTTCACTTTCCCGGGATAATAAGTAGCCTATGTCATCTCTCAGGCTCTAGAAAGTGAAAGTGAGACAGACAGAGTAACTTTCACATTTATAACATTAGTATAAATATGTATAGATTAGTCTGTGTCTAATAAAAATCCTACCATATTTAGATGTCGATTTAATCTGTTTTCCAGTATTGTCAGCAAAGCCCGAAGCAACGCCGAAAGCGAATGGCGAGTCGATACTAGCTTGGACAATGGTCCCCCATCACCGCAGCTACCTCCACTACAGAGACGAAGACTATCTTCCATCAAAGATGCCAAAAAAGTCTCACAGCATATTGTTAAGGTATCTTATTTGAGTGTCATTATTTCGCCATATATTTTATGTACAGAATTAACCAATGTTTAATTGGAAATCAATTCTGACCTAATTTTATGGAAAACTCCTACAATGACATACTAACATGTGATATCTGATACAGCACTATAGAAGTTGGTCTGTTTATATTTCCATAGCAATATTTTTGTTCATTTGAAATACTTTCAATAAATAAAAATATTTTCTTTTACAGTCGAATAGGAATTTACCGCCTGAAGAAGACTCCTTAGATACCGAAGATCTTTTCGACCTAGATGGCATGGACGGAATGGACTCGCGTCACAACATGGTGTCCGATACTGAGGACTATGATTCGGATCGTAAGTACTCATAATAACTTATTATTTTATTTTGAAATAGCTGCTTTTAGCAATATTTTATTTTATCATATACTTTATTTTTAGTATTTTTTTCATACATAATTTTAACCCATCGGTCAACAAAAGTGAATGTTTTGTATCAATTGTGGTCACAATTTATAAAACCAAATGAATAAATTAAAATATGCATTAGTCATATATGAGGAGAGAGATAGGTCCCTCTCGGGGTATAATGGATGTAAAGATAATGTAAGTTGTTTGTTATAGAAGGCAGCAACGACGAGGGCATCCACATCGCACGGCCCCGCGGCGGCGCGGCGCACGCCGACGTGGCGCGCTCGCTGCCCATGAACATGCCCAACATGCCCAACATGCCTAACATGCCCAAGGAACGCCTCTCGCACAGGGACCTCGATGATGATGTCAGTTTATTATTTTACACTATATGACAAAATGTTTCACAGCTGACAAAATCAATTGGAAATCTAAATGATAATTATGTACTAATTTGTAGTGTTGGTATCTATTCGGTTTTACTCTACCGAGTACCTAGATACAAATGAGAATCATTTATTCTCAATTTTGGGACCGAATTTGTAGTTATATTTGATGTTCTGTTTTGAAACCCTCATAAATATAACTGTAGTGAATATGTACTTGTTTCGATGATGGTATATAAATACCATAGATATTTAATTTAATACTAAGATGATTTTAGACTGCTAGTAGGTATACAACAGTGCACACTTAGTGTGGACATTTTATTTAATTTTTTGCCGTTCCTCATAAATCTATCACACAAATAAAATTGTCAATGAGACCACACTTTTAGTTTCGTACAGTTTATTTCCGGCTCTCTCGGCAATAACGATATTGCGAACGGGGCGTTAAGAGATTGTTATATATTTTAAAATTTTATATATATGTAAATAATGTGATACTTATAGTAACGTGCATGTTTCAGGAGGAGCCGCAGGACATAGCGGCGAGCATCAAGGCCCTGGCGCGCTCGGTGCACGGCGACGTGTTCGAGCTGCCGCGCCCGCGCTTCTCCACGCAGATCTAGCCGCCGTCACCACCGCCGCCGTCACCCACCACGGCGCACCTACTCTCGTAAGATTCCATTCACACCTTACCATAGGACACCCCCATCTCCTCCACCTTCTCCAAAACAAAATTATATCTATACGTCTCATCGAGTTGTGCATGACGGTTCTGTGCGCTTGCTTTTCGAAACTATCGAACTAGCCGCACTTTGGTGCTTTCAACGTGTGATCATTGTGACCCTACCTGCCGATCGACGATACCGGTCCACTAGACGGTTCGTTCTACATTATGAGCCATATAATTTAATGTATTTCATTAACGAAAGTCATTATTGCAATGTTACCCGTGAGTGACTCGAACAATAAATAATAGTCAGGGTTGACGATTATTTCAAGCCCATAATTATAATTTTACAATAATCTAGCTGATTAGAATATAAGCATGAGGCTATAAAATGTTATTATAAGCAGAGTATAATAGAATAACAACCAAAAAATTGTTAAAAATGATGTCATTTTCCAAATCGTAATGACTTGAAATTCTCTTTAACAAATTGTTTATGTATTTACAAATAGCAATAAGATTAAATACGAATAATATCGTTGATTTATTGTGGAATAACGGGGTATCATAAACGTACTTTTATGATATACTTACGCATTTACTGTTGGGCTTAAATATGTCAATTACCTGCATCGCTGAAATTATAAACCAATCTTACAGTTTTCTAAAAAACATACTTTAACGATTAATAATAATCTTTAATAGTCATAGTGCGGAAGTATGCCACAATAGTATTAATAAAGTACCTAACTGTAAATGGTCTGAAATCTGAATTGTGCTTCAAATAATAACTGTAAAAGTGTCTTAACGTCTCGGTGACTTTTGTTAAGCGTTTGTACATAAAATTATATAGATGACAAGTGAATATAATTATGGATTGTTAACATCTAAGTCATATCCCCGTTAATAGACTATTCTATTATTTTTATCTGGTGTTATCTTAATGATAAGTAAAAAGTGTACAAAATATTGAATACTTGCATTTCTTACTAGTCGTCTAGGGTCACGAATAATTTTCTCATTGTTAAAATTTATTTCATGATAATGTAGATTTATTAAAACGCATGCGTATATGGAATCCATTAAAATGTACATAGGGTAAGATCATGTTAATTCTTTTGATGACGATACAAGTAAAATTTTGGAAATCATTTATTTTTATATCCAATATTTTGAATGTTTATGTAAATGGAATAATAATTTATTCAGGAGTAGGCTATGGTGACGATGTAATCATTCGTTTAGTATGTGTACTGTTTTTTTATAGACTTAGAGCCTCTAAATACACGGTGAGATGGTACTTGTCGTATGTAGCGACAAAGTTACATTTTCTTTCAATTACGGTATAAATACTGACCATCTGTCAGAAACTAGATGCATACAAACAATGTCTCCATAAATGTCCAAAGGTTTTCTCCCAATACCTGTGGCCCACAACATTCCTTAATCCTGTCTACTAAGATGCGTAATCCATAATACATGTTTCTACAGTTAATTTTGACCTTTTATATTTGATAATAATATATAAATAATTATAAGTAATAAGCCATTTAATATAAGGATTATTTTTAATTCAACATTTCTCTACATAGATTTTGATCTCTCGAATGCACAAATGATGCAGATTTCGAAGTTTTTATGAATCTGTTATTTTTTAATTAAGGTGTTTTCGTAAGCAAAGCAATATTACTTGTTTGTTATAAGGCAAGATTTTTTAATTTAAAAACATTATATATATTAATGGAAATAGAAAGACTGGAATCGAGTGCAGCAATAGAATCAGTATCATTTCACCGTGTGTTTGAGCCCTGAAACTTATTACTTTAGTTCTTAGGTTAGTTTTATCTTTACATTTATTTCGTTTACCTTCGTGTGAACTATTTTCAGTGTCTTCCAACAACACTGTAATTAAAAGAGTGTAAAATACCACGTGATTTTCATAAATGTGATGTCAATATTTCAGTCAGTTGTTTATAATTTAGCTAAAACTTATAATTTTGTTTCATTGGTGTGACGTTTTTGAGATGGACATTGATTGTAATGAATTTAGTGATCATATAATAAATATTGAACGTGAATATTATTTTTATTTTTTGCGCAGTCCCTAATTCATTACGGCGATGTTTTTTATTCAGAGTAGGAACAGAAATATTTATCCTTGTCATTAAATTGTATTTAATCTTGGAAAAATATCGGGATGACATTATTACAATTTGCTAGGGAATGAAAACCAATTTCAACTGGTCATCAAACTTACAATTATGTGTTTTATACCGTGTCTATGAAATATAGAGTACCGACTGATAAACTTACAATAAAAAACAGACATTTTCATCTTAATGACCTACTATACTTATATTGCTCGAAATAAATACCAAACCCTTAAAAATTAACATGACACGCACGATCTATGAAGTAACCTAAATTTGCCAATACACATGTTCGACCTCTTTAACCTCAGAGAATGTTATTACATTCGTTGCCATAGTTACAGCGTCACAACAAAGTTTTAGCGTCAAGCTGGGACATTGCATTCTCCATTGTTTAATTAAATCTCAAAGAAAAGTGATACATAATGTTAAGTTCTCGTTACTACAGCGCATCGCGACTCGGTACAGACGCGAAGCCGCGTACGGCCATTGTTGTAGATGAAGACGATGAGTTATACGCGGGGTTCAACGAAGTGGCGCCGGCTTTGGACACGCGCAACCTGAGGGAGGACCAGGCATTCCAGGAGACGCTGAGGACTGCCGGCATCGGGAGGAAAGTACCCAGTCGCATGGGTACTGGCGTGAGTCTTCTAACTGTCATACTCGTCGTGATGGAATACATTCATTGCTGTTTATTTATCGAAGTTTCTAGTCGTCCTCTAAGCGGATGAATAAAATAAATTAAGTATTCGTCCGCTTAGCGGACGACTAGCAACAGCCTTTATTTATTGGGACAAACATTATTACAGTAAGGTGGTGTAAGTGTGCGCATTTTAACTTTGAAGCCTCATAAAAAATTAAATATCATATTAAGAAAAATCAACATTATTTATTTATATTCTCTATACATTTGTTAACAAATTATAGAACAACGAATTACACTAATGTCATAAATTATAGTAGGAACTGAAGAAATTAAAAAAAACAAATTTGCGCACTCTTATACATCCGTACATAATGAGTTATTAAAACATACAATACCAGTAATTGCTCCTAAACTTACAGAACTATTCAATGATATCTTACTAACCGAAACTATTCCTAGCGATTGGACCAAATCAACTATTGTACTGATACACAAAAAAGGGGATAAGGGAGATATGAACAATTATAGGCCGATAAGTCTAATGTCAAATATTTACAAGATATTCTCAAAGATCATACTATCACGAATTGCTGTCACTCTCGATGAAAACCAACCCAGAGAACAGGCTGGCTTCCGAAGTAAGTTCTCAACGATAGACCATATCCACGTACTAAGACAGGTGCTTCAAAAGTATAAAGAGTACAACAAAACCTACTACTTAGGATTTGTGGATTTTAATAAAGCTTTTGATTCCTTGGACCATAATAGCATCTGGAGAGCATTAGAATATCAGGGCGTTGAGGCCAAATACATCCGAATACTTAAAAACATCTACTCAAAGAGCACAGCCCAAGTTAAGCTTGAAAGAACTGGAGAAGAATTTCCTATTGAAAGAGGTGTCAGACAGGGCGACCCCATTTCACCGAAGCTATTCTCTGCGGTTCTAGAAATGATCTTTAGAAATCTGGAATGGGGAGGAAATGGACTTAATATCAATGGAGACAAACTTAACCATCTACGTTTTGCAGATGATATCATCCTGTTTTCCGAAAACCCACATAATTTGGAAGATATGCTACAACAACTATCAGATGAGAGCGCCAAAACTGGCCTCTCAATGAACATATCGAAAACGAAGGTTATGACAAATTCCTACAAAAGAGACATTCAAGTAAATGGAGGTCAAATAGAGTATGTCACTGAGTATGTATATTTAGGTCAACTAATATCTACAGAAAATACAATGGAAAAAGAAATAGATAGAAGGATAACAAACACCTGGAAACGATTTTGGTCCTTGAGCGAAGTGATGAAGGACAAAGACATGCCTATCAAAGAAAAAAGGAAAATATATAACATATGTATCCTTCCATGTCTATCGTATGGATGTCAAACATGGGCACTAACGGAGCAACAAGTTAAAAAAATCCAAGTATGTCAAAACAGTATTGAAAGAAGTGTAATCGGAGTTAAAAGAAGAGACAAAGTAAAATTACAAAATATAAAGAGCAAAACCAAATTTAAAAACATACATATAATTTATAAACGCCTGAAATGGCGATGGACAGGGCACATGCTAAGGGAAGGAAAAGAGAAGTGGACGAGAATAGTGACAGAGTGGTACCCGCGAGATAGTAAAAGGAGTAAAGGCAGACAAAGCAAACGATGGGAAGACGACATAAAAAAGATAGCTGGTCCAGAATGGACACGCACAGCAAAAGATAGGTTAAAGTGGAAAGATTTAGAGGAGGCCTTTGTCGAAGGGCAAGCTGTAAAAGTAAAACCGGTTTCCGATATAATTTAGTAAAATATATGTACTTAATATATAGGTTATTTATTTGTTATACTACGCATGTTTAAGTTACAGCAATAAAGGCTTATTTTATTTTTATTTTTTATTTTATACATCCGGGTGTATAAGAGTGCGCGTGGAGTCGTACAAGAGTGCGCGCATTATTTTAAAAGCACAAGTCGCACGTAGGTATATAGTCCCTAAATAAATCTAAATTTTTCAATCGCTTCCTCAAAGTAGACTCCGCCATTCCGAAAGATTCAGCTACAGAACGCTTCGACTGCCCTTTTTCGATTAGTTTCCGAGCTTCATCAAGAACTTCTAACGAAATATTTTGTCGCTGAGTAGTTCTTGTTCTTCGAGACATGCTGTAATGACGCGAAAAATAAATAATTTGTAAAAAAAAATTGGTTGCCTGTAAAGTCGGTATACGGGCGAAAGTTTTACGTGACAACGACTTTGAGTGGTAAAATAATTTTAATGTGAATATTCATTCGTATAGTAGGAAGAAGGATGAAATAATAGTAAAATTTAAAACATAACGTCACGTTACGTGAGCGGAGCGTAACGCAGTTTCTTGAAGTGTCACCCGGCAAACCAATTTATAAGACGTTGTCACGTCAATAAGACTATATTTTATAAATTTCATAACGGAAAAATAAATGTCGTGTAAGAGTACGCGCGCAATCTTATACGCATGCACCGTGCGCACTCTTAAACACTTCACCCTTCACAAACACAATGAACCACTGACGCCATCTAATGAAATTTATGCAAAGTTTTTCGAACGAATCGGTTAGCTTAGTAGGTACGTTTTTCGGATAATAAATGAATATTCTTGAAAAACTAGTGGTTTACGAACAGTAATCTTTGCAAAACGCAACAAAATTAGATCAAAACGAGTAAAAATGTAGTGACTTACGTGGTAAATCCGTTTTTTAACCAATTTCGAATTTTTTTCGGCAGCGTGACCTTTTTTACTTACGAACCAAAACACAACTGAAGTTAGCCGCAAATCTCGCACCGAACCAGTGTGACGTGCGATGCGCACTCTTATCAACCGCGCACTCTTACACCACTTTACCCTACATACCAATCATTCAATTCATTCATTAAATTGTGTCACTATATAAACTAGTTCCTTAGGTACCTTATGTGTCCGTGTTATATATTTTCAGTCGTAAAAAATATTATAGGTACCTACCTATATAGGTACATACCTACTTCTATCCAACCAATTATTTCTTACAATTCTTTAAAAATAGGTACCTACAATAAACATATTTCAGCAAGTGGTTGCAATCGAGGCTAGAATAATATCTTTTTTCTCGTTTATCTTTTTATATACTTACATTATAATGTCAATAAGTCGATTTTGGTTTAAACTTTTTTTTTTATATTAGTGATGGGCTTGCATTTGGTCTCTGGCCCGTCTATACAGGACATTACCGAGACCTAAGATGAAGCATGGTTATTAGTTACGTATGTACTATTACTAGATGATGCGTATGGGCACGGTGAGCGTGCGCGGCGGATGCGGGTCGTCTCGCGCGGGCACGGCGGCGCGGCCCGTGACCGCGGTGCGCGCCGCCGGCTACACGTCCGCCGCCAGGGACGCGCCCGCCAGGGAGGAGGCCAAGGAAGACACGTGAGAACATACTTTTTAAAGTAGCCTGATGAATGTTCAGTGGTTTATAGGCTATGCTGGTCCACTCCGAGGCTCTCTTTTTGGCCGGTAACGCCGAGGCTGACAGATGATGTATCCATCAATATTTTCTCCACACAAATAGGGTATCGTGCTACTTACTCCGTATAAGTAATTAAATATATGATGGCTTTAGATACGTAAGGGGAATATTATCCTTAGATAATCTATTTTTAGGTACCTAATGTTTTACTATTCAAAAATCTAAATACCTATGTAACGCCGATGCAGATACAATGTAATACTATAGATGTTTGATTATTCGGTACGGTTCGGGATACTCAATGCATTTTATGAATATTTGCAGTATTGAAGATAAAATTAAGCAAATGGAGGCTCGCATAATGACATTGGTTGAAGAGTCTTGCATGCTCAGTGCTCGTCCAGATCCAGATGACGAGACCAGTGCTAAGAGGGAAGTTGATTTGGGGCAGGTAATGTCTTATTACTTAGGTATATAATTTTTAAGGCTCATCAGATTGTATATAGGTACTTACTATTTTTATAATTAAACACGATGGTTTTGTTTATTTAGGCCTTGGCTAAAGCACAAGAAGCATCGACTCTAGAACGGCAATTGATTCGCGTGCAGGAACAATCTAATCTTGGTGACACCCATAATTTAGACCTCACGTTTGCTGCAAGTATTAAAACAACATAACTGCATATTATAATGACATATAAAGTATTCGATTGTAAAGTTGATATCCAATTTACAGGTGCTATGCAATTTGGCCGGACAATATGCTCTGAATGAAATGTACACTGAAGCGTTAAACACGTACCAATTACTAACAAGAAACAAATTATTTCCCCATGCTAACCGACTCAAGGTATCGTAAAAAATTTTAAACGTGAAATCAACTATTCTTAGTTTAAACGACTGCACCCAATTTATACCTACTTTACTAACTAGATGATCAAAAATATTTAAGTATTTTCAAATACATTTTAGGTAAATATGGGAAATATATATTTTAAAATGGGTGAACATCCAAAGGCATTGAAACTATACCGTATGGCATTAGATCAAACACCGACAGCTGAGAAAGACCTTAGGTGCGTATTGAGTATCATCGATTACCTAGTTAAAGAGATTTTAAAGATATAAATTTGATATAAATTTTGAATCTTACAGGATGAAGGTGATGCACAACATTGGCCTCCTTTTAGTGCGGATGGGCAAGTTTCGGGATGCAGTAACTAATTTTCAGCACATAATGCATGAACAAGGAGATTTTCAAACAGGTACCTACTTGCAAAAATACATCTTGCATTTACATATTATCCTACTATAGATATACTTATACTATACGGCATGTATGTGCATGTAATGTTTTATAGTGAAGTAAGTAAGAGCGTATGTTAAAGAAAAACAAATCTTACATAAAGTAACCACTTCAAATGGTTGCGTTTTGTAGTTGAAAATCTGAGTTTAAACACATTTCTTACATAGTGGTATGTTCCGGCAGCTCCCCTCAAGCCAGTAATGTTTTAAACCCTATAAATGACAACTAGGTAAATGAGCTTCATCAGATTGTGGCCAATACATACAAAGTAAAATAATGTGGCTGGATATAAATAAATAATAATTAGATACTTTCTTGTTTATGATATCAAATAAAAATATGGCTATTGTCTATAAATAAAAAATGCCATTATAATTTTCCAGGTCTACATCTAGTATTGTGTTCGGTGGCACTCAACGACGCAGAGGGCGGTAAAGCAGCATTCCACGCCATGTTGGATGTTGAACCTCCGACTTATCATCAAGACATTGCCATAGACGATGTAGGTACAATTTGAACACGCATTTTTATCCATTCCATGTAATTAATAAAAACCGTGCCCATTCAAAGGTATCAATTATAAACTCTGATTACTCTTTTTGAGAAAGAGAATCGAATTTTGAATTAAGAACCTCCTCCTATTTTTTGAAGTCGGTTATTCAAAAAAAAGGAGGAGGTTCTCTAGTTAAGAACCGATTTAAAACAAGTTATAGCAATTTATTTAACAATAATAATGAAATTGTTAAAACATGTTTTAAAAAGAGTACCTACCTACCTACAAATGTTTGTGTCGGGTGAAATTCTTTCACATCTACGTGTTGAAGCATAAAGCCTTTGATTATTGTGTGTGTTAGGAGAAGGACGCGTACGAGTGCGTGGTGCGCGACGTGTCCCGCGGCGACCGGCTGGCGCGGTGGTCGCGGCGCGCGGCGGCCGGCGCCGAGCGCTGCCTCGCGCTCGCCGCCGCCGCGCTGCAGCGCCCGCCCAGCCGCCCCGACGACTCCGGGTATACACACACATAAATCACTTCACATTTTATAATAGCCTAGCTGCCTCCGCACGGTGTCACCTGCGTAGTTCATGGTCCAGCTTAGTCCCGTTATTATCTATATCTATAGTTATAATAAATATGTAACAGATCGCTGTCATTTGTCCCTCCACCTCCACACTTGAACCTACTCTTAAATATCTTTAAGATAGATAACAAAAGATCGCTGTCTGTACATGGGACCATTATTAATGGAAAGGGATTCCAAAACTGTTTCTCTGTGCGCTTGTGCACGCTAATCTCAGAAACGGCATATCCGATTGGAAGTGGTTTTCACTAATATATTGTAGTAAGTTTTACTTAACATTTAGTGTTTTTTTCATGTCAATCGGTTTATAAATAAAAAAAGTTGTGCCATTTTAATGAAAAACGTCGAACGTTTGTTAAACTATCCAATTAAACTTCTAAACGATTTGACCTTCATTGATGAATTTATTTGTGAGTGTTAATGGTTATATTTTATCATTTTTTTTGTTTATTTAAGCTTGTAACCAGATAGCTGATATACCTACTACATATATTACTTTTTAAATACATATTTATATAAATATTTACATTCAGACACAGAAAAAATTGATATATTCATGCATACAAATGTTTGCCCTGGGTGGGATTCACTGGCGGCTTGAAAGTCTGGGTCACTAACCAATTAACCATAGGCACTGGTCACATATTGAGCGGGCCTTACTTCTTACTTCTAAATGACAGCTTGTAGTAAATAAAGAACCAAAAAACCATTACCAGCGGCATGTCGTGGTGCGTGGAGGCGCTCCGCGGGTACAGCGGCGGGTCGATGGGCGCGCGGCTGGAGCTGGGCGGCGCGCTGGGCGGGCTGCGCGCGCTGCGGGCGCCGGCCGCCGCCGCCGGCCTCCGCGCGCTGCACCGCCTCAAGGCCGTCGCGCGCGCCCATCCCAACGACCGTGTACTCCGAGCCGAAGCCAACGCAGACGCTGCTTTTGTTGCTTACGCGGTAACTATACCATCATAATTTACTTTAAAGAACATCCGTCCGTCCGTCCGCGGGTAATCTCAGAGACGCTTGATACTACAGTGCTGTAATTTGATATGGTAGTGGATATTAACAGAGTCGATAAAGTTGAAACATTAAATCGTTGAAAGGTAATTTTTGTTTCTCTATTCCTATAGTGTGGCATATCGTTGGATAGCTTATGAAAAAATAGTAAAGGTTTGCTAACAATACTTTCCGAGTCAGGGTTTCGTTTACGAAATATTAAGATTTTAAGCTGTAATTTTAGTTAGTCATTTGTCCCCCCCTCTAAAAACTAAGGGCTATCTAACACTGAAATTTTTTTTTATATCGGACCAGTAGTTCCTGAGATTAGCGCCAACAAATAAACAAACATACTCTTCTTCAGCTTTATAATAGGTATTAGTATACTTAGATAAAACGTATGTATAAGTAAGGTGGATATCTACTGTGGTCACTTGCGAACAGGCACGATTAAAGTAAAAAATTGTTGCCTTTTGTAAAATTATAATTTTGATAACAACTAAACTCTCAGAAAAACACTAAACTAAAACACATAACGTGGTTTTATTGTTCACAGTTAGGTAACTGGTCGGAAGCCCGCGCACTAGGCGAGGCGGCGTCCCGCGACGACCCGTACTCGTGCGCCGCGCGCGTGTCGGCCGCGCTGGGGGCCGCTCAGGATCCCAACACGGATGTATCGTGGCAGGATGCGGCACAGTTACTAGCTGCTGCCACGCATCTCGATCCGGCTGATCTGATCGCTATGCATGACCTCGGTGAGAACAATATCATATCCTATTAATATGATACATGCGAATGTTTGTGAGTAAGGATGTCTGGATGGATGGATGTTTGTTACTCTTTCACCCAAAAACTACTGAACGGATTTGGATGAAATATGAAATGCAGTTAGTTTATACTCTGGGTTAAAACATACCAAGGCTACTTTTTATTTCGGGATAGTTGAAAATCACCTGTGCATGCGGGTGAAGCCTTTATTAACAATCTTATATGTTTCATTTCATTTTATAACTACTAATGCAGTAAGTATTAATTTTCTAGTCTATGACAGTAATTTAATTAAAAATTATCATTTATATTAGATTCTAAGGGTCTAGTTTATCTGTGTAGGTACGTAGTTTTAGCGTGAAAGCGTGAAAGACAGATTTACTTTCACATTAATAATATTAGTATAGATGTAGGCTAATTTACCAACTATTCGGTTAACCATAACACAAATTCAATATCTCTCTCCCCTACGTCATACAGCGTTAGCCCTAGAGAGTAGTTCGGAGGAGGGCAGCTTGTCGTCGGCGGGCGCGCGGTGGCAGCGCGCTCGCGGGGCGGCGGGCGCGGGCGCCACGCTGCGCGCGCTCGCCGCCGCCGGACTCGCGCGGCTGGCGCCGGACCCTGCTGCTGCTGACCATTGGTATACCTACGTTATATTGGTGCACTACTCGTACACTGCACTGGAACACTACGGTGGAACTGCACTACATTGGAACTACACTACATTGAAACTACACTGCACTGGAGCTATACTGCACTGAAACGACACTATAGGTACTGGAAGTACACTACACTTTATTATACTACACTACACCACATTACACCATACCACACTGCATATTATATATTTGTAATAGAATTATATCTATAATACTGCCAATATTAATGTGTATACCTAGCAGTTTATGACGAAATAAACATACTTTGAAACTATGCTTTATTACTTTTGATATGGTACAAATAAACTGGCTTTATCTAACTAAAACAAATAATATTAAAATTATTTAAAATAGAAAACAAATAACTAAGTTTAAACTGGCGCCCAACGTGGGACTATGACAATTTTCACGCATAATTTTCACAACTGAATGTTGAAACTTCAATTACTGCAACTCAATACTTCTTGTGTATTAATTTATTTACAATATAAATTGAGTATAGTTTTACAGTGTTGTGATACAACAGGTACAGTCTGATCGGCAGCTGGGACGTGGGGGTGACGTGCGCGCTGGCTCGGCTGCACGCCGACATGGCCGACACGCAGACCGCTAAACACCACTATCAAGATGTAAGCGCCACTAATCAGTAGATTTATAAACCTAGTTGTATATCTCTTTTATTAACTTAATTTCAATCTGACCAGTAAAAAAAAGAAAATAAAGATCCTATATGATACAAAAGTTATTTTTTTTTGTCGCAACACGGTTATGGTCCTTCTCTAATTAAGTTTCTTATACAGTATAAATAATATTATGAAATGAAATATAATGTCATATTTTGTCTCATAATATTAAATAAAATAAATTTTATTTAATTTCCAGGTGGAAGCTGTTTGGCCGTGTGAATTGTCGGCGCTGGAGTGGCTAGCTAGCGAGGCGACTCCCGAGAACGCGTTGCAGTATTATCAACGTGCCGCCAGATTACAACCCAATAATGTACGTTGGTTATAGTCATTGAGACTATTTGATTATTCAAACTAAATAAAAATAAACATTGTTAGTCCATGAAGATTTGCATTACTTAGATATTATTATAAAAAAAAACTGTTTCTGTCCTAAACGTCATTTGTGCGACGGAATATCAAAAATATCTGTAAGACCCTGCTTTCATTTGATTTAATGAGATAATTAAAATAATGTTAATTAGTTATTGTCATATAATCGTAATAAATTATAATAGAATAGGTATATAAACATGTCAAATATTTTACTACTTTGAAAACAAATTAATTTATATAATGTTTTACTTTACAGCCACAATGGAGTTTGCAGATGGGTGGCTGCTTGCGCGCCAGCGGTCGGTACCAAGAAGCGCTCTCTCTCTACAAGAAAATGAACGCCAGGTTCCCGGATAATGTTCAATGTAAGGATAATAACTAACAACCTGGTACATTGTTTTAGTAACTCTATTTCCATTTAGGGTTTCTTACATGACAAAAAAATGTTTGGCAACACACAGAGAGTCGACTTATTGTTCTATGTATAAGTATTTTTATTAATTTATAGGTCTCAAGTTAATCGTGAAGCTATGTGGTGATCAAGGGTTGTCGGAAACTACTATGTGGACTCGTGAGCTGCAGCGCGCGCAAGCTCGCGTCAAACAACAAGAAAGAGGTCAGTTTGGAACATTATTTGAAATTCAGCTAAATATATTAGCAGGTACTCACATAACTTCAGTTTTTTTAGTTTATTTAGGGAGGGGGTGGGGTAGCTATAGTGACTATATCAGTCAGAACCTTTGTACTAAATCACTACAAACTTGAAAGCGGACGCTGGAACGATCGAAACACTAACATTATGAACTTTCAGTGGCTGTAACGTCGGCTGGCAGTATATCGTCCGGAGCAAGTCAATCGCCAATCGATCAATTTAAAGGTAGGCATATAATAAATAGTTTTAAAAACAATCTGTGTGGGATTTCCGGTAGTGCCACTTAAGTGCCAGTTCCCTTCACTATCTAGGTCATTCTAGACCATATCATCACTAACCATCATGAGATACCCAGTAGTCAAACAAAACCTAATATAAAGAAATAATAAAATTAGATAAAGAGAAAGCAAAGTCATTAATTCATTATTACCAGGTCTGTGAAACACTCTTTTGCGTTTGAAATGTATGAATCGGGGCCATTGTCTGTTAAAAATTGTAATTCAACTAGTAACATATGACCCAGTGACTTCAATTAAGTACATGGTACTAATGATTTGAACTTGTATGACGCAATAACAGTTAATTATTAAAACATTGTTTTCCTAGAACTGATTTTATTAGGTCATGAATTGAACCTTCAGCCAGTTTACAAACATATACCTCAAGGGAATATAATTTTCGCCTAACTTCAGCCCCGCGGTTTGACCCGAATTTTACCAGAATAAAAAGTATTAACTTGTTAGTCCAGAACATATCGGTGTTACCTAGTTTACCTAGCCATTGTTGCGTGAAATAGGAACAAACATCCATACATGGACAGACTTTTGTATTTATAATATCAGCAGGAATGAATGAAATGATAGAAATTAAAATTATCAATATTCATAATTTGAGTAGGGCTGTCTCTCTAAAATAAACTTATAACCATATCCCGGATACTAATGCTGGTATTGCTAATAGCTAGATGCTAATATTGGTTACCGCAAACTCTTAATATAAGGTTATTCTGATTTCAACATTTAAATAACGTACCTACCCATCGACGTATACTCTAGCGATAGACAAGAACGTTCATGTAAAACATTTGTTCAAAAACTGGTAAGAGTTAGAACTAAAGTTCGCTGCAGCGCTGTATAAAGCTGTGTCAACTAACCAAACTATTTTAAAAGCTACAGCGCTAAATTGCTTAGAGTATAGTTTTCTCGCGACCAAAACGTCGTAAGCGCCGCAAATTTCATGGCGCTTACGCGTTTCGTTCAGTTAACTACACTAAGATGTCGTCTCTATAGAGTTCACACCGCAGATGTGACACATCTTTTTTACCTACTAAACTTCATTAGAATAAAACTCGATTTCAAAATGTATTATATTAATATTAGGGGGGCCTAGTGCGGATTGGCGGACTTCACATGGCTTAAATTGAGTACTCAGAGGTACGGGCCAGGGCTTGAATTAACATAAAACAATTATTCAAAATATCAAACTATCACTACTAATTAAAAACTCATTAACAATTAATCAAATTAAAACACTTTCTAAAAAAACATATCAAGTCTGTGTTCAGTTACATATTTTTACCTACAACCAGTTTTAAGGGAACATCTGCACGTTTTAGTATATGATTGTAGAATGGCGTGGTATTTAAATAGATAAATTGTTTTTCTACTCTGGAATTACGAAATTATCACCTATTAATTCACTTAAACAGGAAGTAATTTTACTTAGTTGACTACTGACTAGTTATTTTCGTCCAGGGTCCACTTTGATTCGGATTATCGTTGTTATTAACGCTGCTCCGTGCGCACCCGCACTGAATGAATGTCGAAGCCACACTAAAGTCGGGTGTGGGGACTGCAGTTCAGTTGAGTTGACCAAAGCGAGTGTTCGGAACGCCCTATCTAGTACGTAGTACATATATATCGATGTACCTACCAATAAGAAAATGTATGCGGTCGTCGACCGAACGTATGACATTGACTTTGGAGCAGGAAAAAAGAGCATGCCTGCTACGTTTTGCGTTTTATTCTGTGGTAGGTACTAGGGTTATTTATTTGAATTTTCGAATAATAGGGTAGATACTTATTTGGACTACTTCATAACTATATTCTTCTTAGGCTTCGGTTCACGGGTTCTTCAGGTTCACAATTGTTGAAATAAATGAATTTTCTATTAATAAATGCTACTCTATTCTATTCTAAATGAAGATTATAATGATTTGTGGGTAGGTTTATTTGAATTTCAAATAATGGTGCATTCTATGTAGATACTTATTTATTTGGACTACTTCATAACCATATTCTTCTTAGTTTTGGCTTTTTAGGTTCTTGTTTCAAATTCTTCTATGTTTAAATGCTGATGAAATCGGTTGATATAATTCCAGGAAGTCGTTTGGACAGCTCGGGCCCGCCGGCGCCCGCGTCGCGCCAGTCTCGCCACTCGAGTGACGGACGCGGAGATAGTGCTCATACTCGACCCTATGTGTATGTACCTTCTATACTTTGTTCCATATAAATCTGTTAAATGTTTTTAAAATAAGTTTTATCTACTCATCGAATTAGAGAAAACAATGTATAAACCCTTGAACCGCGGCAAATATCCACGGTTTTACCAACAGCCTCCATCAACAACTACCCATAGGTTCTCTACTAATATTTTCATTAAAGTCAATTCAGTGGTTTTGCTATGAAACCTTTCAAATATTTTTTTGGTAGATTTATTGTGGCTTATAATTTTCTCAGATATCTTATTTTATACATAAGTTATTTATACAAACATTTTTATTGTACCTTTTATTTATATCGTATGATTCCTCTCGTACAATAATAAATAACAGTGATAAATCCACTCTCGGACATGATATTTTTCATAAAAATATGAGTTGATAACTTATAATAAATTATACTCTTCAAAAACAATATGTGCGCCTCTATATTAAATCGTTTTGAGAAGCAAGGGCGTGGTATCTAATTTATCTATCTTTATTTATCTGTTTTATTAATTCCAATGCATTAAAGGAATTTATCCGAAGCTTAAAGTTTTCCTTGTTTTGGCAGAGTAATGGAATTCATATTGTAACTGCATAAAAGTAATAAATTTGTATCAAAAATGTTGCTCCTTATAATAATTGTAAATGCATTTCCGCTTTGCTGTGCAATATTTTTTGCATAAGTATATCATGAAAATGTCAACCTGCATAACGTCTGGTCGACGAGATCATTGAAATAACTTCCACTTTATTTATTACGTTTACAAAACCTAAAATCTACTTAAAGCGTTAAATGATGTAGTTACCATGGTTACTCTTGGACTGTATGTAACTGTATTTTCATTTTGTTAAATATCTCTTACTCTAATTTCAATTTGATAAAGTTAAGCTATAATTCCTGCGTAGATCTTTGGAATACAGTAAAAGTAAGTTATTGCGCACCAGACATACGTACTAAAAACTCAGACTGGCGCCACGGGGTCAAAAAACTGAATATGTATCGGATTTCATTCACTAATCAATTCCAAACCATGCATATACATGAGTTTTGTAGCTGATGTACATATAAAAATCAAATACCTATATTTGATAACTACGCAATATTTTAAATAACCAAATTTATTCCTTTTTAACTAAATATAAGTAGAAAATTCCGTCCCTAAATTTTCCTTACTTAAAATGCGATGTCCGTTTAAAAAATAACCAAGTCTGTAGTACTGTATATTTCGCATTTATTTTCAGATATTCTGGCGACACTTCGGCACAAGAAAGTCTACAGCCGATGAATCGCTCTCTTCAACGAGTTGAGAACAGAAAGAAAAATGTTGAAGAATTCGACGATGACCTACCGCTACCGCCGGAGTAATAAATATGTGATAGATCATTGTATTTTTACGTGTTTTAACATACAAATAAATTATAATAACAACTATGTCTTTTGCATGTTTTCGGCGTAAGTAAATCTCTATCGCGTAAAAAGTTTAAGATCCAATTAATTTGTCTTTCCAAATAAATTACTCAAGGTTTAAAAATTCAAAACTAATACTTAATTGGTATAAAAAATAATAGCCGACGCACACGGAACTTTAAGATATTTAAACATTTGTATAACCTTGTATTAAATGAGAGTACAAAAAGAACAAACAAATTTTATGAAAATGTATACGACATATAATATTTATAAATATTTAACATTTCATAAAGATTCTTATCTTAGACTAGACAAATAAACATGGTGTAATGCTTACTCTTAACACTAAAACAAAGGAAAATGAGGAATAATAGAGGCATGTAACGTTAACGTTAATAAATTATAAATAAACTATTTACACCATACTGTTAGAAACATTTCAACTGTTCCGCATCCCGTAATACATAATTCACCTAGCTTTACCCTGTTTTAGGAAAACAAATACAATACAAAACAATTTGTTAGTTATTCTAAAGAGTTTCATTGAGGCAGACTTTTCAACTTAGCAGTCTTATTATTATTTTCTAGACGTTAAGAGTAAGCGTTGATAATTTATATTTATTTACAGGTTAATATCACATTATTATTATATGGTTTACCACGAGTCTTCTCAGAGAATCTTACACATTTTATAGATCAAGATTGCGCTCGTTTGTAGAGTCAGAAATAGAATTGTCTCGAGTACAAACACCAAGTCTCAGTATCATCTAATCACTTAGCGCTTTCTATAGGATTTCAAATTACCAAGGCGATACAAAAGTGGTTAGTGCTAGGAACATTGAATACAAACTGTATTCAATGTTCATGCATGACAAAGCAACTTCACAATAATTCCAAAACTAAAATTTTGATAGGTCAATTGTTTAGAAAGTGATCGTTATGAGTATATTTTATGAACATTACATTTGTTACGTCACCTTTGAATCCAATATCGATAATGTGGGCTTACAAACTAAAATTCTATATCGATACGAACGATCAACACTTTTAAAATGTACCGTTCGTAATTTAAACAACGTAACCTACAACAATAAAGTGGCGTATTATGATAATTTACTATACTCAGAAAATAATTTCTACCGCCTCACAGATGAAAGATAATAAATAAAGCAAACACGTACACACTGATACCGCTGCGCTGACGATAACAATTAGGCGTTTTCTGTTAATAAATGCGCAGCATTTTATATCTATCGCCTTACGTTTGCCTTTTGTGTCCAATGTAACCTTAGCTTATCAATAGACGTTATCTTTTAATAACATTAATTTATCGTCCTCACATTTCGGCCACATAAAGTCTTGTGATCATACCTCCGCACATGATCGTTCTCCAGATGTAGGTATCAATTCACAGTCTTTCACGTAAATAACGCAACTAATAAATGTCATGTAATGGCATTTCGCCACTACCCGCCACTATGAAATAACTTTAGCGAAGGGATGTTCTATATGGCCATACTGTATCGCGAGCAACGTGTCCTTGACTCGCTGGAACACCGGCTGCGCCTGCTTCATGGTGGGTATGTCGATGTTAGTGTCCAGGAAGCCAACCCTGCTAATTGGACTAATTACCACAGCTGTGCCCGCGCCGAACATTTCGAGTAACTGAAAATAACATAAGTTGGTCAAAAAACAAGCTATTATGAATTTATAATTTTTTTCTGTACACGCACAAGTTAGTTTTATTGGATTATCTGAGGTCGATAAAGTAAAATGAAAACTTACTCGTCCTTGTTTGTTGAGCTCGACAACTCGATCCATGGTAATAACTTCTTCTTTGACCGCGAGGTCCTCCCACTGGCTCGCCAGTTCCAGTATAGAGCGCCTCGTGACGCCAGGTAGTATAAGCCCGTTTAACGGTGGAGTACTTAATTGTTTATCTACAAGAAAAGAAATATAATTATTGCATAATATATATTTACAGAAAGCAAATCATATTTAACTCTGGAAAAAACTTTATACTGATGTTACTGACCCTAATTGTTGCTTCAGATATGAGACGAGAATTTACCGGTCAAAGGGTCAGAGCGCCGTCGAACCAGATAACACTACAATATCGGACGCTTACATAGATATCTGGCTATTAACTGGATGATTATGTATCATGAATACTCGTTTAATTAAATAAATACTTATCATCCAAATAACTAGCAAAAATATTTTCTACGGTGCGGATAAATCTGGTAAGTTGCATTTATAATTACCTCCTTGATCGTTGATGTAGACGAGGAATATGTTCATGGCGCCCACTTCGGTGAGCTGGTGGTTGGGTCCGAACAGCCACAACACTTGGTGGTGTCCCATTTTAGCGGCTCGGGCGGTGGCCTCTGTAACCGACATCGTCAACTTAGACACCGATACCGATTATTCTCGACTGTAACCGGTTAATATTTATGGTCTATTATATTATCAGTGAACTTACCTATCGATAACTTTATTAACTTTCGATACATACAATCACGAGTTACTCAAGATTCATTCAAATAAAATGGGCATTTTTATTAAGACATTAAGTGAAAAATTCAAATTACCTATAGTAGGTCCGTAATTGGATCCAACTTTTCTGTTTCCTACTCCCCCGGGAAAGGCGCGGACTACAGCGGGGTCCGCGAATATCGAGACGGCCCCATCGCCGCTAGATTTGTAGTAGGCACTCACTGGGCTCAGGATTACAAACAGCATTGCAGATTCTGGCGCCATGATGCCGAACGTAGGCTGGCGGAATAAATAAATCATATTAACATTGTAACTATATAGATATAATATTGTACTAATATTACAAAGCTGAAAGTGTGAGGATGGATGAATGTTATTGTTACTCTTGCCACGATAGAATTAACATAGAATATACCTGGAAGCTAGTATTTGACTAACAAATTATGTAGATATGTAAAAGTTGATAATTTCATCATTGTATGATGAAACATCCGAAAATATAACAAAATACGGTATTACACTTTATATTTACTTACATAAATACTGTTCAAATTTATGAAAATATTGTTGTGTAACATTTAATATTAACAAACAATCTGAGAACAGTAAAGCAGGTGCTTTAAGATAAAATGATATTTTGTTCAATTCATACTTTCATAGTCACATAATATATGTATGCAGATATGACATGTTATTATAGTTCTGATAACATTTCATAACATTTGCTAAGGTTCGTTATGTTATCAAATACGTGTGTTATAAGACTACCTACAGGGTATTATTGAAATGACTAATTAGGTACATAAGGTATGTTTTTCCTTAATCGAGAAAGTTATGCTCATGAAAATGGATTAGATTATTTAACTTACGCCAATAAATTAATAAAACAAAACTGTCACAACATGTTTTTCAATGCATAATTAATTCGTCATGTCGGCCCTGAATTCTATCTATGTGGAATCGGATAATAAAATTAGACGCATTAAGTATACCTATTGCGCCGAAAGTTATTCGTTTACGCATAGCAAGTAAGTGTTGATGTTGTTGAAGTTCATCAACTTTAGGGTTCCGTTTCACAAAAAAACGGTTAGAAAATCATTACTAGGTACCTACAGTAAAGGGTTCTAAAAATATTATGGGAAATTGACGTTAAAAAGGTGATAAATGTTAAGTTTTTGCCCATAACTGCGTCAAAAATAATTATTAACAGTGTGACAAAAATCAGTAAATTATAAACAATTTTATAACGTTTTTATAGCAAGGGCTAAAATGTAAATAAATAAATAAAAAATCTTTATATATAACTTTATATATCTTATCCATTGTGTTACTGACGAACGAAGAGTTGAATTGTTTTTACTGATAAGAATAATAAATAAGTTATAACTTGCTTTTAACCGCTCGATTTAACAGAGTATGTTATTTTGCATTGCGGGACACGCCTTCAAATTATTATGTTGATAATACGTATATTATTTTAAAAGTATTATTGATAGAAAATTACATGAAATATCTAAGCCGAAAATGATAGCTAACATTGATCGGCAATTATAATCGTTATCTGGGAATTCGTCAGATATGTTATTTGCCAGCACTATCATGTTATAGGCTCCGTAATTTAAATATACCATTGTAACAATCAACATGCACGATAAGAATAATTAGGCTACAATAATTGTCAGTTTTCTTTTTAATGCTTTTTTGCAATTGGCACTGATTTGAATGACCTAAAATAAAATACATTTAGGTAGGTACTATTTCGATAGATAGCCGTGATAAACACAATAATATTCATTTATCGCTTTAAATTTGATAATGATGTGTATTCCGAAATGATGAAGCGAGGCTGCCATGATTCATGAACGCGGAAATATTTAACCAAGTGCTAAGGTCACATCATTAATCCCTATTCGATCATAAAATTTTAATTAGTCAGTTTAATATAGTTCGTGGCATCAATATCGTACAATACGGATGCAAAATCTGTCGTCAAATTATTTCCCTACTCGATATGAACGAATATCAATACTGGATAAATAAATAATGATTTCATACTTATGTAGCATGTTTATGTTATAGATATTGCAGCTCACCTCAGTGCCGATTAACGTTGGACGTATGTACAAGGTTGACGTTTCTGAGTGTGGCACCCACTCCTGGTCGATCTGCACCAATCGGGTAAAACAGTCTACTAATTCTTGACCATCGAACGTCGGCAGACCCGACCGCTGTGCCGCTAGGTTCATCCTCTCCATATTTAAATTCGGTCGAAACAATCGAATTTTGTCATCCACACCCCTGTACGCTTTCAAACCTTCGAACAGCTGTAAATGAATAAGCATTATAAATTATACATCATCAAACACCGTCACCAAATACTGACATCATTCACATATATTAACATAACAATACACAATATAATACGTCAAGGCACAAAAGACAGTTCCAGAACATTGGCACCCCTGTGTATAAGTGATCTTATGTCCTGCTCGCGATTGCTAAGTAGAGTAGGAAAAACATGTATGTACGTCAATGTCTAGTAAGTTTGTTTTCATAACAATGATATTATTTTATCACTAGAAAACAATTATGTTTGGTTCTCACTCACTTGTATAGCGTAATGTAGAGCTTTTGCGGCGGGGTGAATACTTAAATTCTCAAATGGCATTATCTCCGGTTTCTGCCACCCACCCAGCTGTTTGTGGTAGTTTATTTTGAGCATGTGATCGGTGAAATATTTTCCGAATCCGAGATCTTTCGCTTGAGGTTTCGGAGTTAACTGGTACGGGGCAGCGAGTCTTACTTGCAGGTCTTCGTACTGTAAAAGTTTAATTTATTATGCACAGTTAAGTCATATGTTTGTTTGATATACCTACATCGTTAAATGATGCGCAGTGGCAATTACGAAGAGATAGTAGAAGGAAGTTTAGATGTAAATAAGCACGCATCTGAGCTGTGTAAGCACATGTATAAATATAATGTAAACATGATAAAGATTGAAAACTTACAATATACTTACTCGTATTACGTTCAAGAATTTAAGCAAGTGGGGGTTTAAGCTAACCTAACCTAACCTACCCAGAATAATTTACTTACGCCCAAGTGAATAAGGTCTATCTGCGACCTACTTTTTGTACATTTATAAACTTGTTTGTCAATCTCTCCTCTACTTTAGATAATAAAGGATCATTTTTGCACCAAAATGGACTTTCATTTGTTTGAGCTATGAAATCGGATGAGATCCCTAATTTAAATTAGTGAAAGGCGGTGCATATTGATAAATAAAGTACCTACCTACCTACCGACGTTACGTAGATATAATTATCTTAAAAAACAAAATTATCATAAATTGGTACTCAATAATTAATTTTGTTTTCATTAAAACCGCTATTCGAGGCCATTAGAGATTATTTTCTTTTCAATCAAAATAAATTAAAATCTCGATGATAGATCTCTACTTACTACGATAACATTAAATACCGTCAGCAGATAATCAGTAGGTATTTGAGATTGCAGAAGGACATTTGCCTTGATTGGTTAGTATTGTACGTGGTCTATTGACACGGTGGTTACCTTGAACGAGATTTCAGGTGTGATGTGTGGGCGTGGATCGGCGACCGCGGCGGGCGCGGGGGGCGCCGCCTGCTCGGGCTGCGCGGGCGCCGCGTTCTCCTCCAACTCCTTGTAGCGCAGCGAAGAGCTGCAGTAACGCACTGTCTGCAGCTTATGCTGGTTCTCGAATATCCATTTCACTAATACCTGTAATTTTTTATTTGTAACTAAATAGAAAGCATTAAAACTTTTGACATTAGTTTATACTTCAATTTATTTGGATAAAAAGACCTAGATACCTACCTGCTAAGAATTGATTTAAGTACCTACCTAGTTTATTCAACGTTGACCTACGATCAATATAGGTGATGTCGCAGGTTCGTTTTCCTATTACGTACCTAATTCAGTCCGGAAATAAGTAGATACATTTGTAGTTTCGTTGAAGGAAATCAACGTCAGAAAGCTTGCTATTGAGAGAATAGAGTGGATCTGGAGATCATAAATTTTTTTAGTGTTCATCTGCAAGTACTTATCATTGGTGGAAACGTTTATCAATATTTTGATCCTATCAAAATTGCTATCCGAGATTCGACTTCAAATTGCTATAATTACTTAATGTATAGATATGTTGAAGTGCCTACTTTCTAACATGCAAAAAATAAGTAGGTAAAGTTCTAAGATGTCGTCTATATTTAAATAAATATATGATAAAATAACAAATTCTCACCTTACTGCGACGAATAGGCATTTTATATTACACTTTTAAAAACAATTCACTCAAAACACAAATAATATTTATGATAGGTAATTAAATTATTAGGCACTCAGGTTTATAAGACAATTATTATATTTAAGATTTTTGTCAAGAATGTTTACAGAAGATTTATCACTTTTAAAAATACTAGATTCATAGCATGCTCGACGTTAACTGACTTCACTGGATCTAAAGCACAAACATTTAAACGTAAGATAAGATTGTGGGCGGGCTCACTATAGGTCACCATTTATATGTCGTACTCATTCATAATCAACACAAATTATAAAATATTCCTTGATAACGCAGTGAAACTTAATCAAAATAAAGATTACGCACTGAGAGTTATTTGCTTAGTGTGACGTGCCAACGAGCTGCGCCGTGAGCGTTGTACTTGGCGTGAGCGAACCGAACTAGCGTGCGCCTTGTGCGCTCTGTGCCGGGCCGCCGCGACGCCGACGGTGGCGGTGTCGCCGAAAGGTCGAGTGAAATGCCTGTATTAGGTCACCGTACATCCATGTTCATACACATTTAAATGGGTATGTTAATACTCCTGGCGAATCGATACTCATTTACGCACGACACTAATTTACATCACCAATTATTCAGCATAATAATACCTACATTCGACACGACAAAAGACTAAATCGCCCAAAACTACGTTGTAACAATATAGCAATGTTAGTAAGTACTACGGAATAATGAACCAGTGAACCATATTAGCTTTCATAATGATGGCTTTTGTAAATACCTTATTTGACTTGTAGATAGCGGTATCAAAGTAGCATCCACGATGCCATCAACAGTAGGTATGATAATATTATTTTATTTATAATAATGACATTAGTGAGGAGTAAATTATTATTAGACATACGTTGTAAACTATTGCCATTTACGTACTTCTAACTTTTCAGTTACGCAAATGGTGCACGATTAATCACAAACAACCCGTGTATCATTTGGTAAACCAACTCGGCGGAAAACAATCGTTTAACATTAACCAAAGCCTGCGCGATTTTTAACATTATTATATCTACTACACCAACTGTATGTACTGTTGTAACTTCAACAGTGAGCTACCATATGTCGATATGTGTAGCTATATGTACTGATATATAAATGTAAGCAAGCATGGATGAACCGAAATGATTAAACATTACGATAAATCTGACATGCCTTTTTGGTAATGACATCCAAGATAGATAACATAGCTGATTATCAATTCCTTATCGGCAATCCATGCTTGCAGGGAAATACGTGTAAAGCATTTTAGCGTCTGATCTATGGCGTTCTACGAACTGAACAACTTAGAACAAAAACCCTTGAATGCACCGGGAATTATCCACAATCTTATACCTACCTAACATCTTTGATATTTGAGTACATAATTGCATTTGTTATGTTAAACTAAAGCTAAGGTAAATTATGTAGAATTCCATGAAAATTATATTTGTTGCAAATAACTTTTAATTAAGTATATGCTCATAAACTATAAATTCCAACAAATAATTTAATTTAACATCTAATACTTGCCTCAAACGAACGACTCGCGGAAGCGACAATTAGCAAGCAAGAAGCTTTAAGTTATTTAGATTTTCATGTACCTACACAGAGATAAACTTATTTGCTACATAACCAATTCCTAAATGAGGAGAACTTGTTGCTGACCACTTGTGGCTATGCGAGAGACTCGTGTGAGGCGACACTTATATTGAGTGTCTATTTAACAACAATTCTCCATTAACTACATATAAATCTACATTCTATTAGTATAGATTTGGTTGGCTGAGTGTAACTCTATCCTCATTTTTAGCGTGTTGCTTCAAGAGATCCATTATTTCATTGTCAAACTCTTCAGGTGTTGGTTTTTTCTGCACAATCCAGTAGTAAATATCCCAATCATTGCTTGGAGAGTTGATAAGGCGGTCATACATCATCGTCTGCTGTTCTGTGAAGCCATCCAGGTATTTCTTTGCAAATGTACTCAGAAGAAGATCATTTTCCAGCATCCCTCTTTTACGTGATTGGTATTGGAGTCTGAAAAACGATAATGAGTCTGTTATGAAAAAATTCAACCAAGTAGGTATTATAACCAGTGTTTTATATATTTTTTTGTACTTTAAGACACCAATTTGACATGATTACCTATCAGGCTATCATTGCTTTCAAATCAATCAGGAAAAAGCATGTTGGTTAAGTAAATGCCAACTTTATCTTGGAATAATATCACACAAACAACTGATAGTAATTAATCATTATTTATATCTTTAATAGCTATCATTGTGTAAGTAATATAGAGGTGAATATTAATCATGTCCCTAGGTGCACTGGTGTCATTAAAATCTATTTAAATTTTATCTTAACTTTTTCATATTATGTAAGCATTTAATAATAAAATATCAATTCAATTGGCTGCATTGATTACTCAAAACAGTCAAAAATAAATATAATAGATTAAAGGAATCATATAATAACATAATCATCTTTGTAAAAAGAATACCACCTTCTAGATTGTGTAACAAAATCTATTTATTTAGCAGCTTCTGACCTGCAGTTTCCCCCATATTCCCAGTTGATCTTAATTTTTACATTTAACTATTAAGATCAACTGGCAACTTTATTCTATTTTTGTGGCAAATTTCATGGAGATCCTATAGTCATTTCAAAGTGATTTAGTAGTAAATATCTAGCAATCAACTCTAATTATGGTCAAAATAATTCATTTGTTGGATATTAAAATGTACAAAAAATCTTTTAGTGAATAATTAATGGTATGATATATGTAATAAAGCATCAGGGTTTTTATGCAACAATTACAAACGAAAACTTAATGACTTTTGCTATAGTATATGATGATACATTTTCAATTCCAAATACATAGAAAATATGAGGTTGTTTTTAAAAAAAAAAGTACCTATATGAGCTATCAATCTATACTAATATTATAAAGAGGAAAGATTTGTTTGTTTGTTTGTTTGTTTGTTTGTAACGAATAGGCTCCGAAACTACTGGACCGATTTCAAAAATTCTTTCACCTTTGGAAAGCTACATTATCCCCCAGTAACATAGGCTATATTTTATCCCTGTATTCCCACGGGAACGGGAACTACGCGGGTAAAACCGCGGGGAGGCAGCTAGTTAAAAATATAAATGCAAAATTATTTTTGGTTGAAAGAAAAATATCAATATAATATTTTGTTTATAAATGTTTTTTTCTAATTAAATCAATTAAACCAAATCTTAATTAAACCAATTACAATATCTAGGATCCTAGTCATTCTAGTGTGATTTAGTAGCAAATGCCAAATATCCATCAATCCATTCTAAATAGTATATTTGTACTTAGATTGAATTAAATTTTATTTGTATTAAGCAACTATATTATTGTTTTAAGGTTCTACCTATCATCATTTTGACCTTCAGCTTCACTACCACTGCTCTGTCATTGCATTCTTATGATACTGTATTTAGTAAATCTTACCGTGCCTTACGATTTTCAAGAGTTTGTGGCTTATCCACATTGTATACAGGAATCTCCAAATAAGTAGTATCTACAGTATTTGTGTTACTGTTCGCACAAACTGCATTCTTCATATATGTGATGGTCTGGAAAAATAATTTGGGTTTAGTTACATGATAGCCCTCATGATTTACATTAGCGATCACTCAAGGTTGTGATAACCTTTTACCTATGGACGTTTTTCACTAGGGTGCGATAAATACGTATTTTCTTTAACACAAAATTTTTTATTCGAATTATAACCTTAAAAATTACAACATTTCAATAGTTACGCAAACACTTTTAAAAAGTGCTAATACAAATTGATTAAATACTTACAGGATTCAAAGGGCGAGACCGCAGTATTTTGATAAAGTTCATATTTATAACAGTAAAACAAACAAAGTAATCCAATTTATCCAAGCAATTTTTTTATTATTGACAATGACATTACAATTTAATAATAGTGATGTGGCTAAGTCATTAATGATCATTCACATTCTTATTTAGTCGATATCGTTATCACCATTCATAACAGTATGAAAAACGAGTAAAGAACATAACATAATTAATATCTATTGATCTCCTATCACTGTGTTGTGAGTAAAAAATAAGCAAAAATATTAATTTTAATAATATTAATAAAACCTCTATTTCCATGTTTATAAATGTAAATAAATGAATACAAGTGAGTTGTGTAAAGTTTACTACGCCGTACTCAGATTCAGATTTAAATATTATTTTTTATTTTGTAGTGGATATGACTTGCTTATGCAGAATTAAAATAAAAATATTATAAAACAACATATACTTACATTTTCTACTTTATAGCGATTTCATAAAATTGCCAAAATTTTACAAATACACATTTGTCACATCACGAAGGAAGCAAGAATATACGCAGTTGCAATCTTTTGTCGTTTCCATGGCAACCATAGCGTTGCAAACTGTCACAACAGTAAAATTTATTGAGCGATTCAAGTTTTGAAAAATTTGTATTTGAAAAACTCATTAATTAGGACTATATTGCATAGAATAAAGTGATGTATTGAGTATTATGTGATCGAAGACGCTATAATGGTTACTGCACGCGAGTTTATACTAAACACTACAGGTGTGTACAAAGTTGTTATAAGAATAAAAGTATATTATATTTCTTAAATTAAAGCCTAAAAGAACATGATGGCAATATCGGAAAATCTTTTGTAACATGCCTTATTTACCTCAATTTTCTCAGAAAACTTCCAGCTTCCCGTTTTTTTATTAACTTAGGTACCTACAACTCGAATAGGATGGTCGCATGCCAAGAGGAAAAATATAATAATGAATACAAGTCCGGTCTGCGTAAGGGTGTAAAAGCCATTTGAGGCTAACAACTTCTAGTCAATTAAAAAAAAGGATACAAGTAAACCTTTTTATTTATGGTTAATATATCTTATTGATAAATATCAGAGGTAATAAACATCATAAATAACAAGCAATGTTTTTTTTAGGCTTTATTTATAAGAACTGAGATTTGTAATATAAAAGTGTTATTAAAATTTAAGTGAGTAAATAGTTATTCTTATTTTTCAGAACACTATTACAAGATATCAAAGTCAATTTTGAATAATGCATCTGAGGAGGCCCTCTCTGAATTCATTAACAATTCACAAATACTTTTAGTTCAAGGTGTTTTACATAATGATAGTACATTATTTATTCATACTAAGGTGAGTGAAGAAGATTTGAGACAGATTTAATTTATTTTTAGTTTAATTTATGTTTGATCCAGGCACTATCTTCTATTATATTTTGGCTTTTAAAATGATCCATTACTTAAATAAAATCAATACCAAAAGGAATTTTTTTGAAGCAGATATATCTTACAACAAATACAGTTCCTGTTGCTGTCTGATAGAAAACACCAATATATTTTTGACCTGAATTTAAAATCACCATCATATTGCCAATGGGTTTTTAAGTACATGATTTATGTTAATATTTCATCAAACTGTATTTCAGATTCAGCATGAAAAAAAGAAATCTATAGTATTTTACAAAACATCAGCCCAAGATTTGAATAATGAAGATGCTGTTAATAATATAAATATCATCACCTTATCACCATGTGCTGCTGAGTCTCTGTATCAGCTACTGAGACAAATATATTCCCCTTTGTTAGCAAATGTAAGTTGAGACTTATATTCCTACTTAATATTACAAATTCAAAGGAACTTGTAGTAGTGCTTGGGAAAGGAGATAGGCTATTTTTATTCCGGGAAAGTTAAAGGTCCCTGGAAACAAGGATGAAACCGTGGGCTAGAAATGAGTGAATAATATAATTAAGTTTTAATTAACAATAATTATATTAATTGATCATGTATTTTACAGGGTAATGACTTATATTCAAACAAACTTCAAAAGAACCTAGCTGACTTGGAATCAATTTTAAGGATACTAACACATAGAAAAGGAAATGATAATATGAATGGTATGTAGACCTTTGAACATTATTTTCTGTAAATAAGCAGACTTCAATATATATTACAAACAAACTTAATGATATATTGGCTACACATAAATTGTTCTTGTTTATTTCTCAGTTATACTATCAATCGAAGATGAATTGGACTATTGGAAGACAATGGCACAAAAAAAAGATTCAAACAAAAAAGAAAAAGAAGCTGCATCTACTTTTTGTGAATTATTTGAAGACATCTCTGAGGAAATAAGGTTAAATAACGCAAATATATTTTTCGACCCAATTTAATAAATCATTTATTGTCTCATTCAAATTTAATATTGAAATAGCATGAACATAATATTAATAGAATAGTTTAGTTTGACAAATAATTTTCTATTCAAAACCCTTTTCACTGTAGATCAATGCACTCAACCAGCATGAGTGAAGTGAGGGAGGCTGCTGAAAACATTGGCGGCCTATTGGATGACGTGTGGCGTTTCACTGTGATTCCGTATTCACGAGATCGGATGACCCATGTGTTTGACATTATAGGTAGTATTCCTTTATTAAAAAGGCTATCGGAACGTCATTATATAGCTTTTAAAACTCTATTACAAGTAACATTATATGGTTTTATCATAATTAAGAGCCTGTCCGTGATTTTTGTTGTTACAGACTAGTGGATTACATTAGGAATTTGTAGTGTAGATATGTAAAGTAAAATAATAGTAATATTTATTTCCAGGTCACATCATATGTTCATTAATCCAAAAGTCGTTCTCAACTCTTGAACTATGGGCTGTACATAATGAACCAAAAGACAGTGATATGTTAGCCCACCTTTCGGCAAGCTTACAAGTTATTCAGACTTGGACAAGTGCTTGTAACTCTCTCACTGAGACCTATTGGCCTAATTATGCCCTCCATACATGGAATGGAAACCCTTATGTGCCCTCATTTTGTATGAATTTTCAAACAAGGCTGAAGGAGGTATGTATCTTTTGAACTATAAATATTTGTAGATGGCGCTGCTGTAGCTTTTTGATCATATTAACATACTTCTTATAAAATTTAAATATTATGTACATTGAATCAATAAACTAATCATAGATTTTTTTTTCAGATTCATGACATCAGATCAACTTACTGTCAACTAAACAAACTGCTTACTAACAACGAAAAATCAGAATTGCAGACACATCTATTATTTAAACCATTCGAAAGTACATACATAACTTATAACAGTATGTTTGAGGTTTAAAGACCTTTTTTTTGTTTATTTATAACGTGGCAATACTTTTAGATGTTAATGTATGGATATGCAATGGACTAAACACCGGTTGGGAAACCGCAGTTTCACGGTTCTCTACAAGCCTACGCCCGGCTGAATCAAAAATTGCTGAAAAGTTAAGGCCAAGGCTTCATAATACATCTACTAAACAGGTAAATTTATTTATCATAATTGGTCTGAAATTAACAAATAAGTATTTGGAACTATTCTGAAATCATATTCTTTCAACCAGATACGCAGAAAAAACACGTTCAGAAATAAGAACGTCTTATAAATTCAGTTAATTTATCATTTTCAGATGCTATACGAATTTATGAGGTACCGCTCACTATTAGAAAGGCCGCTAGTCAAGCACGCGCTCAACAACGAAATGGAGATTTTCGTCTCCTCACTGACGTCCATGTTGAAGTCCATACAGAGCCAACTGGACTCCGACGAAGTAGATGTGAAGATGTATCAACCGCCTGAGATGTCTACTGTAGTTCAACAAGTACAATGGTCCAAACAAATGGAAGCGAAAGTTTGTACATATACATATTTTACTAGTGACTCCCCACGGTTTCATCCGCGTACCCGGGAGATCTTCCATTTTCCCGGGACAAAAAATAGCCTATGTCCTTTCTTAGTCTCTAGACTATCTGAAAACCAAATTTCATTTAAATCGGTTTAGTAGTTTTACCGTGAAAAGCGATACAAACAGACATAGATACTTTCGCATTTATAATATTAGTTAGGATTGGGATGCGTTAATTAGTATACTTGATGCTATATTGAAATATCTTGTATTGTATTAATATTATTGCAGGTTAAAGATATCCAAACATGCGCGGAAAAATATCTTAGCGAATTTCATGGCAGTCAAGAACTATCCAAACTCGCCTCTCAAGTGTTAAAAGATTTGAAGACCATGTACACACAGGTTTATGAAGAGTGGTGTAGAGATTTGCAGGTAGGTAAATACTTTGATACTCTACATTAAATAAGATTAAAAGACCCAGTACTTTTACCTGACATTTTAAAGGTTTACTTTTACTGATAAAAGCATGGTTTAAACTAAAATGGCTCCTAAACGTATTATTTGAAAATATTTTTTCCTTTTACGTAAACGAAGTTGCGCGTTAAAATTAGCAATAGCCCAAAGTAACTGTAGAAGTAGCAGAAGCTAGTTACAACTTTGTTAACTTTCTTCCTTGACTTAATAATTTCAGGCCCAAGCCCAAAACGGTTCTCTACAGCTATCTCTAGAGAAGCCCGTAGTAGAGTTCAGCGCAAGTAATCAGATGATGGTGGTGAACTTCAATCCGCGTCTAGTGAGCGTGCAGCTCGAGGCTCAAGCGCTGTCGGCGCTGGGCTTGCCGCCGCCCGCGTCCGCTGCAGCGCTGGACACGCTGACCGATGCACTCACATGTGCTAGACATCTTCAACAGGTATCTAAATGACTTATGGACGAGTATCATTTTGAGTACTAATTAGCTAATAATTTCGGTTATAATTTTATGTATGTCAATATAATATGGACTAAATGATATCAAACTGATCCTGGACTTTATTTCCTAACATCAAAAGGCTATAGTCTAAAATATATCCTATAAAATCCCTTTGATGTAGAATAGTCTACCTACAGAGTCTATAGAGACTATAGAGGTACTGTAGACTATAGAGTCTACCCAACAAAAAATAATAATTCTGGTGTACCGCATCCTTACCGATCATTTTGATTTACATAGGTGTTAACTATCACCTCTAAATGCAATTGTTTCCATCATTTCAAGGTGGCATCATTCCACAACACGTTAGGCGAGCGTATGATCCCCTCGACCAGGCCGATGATGCTACAGGCAGCGTTGGATCTGTCCTCGCTCGTGCAGGACCAGAAAGCCGTATATTGGGACGACGCTGAACAGTTAGCCAATTACACTGACAAATTAAAGAAAAATGTGTTGAAATTAGAATCACAGGTTAAAAGATTTCCAGATACTTGATAACATACTCACAAAAAACAATATGCTGATTGCCCGCTCATATTTTGTTCTATTGCAGAATTCTTATTTGACAAGTCAGCATTTGACAATAAGAAATATCGTGGAAAAGCTAATGGACACAGAACTCTTAGCCAAGCAATCAGAATGGAAGAAGAGTGTCAAAGACATTCGAGATATTATAGAAAAGGTTAGATATTGCATTTTATTTATTTGTTTATGTTCCCTTATCCTACTGATATTATAAATGCGATGGATGTAAGTGTGATACTCTTTCACGCCAAAACGGCTGAAGGGATCACGATGGAATTTGGCACAGAGTTAGAATATATTCTGGAATAACACACATTCTTTATATCCCGGTAAAGTAAAAGAATCCCCGGGAACGCGGTTATAACCGCAGGGAACTAAGTTAGTGAATAAAAGAGAACCATCATATTGAAATACATATTTATAAAATATACAATAATGTTTCCAGGTGGAAAGCGATGGTTACAAAAACACAGAGCTGTGGAGGTCGCACTGGGACTGGCAGTTGTATAAAGCACTCGAGTGCCAATACATTAAAACATTGCTCTCCCTACATAAGCACTTTCCACATGTCAAAGTGGACTTAGTACTCCGGTAAATAGTTTTAGACGCATAATTGTTGAATAGTTGTTTAATATCTTAATACCCTTTAATTTATATAAGTAATGTAAATATGAGCACTATAACTATAAATAATATATATGAAATAGGTATGTAATAAGAAAGAATTCACTCCACTGGCTTTCAATGAAAGAAAACATCGTGAGGAAACCTGCATGCCCGAGATGTCACAATTATAGGCGTGAATCCCGCCAATACGCACTAGGCCCCCGTGGTGGACTATGGTCTAAACCGCGTCGTTGTTAGGTGAGTATATGATATGATGATGTTTAGATTATTGTTTGATTGTTTCAGTGGTCACATGGTCCGCGTCCAACCTCCAATGGAAGAGATCCGGGTGCAGCACTACAACCAACTGCGCCGCCTCGTCTCCATGCCCGCCCACTTCGTAGGCCTACAGAACAACATCACTCACAACCAATCTATATTCACAGCTATTGTTGATAAGTAAGTCTATTGTAGATGATATCTAAATCTGTTGTAATGAGCAACAGTTGTTATTGTCAATGTACGTGACGCAGCATTACTATAATCGTGTGGGTAATCTTTTTGATAGAGCACTGTTGTTAGGCCAGCACATAAGATGTTTTTTTTGCTAATGCGATTCTATATTTCTAAGTACCAAATAGATATCGATAACAATTTACTGTTGTGAAGCTGGGTGAAGTATTTTTACATTTTATTTATGGGAATTTAACAGCGCTGCAGCGTTAACAAAAAATAAAATTTATAAATAGGTACCTACAAATAATATAAATGGGAAAGCAACTCTGTTACGCTTTCACGGCTAAACCACTGAACCGATTTTGATGAAATTTGGTACAGATATAAACTAGAGTTTGGGTAAGTACGTAGGCTACTTTTTATCCGGAGAAATCATTTCGTACAGGTTAGCCATTATGGGATATGTCTGTACTTCTATCGAATGTTGCGACCCGATATTTTATTTTGATGGCCCGGTACCGTGTAATGGGAAATTCTGGTCTATATTATAGAGTAATTTAGGCTTGTTTTAGAGCTATGCAACACTCTAGGTGCTTTTTCAGCTGATGATATAAATTTGATGTATTCTTAGGCACAGTTGGTTAGGCAACAAGGCGGTGCAACAGATAGAAGCATCCCTATCGTCTCTCGATCGGCTCTGCCATTCTTGGAGCCGGCGCGCTTCACTAGCATGTGTGTCCGACTTGGAACTGTTGTGTGAACAGCACCTGAAGGAACCCGAACACTGGGAGATCAACTTCAAGGCCTGCAAAGCTTACGGGCAAGCTGTCGCTAAGATGACCTTGTAAGTGTTTGGACGGTATCAATAAATGATTTGGATATTTTGTTCACGACCAATATGATTCCTAACTGAGTTGAGCTAGTGCTATGGGAATTATATACTTATACTACTTTAAAATATATACAATTATATAGACACAAAACAATCAAACATGTTCATGCAAATAAATTTTGGCCTGGATAAGAATCGAACCCACGACAGGCGGCTTGAAATTTGGGTTCGCTACCCATGAATCCAATCGACCAGTCATTTTAATAAGCCCTATTTATATCTCTTTATAGTGTAATAAATAATCTTGTTGTAAGTAGTTATGAAGCTATAGTAACGTTATTCTAATACGAGCATAGAGCCATTATGTATATAATAACCCTACTAAATAAATACCTACCCTTTAGTGAGGACGAGAAAATAGAGTGGATATCAGTAGGCACAGCTGCTTTGAGGCGAGAAATGGAGTCCCAAGCTCGTGCTCTGTGGGCCTGCCTCATAGCCTCCCTGCAGGCCAGTTGTCGAGCCGATGGGGTACAGCTCGATGCATTCGTTGCCAACGCTACAGTCATGCTAGAAGACAAAACATTGCCTAAAAACGCTAAGGAGTTAGCTGAAGTTAGTGGAAAACAACAGGCTTTGCAAGGAAAGATGCCTGAGGTATGCGTAATTTGTCGTTGCTTTTAGTCAAATTGATTCTTTAATTAAGCGTAAGCATGAATTAATAGAGAGAGCTTCTTAAATGCTTTATATATTTTTTCTCAGATGGAGAAAATGGTTGAGAACCTTAAACGCAAAGGTCACATGCTGCGTACATGGGGAGGAGATGCATCCGTGAATGGAACCATAAAGGAATGGCAAAAGATACGCGAGCTCATGATAAGTCACCAGCAAATGTTTGAACATCAGGTAAGTTTAGGTCTATGGTATATAAAGTCCTCGTCAATGAGGATTTTTAATTATACCTAATATAGTGTTGTTCCAACAGTGTTATGTCCCTATCAAAAATATCACATATGATTACACACAATTTAATAAATGTAGCAGTGAATGCCCATGCTAATAATATCTCATTCCGTGACAACATCGTACGACCGTCGTGCCGCTACTACGACAACATCCGATCTATAATTAGTTAATTATAACATAACTGCATGATCAATATTTACGTTGGATATATTTTTTACTAGTGGCTCCCCGCGGTTTCACTCGCTTACCCGGGAGATCTTCCGTTTTCCCGGGATAAAAAGTAGCCTATGTTCTTCCTCAGGCTCTAAAATATCTGTTTACCAAATTTCATTTAAATGCGAGGCAGACAGACAGAGTAACTTTCGCATTTATAATATTAGTATAGATTATAATATATTTTTATCGTCACCAGGCAGAAATAGTGAAATCCAGTTTGACGGGTGAATGGGATAATCTAAACACTAGTGTAGAGGCGTGGGTGTCGCGGTGGAAGCAAGCCATGTCCCGTGCTGGGGACGCGCGAAATCTGAGTCTATGTGATGCGCTCGACACGTGTCGCTCTGTGTTCGAGGCTCGCGACCACTGGCTTAAACTCCTCGCCGATAGAGATGACCTATTGTAAATATCCTGAGACATTTTTCACACACAGCCAATCTGATTCCGAACTAAGCAGAGCTTGTGATATGGTAACCAGATGGCTGATTTGCTACATATACTACTTTTAAATACATACTTATATAGAGAATTACATCTAAACACAAAACAAACAGACATATTCTTGCATAAAAATGTTTGTCTTTCCTGGGTGGGATTTGAACCCACGACCGTACCACGTATGGGTGTTTCTTAGAACTCTTTCATGCAGCACCAGCTGAAAGGATTCCTAAGAAATTAGCATACCGATAATATATATTTTGGAAAAATAGGACATAAATTAGGACTTTAAAGTTCAGATCCTCGATTTTAACTAACTTCATTGGACTAAAGACTTTTTGTACTTTTTTAAATACATAACTACTTATTCATAGCATTTCTTATTTGTTTATTTAGGAAGGAATGTGAGAAGTTTGCTTTAGAGTTTAAAATATCCGAGATATGGGAACAAGCTGAAAAACTGATTACGGAATATGTCGATCTTTGGACCCCACTAAAAGATTACAATGAAGGTACAGTACATAATATACTGTACTAACATATATGTTTACATATCTGTAATTATTTTACTTATGCTTCATAAAAGATTATTTGAAAATATCGCCAATGAAGCTGAACTGAATGAAAATGCCTATGAATATATTTTACTATGTAAGTAATGTAGTGTGTGTATACATTTAATTACTTTTTTAATAGAATTTCAAACAATCGCCGAACAAGAGTGGATAGTATTCCAAAAGAAGCTACATTTGCTCGACGAGTTCTCATCGAAATGGAAGGGACAGTTGGAACCATATACAGCAGTCACATTGTTTATACAACAGGAACTTAATAAATATACGGTAATTATTTTGGTAGGCAGCCCTGTAAGTACCTACATTCAGGATAACCTCGCGAGGGCATATAGTGAGCAAACGACAACATTATTATTTTACAGCGTGTTCATAACTTTACGAAGTTTATTTTCAGATTAGAATTTGATATTTTAATTGGTTATTACTTTGATAATATTACCGATGTTAACCCAATAGTTTATTACAATATTATAAATGTATATTTGGAACATGATTTAAATATGCACGTGTAAAAAACTTTAATGTTTTTTATATAAACACAATACATATTATTAATAAAAAAAAATTTTTATTAATAATATGTATTGTGTACCTCATGGCGTCATGCAGAATAATGCTAGCCAAATGTTCTGATGATGTCATTCTAATCGAAGTAAAACCGTTGCTGTGGTAAAAAATACATCACATCAACGAGGGAAAATCTTGAAATTGGTCATTAATTAAGTAATGAATGAATACTTAGGTACCTACATTTAAATGTTTGGTTCGTAAAAGTCTTATTATGTTTCCCAAAAAAGAGTTGCGAAAATTTTGTTTCTAGTTCAGAAACCAAGAACATTTAGTTTTCAACGAACTTGGCAAGCTATCTTGAAAACTCTTTGTTTATTTCATTCAAATATTTACTTATTTTTTTTATTCAGGATCTTTCAATATTGCTGAAGTACCTCCGAGGCACCGAGTTCACGGAGCGCCACTGGCGAGAAGTATACGGTCTTCTTGAGATTGAATATAAGAAACCTGACACGCTAATAGTCAAAGATCTTTTAAACGTTGCTTTAAATATTAAGAAGAATTTCAAAGCTTTACAGGTAATTTTCTGAACAACAATATTACATCATATCATAAGTTTAGTGATGTAATTTGAATTTCTCTGGGCATGTCTTGACAGTTAAATATTTTTTTTGTTTTTGTGCGATTCTTCCTTTTCATAAAAGTTCATTTGTATCATCTAATTCATGTAAGGTTCATTTTGTGAGACTCATTTCAATGTTATATTATGTGTAATAATATTGTCTTAACAGAAAATTAGCACATCTGCTTCGAGTGAATCAGCCATACGAAGCGCCCTCAACGACCTAGAGCTGTGGTTCGCTGGTGCGCGATTCAATATTATATATTACAACGACAAAGCGAAACGCCCTACACCAATCGTTAAGGACTTCAAAGATATACTTGCTAAGGTAAATTTTTGATTCAAATGCATAGTTTGAATACATATTAGTAGGTATTGTATAATGCACAGTTTTAATAATACACATAACATACTCGTACCTAATATATATTGCTTCGACTAGCATAATTTAAGTAGGTACTTACGTACATACGTCTACTGAACATTGACACCCATTCCTTATACCAATATCAAGACTTCCTGGGTAACATACTGCAAAACACTAACTTGACGCGTTTCAACCTATTTGAGATTTTCAAATGAGTGCAGATATTATTGCCGCAGACCTATGTTAGGATACATATAAGAATCTTTCTTATTTCATGAAACAATGGCATAAGGGATATAGAAAAAGCTTTATAACTGATAGAATTTGGTATCGTGAATAAAAAAACTAATCCTATTATTAACTAATTACTTAAAAACAGATTGAGGAACAACAATGGGTGGTGTCTTCTGTGAATGGGGGTAGTGGGAGTGGCGGGGAGGACGCCTGTGCCGCGTGGGAGACCAGGCTGCGGGCGGCTCGACTGCTGGTGAGGGCGACCCATCACGCTCAGCGCAGGTACTGTTATGTAATAATACTTAATAGTTATTATATCCAGCACATTCTTTACCAACGACCATCTAATCTTAAGCTTAGCAGAGCGGTTTCCGTGAACTTCATTTGATAAAAATAAGAATTCATTTATTCCCTACAATACATACCTACATAAAAAAAAGAACAAAAGTTTTCTAAAGACTAATTACATGCAAGGATAAGGATTAAGCATCAGCATTTTCTGAGTATACACGATGAAATACTCAGCGCTGGTTTTCAGCAAAACCCTTAAACATGAATGATAAATTATATTAACCAGTGTTCTCATATTTTGTCTACATTCAACAAGTAGTTACCTATTTTTGAGCTTGGATCTTATGTCAAAAAACTTCAGGCAAGACGTTAATGAGACAGGACAACTCTTTTTAATTTTATTTCCCGTTAGGGCTCTCGTAAGATATGTAGAGTAAATAAAAGAGTAAAATAAAAACAATGCGAATTGTTATCAAACAGCAGACAGAGTTGGCCACAATTATGTCATAAGACGCGGTGCGGGCGCGCCATTCAGAGATTTGCACTCGGCTCGACATGTGCACGACAGATGTGCAAGCTATTTCGGCTTAGAACATTCGGCTTAGTTCCCGTTTGGTCAGATATTTTTGTTTTTATGTAATGTTGACTACATTCATTATCTGGGTATTTTTGATTGGTATATTAGACGGAACGATCGACGTCTCTACCCCTCGTGTTTACACAGAACAAATATTTGTTGGTAGGAATATCGGGGTGGGAATTTGCTGCTGATTTGGAATCATATATCAATATGACTACTTCCAAGATTTTTAATAATGTTGTAAGTACTTACCTACTTAACCGATCATTCAATAAAATTAGATAGAAATAAAACCGTTGAATATATTTAGGGATTCCCCTATTAAATAAAAATTGTATCTACCTACGCAGTATAATGCTATCTAGAACAAACCTAAACGTTATATTATATGATATGTTAAATACGTATCATCAAATGCAAATTATGATGTAAAAGTAATAATATAGAACTGTATTGTGATATGCTGATGAAGCACCTATCTATTCAATAGGGTTTTTGACTCTTTGGGTATTAAAACCTTAAATGATACGAAAGATAATTATTTAAAGTATGAATTACTTGTACCCACCTATATATAGGTCCGTGGTTAACATTTATACAAAAATATACTCTATTAACAAATCAACCATACATAAGTTTATGTCAGTAGCAAGTAAGTACGTTGTTACGTATAGTCGAGCCCTATTGAATACTAGTGTGGCCAACATATCTACACGCACAAATAAGTATAACACAAGTGAGACGATTACTGACTATATTTGGAATCTTGATGGCGACGGCCTTTTGGAGCTTTTAATTTAGAACCATACAACTCAATAGAGCAAGAGTACATTTTAGTGATTCCTTTGGCCTTTAACGCAGGATTATACCTATTTACGTAATAATACGCTTTTTGTGATAAAAACCAACGGAGTAATAATATTATATTATTCAAAATAGTCATTTCTAAAGTTATTTTACAAATACCTACATAGGTTAGTTATTTTACTATTTTCCTTCAATTATATATAGATATACACAATTCTTAATAGGCTTATTATAATATTACTAGGCTTTAGTTCGATTATCGAAATACATTATCTATTATATGTCCTAATAGTTTTCAAACAAACAGCTCGTAAGTAAGTATAACAAGTGTAAGCTTAGATTAGGCACGAGGATGGAAGTTTGCATAAACCTATGTGTCTAGATAACATGGGGTCACTGTCCTGAGATTGAAACTTGCTGCACGTTATACAAAATTAGGCGACAGGCTATTAAGATAGGGAACGTTTTAATAACCCACTAAAACAAACATCTTTGAAGTTAAAATAAAATTACTTACGTTTGAGGAGAATTTATGGGTTTTCCGTAGATAACTAATATATCATTATGAGTATCGTGATTGCATTTAAAGACTACTAGATACACACCATACTTTCACCATGTTACAGTTTCAGATTTTCCAAAAAGGTCAACAAATACATTTCTCGCACCAAAAATATGCGATCATGGCTAACAGATGTTAATTCCTCTTACACTTTTTCTTCGAGCTCTCATAGATAGAGTTACATAGGTCATCCTTTTTATTATTGAAAATATGTCTCAAGAATAATCTGCGGCTTAAAGGAACATTAACCACAGCATATTATAAAGTACCTACCTATGTATTAGCTTCGGTCAACGACGCCAACAGCGCGACAGTAACGCGTCAAAACGAGCTTTTATGATCCTTCTTACTTCATAGATTCGATACAGTTATGACATAATGATTCACGAAGTCTTTTCCTGGTCCTGGTAGTGCTAGAAATCTCGAAAAGGTATAAGTAGGTCCAATACATTTATTTATTGCAGTATGTAGATTTTTGTAAGACAATCTCGATAAGATGGTTTAAATTTAAGTTAAAACTATAAATACATAATTACAAATAGAAATAAAAAAATCTTATCTACACATATTTTTTATTCCAATTACAAATTAGGCTTACTATTTAAATTGTAATGTCCATTTACCTACGGCAGCATATAGATAAAGTCGGCTCAGATCCGTAGCCGAGCATTTATCTTTTGTGAACTTTGACATGATAACCGCCTTTTAAGAATGAACCCTATCGCCGCGAAAGCGTTCATTCACAGCGATGGTGGTGACGGCCATCAAAATACTTCCTTTGTGTTCACATTTTTAATTTCTAGAATATTTTTATCCGACATTACTGCACTTCTAGATGATCTTCTTCTCTCGTGAGCTATAGATGTAAATATAAGTATTTATTAGCCTAAGATACTCGTAAGAACTAATGCAAAATAATTAATTACCTAATAAAAATGCATTGATATGTTAAAAATAAAATCTTTATGATGTAAAACTACATAAATCGGTATAATGAAAAGTGTCTCAATTTATTTGGTGCAGATTCAGTAATGTCATCATAACATAGCGAGTAACATTTATGTATATTCGATACGCTAGTTACTCTATTTAACAAAAATAATATTTGAATAATACATCGTTATAACTTTAAAAAACTCCTAATTCCTATGAGGTTCCTAGTCAACTTGACACTGATAAGGGGTTATCGTTTAAACTGTTGAAATTGTTACAACTATCTGTAAACTTAAAGAGGCCACCATTTATTATTTAAATTTAAATCGTCCAGTAATGACGTCGTATAACACCTAAAAAGTATAGCAATTTGCAAACAACTCTCAAAACATAATGTCATGATCATGTAGGTATTAGGGTTTTGGTTCTTATAATTTGATTCATAAGTTATAGGTAAATAAATCTTATGTAGAGCAAGTTCTGCATGTTTTAGAACGCCCAATCTAATTTCAACTGTTTTGCCTTTGTCATTTTATACACTCATTTTCTCTTTATATCAGAGATTTATGCATCGAAATACCTTTGAAATATGACAAAAATAGATAAAACAAAAATAGCAACTGTATTAACACGTTAGTCTTTATAATATTTTTCCTTTCTGACCTACGAAGACTTCTCTTGACATTTAACGAAGACCCTTATAGAATTGCGTCTTTTAACACCTGGCTGAACACCCTCAAAATGCCAAACAAACCCAAATATTTATTACATTTTTTAAAATTTCAAGATATATGTATAAATATACCATGCCTGTACTTAGGTATATAATAAAATAGGTAATAATATAAAACAAACTCACGTTGGCATTTATTAATTGTACGATTGTTGATTTCATTATTTACTTTATGTGCAAATTCGATGATGTCTTAAAATTCTACTTGTGTAACTAGGTACTCATTAATACATACTTAAACATGCATCAATGAACTTTGTATTTAACAAACTACAAACGGCTAGACAGAATGTGTGTTAGTTTGTACTTATTGCTGTGCTTTGTGAGGCGCTCGGCCCAATAGGTTCATTTAGTCCACTGAACAATGTAGGGGGCTTTATCCCTTTCCCTTTTGTCTCACATCTTTTGTGTTCGTCATTTTACCTTGGTTAGCCGTGGCTCTCTGTTCCTTCTGTCATCACATAGGTACTTTAAGCTTAGATATATTTACAGTTCCGTGAACGAATGATCACACTAATAAATAAATGTGAAAGCGTGCTTGTGGCTTAACTATAAATAGACGTGGCACACAGAATAGATTTTCTGGATTAAGTAACTTGTACGTACTCAGGAAAACTTAGATTCCCCTTGAATGAATCAGGGGAGCGCAGCTATTACAAAATAATACTAATCGTATTGTGGTGATATTAATAAGGAACATGTTTAATGCGGTTGTTGTAGTGGTCCGATATCTTCGATTTTGTTATATAAGAAGCTTTGCCTATATTGGGTTCAGTCAGAAGTATGTCCCAACATTGTGTAGTAAAGTAACAAATAAATTTATGTTCCGTTAATTTCTGCTATCTATATTACTAAGCTTATTTTAGGTATGTATATCTAGTAGTTGCACCGTCCCTTTAAGGTGCGGGGGTACCTATGCGTAAAGCAGTTTCCTGTCGAAAAGGGTAGGTATACTATAGGTATACCATTAGTAGTAGGTATACACAATATTTTGATTTATATAACAGATAGATACATATATAACGCATTTGAACAAACTGCGGACTTAACTTGATACTTACAAACTGTGATGAACAATACGGCTTACAAACAAAAGGAAACCATAATAATGATGTCTGTCTGATAATTCCTAGCGAATCCAATACAGGAATGATTCTGACGTTATACTATTCCTACAATTTCTTTTACAAGGTACCTATAAGTTTCCAGGATAAAAAGTATCATATGTGTTAATCCAGAAGAAAATATCTTATCTATCCAAGTTTTACATTCATTATTTTAGCCCAACTTTCACGACTAGGATATTAAAGGGATTGTCTTTATTTGGTCGTTATGTTTAGTCAAACTATTGCATTAAATGGCGAAAGGAGAATTTAATTATACGTTACAGTTAAGTGGTATACCATAGGTGGTCTCTGTTAGTCAGTCAGTCATGTAGATCGCGAATGTTTTATCAGTGGCGGATGTGTAGGGCGGAAGGCCGACGACGGCTGTGACGAGTCGGCCCGTATCGGCCGCATGACCAAAAGATCCAACTAATTGTTGACTTTTCACTCTTCCAAGTCCTTAATAACTTTACTATATTTATAACAAAAAAACGTTTGTGTGCGTTAACGAAACCATTTAATATAGGAATGTCTTTTGTGGATACTTTAATTTAGCATTATCTGCTCCTACAGTTTTATGAACGCCATAGTTATATAGAGTCAAATCATTTAAATGTAATTCATTGAAGGTATAGATACTACCTAGCCTCATCGAGCATATAATTTGGTTAAATGTTCGATGCCTAGCCTTAAGGCTCTATCTACTTTCTTAACGTTAACTTTAGGTTAGTATCTATAAATTAAATAATGTTCGCTTCTTTTGTCATGTTATGTTGACGTGACTATAATAGAAATCTATGCAAGCATAGGGTCGGTCGGCTGCTGTAATAATGACCAAAACAAAAACGCATCCCGAAATGCCGTGTTATTTTTGTTGCTTAGTGCCCATTTCGGAGAACGGCACGAGCGGGCGCGCGGGCGGGAGCGGTCGTCGCCTCGTACAGGGCCGCATTCCGCGCCAACACTCAATACCTGTTTATATAGATTCATGCTGACAAACGTAACTAGATCTATAAACGGTATTTGTTTGCTATACATTCAGACTTTGGGTTTTATACGTACTTAGGTATCTGTAAATCTTTCAAAAGGCTAATGGTTTACTAAATGAAGTTTCGATATGTATGAAAAAATATACCGTTAAAATTAAAGTTTAATTAAAGTCTGTGGTATATTTATGAATCGATTTGTATTATGTATTATTATTTATTAAGCTATTGCATAGCTTTTATCGCGGGCTCTGAGCGCGGCGACCGAATCAAGAAATTCCGTAACGAAAAAAACCTAACACATCGTCTAACGTCGTTTAAGTTCGGCAGACTTCGGCACGGTGTTTGTTTGCTATCTTCTTAACTCTTTGACGTTTTGAAAAAATGGCGTTTGACATTTATAAAAAACAAAACTCAATTTCCGTATTCGCGCGTAATTATTTTGTTTCTATTTCGTGGCAAGGGTACCACGTCATAAAGCCTAAGTATTCAAATACGTATGCACATCAGAATGCATATTATTAAAAAAAAGTTTTACGTGACAACGACTTTGAGTGGTAAAATAATTTTAATGTGAATATTCATTCGTATAGTAGGAAGAAGGATGAAATAATAGTAACAATTTAAAACCTAACGTGACGTGAGCGGAGCGTAACGCAGTTTCTTGAAGTGTCACCCGGCAAACCAATTTATAAGACGTTGTCACGTCAAAATATATGCTCAAGTATTTTTACAATGTACAAGGCGTCCTTTCTAACCTAACCTTTGTTTAAATCCAAATGTATCATTTATTTAGTACATGTAGCGGCCATTTGCATTTCTAAGCACGCGATGTTGGCGTATTGGTACAAATGTTTGTGCGTTGGGCCAACATGGCAATGAAATTAGACCTTTTCTCTAAGATTTATATGAGCTAGTACTTATATATTTTTAAGCTATTGCATAGCTTTTATCGCGGGCTCTGAGCGCGGCGACCGAATCAAGAAATTCCGTAACGAAAAAAACCTAACACCCCCCACTCCGACGGGCAAGGAGGTGTGGCTTGAAGGCCGTGCATCGTCTAACGTCGTTTCAGTTCGGCAGTCTTCGACAGTCGACACGGCGTTGTGTGCGATTAGACGTATTGTACGACTCTACGAAACTCGCACGAATCGAGACGAGCTGCTCCGAAATCGGACGAATACATAAGCTGCTTATGAGAAAGTATATAGGTGTATATGTATTTATGTACAACAGTGAATAGCTGTACTTGTAAAATTTGTGTATGAAGTGTTTTGAATATGAATGAACAAAGTGCATTTATTATTAAAATAAATAAATAAAATTATAATTGCATAAGTTGATACAAAATGCTATGCAATGCAATAGCTTTACCGCGGCAGTCCCCGAGTGCCTCACGTAATTTTTTAGTTATTACAATTGCCCAAATAAGACTTCATAATACGTATAAGCAATGTAGATAGGTATAGATAAGTGAATGAATATGTAGTTCTAGTTAAACATTCGGGTTCTTTTAAATTCACAACAAAAAAAGAGTATAGTTCGGAGTCCGGCACTGGTTATATAGGGCAGAGGGGTGTGCGGGGGAAGTGAGGCAGCGCGAGAGTGGCGCGGCTCGAGTGTCCGAAGCGGCAACCCAACAGTGCAGTAAGCGGCGCGCTGGAAGCCCGGACCGCGTCATGGCTCTGCGCGCTTTGTTTATCATGTCGGCGCTTATCGCCGGCGGCGGCGCCGTATACAGCCGAGAGCGCGATCGCCTCCGCGCCGACCTCCGCCTCTTGGATCGCGCTTGTGAATTAAGCTCATGCTACCCGGCCACTGGCAACCTACTCATCGGTCGTGAATCGCGGCTCCACGCCTCGTCCACATGTGGTTCCGAGGGCCGCGAGCGCTACTGCATTGTGTCACATTTGGAGCCGAAAAAGTGTTTTTGGTGTGAATCTACAAACAATACGATTCAAAACCCCTACCTAAATCATCGAGTTCAAAACATTATCTACAAGTTTTTTCCGGGGACACGCACAAAGTCTTGGTGGCAGTCTGAAAATGGCAAAGAAAATGTGACGATCCAGTTGGATATGGAGGCTGAATTTCACCTTACCCATTTAATAATTCAATTCAAGACTTTTCGCCCTGCAGCTATGTTAGTGGAAAGGTCTTTTGATTTCGGTAAAACTTGGCGTGTTTATCGGTATTTTGCCCATAACTGCGAAGATTTCCCTGTTCCACACCATACTCAGCGCTCATTGACTGAAGTTGTATGTGAATCGCGGTACTCGGGTGTATCTCCATCAAGTGAAGGCGAAGTTATATTCAGAGTACTGCCACCTAATATAAACGCTCCTATTACAAACCCTTATTCAGAAGAAGTACAAAATTTATTGCGTATGACAAATCTCAGAATAAATTTCACCAAACTTCACACTCTCGGGGACGACAAATTAGACAATAGAGCTGAAATACAAGAGAAATATTATTATGCTATATACGAAATGACTGTGCGAGGTTCCTGTTCTTGTTACGGTCACGCATCTCGGTGCCTGCCAATGCCTGGAGTTGAATCAAAAAACAATATGGTCCACGGACGATGTGAGTGTACACATAACACTCGTGGATTGAACTGTGAATACTGTGAAGATTTTTACAATGACCTTCCCTGGCAACCAGCCGTAGGAAAGACATCGAACGCATGTATAAAGTGTACCTGTAATAATCATGCAACTACTTGTCACTTCGATCCAGCTGTTTATAATAAAACGGGAAAAGTGAGTGGTGGTGTGTGCGATAATTGTCAACATAATACGATGGGAGTGAACTGTGAACTCTGTAAGCCGAAATTTTATAAAGACCCTAATGTAGGTGATATCCAAAGACCCGATATATGCAAATCTTGTGATTGTGACCCTCAAGGTGTAACCGATCAAGAGGTTCTTTGTGATGATGAAACTGATGCTGTTAATAATAAAACAAGCGGTCGCTGTCTTTGTAAATCTAACGTCGATGGATCCAGATGTGATAGATGCAAAGACGGCTTTTGGAACTTTGATCCGCTTAATCCCGACGGATGTGAATTATGTACGTGTGATAGGTTGGGTACTATTAATGAGCGTGGCTGTGATGCTACTACGGGTAACTGTTTCTGTAAACGGCATGTCACAGGTAGAAATTGTGATCAATGCCTTTCTGAGTTTTACGGTCTCTCTGATAGTGATGATGGATGTTCACCATGTGACTGCGATGTTGGTGGCTCACTGGATCGAGACTGTGATGTTATAACTGGCCAGTGTAAATGTAGACCCAATATTTCTGGTCGGCGTTGTGATCAACCCATTCAGAACTTCTTTGTTGGAGCTCTTGATTCTTTTGTCATTGAGGGTGAATCAAGTCAATGTGATTCGCAAATCGATGACAACGCTATACAAAGTCAACTTTGCCATGTTGTGATTAGAGAAAATTTCCCAGACGGACGAAAAGAAACATGGACAGGACCTGGCTTCATGAAGATCCCTGAAAGTAGTACTCTTGTTTTTGTTGTAAATAATTTGAAAACTAGCATGAACTATAACGTTTTAATTAGATACGAGCCACAATCTACTCAGAACTGGGAAGAAGCTACAATTTTAGTTAAAAGACCCTTACCTATTGATTCTGATTCACCTTGTGCTAACGTACGGCCAGAAGATGATACTGTTTCTACAAATTTACCTGCTAATCAACGTAGTGTTCTCGTAAAACCGCCTGTATGCCTAGAAAAGGACAAAGAAACTGAAATTCGTATTTACTTAGGCCGGCAAGACGGTTACACTTCGAACTCTAGAGCATCAATTTTAATAGATTCGATAGTATTAATTCCGTCGTTTGATGATTTACCATTTTTCGTGAATGCTAGTAATTTACGAGATGAATTTGATCGCCATAATTGTGGTGATGCGTACTATTACGATCTCAACAGAGACAACATACCAGAAGTGTGTAAAAAATATCATGCTAGTATTGGTTTCTATATTAGGAATGGTTCTGAATCATGTCAATGTGACCCATCAGGATCAAAGAGTCATCAATGTGATCCGTATACTGGTTACTGTCAATGTGTTGAAAATATTGTAGGTGCACGATGTGACCGGTGTGCACCGGGTACTTATGGCTTTAGTAAATTTGGCTGCAAACGATGTGATTGCAATAGCATTGGCTCTTTAGATAATTTCTGCGATGCAACAAGTGGACAATGTAAGTGTAGAGCCAACACCTATGGACGTGCTTGTAACTTGTGCCAGCCTGGATACTTCAATTTCCCTAATTGTCAGCAATGTGACTGCAACGGACATGCAATTGAATGTGATGATAAGTTAGGAGCCTGTAAAGAATGTAGAGATTACACTGAAGGTCATCGTTGTGAGAGATGTGTAGAAGGATACTACGGTGACCCTAGACTTGGAGTCGACATACCCTGTAGACCTTGCCCATGCCCTGGCGTTAAAGGAGATTCCAGTAAGAATACACATGCTGATCGTTGTGAATTAGACCCAGAAACTAAAGATGTTGTTTGTGACTGTAAGGAAGGTTATGCTGGACTTCTTTGTGATGTATGTGCTGATAATTATTACGGCGATCCTGTAAAAGGCACATGTGAAAAGTGTGACTGTAGTGACAATATCGACATTACAAAACCGGGTAACTGTGACCCATATACTGGAAAATGTTTACGTTGTCTTCACAATACTGCTGGTGAGCATTGTGAGGTGTGTGAAAAGGGATATTATGGTAACGCGATTGATAAGGCTTGCTATAAATGTAATTGTTCTGAATTGGGTACTAATTTCACTAAAGGAAATTGCGACGGAATAACAGGACAATGCCCTTGTTTCAACAATGTAATGGGTATAAATTGTGACCAATGTACAGAAAATCATTGGAGAATAGCTCTTGGGACAGGGTGCGATCCATGTGAATGTGATCCAATCGGTTCTGTTTCCCCTCAGTGTAACCCATATATTGGCAAATGTGATTGTATACCTGGACATGGTGGTAGGCAATGTGACCAATGTCAAGAAAATCATTGGGGTGATCCCGACATAGAATGTCATGAATGTCAATGTGATTTATATGGATCAGTTTCTCGACAGTGCATGCGAGATAATGGATCATGTATTTGTAAGCCAGGGATTGGTGGATACAATTGCGATATTTGTGCGAGAGGCTATTTGGGTGAAGCACCCAGTTGTTATGCTTGTGGTGAATGTTTCGATAACTGGGACCGGCTAATTAATGATTTACGAATTGATACTGAGTATGCTATTGGTAATGCTAGTAAAATCAAAGTAGTTGGTGCAACGGGGGCTTATACAAGAGATTTCGATGAAATGACTAAACGATTAACAGAAGTAGAAAATATGCTGCTAAGTGCTGAATCTGGTCAAACAACAGTAAAAGAGCTGCTTGGCAATATCACACAATTGCAAAACAAGTTATCCGAAGCAGAGAAAAAAGTAAAGGAAAGCAATGAAAATCTTAATGCTATTACGTCCAAAATAAATTTAGAAAACGTGACATTAGATGGTCTTAGAACAAGCATTGATTATTTGAAAGAGAAGACTCTCGATTTAGGAAATAACGCCACAAAATTACAAGAAGCTAATTTAGAAGGAGCACTGAATTTGACCCGAGAAGCTAAGCAGAGAGCTGATAAGGCGGCAGATGAAGCTGAAAGTGTACAGACGGTTATTGCAAATACTGATCGACAAATCAAAAACACTGATCGTTTCATTGAACAGCAGTATTCTCATTTCAACAATACTCAAAACGAAAATGATAAAAAGTTAGACGATCTAAGGGGACAATTATTTGAGCTTGAATCTAAAATTCCAAAATTAAACGAAAAAATGTGTGGACAAGATAGTGATTCTTGTGATATTTGTGGCGGAGCTGGCTGTGGTAAATGCGGTGGAATATCTTGTGATCAAGGTGCTGTTACAAAAGCTGAACAAGCTCTAGATTTTGCTAACAAAACCGAACATCGAATTAAAGAACACGAGCTTTCAGCAGAAGATTTATCCAGATCTATCTCTCAAGGAAAACAAGATACAGTTGCTGTTCGCTCAAGAGCTAATGATTTATTCCACAGGGCACAAGATTTTAAAATATCTGCCGAACGGATCACAAATGAAAGCCAAGATTTGACTGCTGAATTAAAAGAATTTTTATCAAACACTTCAAATACACCGGCTGACGTAAGAACATTGGCTAATGATATTCTCAATTTGTCCATAAGTATAGAACCCAAAGAAATCACAGAATTGTCTCAACGCATCAATTCGTCGGTTTCGCAACTAACTAACATTGAAAATATTATAACGGAAACCAAACCAGATTTAGAAAATGCTAAAGCACTAAAGCAAAATGCAACAGCTGTCAATAAAGCTGCAAACTTAACATTAGAAATGGCAAATAAAGTACTAGAAGCTTTAGATGAAGCACAGGCTGCACAAGATGCTGCAGAAAATGCTATCGTTAAAGCAAACAGTGATATTGAAGCAGCTAAAAGTGACCTTATTCCCATAGCTACAGAAACAGAACAAGCTCAGAAAAAAGCAAATGATACTAAGGATGAAGTCGAAGGCTTAAGATTACGTTTGTCTGATTTACAGAAAAATATTTTAAAAATAGAGAGCGACGCAGAGCAAGTAAAACAAGAAGCAAATGATGTTGTTAACCGAGCCGAAGGTGCTGAACAAAAGGCAAGACAGTTGAGACAAGATTTTAAGCACACAAACGCGTCACTCGCAGAACGCGCAAGTCAAACATCTAACTCGAGAGAACGAGCTCAGCTGCTTTTAAACCGCGCAACAAAACTCGCTAGCGATACACAAATGCAACTAAAGCTCTTAGCAAATATGGAGGAATTATATAACGCACACAATGACCAACTGAATCATTTAGAAAAAGAAATAGGAGAACTAAACACGCAGATGAATTATTACTTATCTGAAATTACGAAACGATCCGATAATTACAGGTCATGTACGACATAAAGTTCAAATCCCAATTTCATCGTTACTATAGTGCCATAATACTGTATATTCTGCAGTGTTACTATTTTTTTTGTTAAAGTAGTAAGACTACGTTCGTAGTGTCTGTAATATATTGCAATAAGTGTGGTTTGTTAAGTGTAACTATATGAAATGAATTTCATTTTTGGTTATTTGAGCTATTGTATTGATAACATAATGATAGTAGTATGAGCAAATGTTTTAGGGTCTATATAATTATAAGTAAGTCAAAAGTTTGTCAAAGTCTTCGAGTAATTTTCAAAGACACATAAGTCCAGTACATTCACATGCAGACACTTCAATCAAATTAGAGTTAAATGTTAATTACATTTGTCTTATCCCTTAGCTAAAAACAGCTGATTCAGTTTGGAAGTGCGTTGCAAGATTTTATAAATTACCTACTTAACTTAGGAAAGCGCATTTATCGAAAATAAATAGTATAAAATACCTACGTTTGTAATGAAATATTATAATATTTACATTATTATTTTTTATGTAACAATATTCTTGTTGTAAGTTACTGAATGAATTTATGTGGTATGTAATTCCAATACTAATCAAAATACATGCGTGTGTCTTCGGCTAACATATTGATACAGTAATATGATGACATTAGGCTAGTATGTTGGTAGAGGGAGGTACCAACTGTAATTAATGTTATGTTAAGATAATTCCTTAATGAATATTATGTGGGTACGTAGACACCCAATTCTACAACCTTTCCAAAGAATAACGTATAGTTCAGATATTAGTGTCTGTGGTTATTTAAATAGATTAATTGTCAGTTTTGGTTATAATTATTTTAAGATTATTCCTGTGCCCTTTGTCTATTACAATAACTGATAGGTAATTTATCTGCCTTAGATATTATTTGTGTGTTATATACCTACCGATTATTTGATTTATTATTCTGCTTGCATCCTAATCTGTTTTAATAGTTTTATTACTGCAAAATGCAAATATAGCGATTGTTTTGTATTAATTATTGTATGATCAATCAGTAAACTTGCACTCTATATCTATCCGCGTGTCAGTGTTGTATTTTTTATTTCCACCTTAACACAAGTCTAGTTTTAATTAAGTAATTTAAACTACGATATGTCACTATAATCCATTTGAGCCATAATTTTATATTCCTATGAAGTTATAATATATGAGGCACCAATACTTAAATTGTTAATAAAACTTTTATATATTGTATTTTGTTAGTTTTATTTGCATCACTTACGTTATACCTATATCTATACTTTAACCTTTCAATCAATCTGTTATATTATACTGCAAATATAATACTGACAGCACAAATTAGAATAATTTTTTATTTTTTCTCAGATAGATTTTAATAAGCGTAATTTCAGCATGTTCTATTCTTGCCTCCAGTCGAAAGCCGTTCTATAAAGATATAGGTATCTACAATAAGTTGTGGGTTCAATTCCCACTCAGAACAATTGAAACTTATGTTTGGATTTATACTTCTTCCTGCAATAAATAATTGCATCACCTACATATAAATAAGTATATACTTTATTAGTTCTATGTACGAGTAGGCAGGTAGATTTTTTTAGGTAGGTACAGCTTTATTTATGGGATTAGACGGCTGTATCTAAAAATGGTTTAATAAATAAAAATGTCTTTTAGTAGATGATAATTTCTTGGCATATATCTAATGGCTGTAGGATCAATTCCCTCTTAGGGCAATGATTTGTGGCCATGATCTGTTCGTATCCTTACTAATATTATAAATGCGAAAGTAACTTGTCTGTCGGTCTCGCTTTCACGCCAAGACTACTGAACGGATTTAAATGAAATTTGGTAGAAAGAAAGGTAATCAGTTGTCTGGTTACCTGGGTTCTACTGGGGACTACTTGGGCTCTACTTGATGTAAGAAATGTCCTAGGCAACTTACTTTCCAATTGTGCAGTGTCGTATTCCTAGTAGGTATACCTATAACGAAAACATGAAATTATTTTATATCAATTTCTACAACAGGTGGTTATACTTGGAGCCAATCCTGTCCAATGACGATGGTGACTTAGGGTTGAAGTTCCGAAAAGTAGATCAGGGTTTTAAGCAGGTGACGCGCATACTGGAGTCAGATCCAAGACTCTCAGCTCTACTTCAAACATCACGACTTCAACCTATGCTTGATTCTATATCGGAACAACTACTCAGTTGTCAGTCAGCTCTTAATCAGTATATTGATGTAAGTGACTTTCCATTTATATACTACCTACTACCTGCCTTCGCGCATTATTTTTGAAATCGGCACAGTTTTGAGTTTATTCATTACAAGCATACACACACAAAAATACAATTTTTTCCTCTTTATAATTGGTAGTAGGTACTTAAGATTTCTCATATTTTTTTTATCATCATCAATATAAAACTAGTTGAAAGACTAATTGCAATATATAATATCTAATGAATTGTACAAACTTAGTTCGACTTACTTCCGTCCGTTGTAACTCCTGTCCGTTCCGTCCGTTGTTACTTCCGTCTAATATTCGCTATCATTATTCCAAGATGGTGAATGATGCTGACAAAAAAAATCTTTCAGGAAAAACGCTCTACCTTTCCAAGACTTTACTTCCTTAGTGATGATGACTTACTGGAGTTGCTTGGCCAAGCACGCGCAGGCGCTGATGGCAGAGGTGCTGTGATGCAGACTCATCTTAAGAAGCTTTTCCCTGGAACTACTGGAGTGCGGCTTGGTCCCGGAGAAATGTCCATTACAGCTCTATGCAGTCACTACGGGGAGACACTACAACTAGATCATCCTGTTGACATAGACTGTCCTGTAGAAGTATGTACACAATCTAAGTACTTTCCATCCGAATGCCAGACATCAAAGACTGGGATTTGTTTTTAACCCATGTAAATAAATAATATGTAGGTTTTAATATCTACTTTCGTGGCGTCCCAAATTCATTCTTGTTTTCTAAAAAATCTACGGAATAGTCTAAATATTTCCTTTATTTATTTATGACATGACAATAATAGCGGTTGGCGGTAACTTGGTAGTAGTGTGCCCACAACCTACGGAAATATAATCCAGTTTGGTATCACTGAATAAGTATATATAGATATAATAGTTATTAAAACGGTTAGTTATTCATTAACGAAGTATCATTTGATTATTTTAGTTATTATGAGGTAATAGGAATAACAGTAACAACTTTAACCATGTCTTTGTGTACATTACAGGTTTGGTTAAAAAATCTCGAAACAGAAATGCGTTCATCATTAAAAAATATGACTTTAAAATGTGTTGTTACAAACTCATTACAAGAGCAAGATCCATTTTCGCTGCCAACGCAAATACTTTGCCTCGCACAAAACATTCGTTTCACTGAACAAGCAGAAAAGGCTATAATATCGAAGGACCTTCATAAACTCAAAACCAACGTGGAAAAGGAAAACGTTTATTATGCAGCGACTGAAGTGGAAGATGAAAGTGAAAGAAACAAAAGACAAGCTCTCATCTTGCAATGTGCTTATTACCAGTCCGTCATAAGAGTATTGATTGATAAAAATGTTGTTTCTACAAACGACTGGCTCTGGCAAAAACAGCTGAGGTACGCAAAATAGACTCGATTTGTATATACATTATTTATGACATTGACCTATATTACGTTACCTTACATTACAGATTTTACTTACTCAACACAAAAGAAGTAGTAGCTAGAATGGGTCTAGCTCAGATTTCATACTCGTACGAATATCTTGGCGTTAACACCGGACAGTTTGTGCGTACGGAGTTAGCTGACGATTGCTTTCTAATTTTAACTCAGGTAATTATTTTATTTAACAAGTTAATACCTATCAGAAATGCTTCAGAAATTTATGTCTTGTGTTGTTTTAGTCGCTGCACCTGGGTTTGGTGGGGAACCCGTTTGGTCCTGCTGGAACAGGCAAAACTGAGTCTGTGAAAGCACTGGGAGGATTAGTCGGTCGCCTTGTTTTAGTATTTAACTGTGATGAGGTAAACTATGGAATTACAATTAATTATGTACTCAATTTGTATTCAATAATATTGCCTACTCATATTGCATTCGTTAATGTCTCAATAATAAGTGTTGTGTTTACACTAGGCAATGGACGCAGAATGTATGGGTCGTCTTCTCAGCGGGTTAGCCCTGTGTGGCGCTTGGGGTTGTTTCGACGAGTTCAATCGCTTGACCGCAGAGACATTGGCTACTGTCTCACATCAGTTCGCGTCGTTGCTCGCAGCCACGAATCAACGTAAGCCGGGTGTCGCTGCTACTGCTCTGTTGAACAACAAAAATGTAAGTCGCAAAATGTAGATTACTAAGCTCTATTTCATCCCATTTAAATATAACTTGTAGATACATAAACCAACTATCAAAATCCTCGCTTCTTAGTAATATGTTCAAAACGGATCCATCTCTATATCCGACTACCTTTTGTCAAAAATCATTGCCACATTTTTTAAAGGTAGTAAGTCTATTTTTCAGGTGGAGGTATCTGAATGGTGCGGTGTAGCAGCCACAATGAACCCAGTGGGTCGCGGGTATGGCGGGCGGCGAGCATTACCGGCAGCCCTCGAAAGAGTACTACGTCCCATAGCTATGGTACAACCTCGCGGGGACAAACTTGCTGCTCATTTACTGGCAGCAAGATGCATACCTGACGCTGAAGCTATTGCAATGGATCTATATAATGTGTTCAACTTGGCCAGGTGAGTTATTAAATTATACACTGTTGATTCTAAAGCGACGTCAGGTATGTAACGCCTTTTATAAGAACTGATTAAATTTTACCATTGGTATCGTCAGCACACTAGTAAGCAGTGAACAGCACTACGACTGGGGCCTGCGTGCACTGAAAGCAGCTGTCGGCGGCTGCAGCGCTATCGCTACTCGTCTTGCCACGGGCAAAGTCCCTGGCATAGACAATGGCGGAGGTGACGTCTCTGGCGTAGGCAAAGACAATGGCAAGGATACAAGCACGCGCCAATATCGCGCTGCGGCGAGACGGCTGCTCGCACTTAACAATATGTCAAAGCTTACACACGAAGACGCTATAAGGTACGTATTCGAATAGCTCAAACAATCGAGAATTAGACATTTAATATAAGGTGTGGTTTAAAACTTATGTAAAATATTTCAGATTCGAAAATATTTTGTCTGTGGTGTTTGCTGATGTGCCAGCAGAAGAATCTATATCGGATCCTATTATTATTTCGCTCGACACAACAGTTAAAACTCTTAATCTTGTTCATAATCAACATCAAGTAAGAATTTTATATAACAAAACTTTAATAATAGAATGTCATGCCTTATATTTTGAAAACCATTGAATTATTTACAGATTCAAAAATGTGTCGAACTTTATGAGCAATTGCAACAAAGAATGGGAGTCGTCATAGTTGGTCCGCCGGGGTCAGGCAAATCTACAATCCGGCGACTACTTAAAACTGTAAGTATAGTATAGGTATAATTTTTATTTGACGCAAATCCTAAGTGCTGGAGTACTATGCTACTATTATGATATATGTTTGTATATCCACAATGACACATCTAGGGGAATGGAAGAGTCTAGGTAAAGATTATTATAAGTACCACACGGTTAAATAATAGGTGCATATTAAATACTCTGGCATGCCTAACTTTTGCTAATTCTCTTATTATAGTTATATTTATAATGATATCCCAAGCCCCTACTCTAATATAAATGGTAATAATTTAAACTAACCATTGTGTTTAACAGGCTCTCATAAATCAAGGCAAGAATATAGTAGAGTACATAATATGTCCAAAGGCGATGAGTCGCGATTGGCTTCTTGGTAATATCGACCACGACACAAGGCAATGGACTGACGGGGTTATATCTGCTACGGCTTTAGAGATATCTAACCAACCTGCAGGTATGGAAACATAGTTAAACAGTTCTTGCCGTTTTATTAAAATTACTAATCCATCAAAGCCATACGGTCTGTCAAGCCTTTCAAGCCGCTGGTTGTGGGTTCAAGTCCCACCCAGGACCAACATTTGTATGCATAAATAAATAGGTATGTCTCTTTGTTTTGTGTTTGGATCTCATTATCCATATGAGTATGTTATTAAAATTAATACATACATATATTGTAGTATATCAGCTATCAGTAATAGCACAAGCTCTGCTTAATTTGGAATCAGATTGGCCGTGTGTGAAAAATGTCCCAGGATATTTATTATTACTGCAGTAGAGGTCCACGAAAACGTGGAAAGTCAATGGTGGCAGATGATAAAAATTAATAAAATAGCTTTGGCTGTTTCTTTTTACAGATGTATGGTCCTGGGTAGTATGCGACGGAGACATCGATCCGGAATGGATAGAATCACTCAATTCCGTATTAGATGACAATCGTCTCCTAACGTTACCGTCAGGATGGAGAATACAGTTTGGGACAAATGTTAACTTCATTTTCGAAACTCATAGCATGGAACACGCGTCGCCAGCTACTGTATCACGCATGGGAATTATATTACTAAGGTATTATATTGTTTTTTAGATTTTGGTGGCTGTTAAATCTCAAATTTTATTGGTATATAAAGACCTATGTAAATTAACTCAATTGTATCAATTTTTGCATCATTTTGGTTGATACAATAATATGTTTTTCTTGGTTAATATCGTATTCATGTTTTTAATTATTTTATAGCGATGACTCTAGCTGCGATCAAGAAGTATTAGACAGTTGGATGCAAAAGGCTGACTTTGAAAATGAAATTGCAAAGCTGGCATTACCAATGTTACAACAATCTATTAAGAAATGTATGCAATGGTTTTCTGTACATAAATCTGATGTAATAATGAGAATTTATAATATTACACTGGTACGTACATTTGCGTGATATATTGTTATTTAAGAAGAATTTTCTAATTTTATAATTGTGAGTTGAAAATTAAATGCATGCGTTTACTTACAGGTCAGACAAATATTGACGCAATTTGAATACATAGTCCAAAATATCGGAGTTAATTCAACACGTATGACTCCTGAGGATATTGTGTTTCTTTCTTTAGACCGTAGTGTGGTTGATATTATAAAAGATAATGCAGTCCATAGTTTTCATGAAGAGGTAAGTATTTATTTAATTTTGTGTGAAAAAATTGAACTTAGCGAATTATTTTATTTGGTGACGAATATGGTATTTGGTCTCATATAATATTGCATTAAATATGCATAAAAGCTTCACCTTAGGTATGTTGTGTACTCTATATGATGCAAATATTGAATACTGTGTCATTAGTATTACTGATAAAAGCCGTTGTAATTATAAATAAATAAATAATATTGCCTTACTTACATGGTAATAAGCTACTAAAAAGCATGTTTCCATATTCTCAGCTATCAGATGTACTAGGCCCACCGCCACCAACACCTCTCGCCGTTGCTGAGTGGGTATCAGACTCACTATACATGTCCGGTCGACTGGCCGCATGTGAACCTCCCCTTAGAGCTTGCATTGCATCGGAGCATTCGCATGTCTTGGTCGTTGGCTCAGGCGCCTGCGCTAAGAAGTAAGTAACAATAAACCACCACAGTCTGTTACGTTTTATTTATTACCTAAGTTATGTATTGAATATAATTTTGCTGTGTTACTAGATTCGTTCTTTTTTTAAATAATAACTGTAATTATAAGATGTTGCTCTATAATGTGATTTGTGGCTGTAGCTGTGAATCAAGTAAATCAATTAAATAAATAAATAATGTAGGTACTTAACCAAAATTTTGTTAGCTGATAGAACGTACAGTTTTTATAATAATATTTATTTAAATTGCAGCTTAATGGCTGAATACGTTTTAAAGGAATCCAACTCAACTGTTATAACTGTAGACTGCACGCCCATGCTGGAGCCATCCGATATCATTATGGAATTGAAAAGGGTATGAAGTGTATATTGTTTATCTTAGTGGTAGAATTATAGATAAAAATGTATTTAATTGTTTTGATATGTAAGTAAGTAGGTAATAGGAAATGAATAATGTATTATGTCAGACAATATTTCTTCGGGCAAATAAACGAATGAAGTCAGTTTGGAGTATTAGAATTTTCAACAAAGTCACTATAATTTTTTTCTTGCGTCTTTATTATACTGCGTTAAGGTCAGGTACTGTTACTGCACATTAGGTATTAAAACACTTCAGTTACCATTCTGTTTTGATAACTTATGTACAATTTGTTTGCAGAATAATGCGGTTCGGTCAGGCGGTCGCGGCGCGGGCGGTAATAACGCACGCGTCACGTTGCTAGTGCGGGCCCTGCACCGCGCGAGGCTAGACAGCTGGGGCTCTAGCCCAGTTCACTCCTTTTTACTGCAGGTACTTAGGTATATGTGTATTTATTAAGGATATTGAGATAGTTGTTATTATATGCAAGAGACATATTATATTGTTACTACCTGGTAACATCATTTTCATTGTCATCATATACTAAGTATAGTTATACCTAATAAGTACAGGGACTTTTTTGGTGTTGGAATGTTAGATAATGATATCTGAAAGCGCTTTTTTCTATTTTACCAATATTATAAATGCGAATGTTTGTAAGAATTTATGGATATAATATGTTTGTTACTCTTTCACGCCAGAACGGCTGAAGGCCGATCGCGATGAAATTTGTCACAGAGTTGGAATATGTTCTGGATAACAAATGAACTACTTTTTACCCTGGGGAAATTTAAGATCTCTTAGAAACGCGGATGAAACCACGAGGAGCCACTAGTATTATTATAAACAATTGGTAACGTCTTATTTCATCGACAACGTATGTCAAGTGAGCTGCACTTTTCAAATCCTTCTTAAATCGACTCCTCTAACTAATACTCGTGAGAACGAAAAATCTTTTTTTAACAAAAATGGAGGAGAATCAAATCTCAATTCGCTACAGTGTATCTCGTTATTGTTTTCCAGCTGATAGACCACGGTGGGTTCTGGTGGCGGGGCTGCGAGGGTGGTAGTGAAGGGGGTGGTGGGAGTGGGGGTGTCGAGTGGCGCTCGACGGTGCGCATGCGCGTGGTCGGCACGGCGCGCTCCGCAAGCCGCCTACCCCCGCGCCTAGCCGCAGCACTTACCACTATCGCTTTACTGTACGTGTACATAAAGTTATTCCCTAGCAATAATATCTACTTATAAGTAGAATTATGTATATTTTTAAGCTATTGCATAGCTTTTATCGCGGGCTCTGAGCGCGGCGACCGAATCAAGAAATTCCGTAACGAAAAAACCTAACACCCCCCACTCCGACGGGCAAGGAGGTGTGGCTTGAAGGCCGTGCATCGTCTAACGTCGTTTCAGTTCGGCAGTCTTCGACACGGCGTTGTGTGCGATTAGACGTATTGTACGACTCTACGAAACTCGCACGAATCGAGACGAGCTGCTCCGAAATCGGACGAATACATAAGCAGCTGTTTATGAGAAAGTATATAGGTGTATATGTATTTATGTACAACAGTGAATAGCTGTACTTGTAAAATTTGTGTATGAAGTGTTTTGAATATGAATGAACAAAGTGCATTTATTATTAAAATAAATAAATAAAATTATAATTGCATAAGTTGATACAAAATGCTATGCAATGCAATAGCTTTACCGCGGCAGTCCCCGAGTGCCTCACGTATTTTTTGGCTTTGCTTAGATGAGGAACATGGAAATAGTACTAAGCCCCTTGGCTCAAATGTCCATCGAAACCTAACATTCCATTCTTAAGGAGTGAGGGAAATTCATCTATGATTTTCAGTGGAGTGAAATTAATCTTATTAGGCTGAAGATGACGACGACGAAATTAATCCACACTGGTGCATTTAACATTTTCTGTAGGTAGATAGAGAGATCTTGTAGATTAAATAACGGGATTCCCAATTTAATAACAAACCAACGAATTACCTTTTTTATGTAGAATGTTAATCTCTATAATTATCATTTTTATTTTTCAGGGATCCAGATGACGATGAACTCCTTGAGCTGACAACAAGTTACCTTAAAAATTGTGTTGATAAAAATATACCTGCAAAAGAAATATCCGGATTAGCTGGAAGTGTTTTGATGATGTTCAAAGAGGTAATGCCGATTGTTAAATTAACACAGTGTAATTATTTAAATGTCCTAAATACTTTTATTTTTTATTTCAGATTACTGAAACATTTCACTCCCGTCTACACTATAGATGGAATGCGTCACATCTGAAGAAATGGTGCGAAAGTGTCAAATGGTACTCGCCTTCAAATGTTGATGAACTTATGATGGTAAATCGAACATTTACATTGTGATGTAGAAAATTGATAACATTATATACTATTTATTTACTTAGGTAATTTAATGTTTTTACTTACTTAATTAATACTGTCTTCTAGGCTATCAGTTCAGAAGCAAACCTTATATTCAGAGACAGACTAGTTACAGACGAAGAAAAAGTTCAATTCGGGGTTATATCTAGAAAATATTTAAAAGGTAAAAACAGCGGAGAGTGTTATTTCACTTGTAAACTAAGAGGAGATGGAGTTTACATGGAGAATGTGGACTATAACGAATGGTATCAGAGGACACAGAAACTTATCAATCAGTGCTGTAAGTACCTGTTATAATTTTTTAAATCCTAATGTCTTTAGAAATTGGATGAAATGTGACACATAGAATAATGGGTTAACTAAAAATATACAGGATTAGTTCTTATTATCCCGGGAAATCTGCGCATGTATTCCTATAATATATATTATAGACTATAATTGCTAACTCAATCGATAAACTTTAAAACTAAGCTGACATAGGTTTGTTAATAATTTTGCAGTGTCGGAGCATGAGTACAATGTGTTTGGTGAAACCGGTGCGGAGGTGTGCCAGGAACTAGCGGTTCTATGCCCAGCTGTGGCTAGAGCGGTGAGTCTACAAAATAGCTTTAAAAATTGTCTCTTTAAAAATATTGTATTGAAAATACAAAAAACGGTTTATAGACCCTTTTTATAGATCCCAGAAGTTAACTTTACCAAGTCTTTTTAATTCCTAAATACTTTAATATTATAACTCCAATTCTTTTAATTCCAGGCAAACGGTGGTATAGTTGTGTGTATCGGCAGTACCGGCGCGGGACGACGTGCAAGCGCCATCCTCGCCGCCGCCATGTTACCCGCCACCCTATTCTTCATTAATCACCACACAAAGTTCAATGCACAGTTTAAAAATGTAAGTAACACAAAATCCTCAGTAAGCGTGCCTGCCTTTTAACATCGTTCGTGAACGCTACGTTAAACACTGTTATTATTATTTCCCGTTCCTGTAAAAATACGGGGATGAAATATAGACTATGTCATTCCCTGATAATATAGCTTTCTGTTAGTCGAAGAATTATTTTAATTAGCACAGTAGTTTTGGAGCCCGAACAAACAAAAAATCTATTAGTGTAGATACAGGTATTTATATCTGCTCGTAGGTATGCAAGTACAAAGAAAACACGGATAAAAAAAAATATAATTTACTTCGCAGGCTATATCATCATCAGGTGAGGGTACTCGCACTTTAATCGTAATATCCGAGAGTGCAGCCACGAGTGCGGCTCTAGCGGCCATAGAGGCGTTGACCCGCGCGCACTCGCTGCATTCTATTCCTGCCGATATGATGCCCACTGCTAATACACAACATATGCTGCAGAGTAAGTTCTCTAATCTTAATATATGTATAAAAATTACGTGTGACTTTGTCTGTCCGCGATGGACTCCTTTATTCCTCCTATACTAATAAATGGTAATCGCTTACCATCAGGCGATACTTCTGCACGTTTGCCTACCAACACATAAAAAAATTGTACTAAACCGATTTTAATTAAATTTGCACACAGTTTGATCCAACTTGAAAGATAGGATAGCTTACTATACCTACTTGGATCCGGTAGGTGGCACTGGAGGGCTGAACGAAGTCTTCTGGTTCCACTAGTTAATTATAAAGAGTAAACCAATGTCTACTTAATCTAGAGATACTAGAAAGATACTACATCCCAAATAATGCTGCAGAAAATCGAAATCCTTATATTTGATTTTCGTTATAGCCAATAAGGCTCTCGCTTACTTTATGCAACGTCCAATCCCTGAAACTAGCTGTACTGCTAAAGCTCTAAAGCTTTCAGTGCATATTCTAGCTATGTTTAAAAATGTTTTGATATTATGCTAAATATTTAAATATTTTCATGCTTTTTGTTCTGTAAATAAATAAGAGCTTCACCTATATAACAGATATAAAACAAAACCTAGGCATAGTGATATGCATGGATAAAGATCAAGATAGTCTCTCTGAGTTGATGGAAAAGTATCCGCTATTGTACGACGATGGTCACCTTGTGTGGCTGGAACGTTGGTCGGATATGACTCTGCGTGAGATGCCACGACTAATTGTACAAAGGTATCGACCGACACACGTATGAAATGCTTGCACTAGACTCACTGTAACGCACCGTTGTATATGCACTTGAGAAGGTACTAAGTGAGTTTACTCGCACAATGTTGTATCATATATTTAAAAAAAAATAAAAAAACGATATTTAAAAAAAAATATATAGCTAAACTTGGTTGTCTACAATTTCATCGTTATAAGTAAATACATATGTAGCTTAGGCAATAAAACCACGTTTTTAACACGACAGCACTATTTTAATTTTAATAACTATCTAAAAACACGCACATTTAATTATGATGTGTATAACATTGTGGCGATTCATTACTGCACTTACCAAAACATATAGGTAATAGGTACAAACATACAATTTGTATAATAAAAGATCCCAATTATTTCCATCACTATTAACGTACCTCTATAGTAAAGGAATAAATGTGTTATGTGTTGCAGAATAAATACATTCCAACCGGCAATAACATGTGTTAAATTTGATATTCATTCATTTTAGGTTACTAAAAGAGAACATAACAGACTCTAAAGAGCACCTAGAAACGTTACCAGTGGAAGGGTTCGTCAACATATACAATAGCCTTGATCTGGACAGCATGAAAGCTCCCTGCAGATACGTCAACTTCGTTCATACGTATTATAATATTGTGAGCAGAAAGAAGACTACTCTTGATCAGAGGCAGACTATGTTGTCGGTATGTATTTATTTAATACCTACTAGTGGCTCCCCGCGGTTTTACCCGCGTTCCCAGGGGTCCCTCAATTTTCCCAGGATAAAAAGTAGTCTATGTGTTATTCCAGAGTATATTCTAACTCTGTGCTAAATTTCAGGCTGATTCTTTCAGCCGTTTTGGGGCGAAAGAGAAACAAACATCGATATACTCACAAACTTACGCATTTATAATATTAGTAGGATTAGGTATTAAAATTAAAATACATATAATTAAGTATCAAACATCAATAACGAAAATTGTTCTATTACCAGGCGGGTGTGGAAGCCCTACGTCGCGCCCGCAGCGAAGTAGCAACCCTACAAGCTGAAGCTGCGGTGCAAGAAACTGCCCTCAGCGATAAACAAAGTAAAGCCAACCAAGCGCTCGACCAAATCTCCGCCACAGTGAGAGCCACTACCGACAAAAAAGAGGAAATGCACACACTCAAAAAAAACATTGAGATTGAGAATGAGAAACTGCAGTTACAGTAAGTTGTAATCATAAACTTAGCAAACGCATATTGTGTATACATTATTATTTACATAGTTTGATATATAGCACAAAAATGTATTTAGTTATAAAATATTATATTAAATTTTACAGAAAGAAGGAGATAGAAGCTGAATTAGCGTCTGTGGAGCCGGTCATAGCCGCAGCTCGTGCAGCCGTCGGCGATATACGACCGGAGTCGCTGAGCGAAGTAAGTATTTTTGTCTTTTTAATGACAAATAAGCGTATGGTAATAATGACACAGTAGTATTTCTTTTTGCAAGCTATTATTCTTTCCCGTTATATAATTTTCAAACTGTATCATTTAAAATATATACTCATAAATAGTACCCCTTTATTTGGGTCGGTTTAAAGTAAATTGGAACTATTAAAATTACCAATCTCTATTAGCTGTGAAACAAGCTTACTCGACCATCTACGCCGTAGATAATTCATCATGAATAACAAATACCTATTATATAAACATTAGTATGTATATACTAAAAGTTAATGTGTGTAGGTCCGTTCTCTCCGAGCGCCACCGGACGTGGTACGCGATGTGCTCGAAGGCGTATTACGACTCATGGGTATCGCAGACACTTCATGGCATTCCATGAAGAATTTCCTTTCGAAACGTGGTGTCAAGGAAGACATTCGGTATGATCTATTTTACATATGCTTTTAGTATTTGAGTAACAACGTAATGGTTTCCATTTTTTGGATGTATATAAAACCTTTCGTTATTTAGTTTTTGGCTAATGTTAATGATGGTTTTTGCCATAAAGACCAGTAAAGTTAAAGTGACTTGCACGGCAACTATATTAATGTGATTATTTGCGTTAATATGAATATTTCCCCTCTAGGGTCTAAGCTGAATCATTAGTTTTGAATTTAGTACGTGTGCGGCAGGTGTTTAGATGCGAGGCTTCGACTTTCTTAATTTTAGGAGCTAATGTTAATAAATCGTTTTGAACGTTTGCGGTAGGTGCTTACTGCTTAGACGCAAAGCTTCTACCATCTTAAGCGTTATTTTAGGGCCTTAACTGTATAAACGGTTTTGAATTTGAAACATGTGCGGCAGATGGTTAGAGGCGAAGCTTTGACCTTCTTAATTTCCCTTTTAGGGCCTTGAATTAATAAACGGATTTGAATTTGGAACGTGCGATAGGTGTTTAGACACGAAGCATCGATCTTCTTAAGCGTATTTTTAGGTGCTAAACTAAATCATCTCTTTTGAATTTAGAACGTGTGCAGCAGACGCGAAGCATGGACCATCTCATGCGTACTTTTGTACCTAAACTGAATAAACAGCTATGAATGTGTGCGGCAGGTGTTTAGACGCGAGCCAAATAAGTGCGTCCGCATTGTCCGGCGTGCAGAAGCTGGTGGAGCGGCGCGGCGGCTCGTTCGAGGCGAGCGCGGCGCGGCGGGCGAGCGCGGCCGCGGCGCCGCTGGCCGCGTGGGTGCGCGCCAACGTGGCCTACGCCGCCGCGTTGGCGCGCGTGCACCCGCTGCAGGCCCGCCAGGCCGCACTACACAAGTACCTATTCATTTTTCGCATACTACCAATCTGATTCCAAACTAAGCAATACTTGCGATATGGTAACCAGATAGCTGGTATACGATATTATTATATACTACATTTAAATACATACTTATACAGATAATTACATCCAATCATTAACTAAGTGGATAGATAAGTAGATACGTTAATAATGATTTGCCCCATTAGCACCGAACCACAGATTTATTATATTCTATATTATTTAAACATGTTACCACATGTTTAAATAATATAGTCATTTAGGCTTATCTTAATATAACATGCTACACTTAAACCACCAAGACTGAGCCATTGGCGTGGTAGTAACATCAGTAATGTAACTGAATATCTTTTCGCAATTAGGAATCTACAAGAAGCTGAAAATCAACTGAGTGCCTTATCCAGCGGCTTAGCGACAGTTGACGAGCGTGTGGCAGCTCTAAAAGACCAGTTAGGGCAGCACACAAGAGACGCAGCTACTCTTGAACTAAGGCTACAAACTGCCACCACGACCATACAAGCGGCAAAGGGCCTGCTCGACCAACTCGCTCATGAATTCACCGCATGGGAAAATGATGTGAGCAATTTCAACCTAATGCCTACGAAAATAGAGTCCTAAGTAGAGTATAGCCACTATAAAACAATGATTTGTGAATTTCAGCTGGAACACATTTCAAAGGAAATAGCCGAACTAAATGTTAGGTCATTACTAGCTGCAGCGTATATAGTCTATTTACCAGATTTAACTGAACCACAAGCCAGGTATGTCCAAAATCCAAGTCTTTTTCCCACCTATCTATACCTAGGAATATTGGATATTAAACAATGTGCATGTATTACAGGGAGTACATAATCAAATGGAGTTCGCTCATAGGATTTGAAGACTCGTCATTTTCAGTTATAAACTTCTTATCTACATCCGAGAAACAACTAAAGTGGGATGCAGAAGGGCTTCCTTCTGATAAATCCGCTATTAAAAATGCTGTTTTCGTGGATGAGGTAAGAAAGTATTTATGCTGCTTTATGTAGTTAAAATGTAATGAAATAGTACTTTTGTTCTTATTTATATTTGTGTTTCTATTTATTTACTACATTATGAATAGTTTATCATTATTCCTATCCCATCTTATTTTTCTATTTCCAGCTTTTACAAGCTAATAAATGTGGCTTCACCCCCCTTATTATTGACCCTGACGGTGAGGGTATAGCATGGCTTAAAAAGACCTTAGCTGCATCGCAGTGCGATTTCGTATCGCAGCACAGTGATAAATTACATACTGCTGTACAGTATGCTATCAGGTATGTCATATTTTAGTTATGAACATATTATGTTCGCATTAAAAGTTGGGAAAAAACCAGCTTCATTTTCACATTGAGTACTTTGAACATATTGTAGGTACCTCATTACCACACATTGACACATTGAAATACTTACAAATTTACAAAGTTACAATAAGTAAACATACATATTTTTCTGTACCTAAACAGATTTTCCTAGCCATGTACTATGTATGATATTACGAAAAACTGTATGTCTGTCATAAAAAAAAATTCAATCTGTAATGGCAACTTCCAGTAGATGCATTTGATTTTTTTTCTCATAATTTGTAATATAACAATATATTTGATATATATTCGTCAGGTTGGGTCGAGTACTAGTGATAACAGAAGTGGACGGCATAGACGAGTCGTGGGCCTCCCTAGTGAGCGGTACAGCTAGCAACCCGAGCGCGAGGCTAGCGCTGCACTGCCGCGACGACACGCTGCCCGCGAGGTTGCCGCCGCACTACCTCGCCGCACTGTCGCCCTTACACTTCACGGCGAGGCTTGACGGACTTACGGGCATGTGGAATATTCTATTACTATATTTAACTTAAGCATTAGGGATGTAAAATTTTCTTGGAATAAAATCAACGATTCCAGAATATTTACTCACTTAAATTAAAAGATTGTTAACAATATTTATGCATATTCCGGACATGACGATAAGACAAAAGTAAGTCATACTATAAATTTTAATGCTTGGATAAACGGCTGGAGGATTAACTTATTTCAATCTTACCACAGATTACACACACTTGAACATTTGTATAGAATCAGAATACTTAGTATTTTATTGATTGTTGTGGTTGTTTTTTGTTGTGAAATGGTTATATAAAATATTACTACATCCTGTTCCTGTTCTTAACCTGTGTTTATATTTTTATTTTAGATCAGCTCGTTCATTATGCTCTGCAACAACAAAACCCTGAAGTCAACGAGAAAGCTAAAGAAATCAAACTGAAGAAAGCTACCCTGCAAAAACAACAGCATGAATTGCAGGTACCATAGACGCAATTATCCTTCCATTTAATCTTATTTATTTAAAATGTTACTTATTTTTTACTGTTTTTGTAAAGGAAAACCTACTTCGCGATCTATCGAGCAACGTGGATATACTTCACGACGCGAATCTTCTAGCATCGTTAAACAAAACACGGGTGACAAGTAACACAATCCTCGAAGCGCTTGAAGCGGCTCGAGCTATTGAACGCGAGAGTAGCGCTGCGTGCGAGGCGTACGGACCTAGTGCCAACCGCGCAGCTGTTCTAGCGCTCGCTGTCAAGCGGCTGGCGGCACATCGACCACTTGTCGCGCTGCCCATTGATGCTGTACTCGATGTTTATGTCGATGCTGTCCGCAGAGCTGGGGTGAGATTTAACGCAATTTTTTAGTTTAAGCACTAATAAAACGTATTAAAGTGAATATTACTGAAGTTATCACCGGTCAAGAAGGCAGCCTTCCAGTAAAAACCAGGAAAAAATTTTGTATTACTATCAGATACTTGGTGGAAATCAGGAACGAACGAACGTCAGGAACAAAACTCAATAAAAAGAGTTAGCCAACGACGATAATATCAATGTTCCTACCTTCCATTTTACTCGATTGAACAATATTTTAATACGTTTACTTTATTTTTAGGATAAAGGCAATATAAACAATGAAGAAATAATTAAATATCTAACTCGGAGAGTCATAGAAAGAGTTCTATTGGGTCTGCATAAGAAAGACAAATACATTGTGGTTTTGCATCTATTACAACAAGTTTACGATGATTTAATACCGGAGAAGGTAAATGCATTACACGTTTCCTACATATTAAAGAATAATTGTTTACTTACTTTATATAAACACATCTAACTACAGACAAAATTCATTTTTCTCAAGATCGGCGAGACTTATTAACAAACTGGATGAATTTCCTGAATTCGATTTATTTAATTCCTGTCCAAATAAATGTAAAGTTACGATAACACAAAAATGGTTTGATGCGATTCCCTAAAAAATCCCTGTATGTTTTCCGAATAAAATAAAATAAAATAAAAATAGATATAATAACCATGATTAAAATATTACTAAAAGAGTTTTATCATTCCAGCTTTGGCAAATATTCATTGGCAGTTATAATGTTATTGAAGACAATAATTCTGTAAATGATTTGAAAAAGAGTTATCCTTGGCTACCTGGCGAATGTGCTAAGAAGATTGCTAAGTTGAAGGTAACTTAAATTGTTAAACTCATACATAAACCACATGACTATAAGATTCGAAACTAAACACAACACAACTTGAATGATGCAAAAATAAGCATATCTAACTCACTCACGAAACATACATACATACTCATCGCTTTTTTGTTTTCAAGGAAACAAACGATGATCTCTACAACAGACTGTCGTTAAATAAAGAGGACTTATGGAAAGAGTTTATTTCATCTGGAAACATAAACACCATCAGCATATTGAAGATCAGCGCATTCGAAACAGTAGTCGCGGTAGCGGCGATGCGACCCGATAGCTTGTACAGGTCTATCGTGTCATTTGTAGATCAAATATTAGGTAAGATTTAAAATTTATGTATTGATCTGTGGTGTTTTATGTAGGAAGGGTGTATTCAGTATACATGATTGATTTATCTCACGTAATCTCCCTTCCCGTGAGACGCGCCGTACGTACCACACATTTCGAACGGGAAAAGTACATTTTAAATTATCGTTTGATCTGTTTCCAAAAGCGGGACTACTTTAGCTTTGCTGACACCGGGATAGTCTGCCTGAAACGTAACGCCCAAACGCCCAACGTGGGACGTATGGTCACGTTATATATAGCCTATAGCTTTCCTCAATTAATGGGCTATCTAACACTAAAATATTTTTTCAAATCGGACCAGTAGATCCTGAGACGCGTTCAAGCAAATAAACTAACTCTTCACCTTAATGTATTAGTATAGATGGGTATGGTATGTACCACCCCATATATGTATAGATAGTAATACATATTATGTGTTGTTGCGGGTAGGTGCGGGTGTGGTATCGGCGGGTGAGGCGGTTAGTCGCGCGACTCGGTGTGCGGGGGGTACGCGACGCGGGGGCCGCCCCATCTTGTTGCTGGGGGCACACGCAGCTGACGTACTCGCCGCACATGCACACTCACTCACACAGGTATTGTAGCTTTAATTGTAGTACCTAATTTAAGTTAATAATAAAGAAATTAATCAAATTATATTCAACTTCTATGAAAAAAATTCTTGACTTAAAATATCTGAGATATGAGCTTATAAGGTTTGAGAATTCGACTCAAATTTGAATGATCGGGTGAAAGTTTTTAAGCTAGCTTATAGCATGCGTCAGCCAACTTGCCTAGGAAAGTAAAGATTTTCCGGGATGTGTAGGTATATATTTTTCCGCTATATCTTCAGGGTCATTAGCATTAGTTTCTATTTTAGGTGGGCATAGAAGAGGGGCGTAGTGCATGGGAGGCGGCAGTGAGTGCTTCTCGCGGCGGCGGTTGGCTCGCGCTTCAGGTCGGCGCCTCTCCCTTCACGCAGGACCTTCAGGCGTTCCTAGCTGCCTTTGTCGAAACACCGGTAATATACCAGATAAAACAAATATAAATACATGTATAACTTATCGTATAAAATAAATCATCTATGAATTTCAGGCGGAAGAGTATAATGACGAGTTTCGACTATGGATTGTGTCGGAGGATCGAGACATACCGCCACTGATCTCCAATATCTGTGTCAACGTTATTCTAGAGGTAAATACATACAGTGCAAACAGAAATCTTTATTTTTAAAAGCATATGAAAAGTCAAAAACTGTTATGTAAATCTGAACGATGGTCATTTTCTTTAATTTTCAATTTATTTAAACAACGGTTAATCTTTACTATGTAACAGTGCCCTAAGTGAAATCTATTCCAAGAAATAAATATGCTAAAAGATTGGCATTCTTATCGATCCCCTCCCAACCCACCATCTAACGCTGTATACCTAACCTACATAGCACATTTCTTCTTTAAGTCAATAACTTAGGGGTCAAACTAATGTGAGAATACATGTTGTTTTTAGGCTCCTGAGGGGGTGAAGAACAACGTAATGGGTACATTATCGGCTTGGAGCCGCGGGGAGGCGGCGGGGGCCGGGGCGGGGCCGGGGGCATCGCGCCGACTCGCTTGCCTCGCGCTATTCCACGCACTACTACAGGAACGACGGGCTTACATACCGCATGGTATGGTCACTACCATATCTTAAACAGGCTTTATATTCTCCAGAACATTATTCACTTTTGGTCGTTTTAAAGAATAGATAATTATCCTGGGATAATTTTTATTCATGGCTATCTGATTGCAAATATAACAGAGCTGATATCTTTTCTCGAAATTTCTTACATATTTATATTTACATTCTGACACTGAATAAACGGACATGTTCATGCACACAAATCTTAGTCCTGTCTGGGAGCCACTAATCGCAAACCCATCCGGCCTATGGAAAGAAAAATAAACATTATTTCTTAAAGATTAGATCACATCATCTACCATCCTATTAACCATAGATTTATCTTTATGTAAAATAAATTAAATTTATATTTGTACAGCTCTACATGTAATCAGATTGGCCATGTCTAAATGCCCCTTAATTTATATTAACTTTGCTAAGGCTGGAGCCAATGGTACTCCTGGGAGTGGGGCGAAGTATGCGCGTGCGCTGACGTCCTACGTTCCGTCAGCGTTAACTCTGACGGCGGCAGTAAGCTCGTGGAGGCGCTGTACGCCGCCCGCGTCAGCAGCGCTCCCGACCGGAGGGTTCTGGCCGCTTTACACGACAATATGATGACTGAAGCCGCACAAGCTAATGATTGGAGACCTAGGGGACTGCAACTGAAATTACCCTTTGGAAAAAACTTGCAGGTTAGATTATAAGATATGATGGTTGTCAGCGTTTAGTGATATTTACGGTAACCTGATAATATTTACATAAATTATCAGCACGACTTCTCTTTGTGAGAGACTTCTCTTGAGGATAAACCTCATTGAGAAGCATTCTAGCTCGGCCAATCCATAATATACACATAGCTTAAGTAAAATACCTATTAATATGGCAGTAAATTATTAACATAGATGTGCTGACATCATTTAGATTTGGTATAAATATAAAGCTCATTGAAGAAATGAGGTTGTTATTCTATAGGCATATGCATCGGCGTTCGACGGCTTGCCTTCAATAGACACACCCCAGTTGCTAGGGCTGCCGGTGAACTGTCGCGTCGCCTGGGAGAAGAAAACAGCGATGGATATTGTCGCGGGATTGATTGGTAGGTATCTACTTAATCCTATGCTATTTACGACTTACGAGTATTAAGGTATAGTTTGCTAAGAAGGTCCATAATGGCTCAAAGGACGATGTCTTTGAATCTCCTTGTTTCGTGGACAATTTTGAAGTACATAACATATAGCGATGTTGGTATGGAATTGATGCGATGTCTTGTTACATATTAATGTTTGTTACAGAACTAAATTCCACCGTTAGTGTGACTCAAAAGACTAATGATGCTGCCCCATTGAAAACTGTGTTGGCGCTATGGAAGAAGTTGATGTCAGGCAGTCCGCTCATCAAGGGAGACTACGAAGCGGACAAAGTAAGTAATTTTGTTTTATTATTTAAATTTATTCCAAACTATGCAGAACTTGTAAAAAATAATATGTATGGTTATAAAGAGATTCAAATAGTCACTGAAAAACCCTAAAAACGGATATGTGCGTTTATGCACCCACGAAAAGTTAAACGTAATCACCAAGCCGACAGTTTAGTGTTACTTTTGCGTCTTAAACGTTTTATCACCCACTTTTTCACCAAAAAAATATTTTCTAAACCTTATGTTACCAGTAAAAAATTACATTAATATGCCTGTGAAGACTAATACATATTTGGAATTATTCATGTTCATTCCTATTAATGTACATACATTATTACAAGTACATACTTATACGTAGATAAATCAATATACATATAATGTGGGTATATCCTGTAGGTTAGTAGTGGTGTGTGGGGTGGTTGGTGGCGCTGCGTGGCGGGGTGCGAGGCGGCGGCGGCGCGGCGCGGTGCGACCCGCCTGCACCGCGCGCTCGCCGCCCGCGCACGCGGACACGCACACGCACACGCACAACAACGCACGCACATGCACAAGGTACCCATACACTAGCTGCTAGAAGTAAGACATGTCCATGGGGATTTGGCGCTGCATGCTGTAATACAGGCTTCGGCCTAGCTCGGCAGCAGATGCTAAGCTTTTAATTATTTTTACCTAGTCTAAGATAATCATGTAACCTACTTGATAGTGTTTATTTGGCCAATAAATTATTATTATTATTATTATTACACTTATAGGTACACATACTAGTGGCCGCGGTTTGACCCGCGTTCCCGAGGGCCCTCAATTTTCCCAGCATAAAAAGTTGCCTATGTGTTAATCCAGATTATTAACTATCTGTGTTCCAAATTTCATCCAAATACGTTTAATAGTTTTTGCGTAAAAATGAGGTAATAACATGTTTATTTATTAAGGTATTAGTCTGCTGACGATCCAAAAATAGATTTAGACAACCAAGTAGGTATACATAACTTTAAAAGGGACGAATTAAACAGTATAGAGAAGGCATGGAAGAAAACACAATTAAAAGAAAATCTAAACTTAACCTACAATACAAAAAAAAAACATATAATTTAAAAGTAATGTTACATATTCACCTTCTACTTTTCCGTAAAAAATATCTATGTATAATTGGCTTTGTTTATCATAACAAAAATGAACTTTACTACGCTCATTGCTACTGTAAGGATGGTACAACTAATAAAATGTTAATTCTTGCAGGTACCCGACGAGTGGCAGCTTCTATGGGCGGGTCCCGACTCACCCGACTCATACATAAGGGAGTTCTGTTTCCGAGCTCGCGCCGCTGTCACTAGGTTGGCAGACTGCAACCCTCGTGTGGATTACATGCCAAATGGTAAGGTATATTTAAGAGATGATTTTATAATTCCACGATGTAGGTACCTACAGTATTTACCACCGGGCTTTTTACTTCATGTTTTTTTTGTATATAAATACTTTTAAGCCTCTATAAGTCACTTGTAAGTGTCACGTGTAAGTCACTACTTGTAGTCAAGTCCATTTGTACTTGACAAGTATTATAAAAAAAATACATAAATAAATTAGAATATATTCCTACACTTACACTTACACCTACACACTACACTTACACCTTCATATGAGTGGGAAAATATTTTTTGTCTACGAATCTAAAAATGTAGTTTTTCGCTGTTTTAAATGAGTAAGTATCATGATATATTTTTAGTGTAGTTCCTACAACTAGTTTGTGGATAGCAATAACATAACTAATCTTTTATAGAGAAAAATACTTTGATACCATCATTATCCCTAGATAGCGTTTATCCTAATATAGAATGAAAATTATATGCACACACATACATGCCATTATTGTTGTCTTAGTCCGTTTCAAATAACGTGTGTTGTCAGAGGTTGACCTGCGTTCGTTCCTGCGTCCGTCGGGCGTGGTGCAAGCTCTGCGAGCGCGCGCGGCCGCCATGTTGTCCGCGCCGGCGCACCGCCTCGTACTACTCACTCGCTGGGACCCTAAGCCTGGTATACTATATAACTTCAACACGGAGTTCTGAATAGAGTTATTCTTAGGGTTCCGCAGTAAACTACGAACCCTTATAGTTTCGCCATGTCCGTCCGTCCGTGGGTCTGTAAGCATGTCTGAGCTATCAGGCATGCTTGATACTACAGAGCTGTAATTTGGTATGGTATGTAGTAGATATTAACAGCGCCGGCAAAGACGAAACATAAACTCTTGAAAAATATTGTTTTTAGGGTTCGTTCCATGTAAAACAGGGACAACTTTTTTTTATTCGCCATTGCTATAGTATGGCATATTGTTAGATAGCATATTAAAAAATAGTAAAGGAGTGTTAAGAACGCTTTCCGATTCAGGTTTCCGTTAACGAAATATTAAGTTTTTAGGTGTCATGTGTAGTCATGTGTATAATGTAACGCAGAGGACAATGCCGACGGTCAGGGCCTGGTCGTGTTGGGGTTGCGACTGAGCGGGTGCGAGTGCGTGGGCGGGGCGCTGGTGCCGGTGTCCGCTCCCGCTTCCGCCTCCGCGTCCGCCACTGCACCCGCTTCTTGTGTCGCACCCGCCTTATTACTACGCTTCGTTCACCAGGTAGGTACCTATATTAACTCATCTTTGTGTCGTTCATTGTAATAGTGATTTATCTTGTAATTAATTTTAGAGAAAATAACCCCTTTGAAAATTAATGTCTGTGATACTTACAATAAAAAAAAATTACTCATAAAGAAATGACGCATATAAATGTCTGATAAAGATCTTAATTATTTGTCCCATAGAATTACATCCGATAAACAATTGTGGGATCTCTTTGATGTAGCTCCTTGAATAAAATAACGCATGGTTCCTTTTGTCGTTGGGCCATTGCAGCTTTAAAGAACTTTAGACGACTAAACTGCACTTATGACATTTTGTCAGTAGGTATATAATTTTTGCGCAAGTGCATTTGGTCATGTAACCTTTAAATTATTTTAATGAAGAATATCTTAAGTTTATCCTTAAAGTCAACCGTGCATGTACTGTACAGCGGCCGGAGTCGGCAGTGCCATCCAGTGAGAACAGCATCCCCGTGGCGGTGTACACGAGCGAGCGGCGCGAGGAGGCGGTGCTGGAGGCGCGCGGGACGCTGGCTCGCTCCTACGACCGAGAAACGGCTCTGTTGAACGCGATCGCACTATATATAGCACCCGTCGACTAACTTAAAACTACCCACGACCAACTTATTTATACCTAGCTATAACCCCACGATTTCACCCGCTTAATTCCCGTTCCCGTAGAAATACAGTAGGTCTACACAAATATCGTAGCTTTCTATTTGGGAAAGAACTATTCAGATCGGTCCAGTAGTTTCCGAGCCTATTACCTATAACAAACAAAAAAGATTGAGAAGAAGCATATAAATACACTATTTTGTATTATTCTTAAATAGTAATAATTCTTATTTGTGTAGGATTTGCCATTCCCTTATAAATCACTAAACCTTGTTTGTTATATATTTATTTCAATCTTAAATATATTTATATACATACTTAGACAGAAAATTAAGCATGTGTTGAACATAAGGTATCTAGATTCGATAGAATAAGCTCTGTTTAGAATAAAAGTGCGAAGAGACCAACTTCCTTACGTTAAACAACTATGATTTATAAATGGTTATATGGACTGGGTCCATTTTGATGTCCTACATCTAGTACTTTATCAGATAGAACAGATTCCCAGCAGCGGATTAGTTCTAAGAACGATAAAAGCGTTCTGTCTAGCTCTAATACCTACATATTTTGTTTCAAGTGAATTATTCATATGGTAAATGACCCAATGGTGGCCAGTTTAAGAAAAAAAAAACAGGTTTTTGTGAAATATTACCAAAATTGTGAAAGTTTCAGTACTGAATATAGTGAAACTGTAAAGTCCAGTCCTTATTTAATATTTGTAATGTGTTGCGCGTGAGATACGGCAAAGCTGGATTCAATTAATTTAACAAATAAAAGTTGTAGTTTTGTGACCCAGTCTTGGACAGGGAAAATTCATTAATGGATACCCCAGTCTTAGTCTAAGTTTATCTTTATTTTATGGTTAACACATGAAACAAAACTAATTTTGATTTTAATTAAGCAAATAGTATTGCAAGTGAAACTTTCTGCTCACCGCCTTAACGATTTCATTAAGAAAAGCCGTCGTTGTCAATTTCAAATCACCTTACACTTTGTATTCGCGCATATTTGTACATGTAACTAACTGAATTCAATAAAACGTTAAACTTAGATAGTTCGATGTCTAAAGTCTATGTCACAGTGATCCCAATGTAAAAACATTCGCTCATGTCCGAATTCTAGATGTTTCTTTTAATTTTTGGCCATTACTGGTACCGTGGCCACGACTGGTACACTTACGATTCTGTGTTTTTTTATGAAATAAAGTATTAAATAGTACATGTTTTGTGTTTTTTTTATTATGCTGCCTAATAAAAAAGACTAAAATTTGTGCAGAAATAAAAACAAACCATATTTTTCGCTCAATCATATTTAATTATGTACTTCAAAACAACTAAACAGTCTTCTCGTTAAAAAAATCCTAATTATAAAACCAAACTTTATGCTTACATTTATGAACGATATCATGGTAACCCCTATTTTTATTTAAAAGTAGGTAATTTCCGGTAACGTAACCTAACATCTAATAATAATAATACTTAGGAAACACTACATACACTAAAACTAACCCATACCTATCATTGAAACATCATATTTATCTACTTAGGTACACAATATTCACAAATGTTTGCTTACAAAATCATTATAAAGAATGTACAGCTTATAAAATTAAATCAGTGCAAATTTATGTACTTAAAGCTATTTTCATGTTATTCTGTAGTGTAATATAATGCAGGTGTAAGAAGCTTAAGCCGAATTATTTAGTGTGAGTTATAGAGTACAGTACCATGACAAGTGCACTTTTCAAGGCCTAAACTGAATACATATTATTATATTGCATTAAATATAATATTTTAATACATACTTGTTGAACACTTAAGCCAGCTTTCGACTAACTCTAGTACCTATTATCAAGAATCATACATAAGTACCTACCTACCTACGTATTGCATTATGAAATCGTACTTGAATAAGTATTCAATATTTTGAGTACCTACTCACGACAGTTTTCTTTGGCATTCATACATTTAAAAATTACGAATTTGAAGTTGAGATCTTATTGAGAGAATGACGATTATAGTACCTACTACAATAATATACAGTTCATATAAAAGTTGTCAGTAAATAAGCTCGTATAAGTAAGTTAGCTTATTATTTTGCGAGGTGAGCTTATTGAATTAGAATAAACATTAGATCACTAAACTAAAGAGAACTAAATCAAATCATTGTTTCATTGTATTGGAAATTGTTTCGGACTAAAATTTGTAAATACCGCTGGTTGGAAAGTCCTCAAATCCTGAACTACCGATTTTCGTCGGTCTATAAAAGTAAGTGTATCAAGGTATCGATATCTACTTTTACCTAAAAACTAACTATTTAAACTACCTACTTAGCTAACTCAGTCTTCAAAGGGTTAATGGTTGTAATCTTTGTTGATAGCGGACAGCTATCAATGTTTTAGACTTGCTACTCCCTTGTTCTTCTCCATTCACATTCATGAAGACTGAAAAAGAGGAAAATATAATAAAAGTTAGTAGGTAACCTTAGCCGAGTGTTACACAGCTTGTTTGGATCAGTCACACCTACGTGACGAAGTATGTTATAAGTTGGTATGACAGCGTCGTTCTACCGACAATAAATCATTGGTTCCATAAGTTCATCTTAGCGGCAATGTAATGGTTTATTTTTTTATAAATCCCTAGTGGTTTCCGCCCTGTGAGCTTACCCGCGTTCCCGACTCAATAATTCCTGAATAAATAACATCCTGTATAAATCCAGAACATTGTATCGGAGTAGGAGGAGAGGAACAGATTATAACTTTATCAGTAGTTTTCCTATAAAAAAACATATATAAATGTCCTTATCCATGAAGATAGAGTATATCCCGACATAGAAAATTAAGCATGATTAAAAATTTGAGCGCGATTTACAGTGCCAAAAAAATACAACTGCCGATACCCTAAAACATGCTATGTGAGTGCCAAGTTACCTACCTATGGTAAATGACCCAATGGTGGCCAGTTTAAGAAAAAAAAAACAGGTTTTTGTGAAATATTACCAAAATTGTGAAAGTTTCAGCACTGAATGTAGTGAAACTGTAAAGTCCAGTCCTTATTTAATATTTGTAATGTGTTGCGCGTGAGATACGGCAAAGCTGGATTCAATTAATTTAACAAATAAAAGTTGTAGTTTTGTGACCCAGTCTTGGACAGGGAAAATCCATTAATGGATACCCCAGTCTTAGTCTTAGTTTATCTTTATTTTATGGTTAACACATCAAACAAAACTAATTTGATTTTAATTAAGCAATACTATTTTACAAGTGAAACTTTCTGCTCACCGCCTTAACGATTTCCTTAAGAAAAGCCGTCGTTGTCAATTTCAAATCACCTTACACTTTGTATTCGCGCATATTTGTACATGTAACTGACTGAATTCAATAAAACGTTAAACTCAGATAGTTCGATGTCTAAAGTCTATGTCACAGTGATCCCAATGTAAAAACATTCGCTCATGTCCGAATTCTAGATGTTTCTTTTAATTTTTGGCCATTACTGGTACCGTGGCCACGACTGGTACACTTACGATAGTTAGGTACATCGCATAGCTACATTACCGGTTATATTATTTAAAAAAGTTACTCACGATAAGACACCTTCTTCTTAATCTTGTATACGTTCGTAGTCCGAAGCACATGTACGAAAATGCTGATAACTATTACGCTGACTATCATGGCTGCTGACCAAAGGACCAAGTGCGACCAGCTCTTGTATCGTTGTTCGTCTGCCGGCAGACACTTAGCACTTAAACTGCCTTCCTCGTACACTTTAACTAACCTGTAAAAAAAAGCACTGACTTTGTAGCTAACTATACCTAGGTCGTTCAATTAATTATGAAAGATCTAGATCGAAAGTGTTAGGTGAACCCCTCCGGTTTTACACAACCGCGTAGTAATAAGGAGTAACAGGAAATAGCAATGTATAGACATTGGGTATAGATATTGGGAGATGGTAGGAACTAGATACTATTTTACTGTGCACCTAGGTACCTATTGAAAATTAATTGTATAGGCACTTATAGGAGCTGTAGGTAGGTCTTTACAGGCACATCAACTATGAATTGTTGACTCTTAACACTCTGTCTAAAACGTCACATTTGCTGTGATGATTAGAATATAGATTCTAAATAGAATACATATATTTACAATTTTGCTCCCTCTACAATATGTAAGAACACTAGTTTTAAAACAGAATCACTCACCCTTTAAGGCATGGTCCACACTCGGCAACCGATTTTAAGCAAGTTGTTTGATTGAAAATCGCAGGTGATTCTAGTCTGAATTTCTCGCAATTTATGCATTCCATACATGAATATATATTCCCATCACAGAAATAACCAGTTGAGCATTGCGAGTCTTCCATGCAATGTGTGACTAGTCGAGATTTAATCAAAGTTATGCCCATTAACAATATGCTGAAACCAAACAATACCATGAAAACTGGTGTTATTATTATTATTATTATTATTTATTTTAAATCAGATACAGGTATCCATATAATGTTAGTAACAGACTTATTACCTATGTTAGTGACACAGTGGAGCATAATATATATATATATATATATATATTATGCTTCCACTTAACAATTACATAGATATGACGGATAGTAATATGTATACCTACATTACCTACGTACAATCATCAAGGTGAGTTTATTTAGTTAGCAAACATCCTGATACCTACAGGAATTAGCCCGATAGGTACCTATCTAATGTAGATGAATTGACATTAATTTGGAAAACAATTAAGTACTTACATAAAGGTGGCCTTCATTTTAAGCCAATTGATTTCGAAATCCTCACAAATAATAGGGAAATCACTTTTATGCAGTAGTTTTAACTTTTATCGCGTAATTTACAGGCAGGATGATAGCGCGGCGAAGTTATAAACATGACTAGACTCGAATCTCGATACTGACTGTGCCCGTATGAATGACGAACATTTAAAAAAAGGATCATGTCTGAACTTGTCGACTTTCTAACAAAGAGGTTCGTGAATGAATGGATTGGTAAACTGCCGATTGCAAACAATAAACACCTAGTTCGTGGTATTAAAATAATAAATGGATTAAGAAAATGTCTTTATAAATGTCCTACATTAGACTAGTTAAAGCTAAGGCAGTATAAAGGTATATATTTATTATGTTACATTTGTATACCTACACTTTATTATTCATCATAACTTTGTTACATTGAATACGTTCCTTGAAGATTTATCACTCAATTAATTGCGTAGGTAACGTATTTATATTGTTAACGTTAGTTTAACACAATTAAGGGTTGGGATTGTATTAACAACACGTATATTTCTTTAACACTGTAGGTTTGCACCAATAAATTGTTAATGAACAATTTTGGCTAAGTTTCAAATAAGTAAATAAAAAATGATATTGATCTAAAAATCTTTATTTTAAACAGTTTTAATCACACTACAAAATAAAATCGTAGACCCATAATATATTTTTTCGAGTTTTGTTAGTCATAACGTGAGAAATAGAAAGATACACCAATTTCTTGATTTTAAATTAATACAGTCGCTATTCCCCACGATTTAAATTACTTAAAATATTAAATAAAGGTCACAGCCGTTATACAATGGTCCCTTGTGAACTAAAACTGATTAATCTAAGTAAAACACAAAAAAACAATAATTCTTCTGAAGCACGACTGGGACAATTGTATAATATTTTCCCTATAAAACTAAAATAAAACATAGTTCGGCATATGGACACATAAAGGCATCTCTACACCAGCCTAGACTAGTAGATTCGAAGGACTCGTATGGAGACACCTTATTTTTTTTTTGTAAAACCAAAATATAGATTATAAAATCATAAATGAAAGCACGTCGGATTCATTATAATAAAAACATTTGGATTGTTATTTAGTTTTAAAATTTATTGGTGAACATGTTTATACATGTTTACGTGTTTAATTTATATATTATAGTAGCTACCTATTAAATTGACCGCTCAACCTTTCATCGAGTGCCGAAAGGTTCATATTACGTATAATTTTAAAGGCTTCAAGAAAAATTTAAGCTTTTGTCTAAATTGATTTAAAATTTGCTGGTTAACTCTTTATTTGGTATTTAATTAACACGCATTCATGCACCTGTAAATAAATAAACAAATAATAATCATGATGAATTTCAGAGTAGTCTATCATGCACTATGGCTTTTACTCATGCGAGTTCCAGACACGCTAATGCTAAAATAATATAGATACTTTAGCATACATCCATGTTATGAGATAGGTGTATTATATAAAGAATTCATAAGTATGCAGTATGTATAACATAAAATCACATTTGTTAGTATATTTTTTTTACTATTTTCAAACTTATAGTTATGTAATTATCTAATAATATTATCATTAAAATAACAGATCTGAATAAGATATCTAATTATTTGATATCGATATGTAAAATTTCGTTGCATAAATATTAGTTTAGATATAAAAATATTCATAAAACTAGTAATTTTAATAAGTCTCTTGTGTTAGGAGTCTGGTTCCGTGAAATATATTGCTATCGCATTCACTCGAGTTTACCCGACATAAACGTGCGACAGAGAAAGTTACAATTTAATGAGTATATGATCTATTAATTTTGAAAGTAATTCAAGTAAGAATTATGTCAAACTGTTGAATAACTACGATATCATAAATTATGTAACTCTCCTAGCGATCTGTTATTAATAACTAACATAAAATTTACAATGAAAACGTATATTTATATAAGATATTTATTTACAAGTAAAAATTGTGATAAACGTGTGTAACAAGTGCTCAATTAGTATAATACTTATCAGTCTTAACGCTTCTTGACAAACAAACCATTGTTACGAACATAAAATAAGCGAGTTTGAGCACTTCCCCACAGCAGCACCATACAACAAGAATAGTAAATAACGGTTTGTTAGCATCGCAACCATCTTTTATACAATTCTCAAACATACATAGGTTTAATTATGCAAATAATAAAACATTTTAAGGTCTAATTATATTCTAAAGAAAAGGCGTGAAACAATTAAAGCAAGTGTAAATAAAATAACAAAACATAGTTATTAATAGTAAAAAGTGAAACCATTTTAGCAGCCAAAAAATGTTTAAAAATATATAAGTAGTGTTAATTTTGAGCAGATTCGGATTACTTAAAATTTGACAAGACAAGACCACATGCACACTGTGACAATTCTACCGTTAGCGACGACTCGGCGCGAATACAGGTATGATATTATGTTCTAGGCCTTTTGTGATATGACCGACGACTTATTTGCGATGAGTATACATAAAAATATTCAAACTAATTATACGACGTACATACATAAACTTACTTTAGTAAGTACCAATGGCACCGAAATCTATCACAAGGAGTTTTATAGCGATATACATATATAAAAATATGAGTATTTATATACATTTGTAATTGCAAGGCACACGCTGGCCCCGATTCACAACACACTTAACTAATATCTATATACCTCTCTTTCATAGCTACGTGTTGAAAAGAGCGAGGGAGAACTTTAGTCCTGTCAGTAATCTCGCTACATCGACAAACGTCATGACTAACACTAAAGCTTAACTAGTACGACAGGGCTAAAATTATTTAAGCATTTGACTATGAACACATTTATGATATGAAAGAGATGAACATAGACTAAAATAAATTAAGGTGTGCGAGAATCAGAGCCGTTAAAAATATACTAATAATGTTAAGGCTATTAAATATACAAATATTATTTTAAAACGGTATAGAACGGTACTGCGGACGTCTTCAGGGCCGCGAACCTGCTATTTTGAAATCATTCGACTAATAATTCGATAAAACACAAATATCACTGTATTGAAATATTTTAAAGAGCAGGCTCAGCCCTGGCGACATGTGTCCATTAATAACCGACAACTTTGGTGCTATATATCTCATACATTAATACATATTCCATATTGGCACAACCTAGGACAATAATTTACTAATTTAAGGTTTTTGTATTAGTAAAAACATTTCGTGAACATAACGTTTACTAAAAAGTATTAATTATACAGCGCAATACCGACTTTACACAGTTGATTACAAACGGGAAAATAATTAAATTAGGACGCAAACAAACCCATATCTTGAGCAAACCTTAAGCTATATTAATATAGTAATAATTAAAATTACTAAAATTTCGATGTACAAAAATTGAGCAAAGCAGTTTTTATATTGCTTCCTTGCTTTGTATTTAATATTTAAACGTCATAAAATTCCATGCGGCAGTGAATTCATAACAACGACAACTTAGCGCAATTCTACATTACAACATATCATTTATATTGCATTATTATATTGTTATATCTTAACGAAAAATCAGGAACTGTTAAAGTAGTTACATGATTTCAGGAACATGGGTTGCATAATTTATTAATTGTTATTATGTGTGTGTGTGATAATAAATTAATCAACCGTATCCGTATAAGATCAAACGTAACAATAACGAGGGTGCCTGAAAGCAGGGTTACTTGGAGTTGTCGATCTGTAGAGACGCGTAGAAGTCCACGTTGAAGTTGTTGACGACGACCCGCGCGCCCGACCCGCCCGCCGCGCTCGCGCCCGCGCCGCGGTTGTTGTTCGTGTCCTACCACAATATAAAGACAAAGTAACACTTGCAAACTTTATTCTTCACGCAATAAGGTTTATATTTAGTAATAAAAATTAAGATTTTTTACTTTTATAATATACCTAATAGACATTATTATTTTAGACTGTTTATTCTTAATAAACTTTAAAATGAATTTATCAAATAAAAAAAAATTGATGGGACTAATAAATTTATAGAATTATTAAAAATAGATTTTTTTAATTATAAAATAAAAAAAAAATTCTGCAAAAAAAATGTGTAGATATGTCATGTTATTGGAATGGAAACCTCTGGCAATAAGTTTGTATTCCAATAAAAAAAATGACATTTTAAGTGAACCTTTACTGATCTACCAAACTAAGTACCTAGCTAGTACATACCTGTCTGACGCAGAGGATCTTGGAGGGTGGAGGCCCAACCAGCTTGTAGTCGCGAGCCGTCGCCACTAGTGCGGGGACACTCGCGTCGCCGGCCCCCGCCCCGACCCCGACCCCGGCCCCGACCCCCGCCCCGACCCCGCCTCCGCCAATCACTGCCACCGTGTTGGTAATTGCACTGTCCAAAACATTGGAGCTTTAAAATTTAGTACTGTGTGTAAAAGTGTAAAAAATTATTAAGTGGCAGTTTAAAAATAAATTTTTTATACACAATTTCCAACTTCCTTCTGCCCCGCCGTTTCGCCTGCAATAATAAGCGGGGACTATATAGCTCTATATAAAGCTCTAAATAATATCTGTATCAAATCAAAATCAGTTTTGTGGCTTCAGCATGAAAACGTTACAAAGAGGGTGACTATCAGAGCTGCTTTTGCATTTATGGTTTTAGTAGAGAGATGTAAAAGAGTGCTCCAACTAAACTTGCGATTATTTTGTGAAACGATAAACATTATCATAATTAATGAACTCACCTGGCATTGCTGTCGTCGTTGTCCGAGGTAGAATTGGGTGTCCACAGGCTCTCCACAGTCTCCTCGTCATGTGTGAAGGACATGTCGTTATCCAGCTCGGTCACGGTCGCGCCTTCCGGGCTGCACACGAGATAACCATCACGTACACATTATAATAAATAATAATAGAAAAAAATTTTGAAAATGCAATAATAATAAATATCCTACGGCATTTTTTACACACGGCCAATTTGATTCCAAATTAAGCTGTGTTATAACCAGGTAACCAGACAGCTGACATACTATACTACTTTTTAAATTCATACTTACATACAGACTCAGAATAAACAGGACAACAGGTGTTCTAATCACAGGATAAATACTTGTGTAAATGAACACATATATTTGTTCTGTGTCTGGATGAATATGATAAGAAATATGTATTTAAATGTGTAATCATTTATTTTCTTATTTGAATAAATTATTTGATTTGATTTAAAAGTATTATGTAGTATATCAGCTATCTGGTTACCATAGCTCTGCTTAGTTTGGAATCTGACTGACCTAATGATAAATGTCATATATTTAGATGTATGTATGTGTAGCTAGTGATAGTACCTGGGCGGCGGTTCGTCCCTCATGTAGGCGGGCAGGTTGAACACCCGCGCGGCCTGCGTGCCGGCCGCCTCGCGCCCCGGCCCCGAGCCCGCCGAGCCTTTCGCGAACAACAACGCAGACTCTACGCAAACACATATTCATTATTTATTACAAACACTTAAATCAGTTCAGTTAAATAAATCTAATTCCAATATACACATAATATTAGAATTAGATGAATGAATATCTAAATGAAAGGAACATTTATGAAAATCACTAATGCTTGGTTCAGAGTGTTGCATTTACTGAGAATTTATTAACTAGAAACAAATTATAGTTAAATAATTCGGATGAGTCTAAGAATGGGCCTAACATGACAGGTTTATTTCTCTAAACTTCTCTTTTCAAGACTTCTATTTTTAGTCAAATATTACAAAAGCAATATATAACTAATAAGTTAATAACATAAAAGCAATATGATACGATCACAATTAATACCTATTAGGTTGAAACCAATGATAAATAATATAGATGAAACTTATAGTTAGAAAGAAATTCGTGCTAAACCTTCACAAAATGACATAAGCTAAATTCATACTAGATAATGATGTCGTACAGTAATTTGGATAAGGACTTACCATCTTGCCCGCGATACGGGTAGTGTTGCGGGGCGGGGGCGGGGGCGGGGGTCGGGGCGGGGGTCGGGGCGGGGGCCGGCGGCGAGTCGGGGCGCACGGGGCTGTAGCACGCGTCCTCGTAGGCGGGCGGCGCGGGGGCACTGGCGCCGTCCGAGCCCCTCATGAACGGTGACTCCACAGACGTGCGGGTCGCTGCATTACACAACATTATAATAAACTAGCTGCCTCCCCGCGGTTTTACCCGCGTAGTTCCCGTTCCCGTGGGAATACAGGGATAAAATATAGCCTATGTTACTCGGGGATAATGTAGCTTTCCAAAGGTGAAAGAATTTTTGAAATCGGTCCAGTAGTTTCGGAGCCTATTCATTACAAACAAACAAAAAAACAAACAAATCTTTCCTCTTTATAATATTAGTATAGATGTGTCGTTTACTTTTCACCAAAGCGTTGCGTACTTAACATCTTAATGCATTAATTTTAATAGGTATTCTAATACTCCGGCCGGAGTTGTGTGTAGAATGCGAAAGCGTACCCGCAACTCCGGCGACGGTCAGAAGGACACGGGGAGGTTTTAGTCCGTGAAAGTCGGATATAACCCGTCGCTGTGCCCTCAGCGGCGGGTATGCGAAGGCATTTCCTCCTACCCTAAAAGGGTCTTAACATCGAGCATGTAACCAATAGAGTAGAACTGTTAACAGTTTTGTTAGAAAACAAAATACGCCAAAACGCTGCGCCGGCCCCTGTGTTCTGATTGGCCGACTCAAGGTCAAGACGTACACACAGGTCTCTTATTGGTCGGGTACTGTTTTAGTTCGAGCGTGGTTTGTTAGTTATACCAGTTATACGTGACAAATCATTGATGCGTTGCTAAACAAATGGCTCACTATTGCTACTCTATTGGTTACATGCACGATGGGTCTTAAAATGTTCAGTGCCTTTGAATTCGCTTTTGTATCAATTCGCCTTTGCAATCATTAAACATATTCGACATGCAATATGTGTGGGGCAAAAAATATTCGTAAATAGGGTAACATGACAATTAATTTAATAAATGAATAAGTGCTTACATGCTTTAATAATTCTGAAGGTTTCTGGATTTCGGAGCACATAAAACACGACGCAGATCACGAGCCCAATCAGTAGGAGGCACACGACAAACAACGGCCAGAAGTATGCGGGTAGATAGTCCCCTTGCTTGGCGGGGTCCAGAGGCACACACTCCGCGTTCACGTCGTTTACGTGGTCTATATCCAATCTGCAATAATGCAATATGATAATAATGGTCATTAAGATTAGGCATACTAGCTTCCGCTAACGGATGAAAACCCATAGGATTACATAAGTAAGATATACACTTACTAATTTTAAATCTTACTACAGATTTCTTAATGCAAGTTTGGATGGATGATTGTTAATCAAACACGCCAGAACTCGACAAAGACATAGATATAGATAGTCTGGAATAGCATACTTTTAATCCTGGTCCTGGTATACTTTAAGGTCACATTGTGCGGATAAGAACGCGGGGCAGAATCAAATCAAATCAAATAATTTATTGGGAACAAAAAACAATTACACAATAACAAACGTGCACGAAAACAGCCACATTAGTTAGATAACTGTGTCGCAGCCATTTACGCCCACCTCCAAGGATACATGAGGCGTCAACGTCCCATAAACCAAAAAATATAAAAATAAGTAAGGGCTTAATTTATACATTACTTAATAGAAGCACAGTTTATATATCTGTGAGAAGCTCGTAAATACATATATATTTACACATAGCCACAGAACAAACATGTCTGTTTTTGTCATGCTCACCAATAATTGTCCTGTGTGGCATTCAAATCCACGACCTGCCACACAATCAGGGTAGCTAACCAACAACTGACCTAATAATCATTTTAATTTAACTTACCCTTTTAAGCATCCTCCACATTCAATCACAGATTTGATACAACTGTTGGGAATCAATGGTTGCTCTCGCTTCAGATCCAGGCATTGAATGCATTTCTTGCAACTTCTGTCTTTTGCGCAGTAGTAACCGTCGGAGCATTGGGACAGTTCGTTGCATACTGTGTCGACGCTGCACTCCGCGCCGGACCACCACAGCACAAGCGCCAAGCATAACGCTGGTAACCTGAAAATTAAACATTTTATTCCATTGAACATGCTGGCTGAGCCCTTTTATATTATCTATTCAAAGGTCATAAGCATCACATAAAAACGATAAGTAGGTACTGAGTTGGAACGAATGATAACAATATAGATTAAACTAATGTTGAAACCACAACACGAGCTTTATGGTAGGTAAGTACCTACCTACCTTCGACCTAGAACATTAACACAATATGTGTAACATAACACATTTGTTAGTCATACGTGTATGTGATTAACTAACTCCGTAGTAATAATGTTAAAACGTAATTCTATGTCGATATATACCTATATAGGTACACATAATAAAATAAGATAAGCTTCATAATTCACCATAATATTCTTATTCCACAACATCCCTTCACAGAATACAATATAACTAAGTAACGTTAAAAGGAAAAATACTAATAAATGTGAGTGTCGTCTCCATTATAAGATTAACCAAAAGATTAATAAATATTATTGAAATAGATATGCTACGGGTTTGCAGTAAATTTGTAAGAACAGTATTCACAATATGCCGCAGGTTCGCTTATTCACCGAGACTATTTTAATTTATTCTAAATGTAGGAACTGCGTGTCCGATAGTTAGAGCCTAACAGAGGATGATGCAATCGCGTAGGAGCAAAACACGGAGATAATAAATACGCATATAGGTGAGTACATAACTAACTGAGGATAATAAACTCTGTGCTTACTTCTAGGACTTCGAAGTTAACATGAACAAATTATTGTGCCGATTTAAATTGAGTTAGGCTGGCTATTTAAGTAACTAATACGCATTATCGATAATAGTGTGGGATGGTTTAAAAAACTGTACTCTCAAAAGGTTTTAATATACAATCCTATAAGAAAAATAGAATTTATTTTCGGAAAAAACCAGACCCTTCACGCCTAACAGGATCCAAATTTTCCCCGAGATAAAATTATCACTTATCCCAATCGGTGGTAAGAAAGTAAAAATCGTATACGTGCTTATGACGCATATTCACAGGGACTGTTAAATCTCGCATTCAAGATATTTCAACAAAAACAATTCTTGGCAATGATATTAAATAAAAAACATTATACCTACTTCCCCCATAAAGATAACCAGAGTTCACATTAGGTACTGAAACGTACATCTCACCTATGATGGCCTGCCAGCCAGTTATTACGCAAATAAATCTAATTGGGCAGGTAAATATTAACCTACCACACCTACATACAGTCTTCTAAAGTCGACCTTGAAGTAATTAGTGTGCGCTGTGGGAGAGACGTTGCTTTGCGATCGTCCTTCACGTCAATAACTATTGTCAGATATTATTAGTTTGTCAGTAGGTATTTCAATACAATTCTGAAAATATTATAAAGTAGGTAGGTATATCAATTTCATCGACACACGAATAACAAAGATGCGTTTGATCGACGCTTATGATTAAAATAATATATTAAATTAAATATCTATATTATTATTGAAATAAATCCCATCCCTTTTATAATAATGTAATATTAGCTACTTAGATCAATGTTCGTAAGTATGTGATGGAGTATTGGAAGTACTTAAGTATTTATAACGTACTAGGTATTAAGTGCATATTAGCACATGTTTTCAATAAAATAGTTTATTTGTAAAATTGGTGAATCAAACAAATTTAATGTCGTCAATTAGTTGCGAATGTTGCGATGGTCAGTTTTAAAAATAGTCTCGACTGATGTAGGTAGTAGGTAAGTATCAACAGGATTATACAAAGCATCTAAGATGACTCATTATACTGGTTCACCGTACCACCCGTACCATACGTATATAAATACGATAGTAGGTAGATATTTATTTTCTGTTCTCGAACGGTCGCTACGCAAGGCGCGAGAGCATAATCGTATACCATAAGGTAGGAAAGGGAGAGATGCGAGACGTCGACGACGGTAAACTATCGTCGATGTTCATAAAAAAGTTAAATGAACTTATGTATGACGCAATATTGTGTAATTACCTACCAAAGTAATATTTATGATAAAGTAATATTTATCACTTCAATACCTAACAATTGCATTGAATTAAGTTAGCAAAACAATTAGGTTCATAACATGGACACTCTACCACTTAAGCCCATAATGGTTATATATGATTATGAAATAAACCCCAAAAATTACAACCCCACATAGACATTATCTTTTATCTATAAATCAGCATATTCTATACATTTTATGTTATGGGTAGCCTTTCCTTGATAGGTCCGTTTTTTTTATTTAAAGAGGTAGAATCCAAATCATTTGATCTGTCCTCTACACAGACTACAGATTCTATAGACATTTGTGTATAGAATCTAAACTACTAAAGTTGGAGTCAAATAGACAATAGGTTTTATATCATGACTAACTTTACAACAATAAGTTCAGACCCTTAAACTTTAAAAAGGATGTTTATGGCAAAACAAAATCTTAAGGATTTTATGCTTACTATAATCAATACTAATTTACCTATGTAAGTTGCCAAAGCTACAGTGTAAATTTAACCATACTTCAATAGTCATAAGTAGTTTATCACTAGAAACCTGCATAGGTACTTAGTTTATAATATTGTACTAAAGAAATCCATTATAATATTTTATCCTTAACTATTTATTACAATATTAATATAATGCATCTTGATGTTAATGTTTCCTGTTTCTTAAATATAATATTTAATAAGGCCTTTTACATAAATAGTATTTTGGGATTACAAAATGCCACATAAAGGTAGAATTCAATTAGGTAGAGTCTATAAATCAGTAAATTTATAAACAAAAAATAAAAGTTTGTTTTTTATACTGATAGAATGCTATACCATTCTTATGTGTCAAACTATGTTTTCATTCCAGGATTCATTAAAACTCCACGAAGATGTCTGAACTAGCGGAATGGTGAAATGGTGGTAGAATATAAATCATATTTACTAAAGATGAACTCAGTGAACTCAGTGAATTTAAAACATATTTAACTACCTAATAGACAGTTCCACTAATTCTAATCTCTAACTAATTCTCAATAATGATCCTGAGATAGGATTAAAATACACAAATTTTTTAAACTAACTGTACTAACTGTAGAAATTTTGAAAACAGAGCCTAAGGAAAAATAAATAATTTTTTATCTTGGTAAGTAAGTAGGTACTGAATATATATGAATTTAAAAATCTTTTGCACTTTAATAAAACGGTTGTTCTGTTACTTGTTATTAAATAGGCATAAGAGACTCAGTGGTGATATAACATTTTTTTAATAAGTTACTAAAAAACTCTTCAACAAAACATATACAGGATTTTGAAAGATATTATAGTTGAATGTAAATAGCATGTATATATTTAAGGATTATATTAAGGCCAACATTTCATTACTGATGCTTTAAGAGGACTAAACAGTACTTCTAGCTGTTAAATAACTATAAAATAGGTGCATTAGAATAAATCAAGAAGTATTTTGTTCTGCTTAGAAGTTATGGCTTCAAATAAACCATTAACCAAATTATTGTAACAACATATGAACAACAGATGAAGATTAAGGAAGATATGTTCGGACTTACCGTAACATCATACAAAAATTGTTTGTATCACTTTCATCAATTTTACACAGCACACAAGGATGAGGATTGTAGCACTATCACCGTAACTTATTTTTAGTAAGCAAATGTTTATATAGCACCTATAAATCGCACAACATAAGACAAAACAAAAACATAACAGGCGCTAACTTGGCAAAACTGCGGCAAAGTTTAACATCGACCGAACTTGTTGATTATCCATTGGGAACTAAATGATTATCATAATTTTATTAAGTCCTTAAACTTTGATCTACTCAGTTTCGGTTGATCTCTCTTCCTCTGAGGGCAAAAAACTCAATAAATATACTCCGTGAAAACTCCTAGAATCCTGTTGTTGTTTTCTTTTTGTTACAGACAGTTTGTATTGAAATGAATGAACGTGCAGAACAAGTCACAACCTGTACGACACAACACAAGCTAGTGTTTGCATTACTTTGCTTTGCACCATAGACAATTTTCTACTGTCAAAGAAAAAACGTAGTGGTATATAAGTCGATAAATCGGTAAAATTTACCAAAGAATTGTATTAAATAGGTACCTGGAAATAATTTGTGTTAATTCTGGCTCACGACAGATTTATATTTACACCTGTTAGTTATACCATTTGGGACGAGTTCTGTGTTCTGTTTAAATAAATATTGTAATTACTTAATTATTGAGTTGATATTCTTATTACCAAATATAATAAGTAATCATCGTTCACACAGCTTAAATAAACTTATTAATTCTGTTTCATTTCAATACCACACGGCCGTCATTAAAGTTATTACTTAAGTCTATGATGGCAACCAATTAGCCGGGAAAATTTAAATTATACTTAAATATTGTATTTACCTTTGAGGCGGGACGAAGAACCTTATTTCAGACAATATTTTATTAAATCTAAAATTAGAGACATATATAATATCATATCAATTCACCTATTTTCTACCATCCTTGTACATAGATAGAGTAAAATAAAGACCAGGATTTTGATTGTATTTAATCTTAGCAAATTTAAATTCTCCGGTTAACATTAAGTACTAATAATTTAGAACAATAATTATAAGAATATTCAATTTCTATTAAATTAAGAAAGAAATGTTCTAAATATGGTAAATGACCCAATGGTGGCCAGTTTAAGAAAAAAAACTGGTTTTTGTGAAATATTACCAAAATTGTGAAAGTTTCAGCACTGAATATAGTGAAACTGTAAAGTCTAGTCCTTATTTAATATTTGTAATGTGTTGCGCGTGAGATACGGCAAAGCTGGATTTAATTAATTTAACAAATAAAAGTTGTAGTTTTGTGACCCAGTCTTGGACAGGGAAAATTCATTAACCCCTTACCGCATCCTGGATCATATATGGACCTACTCACATTTGCCACTGTATAGCAAAAACCAAAATATTATTAAACGTTTTCTGCATAACGTGCTATAAACGTTCCATTACTCGTATTGAAATTTTAGTTCAGCGCCATCTAACGAGCCATCGTGTAAACAAAATCGCAGTTGCAAGTTCAACGGACAGGTTGTCACCGGTTACGCTCGGTACGGAGTTTTGAAAAATTACAAATAAATAGAAAATTCCATCGAAACACTATAAAAAAATATAAAACGTGTCGGAGTTATATTTATTTATGTGATAAAGGTAAGTTTTTTGTATTTTTTTTATTGTAAGTGGAAAATAAACTTCATTCACTGTATGGACCAGATATGAACCATTATGCAGAAATATTCTTTGATAGTTTAGATACCTTAGGATCATATTTGGTACATTATGCTGAAATAATATAATCTTCGTCCGAGTTTACAATGTATTTTTTCTATCGTAGTATTATTTTCGTGATCATAAATATCATATTTTTTATTTCAGGTACCGAACGATGGATCCGCATCGATTTTATGGAGGTATTCATACCATAGTGCAAGATTTTCCTGATGGCAGTTCTGATGAAGATCTTTCCGACGATGATATCTATGGGAGATCAGCTAGAAATAGACGGACTGCGGTGGTGATTCCCGAAACAGATGATGAATCTGAATCTGATCCTGAGGATAATGTTCCACTATCGACCAGAATTACAGACTTTTTTTTGATAACTGGTACACGTCGTTGTTGCTCTTGGTTTACCTCACCAAAAGAGGTATTCTACCACTTAGAACTATAAAAGCTAATCGAATCCCTGGATACAAGATTCCGTTAGAGAAAGATTTGAAAAAGAAAGGAAGGAAGGCGCTACTGTAGAAAAATTGACCACGGTCAATAACGTGGATATATCCATCACAACGTGGTATGATAACAGGGTTGTAAACTTAGCATCTACGTACGTTGGTAGCGAGCCTATGACAGAAGTTAGACGTTATAATAAAAAAGAGAAGTCATACCAATCAGTCCCTTACCCCCACGCTGTGACAACATATAACAAGCACATGGGGGGAGTGGATCTCCTTGATGCTTGTCTAGGATATTACAGGATACAAATCCGATCGAAAAAGTTTTACCATCGCATATTTTTCCACTTGATAGATATGATAACTGTCAATGCGTGGCTTTTATACAGACGGCGATTCCACGACGAAGAAGCTTGGTTACCTTTAGCTGATTTCAAGGTTGCAGTGGCTGAAGCATTGACTGTAGCAAATAAGCCCATAGCTATGAAAAGAGGACGTCCTTCTAATGTTTTAGAGAACGCAATTCAAGAAAAGAAAACAAGAGGCGCAATTGCGGTTATGCCTTCACAAGATGTACGTCTGGATAAATTAGATCACTTACCTATCTGGAGAACCAGACAACGTTGTAAGGTGCCAGGCTGTACTGGAAGATCTTTTGTGGAATGTCAGAAATGTCAAGTCAACCTATGTTTGAATGAAAAAAGAACCTGTTTCTTACTATTCCACTCTACTTAATTTTTTTAAGAATTATTGCAATTTCCACATAATGTGCCATATTTGTACCAGGGATAAAAACCTCATTTTTGTATATATTTTTTTTAAATATTAAAAAAATACGAAATACGTGTATATCGTTTCGATATTGGAGCGATACCTCACGCAGCAGTGTGGCCTCATAAAAATGATATAAGTTACAAAATTATTTACAATATTTATTTAGGCATATTAATAATAATAGTTATGTCATAAAAGCTTAAGGCACGTTGTTTTAGTATTTATCAATATTTAACTCATTTAAAAGAACTACGAACTGCGTCTAGAAATATATAGTTACGCACCGCTGCCTTCAACCCTAAAATATTATCATATTTAGTCTGTGGATGATGGATGGAGCGGCACTGGCTTGGCACTACTGGATTTTGCTATATAAAATAAATTTAAAAAAAAATATAAAGTTTGAAGATTCAATTTTTTTTGTTTTTGAATTGTTACATGAAGAATGAAAAATATCTGTAATGCACTTAAATTTGAATTTGAGTTTTACAATATTTTACCACACTCAACAAGTAGGCACTCGAATTATTAGCAAACTTTTCATATGGCAATGTTTTATTCATGTCAATCTTAATTTGTCAAAACAAGATAGCCAATAGCCATCTGTCTGCGATATAAATAAAGAAGAAGAGTGTCCGTTTCAAATTTTTTGTTTATTTGAAATATCTATACTAATATTTTAAAGAGGAAAGATTTGTTTGTTTGTTCGTTTGTTTGTAATGAATAGGCTCTGAAACTACTGGACCGATTTCAAAAATTCTTTCACCTTTGGAAAGCTACATTATCCCCGAGTAACATAGGCTATATTTTATCCCTATATTCCCACGGGAACCGGAACTATGCGGGTAAAACCGCGCGGAGGCAGCTAGTGTTACATAAAATTACAGTTACATTGTAAATATTGATATAAGTATGTATTTAAAAGTATTATAGAAGCTTAATTTGGAATCAGATTGGCCGTGTGTGATAAATGTCCCAGGATATATATTTTTTATTATTATTATTGATCCATGTTTGGAAATAAAATATTAAGTATTTTGGTATATAGTATTTCCTATAGTATTTTAATAATTTGGGTTTGGTAGTATTCAAATGACTATCTTAACTTAGTCTCCACGTCAATACCATCGGATCGTAAATTCATGGGCATATGAGGTCTAAGCTCATGAATTAATAATCTGGCATTATGTTTACTCAACCGATAGGTTTTAACAAACTCGCGGTCTGTTAAATCGAAGGCGTAATTACTTTGTCTTGTCACAAGATTTCTACTTTTCACTCTTCCGAGATCCACCTCGTTGGCGAGTTCTACAAAATCCATGTAAGACATCATTTTGACGAAACGAACGAGAAAAAGTTACTTCAAACCTACTTTTGTTCAAACGTTGCATTTGACACATGAACGCACGATGTTCGCTTGCGTTTCGTTTACAATCTGTCAAAATCTTTAGTGGAATATGACTTAACGTTCGTCGGTCGTTCGACCAATTTAGCAGAATGGGACTTTTGAAGTTTCGAACGAACGCCAAGCGTTACCAGATTGGAAACGAATTATAATCTTTGGTGCATTAGTGGAATACGAAAACGCGTAAAAATCATCGTTCGCTTGCGGTTCGTTTGCGATATGGCTATAATTTTTTAGCGGAATTGCCCCTCTGCTCACCGCCTTAACGATTTCTATAAGAAAAGCCGTCGTTGTCAATTTCAAATCACCTTACACTTTGTATTCGCGCATATTTGTACTTGTAACTGACTGAATTCAATAAAACGTTTAACTTAGATAGTGCGATGTCTAAAGTCAATGTCACAGTGATCCCAATGTAAAAACATTCGCTCATGTCCGAATTCTAGATGTTTCTTTTAATTTTTGGCCATTACTGGTACCGTGGCCACGACTGGTACACTTACGATATTATAAATGTGAGTTTGTTTGTTTGTTACGCTTTAATGCCTAAACCGATAAAAAAATAGTCTCACATATCGAAAAGTTCGAAAACTACAAGTATAAACTATAAGTATAAGGTATTGAGAGTAACATTGGCTATATTTTATGATCGCATTCCTACCGGGAACGGGAACTATTAGCCTAAGATCCGACCGTAGGATCAAGGGTCTGATCTGTTTTTTGCTTCAAACCATTTTTTCATGAATATTTATAACTAGGAGAATAGATATATCCGAGGGTGCCTATCAAATTTTGGCCGGAAGTATTTTTAATAAAATTATTAAAAAAAATTTTTTGCTAAAGCGTCACGTTCACTTGTTTTTTTAATAAAATCTCGTCTACGTCACGGCAATTTATGTAAAGATTCTAAAAAATCACGGGTGCCTTCGCCCATTTGCCCGCACCTCCTCGCAGCCAGTTGTAAACAGGTGTGATATTGATACACTTTAGCGTTCATAACGTACATCTATGAATTATATATCAAATTAAAGCTATTTTTTTTCTATTAATTATCATATATGGGTGCCTAATTAAATTCGGCCGCAAATAAGGGTTGCCGGGTGTTAAAGATGATAAATATTGTAGGTAGAGTGAAAGAGAGTTAGCGGCGCTAACTTGTCGTGAAACATTATAAAACATAAAAAACCAAACAAATTGTTGTTGTTTTATTTATATATCTTAAAATGATTTGATTAATGAACATAAATTAAAATTTATAAAGATGAAGGCGTGTTTTCTGTGTAACGAAAAAAGCAATGTACCTACTCAACTTTGATAATGTATCATTCATAAAGTGCTCGCAAATGTTATTGTTTCATAAAAAAAATATATATCAAAATCATGACATGAAAATAATGGCTGCCTGCTATTATTTATATTATATATCATCACGCTACGACCAATAGGAGCGGAGCAGCAATGAAGAATGTTTCAAAATCGGTAGTTTTTTTCTTTTTGAGAGCTTCCACTGCGTGCGCTGCGTTAACGGTAAATGTTTCGCAGAAACAATGTTTGATAGAACTGTTTCCCTTCAATAGTTCTAAAAAACAGTCCGCGACAGCATATATATAGGTATATATCTATCTTTTAAGGTTGGCACTATAACTTTTTTATGCTAACCAAATTTGTTCTAAAATAAAGAATTATTTGTGAAGGTGTTTTGTATAAAGATGATATTTATCCTTATCCAAATAAATACGTTATTCATCACAAATATTTATTTTTAATCGCTCATAAGTGATATCGCAGTTTTTAAATAACATCGCAGCAAAATAATCATCAAGTACTCCATCGCAACACAATACACACGTCGCCACCGTCCACCACCATCTACGTAAATAATATCACGGGTATAAAGTTTGCGATAGCCGAAAGTAACCATTCCACGCAGACGAAGTCCCGGGCAGAAGCTACTTGTTAATAAAGTGTCATGATATTGATATATATTTTTTTTATGAAACAATAACATTTGCGAGCACTTTATGAATGATACATTATCAAAGTTGAGTAGGTACATTGCTTTTTTCGTTACACAGAAAACACGCCTTCATCTTTATAAATTTTAATTTATGTTCATTAATCAAATCATTTTAAGATATATAAATAAAACAACAACAATTTGTTTGGTTTTTTATGTTTTATAATGTTTCACGACAAGTTAGCGCCGCTAACTCTCTTTCACTCTACCTACAATATTTATCATCTTTAACACCCGGCAACCCTTATTTGCGGCCGAATTTAATTAGGCACCCATATATGATAATTAATAGAAAAAAAATAGCTTTAATTTGATATATAATTCATAGATGTACGTTATGAACGCTAAAGTGTATCAATATCACACCTGTTTACAACTGGCTGCGAGGAGGTGCGGGCAAATGGGCGAAGGCACCCGTGATTTTTTAGAATCTTTACATAAATTGCCGTGACGTAGACGAGATTTTATTAAAAAAACAAGTGAACGTGACGCTTTAGCAAAAAATTTTTTTTAATAATTTTATTAAAAATACCTACTTCCGGCCAAAATTTGATAGGCACCCTCGGATATATCTATTCTCCTAGTTATAAATATTCATGAAAAAATGGTTTGAAGCAAAAAACAGATCAGACCCTTGATCCTACGGTCGGATCTCGTACTATATGCGGTTAAAACCCCGGGGCGGAACTCAAAATGTCTATGTAATGAAATGACGTAGGTACATACCTACTCCAAAAACGCTATTGAATAATAGATGGCACAAAGTGAACACAGTATAATAAGGGCCTTAATAATTTAAAGTAAATAAAAAAACGCATTATACCTATTGGTTTTTGACAAGGTATGAATCACTAGCGAAACAATGTTATTCAACTTTTTATTAGTTAAATATATTAATAGTAATACCTACTATTGATTGACTGTGCACCAGTCTTTTGAGGAAACGTTCGGTTTTCGCTTCAATGAAACTAGTTATTTACCTATAAGGTGGGTACTAAACTAACTAGCCGTAATATAGGTAGGTAACATATGGAGGTAGTCTTAAATGAATTCATCAATCTGAGTTGGTTTTTGCGACATCAGAAATAAAACAGCATGTTTTTCTTTCATTTATATATTGATTGATTATATGATATTCATTTTGTCTAAGTACCTAGACATAACACATCTTATAATTTGAAAGAAAGTACATTATTATATATAAACATTTTTAGCTTTATAAATATAACATGAGATTAATTCTTAGCTCACCATTATTTAGGTGTAATTACGAAATGTATGCTGTTGAAAGCTTTTTGTATACTTAGGTAAATAGTTTAGAAAATTAAGCAGCATTGCGAAAAACATCTACAAAGGTTTAAATTTATATAAAATTAAATGTATATTTATCTATTCTAAAATACCTATATAATTTACAATGATTATAATTCGAATAAATCTCTACAACATACCAATCACTAATTACCAGTAACATTAAATAGTAGAGCTTTCAGCGCAGATCTCGTCTGGCTGGGGTGCCAGTACTTGCCAACATACCTATTTCCGCCAAGAAGCAGAAACACGCTTGGTTTTCCAGTTAGGAAGAATAAGAGAGCAGGTTAAATTTTGACACGTGATCCTAAACATCTTGATAGAGTCGCCATTGTCGGCGCACATCTGTTTTTTAACCCTAGAGTATCTATGCTATAGTCTGTACTCAAATAGGTTTTAATAGCGTGATAATACCAGAACGTCTTTGTTGCGCATCTTATTTTTTTATGGGCGTTGTTTATCCAGGGAAGACATATTTTTAGATAAATTGGAAAGTAAAAAAAAACACTAAGTACACATTCCATCAAAAATATATCACATATGAAGTAATGTTGCATTATTGCAATCACTACAGAACACAGGTACTTAATCGATCACTTCTGTATTATATAGTTTGAATATTCAAGATTTTGGTAAAATTATACTCTGACTCTGTATTACTTTTAAGTTCCCAATACATATTACAATCTTAGCTTAATATAGACATTCATTATACAGACAATTATTCTTTAAAATGATAAATAAAGCACCAAAAATCTGAAACTTCATTTTAAAGGAACTACAGATAAGAAACCATTATCACAATTACTTTAACTGAAATATCCATCTTGCAGTGTCATTAGTTTGCATTTTCCAGCCTCTCTTTAAGACGAAAAAATATTTTTAAGCCAGGCCTAAGTATTGTGAACAGCATCACAAGTAATGCTAATGTGATATTGGTATATCTTAATATATCACCAAAATGCCACCATGTAGAAAATAAGCCAAGTATAATTGTTGTGACTCCTAACACAAATGTTATAAGACCAACTGATGCATGAATCAGTTTTGTGTATATTGGGGCTAAGTAGTATTTTAATTTCAGGCTGTACAAAGCGCCCACTCCCCCCAACATAGTTCCAACCATAAATATAAATGAAGCCAAACCAAATTTGGCATGGAATGTGCTGAAATGTTCCTTATTATGTATAACTTTATTAGATACAATGATTAAAAATCCAATAAATATTATGATACCACCAAGTAACTGCAGAACCCAGTGTCTGGCACTTCGAAGTCTTATGGGCATCCATTCTGTGGCCAAGTCTCCCGGAGTGATTGCATTCACAGCACTAGTCATAAACCACATCCACTAGAAAAGAAAACAATTATTTAATCCATTGACAGGACTCAATAAATAGTCTTGAATTGGATGTAAATATATTTATTTAATAATCTTTCTACTATGCATACTTCCTGAAAAATATTTTTTTGTTAGCATAGATACCTGTAGTGAGTTATGGGGAAGACAGAAATACTGAAGGATTACCACCATACCTACTCACCTTAACCTCCCTTCCAAGGAAACTTTGTGCTGGCATTAAATGGGTTTTAAATTTTGTGAGCTTCCAATTTAAATGGTCAAATATTAAAGCAGATTTTTTTTATTTCTATTTGAAAATACTGATAGGTATGCTTATGCTTACACAATCTCTATTAAATAACTTCAAATTGTCAAGTATGATCCCATACACAATATACCAACCAACCATCCACCTACCCACCCATTCAACAAGTAGGTTACTAGGTACCTACCTACCCCTTAGCAATACTCACCCCCAGAGTCATAAGACTAGGATGAAATGAAAATAAAGAAACTCCATCCTTGAAACAGCAGTATACGATTATGCCCACAAGCAACAGTACACATATGTTACTGGCTATGTTCAAATAACTTGGTTTCGAAACGGTAGAAGGTGCAACAAGTCGCGACGATTCAGAATTTCTGTCAGCTGTAGACATTTCGTCGGTTTTATTTTCCTCTTGTAAGTTCTCCATTAACTAGACACCGTAGAAAGTAGAGTAGGGAGAGGATTTCAGTATAAGAGACTGGAAATAACTAATACCTATATTATTGTACGCATGAACTACCAACTAACAAGAGGTCAAGAGATGATAAGTGATAAGTTAACTCCTCCCTCCCTCACTCTCAACGTCCAATCAAACTCCAACTGTCAGTCAGTCAGGCTGACAAAAATGACAAAATGAGATCTAAATGCATGACAATGATTATTGATCGATTTTGTTTTGTGATGGTTTTGTGTCCTAAAAACGTAGACAGAGAAACTAATAGACTAAGGTACCCTGTAACCACGACTGAAACAGAGATAGTGTAAGCGTGTGTTGCCACAGTGCCCGACTTTCCCATTTTGGAAGGGAGTTCCTTATCCCGCGTTGCGAAAGGGAAACATTAAATTAAAATTTAATCCCAAACATGTGTCCTACTTCAGTTACCACAAGCTAATTATTACTAAAATTTAGCATACTGATTAAGTTAATACTACATTATATTTGTTAATAATAAAAAAATATTATTATAAGGGCATTTCAAATTACAATTCTTGCTAGTTATCTAAATCTAAAAAATAATTATTCATATTGTAACTATCAGTTTATTAAATACGATTTATTTAATGTTACATTAACTATCAATAAATATTTATTGAATCTAAAAAAATATTTATTAAAGTTGTCTTCAAAGAAATTAAAATATTAGATAGTTAATAAATCCTTCCATCAGTGTATTGGTAAAAAACAGTAACTTAATATATGTATGATAAGATATGTATTTTCAAAAATTTTTTTTTTTTTATTGAACTAAATAATATTTAATTATTTTTATTATTACTGATCGATTGATCGTTGGTCGGTTATCGACCGGTGAAGGCGGAAGATCAAATTGAATTGAGAAAATTAATAAAAATAAAAATCACGATGGTAAAATAGGGGTTGATTGTAAAGGGTTGAAAATTCAGGGTTATATGTATTTACTAATGTTGTATCATAAAGAAATAAAAAAAAATGTTTGTTTCTAAAATTGAAAAAAAAATTTTTTTGGGGTGGTACCCTTAACATTTAAGGGGATGAAAAATAGATGTTGTCCGATTCTCAGGCCTACCAAATATGGATACAAAATTTCATGAGAATCGGTCAAGCCGTTTCGGAGGAGTTTTACCACAAACACCGCGACGCTAGAATTTTATATATTAGAAGAAGAAGATAAAAATACCCGGGCTATTGCTAGAAAACACTGTGATAATTGGATTCCATGTTAATTCGCTTTCTTTTAATACACATTCTCAAGACAATATTTTACAATAAAAATGGGAGATTTTTTACCGGACGCTGGCAACACTTCCACAATAATGTTTTATAGCAGGCAATGAAGTAGCTGACACTGCAACTCACTTGGACCATGATGAGGATCAATCTGAGATATTGAAGATTCCATTTACTGATTATTATGGCCTTTTCAATAATTCCAACAGGCAATTGTGGAAAGACTACTGGGACAGGACTTTGGAAACGAAGGGCAAGTGGTATGCCGAAATACAAAAGGAAATACCTCTAGTACCTTGGTACTTTAACCTCAAGGACAATCATACAAGAAAATTTATCACATCAATATCACGCATGCGATTAGGTCATTGCTTAACACCAGCTCATCTGAACAGAATACGAATATGTAGAAATAGTCGATGTCCTCACTGCGGATCGGAAGATGCTGATTTGGAACATTTAATTTTAAAATGTGCAAGTTTTCATTTACAACGGTTAATATTAGCAAGTGACATTAACGAAATTGACAGTGATAATCATATAAGTGACAGTGAATGTCAAACAAGTGTTCCCCGCCGTGTTCAAGACTTATTAGCAAATAAGAATTATTTTAATTCGTTATTTAAGTATATATGCAATACGATAGAAAAAGTTTAATGTTATATCTTGTATTGAATCTAGAACAACTTTGTATACTAGCCTATGTTTCATAGATGTAAATTTACAATGTATTCGACTGAAAGACTCGATTCTATGGTCAAGAAATAAATTAAAAAAAAAAAAAAAAAAATGTTTTATAGGTTATTTTGATTAAAACTCGATATTACGCTTTAATTTTCATAATTTAACGCATTATTTTGCTAATTTATACTATAAAATAAGTTATCAACCCTGAAAACACATATTTGTGGTCAATAAACTACAAAAACTGTCGTACTTACGCGTGAAAAGAGACACCGGCAATTTTCTGCTCACTATCGCTTCCACATGAAATTACACGACAACGCACCATTGTATAACCTTTGGCGTTATAATAGTATAAATTTCTCAGTCTTTTCACTATATTAGAATTGTTTTAACACACTAAAACATAAAAAATTCGCAGATCCAACACAATGTAAACACGAACTGTCAGGTTTGTTTCGCAATTAAAGTTGCGAAACACTTGAAAAAACTGGTTTCACACGATGAGACAGAAAATGTACTAGTTGTATCTTTGTCTTACGCATTCGTATTAAAATGTTCGCTCCCTTTCTTGTGTGAGTGAGAAAGAATCGTCACTTAGTCTATTAGTTTCTCTGTCTACGCCTAAAAATAATACCATGCCAGAAATTGGAATGATACCATGTTCAAACTAATAGCGAGTGATTTATGAATATTTGGATGACTGTTATTTGACTCTCTCAGTGATCATTATGAGAGTGTTAAAAAGAAATATAGCAACTAAAATAAAAAAAAAGTCAATAGTCTGGATGGTCATCAGTATTGATTTGAGTAAAAAATGTGTAAGAATAAACAATGTGTAAACAAACAACCAAACAAACCATTTTAAATGTAATTCAATTCATAACTTGAGTAATTAATATTATAAAATCAAAGGTAAATTAAAATGTATGCAGATTGAAAGGTATATAGGTAGGTAATACAAATAATTTCATTTTAGTGGCAGGACTGCCCTTCATTTTATCATGTTACATGTCCTATTCTAAAACTTGTGGCTCCCCGCGGTTTCACTCGTGTACCTTTGTCCTTTCTCAAGCTTGGGAAAATCTGTGTACCAAATTTGATTTAAATCGGTTCAGTAGTTTTAGCGTGAAAGCGAGATAGTCAGATAGAGTTACTTCTGCATTTATAATATTTGTTAGGATTAGGATATGGGGTATCCCATATCCATTCCTAAAATAATAAAATGTTAGAATTCTTGAGAATTCTCCAAAAGTTTTCATTCAAGAAATTACTCGATGCTGGCAAAGCTTCGACTTAAAATACTAAAGACTAAAAAACTATAAAAGCGGGCGGACTGATTGACTGATGAATTTTCACTTGCTCGTTCGCTCGCTTCCTATTTGAGCTACCTGATACTGATACATTCATACATACCTAGTTAGCCAAGTGGCTTTTGTTCGGATTTTCCACAAAATCAAGTCACTTGCTTACAAGTAAATGGTATTATTTATAACACAATAATAAGAGGAAGAACAGGCACTAAAGGTAGTTGTATAATTGAATCTAAACGCAAGGAAATTTAACTGAAACAGTAAATATATATTAAAATGGCGTCTTTCGTAATATTTAAATTGTTGATTCTAGATGCCGAATATTAAACTGCAATCATCTGATACAGAAGTCTTCGTTGTAGATGTTGAAATCGCTAAATGCTCAGTTACCATAAAAACTATGTTAGAAGATTTAGGCATGGAGGATGACGAGGAAGAAGTAGTCCCGTTGCCCAATGTTAATTCTGCGATTCTGAAAAAGGTAATTCAGTGGGCCACTTATCACAAGGACGATCCTCCTTTGCCTGAAGACGATGAAAACAAGGAAAAAAGAACTGATGATATTTCTTCATGGGATGCTGATTTCTTGAAAGTAGATCAAGGTACACTCTTCGAACTCATTTTAGCCGCAAACTATTTAGACATCAAAGGCTTATTGGATGTTACTTGCAAAACAGTAGCAAACATGATTAAGGGTAAAACACCAGAAGAGATTCGTAAAACATTCAACATAAAGAATGATTTCACTGCTGCTGAAGAAGATCAAGTTCGTAAAGAAAATGAATGGTGTGAAGAGAAATAACTTAATATTAGCTTGCCACATCATTTTAATGTTTATCATAATATTTAGATTTAACTTGTATCAAAAATACCTAACTTGATTAGTGCAATACCAAAATGTCCCTTGAAATTTTCTTTCCTTAAATCCATTAAAACCTGTAAATGTAACTTACCAAAATTAATTGCCTGGTTGTGTTGTCACAGTATTATTTGGGAATGTAAATTATTTTTGTCTAATTGCTAAGCCAGGACTGTAACTGTATTGCATTATAATGATAATAAATTATAATTTGTAAATACAGTTTTTGTGTTTGATTATGTAGTTGTTAAATACTCTTTTAGACCTCTTTACTTCTGGAGTGGAAGTGAGTGGTGGATGAAGTGGATCTGGAAGCGAGATTATTTAACAATATACCTAATATAAACATAAATGTTTTGTGAATAAAGTGTGGCAATAACTTAAATAGACTCAGAATAGATATCAGAATTACTGGAATTAAGAATTTTGGACATGTAGCACAAGTAGTGATGGGATTCTTCCCGGGAAAGAACCCAAAATGGGAAGATTGAGGGAAAGAACCCGAGGAAGATTCCCAAATGGGAAAGTATTCGGGTTTTTTCATTTTTAGCAATGTAACAAATAGGTAATGTGTAGATACATGTATATATCAAATAGTACGTACTATCTAAGTACTATTACTACTAGTTTGAGCTAATTTAGTTGGGTATTTTCTAATTCTTAGAAACAAAACACGTGCATGCAGTAAAGTGAAAACCCGCTTCTTCATATCTGTCTGTTTCTGTATGTTCATCCGCTTTGAGCGACAAGTAGTGATGGGATTTTATCCGGGAAATAACCCAAAATAGGAATATTGAGAGAAGAACCCGAGGAAAATTCCCAAATGGGAAAGTATTCGGGTTTTTTCATATTTAGCGATGTTACAAATATGTTATGTGTAGTATATATCAAATAGTACGTACTATTTAAGTACTATTACTACTAGTTAGAGCTAATCTACCTTTGTTTACTTTAAAAAAATCAATAAATACGTCAAAACCGTTTACTGCGACATCGCTTAGAACATCATACCGGTTATATCAACCTAGAACAAAGGTCCCGGTTGAATGCTATATGACCGCCTTATCAAAAATATTTACGACATTGCTAATAACGATATACCTCATTAAACGACTACATTTAACTAATATTTCGGAGAATACAATTTTCTACTATTAACTGATCTACTGTTAATAGTAGAAAATTGTATTAAACTACTGGAACCTATAACAGATACTATTTTCAAACTCGAAGGCAGTGGAATACTTATAAATGAAGTTTATATGGACTTCAAAGATATTAAGTCCACATTTAATTTTGCATTTCCGGACATATCCATTCTAAATGAGCATCACAAACGAGATATAAAAAATGCTGTAATTAGCTGAACAAATAAATGTTTGACACCCATTCATTATGCTGCATATTTATTGGATCCAAGATAGCAAGGCATTGAATTAGAAGAAGAACACGAAGTGGATGGAGTGTATACACGACGCGACGTTAACCAATCGCACAATATTGTCGTTGGTGTTTATTTATCCAATTATAGAGCTAAATAGGGTTTATAGAGTAGACCATTTATATGGAAGGATGTCACCGAAATGGACCCAGTAGTTTGGTCGAGAGGACTCTGCAGTTCCAAATTGTTGAGTAGGGTTGCAGTACGGATTCTAACTGCTCCCTGTACTTCAGCAGCCACAGAACGATTGTTTAGCACGCACGTCCATATACATAGTCGCAAAAAAAACAGATTGACTACAGACAGGGCAGCAAAAATACCTTTTATTTCATACAATTGGAACCTGTTTCATAAACACAAAGATCATGACAATGACGATGATGACGAGCCAATATCTACGAGGGCTGCACTAAAAGTATGGGAATGGAATATTTCCACCATTCCTGTCATATTAAAATCTTTAAAATTGAAAAGTCTTTGGTTTTACAAATCGAATACCATTGATTTATTTAAAAAACGATTCTCGGTCTTGTCACAAGGTTTTGTCAAACTTTTTTAGTCGTTGAGAAAATGGACTCGAGAAAATTCAAGAAAGATGATTTATTATGACTTTCGAAGTGGTTAAACACAAAAACAGTGTGTTGACCGGATGATTTCTGCATTTGGTGATGAAGCCCCATCCAAAACCACAATTCATCGCTGGTTTGCTGAATTTCAACGTGGACCTATCAAGTTCAGTGATGATCCTCGTCAAGGTCGTCCAAAAACTGCAGTCACACAAGAAAACGTTGATGCTGAGCGTAAGCTGATTGAAGAAGATCGACATGTGATATACTACGAAATTCAGGCAACTCTAGACATTGAGATGAGTCAAATACAAATAATCTTGCATGAACAATTAGGTGTAAAATATACCGCATTCGCTCTATAAAGAGCAAAAAGCGGCTCGTGTTACTTGGTGCGTCAGAACATTCGAAAGACACGCAGGATCCTCAAATGCTATATAAAACATCGCATCAGGTGACGAATCCTGGATATACGCGTACGAACCCGAAACAAAAACCAGTCTCGAGTTTGAGTGTTCGAAAATGAGTAAAGCCAACAAAAATTGTTCGTTCACGGAGTGTTGCAAAAAAATGGTGGCTACGTTTGTCTCCAAAACTGGCCATGTTGCGACTATTCCTCTTGAGGGACAAAGAACGGTAAATGCAGAACGGTATGCTAGCATTTATTTCCCACAGTTCGTTTCTGAACTCCGTCCTCAGTTTTTTCGATGGACCAAGCTGCGGCTCAGCATCTGATCAGCTTTCTGAATTGAACATCAGTGTGAGAACTGGAGAAGGAAGGGGTGTTAATGTCGGCGATTCATCGTCAAAGTCATTTTTATTTATTCATTCTGAGAGCCCCATTACGTTGCTCTTAGTCTCTCCAGAACAATAAAAGCACACTGCAGAACATTTCAGCACTGCTTTTCGACATCCACACATCGCTCCACAAAAAGAAACGGTTTGCTCGAGTTTCTGAACATTTTCACTTATAACTTTTTCATTTCTAGTTCTACGACAAAAAGTTACTGAACCAAAGTTGTAGAGAATTTAATTTGCAACAAAAAATGTTATGAATTTTTTTAAATCAAATGAATAGTTTATGAGATATATCGTATAAACCACTTCAATTGAAAAAACCCGTCCATTGGGTTTCTTCCCACGTAAACACCCGGTTCTTTCCCATTTGGGAATAAACCCGGGTTTATTCCTTTCGGGTTTATTCCCACCGCCCATCTCTAAGCACAAGGTAGTATTAATGAACGCCTAAATGTATTCCTCTTATGCTGTTGCATTTTTACCATCAGAATGGTGGGCTGCAGCCTACAGATATAATGATATCATCGGTATATAAGTAATTTATTATTTAGTAATTGGATTCTAATTTGCTAATACTTACTCTTGTTCCCCCCAAATTATGAGTTGTCAGAAGGATTCAGGGCTCCACACTTCTTGATTTTAAAATTAGTTTTGTTGATGAGAACATATAACTTTCGTATACCAGTATCGGATATTGTTCATAGTTAAGGCGACTATCTATTAGCTTGATTGATAGAGAGCTGTATGTGGACCTATCAACGATAAAATTGATTGCTACTTGAGCAATTTAAACTTAGTTACTGTTATATATTTACTCTGTTATGTTATTTATATGTGTATAACTGTTGCATATTTGAAACAATTACTCAGATGTAGGTACATAATTTTAAAACTAATCTACTTCTTATTTTGTTATGATTTGTAGAAGTAGTATAAGTGACCTGCTGAACTGACTTATTGCTAATTGGAGTTGTAAGGTGGCATAGATATAGGAGTCCAAAACATAACAGTCTTTCAGTCAGCTAGTTGTGGTTTCCATACCCTGTTCAGGATTAACATTTGTTTATATAAATAAACTAGCTGCCTCCCCGCGGTTTTACCCGCGTAGTTCCCGTTTCCGTGGGAATACAGGTATAAAATATAGCCTATGTTACTCGGGGATAATGTAGCTTTCCAAAGGTGAAAGAATTTTTGAAATCGGTCCAGTAGTTTCGGAGCCTATTGATTACAAACAAACAAACAAATCTTTCCTCTTTATAATATTAGTATAGATAATAATAAATCCAGGGACATTTTTCGCACACGGCCATTCTTCGTAAGCTTCAAAGTGAGCTTGTGGTATGGTAACCAGATAGCTGATAAACAGACATAATTATGCATACAAATATTTGTCCTGGGTGGGAACCCACGACTAGCGGCTTGAGAGTCAGGGTCACTAACCACAAAGCCAACCGTTCTGTCAATGTAGGTATATGTCTGCATCACAATCATGCATCTTAACTAAAACTACTAATATCATAACGATGAAGAATTCGTTTGTTTGAAAGCGCTAATCTCAGGAACCAGCACGGTTTGAAAGAGTAGGTACTTCCTGACAGCTCATTTATGGAGGAGGGGTAAGTATATATAATACATCACGATACGACCAATGGGAGCGGAACATGTATAACTTTTAGAAAAAAAAAATAACTTAAGTACCCATGTGACACAGACGAAGTTTCGCGGGTCAGTTGGCTTATAATATTAGTAGGACGTAGAATATCAACCTATTTGGTACCTACAACCATTGCTTTGTTCGGAATTGTATTGGATATAATTATCTAAAGAATGTCCCAGAATATTTATTTATTATTTTTATCGTTGTAATCACGTACAAAGAAAAGTAGATAATAAGTATCACGCATATTGTAAACCCTGTCGTAGGGCTCTAAAATATACCTACATTATAAAGGTGTATGTAATAAAAGAATGAAAGGTATTTTTAAACTATACTACGATACGTATCCTCTATATTAGTATATGTATGAGGTATAAAATAATTATCAATACAAGTTAATATTGGGCTATTGAAGCGTCCAAGGTATGATCCACACGTAGCTGCCCCAAAAAGTAGCCCTAGGAAAAATGCTACGACTATCAATGCAACCAGAGTACTTAACAATTTACTTCGAGTCAGTAGTACTGCTTTACAAATACAAAGGAAGTCATACACCGATCTGAAAAAATATTTTAAATTAGGGTAGCGCAACATATTTAGTGAATCTACCTATTCACGACTTTGGAAAAATATAGCTAAGCATTGAAATGACGTTTTATACAGACATAAATTTTTAATTTTGGTACACCGTAAAAAAATACTTAGTCTTACCCAAGTAAGTAGGTACCTACCTAGGTAGTGAGACACCGCCTCTCCGACCTAGGGAAAGTAGGTATTTTGAACAATATGCCCTGTGTGTGCCAGATATCTGTATCGCGCAGCCTCTCTCTTTGATAACGATCAGTTGAGAAACTTCGGTTATCCTTTCACGATCGATTTCGTGTTTCCGAATCGTCGGAGAATCTAGGCGAGGGACGCAAGCGAATAGTGGCAGCCACCCTTCCATGGGCACGGGCGACTCGCTACCTACTATCACTAAACTAGCCGAACAGTATTTAAGTAATTGTCTCGAATCCTCAAGTTCTAGCCTAGTCCTAAATGCTACGAGAGATCTCAATTATTTGTAAAATAAATAAATATTTTCGTGTATCCCCATGTGAATAGAACTTGCTCATAAGCTGTGCTAGAAACGCTGGAATAACAAAACGAGTAAAGACCTGCCTGCCTTTGTTATAATTCCTATGACATACAAGGAAAATCAAATTCTTGTAAATATTTTTACCTGCAACATTTGGTATTATCACAAAGAAGCATGTCAGTATCATCCAATAGCTTTTGAAGTTGTTGTTGAGCTAATGTAATAACAGGATACTTTTTGTGTAATATATGAGCAATATCTCCTTCAGGATCTCTATCACAGCTACACCCGGGTGGGCCGGGTGTATCAAATGTCATCCCGACACTTCGAGGTGAGGTATCAGCTGTTTCAATATTTACATCTGATTGGCTGCCGAAATCATCTTGTGGTTCCCTTCTACTTTTCTTGTACGTTTTTCTTGAATATTTGAATACATTTTGTACCTGATAATCATCGGAAGACATAACATGACATTGTTCTCAATTATAAACTGATTAAGACAATTATGTCTTTATACAATATCTATGAATAATAATATTATTTAACTTGACAATATTTTCGAATCAGTCTATTTACTAAGGAAGTTGTTTACTTCTAGGTAATAAAAAAATATATAGTGTCTTCTAGGTAGAACTTTTTATTCTTTATTTGAACGTTCTATGACGCTTGTTGTTGGAACGCGTGTCGATTGACCGAGTCGCACTCTAGCTAGTCGATTCGAATAATATACCTACCTATAATTTCTATTTTTAGAATTATTCATCAATTTTGGTAATAGGATGAAGTAACCGCTGGCACCGAACTAAAAAAATACCTGTAGATACCTACTATATTGCCCTTAGATAATTAATTAATAACGGAAGACACTCAAATTTTTTTTTTTTGACGTGACAACGTCTTATAAATTGGTTTGCCGGGTGACACTTCAAGAAACTGCGTTACGCTCCGCTCACGTAACGTGACGTTATGTTTTAAATTGTTACTATATTTCATCCTTCTTTCTACTATACGAATGAATATTCACATTAAAATTATTTTACCACTCAAAGTCGTTGTCACGTAAAACTTTCGCCCGTATACCGACTTTACAGGCAACCAATTTTTTTTTTGACGTGACAACGTCTTATAAATTGGTTTGCCGGGTGACACTTCAAGAAACTGCGTTACGCTCCGCTCACGTAACGTGACGTTATGTTTTAAATTGTTACTATTATTTCATCCTTCTTCCTACTATACGAATGAATATTCACATTAAAATTATTTTACCACTCAAAGTCGTTGTCACGTAAAACTTTCGCCCGTATACCGACTTTACAGGCAACCAATTTTTTAGTGCTCTTTATAACCTCAGTTTTTAATATAAATGATTAGTAGCGAGGCATACGATATGAGGGGCACTAAAAATAAAAAATAATAATTTACTTAATAAGTATGCGGACTTTAACTTTTACTGTATGTATGTAACCATATGTGATATTTTTCGATCGTAAACTTTTACCTTACCGCTTACGAACCCGTAAAGATAATATTTAACCCCCATAGCATCATAAAAATAAGCATGAAATTAAATGTAAAAATATAATTATAATAACTTACAAATTAATAAATAATAACAGTTAACGGGAACAAATATGGCGATTTCGCTATAACATTAAATAACAATAGGTAAATATTAATCTCCAAAAGATTGGTGCATGAACTTCTTGGAATACTCGTACACCACAAACAGGACAGCTGTTGCTGGTATTGTCCTCACGAGTGTTGGTTTCAGACCGTTGTATAACGCCAGAGCACCTGGAAAAAACATACAACATTTGGTTAAGTATCTATAAATAATAAATGTCCTGGGACATTTTTCATACACGGCCAATCTGATTCCAAACTAAGCAGAGCTTGTGATATGATAACCAGATAGCTGATATACTACTTTTTAAATACATACTTATATAAATATTTTCATCCCGACAGAATAAACGGACATATTCATGCATACAAATGTTTGTCCCGGGTGGGATTCGAACCCACGACCTGCGCACGAAATTAATCATGCATCATCATTATTACTAATAATATAAACGCGAAAGTTTGTACGTTTGTCCCTCTTTCCCGCAAGCCACTACTGTACGGATTTAGATGAAATTTGAAATACAGCGTTTATAACCTGGATTAACACATAGGGTACATTTTATCCCGGGAAAATTGAAGATCTCCCGGAAACGCGGGTGAAACCGCGGGGAGCCACTAGTCAACTCATATAAGACTCCACCGCAGGAACACAAGCCGCCCATAAATCCCTTAACAACAAGGGGTTTATAAAATAATGTAATACATGTAACAGTGATGTGAATCTCTACATATTTTTCTAGTAATATTAGCAAAAATCATATTATTTTATAAAATTTCGTATCACCTTGTTAATTCTTTAAAGAATAAGATTAGGTAATTGCTTTTTATTTTACATGATAAATAAAATCTTATTTATCATGTAAAAATACCTATCGTAAGTGTACCAGTGGTGGCCACGGTACCAGTAATGGCCAAAAATTGAAAGAAACATCTAGAATTCGGACATGGGCGAATGTTTTTACATTGGGATCACTGTGACATAGACTTTAGACATCGAACTATCTAAAGTAGGGACAAGATAATAGGTCACTTTTGACAGATGTCAGTTTTATATTCATAGTGAGGTGACCTGCTTAAAAACATCGATTAAATGAATGAATCGAATGAATCGATACAGACTTGAAACATATGTGAATTTTAAAAATGATCATGCGAATCCCTGTCCCATTATTATTTTTTCTTTCATAAATTAAAGGAGCAAAATAAGACAAGTACCTACGTAATTTAACAAAAAAAATGCTTTTATTTACTTGAACTATCGGAACTGCTATCTTCATCACTGCTGTCAGCACTCAGAGATATTATTAATTCATTTTCAATAATGTATGGTTATAAATTTATGGTGATTTTTCTTCACAAGTAATCATTGCATTCGATTCAACTTACAATCCTATCAGCTTTCGATTTTTAGAGTAACATCCCTAGTGTTTAAAAAGAAAAAGGGTTGACTGACGCAACATTGTAACGACGTTCAGTTCTTTAGATCAGAAATTGTTTATTATGTTTAGAATGGTTTATTATTGAAAGCAAATCGTAAAATTACTCGTATCGGTCATTATTACAATAAATATGTAAACGTAATTGAAAAAAGTTAAGCAATTGTGCAGTTCTTATTTTATGCCCGCCGTTACAAGGTTACGTTGTTGAATTTTGATGAAATGTCAAAAGTGACCTATTATCTTGTCCCTACTATAAGTTTAACGTTTTATTCAATTCAGTCAGTTATATGTACAGTCAGCAACGGAAGTCGTTGAACACAATGAAGTTCCAAATCACCTGCACACGTATTACTTACCATAAATTACTGATCAAAGTTAACTACAAAATAACCTTGTCAGCATAGAACTACAAAAGTCGCTGAGCACTGTTATACCATAAATCGCTGAACATTACTAGCGACAAAAATATGTTATCAAAAGAAAATACAAAAGTCGCTTAACAATGATAGTTTGTTACTCGACGAGGCTAATTCTCGGTTTGTCATAAGTTGCTGAACATTACTAGCGACGAAAATAAATTATCAACATAAAAATGTCATGAGCACAGATTTTTTTTTATTTGACAAATCCGATTCTCTGTTTATCATCTTCTCTATTTTTATCTGCATAAATCTACATATGTATATGTTTAGCGAGTTGCTAAACATAATATAGGTAGATAAAATATACTTTCGTATATTAGGTATATGAAACTAAATTATTTTAATAAGTGCTATAAAAATATAGTATATATAATATAGTATATATATGTCAAATAATTTTTTTTTAGTATCTATATATACAAAACAATGTCCCCGCCGCCTCCGTCTGTCTGTCTGAACACGATGAACACAAAAACGGGGGGACTTTGTTTTATATATATAGATGTAACTAGAGGCACAATTGAAATAATAATAAAATTATTTGGTTCGGATGACAATTGAAATGAGGGATTCTATTCAATTTACCTTACATATTTTTACTTCTACCTTCAGATATTTGTTTTTGTTCATAAAACTTTACTACATATTTTTTTACTTCTACCTTCAAATATTTGTTTAATAATATTGTAATAAAAAAATTGTTGTTTAAAAGCGCATGGTAAATAAATAAAATTAAAAATATACCTACCGTCTTTTCTTATAAGTTCACGAAAGTGGAGTCAATAAAGCATTTTACCCGGAAGTCCTCAAGAACAGCTCCGATTTCGATTATTTTTTTTTGTTAGCTTTGTTTTTTACATTATTTAAAATCAGAAACTTTTTGGAGCAAAAAAAAAAATTGTTTCAACAATATCTACTTACTATATTTATATGAAACCGTTTGCCCGTTTTTGCAACGTTTTTGATTGACGCTCTGCTCCTATTCGTCGGAGCGGGATGACACATAGCTTTCTTAGCCTTAGATAGCCTTCCTCAATAAATGGGCTATCTAACACTGAAAAAATTTTTGAACTCGGACTAGTAGTTTCTGAAATTAGCGCCTTCAAGCAAACAAATAAACAATTTAGTTTTATTTATCAGTAGAAATATAGACCATAAGAAAATATATAATTATGCGTGTATGCATGTTACGTGTATACATTCAATATATTTGTTTAGGCTACTATATATATATATATATATATCTATGTATATATAATATTTCACGTTGAGTTTATCGAGGAAGGCTATGTATAGGTTATGTATCATCACGCTACGACGAACGGGAGCGGAGCGGCAATCAAAAATATTGCAAAAGCGGGCAAACGGTTTCATATAAATATAGTAATGTAGTTTAAACAATATAATTTCATTTTCCCCGCTCCAAAAGTTTTCTGATTTTAAATAATAGGTATAAAAAAACAAAGCTAACTAAATAAAAAATAAATAAATAAAATAAAAATAAATAAATAAAGCTAACAAAAAAAAATCATCGAAATCGAAGCTGTTCTTGAGGACTTCCGAATATTGCCTGTTTTATGTCTTCATTGACTCTGCTATTGACACGATACTTTGATACCCAATGATTGTGTAACACTAATATTCAGACAAGTCGTAATTAAACTTGACTTATAACTTTGAATTAGTGTTGAGCGAATTATTGCACATTTAGTGCTCTGCTACTTATTGCGAATTAGTGTTCAACTACTTATGGTAAAATCATGTTCAGCAACTTAAGGAATATTGGTAATCAGCCTTTTTTGTAACTTTGAAATGACAACCTTGTTTTGTACTCTACGGTGGTTAGTGATTTACGACAGTTTTAGTGCTCAGTGGTTTTGTAAATTTGAATGTGTTCATGGACTTTCGTTGCTGACTGTACAAATATGCGAGAATACAAAGTGTAAATTGATTTGAAATTGACAACGACGGCTTTTCTTAAGGAAATCATTAAGGCGATGAGCAGAAAGTTTCACTTGTAAAATAGTATTGCTTAATTAAAATCAAAATTTGTTTTGTTTGATGTGTTAGCCATAAAATAAAGATAAACTAAGACTAAGACTGGGGTATCCATTAATGGATTTTCCCTGGCCAAGACTGGGTCACAAAACTACAACTTTTATTTGTTAAATTAATTGAATCCAGCTTTGCCGTATCTCACGCGCAACACATTACAAATATTAAATAAGAACTGGACTTTACAGTTTCACTATATTCAGTGCTGAAACTAAAACAATTTTGGTAATATTTCACAAAAACCAGTTTTTTTTTTCTTAAACTGGCCACCATTGGGTCATTTACCATACATTTCAGTAATTATAATTTAATCAGCTACAGCAATAATCATGATAATCATTCCTTGTTAAAACCCAACCGGATGAAGGCTACATATATTATTGAAGGCCCTTCAATCTTATTTCTACATTTCATAGTTCAATTTCAACTTCGATATTCAATATTTGAATTAAAATTTTATGGCAAACAGGAAATAAATGTACACATATCATTTCAGAAGCCACTATCTGTAGGTTAGCCTTGATTTGTGACCTCTTATTTCATATATAGTATGTACTATCTGGATCTCATTTGATAAACAATGGATGATAATATTTTATCTACTAAAACAATATTGATTGAATGATTTAAGGTAGAAACATGAAAATTATACATAGGTATCTACACAAATAATATAAAGAGGAAAGATTTGATTTCTTGTTTGTTTGTTATGAATAGGCTCCTAAACTACTGGACCAACCTGATTGATTCTTTCACCAATAGAAAGCTATTATATTTGTAAGTGTCAGGCTATTTTATTCCTGTATTCCTGCAGGAACAGGAACCACGATAAATAGTGTTTAATATTTATGATAAAGTTCTACCTTCTTTCTTCACAATTTCGTATCCCACAGTCAGGAACTTCTGACTTTTGTTTGATATCTGAACTCTTGACTTGATGACATCTGTTGGGAATATAACAGTCCACAGGATGAGACCACCAACCGCACCAGCAATCATAGTTCTAACGAAACCGATGTCATCTTTTGATTGACCTGGTTTAGCTAATAATTCTCTAGTACCTGGAAAAGTAGGTGGAATTTATAAAGAACTGAAGCTTATATAGTATGGTGGTACCTAGTTCAGAATTGATAAATGTTTTACCTTCATATCCTCCAAAAAAGAAGAAATAGCCAGGCATCTCTCGCATTATAGTGGGAACTAAGCCCCTAAAGAGGCCCTGTATTCCATATTGGCGAAATATCTGTTGTGTCAGCTGCAGAGGCGTCACTTTAACCTGATACCAACAAAATAATGTTGAAATACATTACATTCACATTTAAGCTATTAATTTATCAGTATATATGGTAATATTATTGAACTTTAGTGTGGAGAATTTCTATGTCAAATACATTGTATTAAACAATAATGATTGACTCTCTTAAATTACGTTTTCTCAATTTTTTTACTTGATGAAGGTGAACTATAACACAGAATGGTAAAGTTTATGATGGTAATTTTATATAAAATATATGATAATACAGCTGTAGGATTTTAATTAGCCTTTCAAAATCGTAAAGGTAGCATTTGATAGGCAACATATTTACAGAATAAATGCGTCTTAAATAAAGTTATCTTCTCAATGATAAATGATATCATTAGTGACGACGTTTAATTATGTTTATGTTCATTTACATGTATGTGTTGAGATTATGAAAGTGGCAATTAAAATCGCACAACTATATAAATTCAAATACCGAAAAGAGTCATTACAGCTGTTTGTGAGCCTTGTACATTGACTTCCCTCATTGCCTGCAGTTGGCACTTGATCAGCTCTGTTGGGCATAATGTGAATGAAGAGAAGAATGCAGCGAGAAAACCTGCTGATGCATTACCAAGGGCTGAGAGCTCCTCAACACTCTAAAATATGCACATACAATCAATAAAACAAAATGATGATCATATGATCTAAAGTATGGAGCTTGGAGAAAAAGAAACAAGCTTTATTAATAATATCTAACATGCATTAAGTTTACAATAAAATAACAAACAACAAGAGTAATAAAGCAACTGTTATTTCAATTAACTGACTCATGATTGCTTTGTATTTCCTTTGAAAACAATTTCAAAGCTGTTTTAACATTTTGTGTAGTAAAGTAAGCTATGGAAATATTTCATCATCCTGAAAAAAAAATAGATATAACATGATGAAATCTATCATTGTCATCTTAATTTTTATCTTGCTCTAGGCCAAAGGTCTCAAATAAATCCTACCTTTTTTTTAGCTTGATAGACCATTCTATTAGACAGGCATTGAACTTAAAATCATATAAAAATACATGGTAATGTTGCACATATTTTTACCTCTGTTCCATTGATACGGCAGACAAATTTTTGACAATAACCATAAGCAGCAAAGAGCACTGAGTTTTCAGCAACATTAGCCATGATAGCAGGAGTGGTCCCAGCATATAACCCTCTTATCACACCATCATTCCTTAATGTTTGCTTCAAACAATCATACATCCCCTTATACAAATGTGGAAATGTTTGCATCTTGACTTTAACAGTGTCAAGAGGCTGTCCTACATAAACTACTGCTACACCACCTACAGAAAAACATATGTGTAACATATACATATTAATATTAAATACTGATATGCAATCTTCTTTCATAATTATGGAATCGATTCTTAAAGATTTAATAGATAACCCTGAATATATATTATCATCATGTGTACATCCCCAATTTACTATGATTAAAATAATACAAAATGAATATTCTAATTTCATATTTTTTTTATAATTCACAATTGTTGTGATTTATCATTGTAGAGTTATCTAGGAATTGAGTACCCACAGTAAGTCGATGTTATTGATTCGTCCCAACGGGCCAATATGAAATGATATTAAAATACTACCTATTGTTGAATAAAAAAATATGAATAACATACCTAAAGATCCCGCAGTGAAATCAATGACACCGCTTTTGAAATTGCTTGGAGTTCCAGAGGAATGGGCCATGTTGGAATGTTTTATCTTAAAAATAATACTGACAATTAAAATAAAATAAAACTAAAAGAAAATATTAATATAATCAAGTTCGATAATGATCAAATCAACATCATGTTGATAGTTTCCTCTTTAACTTAATTACATACGACATGTGTGATAGCTACGTACCTTACTAATATTTATAGAAGCAAAATCCAAATACTTAGTTTTAAGCTTGTTTATCGGTAACAAATTTTAGTTCAAACTGTCTTTGACCAAGTCTTTCTACTCTAGTACTTTAGCAAGCAAACAAACTTAGAGGTTAACTTTTTCATTTGACACATTCCTCAAGTTCCTGAACTGGCAAGTAAGTGACAGACATAGATTCCAGTGATGCCAGATTATTTAAAATGACGGGACTAAGGAAAGAACTGACCATGAAAAGCACAAACGCTAAGAAATAAAAAGTCTATATATTGTTTATACTTAAGTAGCAATTGAAAAATATATTTCAAATGTTACGTAGGTATTTACAATTGCAATGATATATTTTCACCAGCTCAATGAAATCGGTCGTTATTTTAAAACTGCTAAAAATATATTTTAGAAATGCCACACTAAAAAAAATAACATGTTCACGAAGATTGCTAAAATAAAAACAAGTGTTAACTCTGAATATATACAATATTAGTATTGTAATTTATAATTTCCAAACAATTTGGTGAGAGATAAAAAGTGTTTGGCACATAATTAATTAACTTTAAAGTGAACACTCATATCATTAAACAAAAAAAAATACAAACTAAAGGACTTATTCATACCGATCATTATGAACGTAAGAAGTAAATGAATGAAGTGCACGAAAATATGGTTGTTTTTCAGCTTTTCTTGGGAATAAATTTGAATAAAATCAGTTTGCTTATGTTATAGTTTGCGCCCCTATAATAATTATGGAGTAATTAGGAAAAGCAAATAAAATTGTTATGTATGTAAATAACCTAGCGCTTAGCGTCTGAAAGTGAATCTAGATAGTGTAGTTGTTATTGGAAATAATCATGAAATTTATGAACATTCAATGATATAAGTAAGTGATACTTCAAGCTGAATAGTTTTCCTATTGTGTACAGTGTTTTAATTCAAAATTCATGTGAATACTTTTACAAAAAATGGTGTCAAAGTTTTGACGTGTCGTTTTTGGTTTTCGTTCATGTTCGGCCGCCATGTTTGTCCTTTTATAATTTAGAAAATCTATGAGTTCTTCAATATACCACTGTTATAAATACTGTAGTTAGCAACTACACAAAACTACACTATTGAAAAAAATATTCACATATGCCAAATGTTTATTTAATAATTTGAATGTGTATGTGTATTTTATAAAAGTCGCATCCTTTGTTGCCAAGGTATTCAGGATGGTTGTTGGATCAGCGACGTACCCAGGGAGGCAAGTGCTCCACAAAATGCAACCAATGGGCATGACTCCACGTGAGCTGTCGGAGTACGACGACCTGGCGACTGCACTAATTGTGGACCCTTACCTTGGCATCACAACACACAAAATGAACATTCGTTATAGACCCCTTAAAACTAATAAGGAAGAATTAAAGAACATAATTAAAGAGTTTGTACAAACTCAGGATTATAACAAAGCATATACAAAACTAGCCAATGGTGAATGGATGCCAAGACATTTTAGTAAAAATAAACATCAACAGAGCAAATTAAGAGAACATGTCAGTATTATTATTTGTCAATGACTTAGTATATACATATATATGTTTAAACTATGTATTTATTTTCCTGTTTCATCTCATAAATTTATGGTTTTCCTTTCCAGATATACCGGTATTTGAGAATTTTTGATAATAAAGCAGGCTTTGTTATTGAGCCATGCTATCGATATTCATTGGAAGGTGGAGTTGGGGCAAAGATTTCAACCACAAAAAAGTTCTTAAAACATGAGAGAATTGACTTTCTTGTAGGATGTATTGCTGAAATGACAGAAGAAGAAGAAAAACAGTTACTGCATCCAGGGAAAAATGATTTCTCTGTTATGTACAGTTGTAGAAAAAATTGTGCCCAGTTATGGCTTGGGCCTGCAGCTTATATTAATCATGATTGTAGGCCTACATGTACCTTTGAAGCTACTGATAGAGGGAAAGCTTTTGTTCGGGTGTTGAGGGATATTGAAGCAGGTGAAGAAATCACTTGTTTTTATGGAGAAGACTTTTTTGGAAATGGCAATTGCTATTGTGAGTGTGAGACGTGTGAGAGACGAGGTAAAGGAGCATTTTCTGTTAAAAATGCTCACAGTGACGAGCAAGCCACTAGATACAGATTTAGAGAAACTGATAATAGAATTAATAGAATGAAAGCTAAACAGACTCAAAAAAGTGTTAACAGTAAAAATGCTGAAAAAGCTCGAATATCAAACCGTCAAAATTCCAATATAGTATCTCCACTTAGTATGAAAGAAATGAAACAGAAAGGTTTGACAAAATATGATGCAGAACTTTTAATAGCTCAAGGCTGCATAGCAGATGTAATGGATAGGAATATGAATAAAGAAGGACATGGAAGTAGAGAATCCTCAACATCCAGTCGTGGTGAACGATTACGCCGTAGAACACATAGTAGTCGCACTGCAAGTGGCTCTGTGACTTCAGTTGGCAGTGTAAAGGGGCGGGCCCCGCCCTCACGCTGCTGTAGTACCACAAGTTCTCGGAGCAGTCGTGATTCACATACTGGAATAGTGTTACGAAGTCACAAACGTCTTCTTGATTCTTGTACACAGCCTACTTGTTCTAAACTTAGAAACAGTTCTAAAATGGGTTCTGAAGTTAAACTCGAAACTAACTTTGATATCCCAAAAATAGAAGCTAATCTGCCCAGTATGTTTGAAGCTAATAACTTAGTCATAAAATCTGAACCACCACATGATAATCAAAAAGAAAATCATGAGATGGATGGAAATTCAGTTAATATTGCCAATACCCATGTAGATGAAAAATATTGTGATACAAAAGAATCTCTACAGCAAAGAACCGATATGATTACAGTAGCTGAAGTGGAAACTGACATTTCCGAAAGTAATTCCAATATTCAAGAACAAACAATTAAGAATGTAGAATGTGTAAGTGATAATGCATGTTTGAAAAGTGAAATAAATGACTTTAGAGAAAATGTTAACCCAAGTGAATTAAAAGACAGTAAATTGAACAAGAATAAAGCAGATGTATCAAATCGTGCAGAGGAATCAAAAAAAGAATTAGATTCTGGGCCACCTTGGTTGGTAGACAATTCCAACAAAGGCAGTGAGTGTCCCTGCACACCACCACGTAGAGGTTTAAAGCTAACGCTTCGTGTGAAAAGAAGCCCTGTTGTCGAGGAAGTCATGGACTGCGGAGGGACGGTGGAGGCGCCCGAGTATGAGGTGCTGCGGCTGGAGGGCGTCGACCCGGAGACGGCCCGGAAATTGAAGAAGCGACGACGGTCTAAAGAGCGTCATCGTAAACACAGTCCGATCCATCCCCTGCCTCCTATGAAGCGCTTAAGATTAATTTTTGGCAATGAAAGTCGTACTATTGATATACCTACTGCAATTTCAGCAGACTGACAGCCGCAACTACCTTATGGTTATATTTCCACCGTTATTATTCAATTATTAGTTTAATTGACACTGACTAGAATTATTTTATCTAGTATTTATTTTTATGATGAACTTCTGATAATTGAGTATTGTGTGATAGGCGTCAAATTTGAATTTGATGATTCCAAGAAAATACCTATTTATTAAAATGAAACGTCGAAATGTTAATAGTTATTTCATTAGCACAAATTCTTTTTATATCCCAATTGAAAGACCTTTTCACAGTCGTCAAAAAAGTCCGTCTATACAATAAGTGTGTATCTATTTATTGTTTATCTATGGTACTTTAGGCTATTGTTATGATAAATGTATGTACAAAAAAATATTGTGTTCCATTATTTATTTTACTACCTAAAATCTACATCATTGGAACTTATTTGACGAAGGTGAAATTGTTCCTTGATGATGAAAACTTTCTGTTCTTAGAGAAGTGATTTCATCGCAATAATATAAAACGAAATTGTTGATGCAAAAATGCTGAAGCTTTTTAAAATATTGGTGTTAATATGAACATATTCAGGCACTGCATTTGTAGATTTAATTGCATTGTATAACTTGTTTTTTAAATAATTGATGAACTGTAAACTGTATATTTATAGTATGGATTCGAATGATAGTAAATGAAGTTCTCTGTTTATAGAGTAATTAATAAAGTATTGTTAGTGGTACCAAATATACTACTTGAGCAAGTGTAGTTCTCATAAAGGTTTTCAGTACTACCCTTAATCTTGCCTGCATACCGTTGAGTCTGGCATTGGTGGTTCCCGTTTCCTCTAATATTATTGTTTCCCTTGCCAATAAAATATAATTACTTTTGTTTTGTCGAAAGTTTGTGAAATTGACATAAAGATAGTACCTAATAATTATTAATTCGACGTTTATAGATTTCTGTCCCAAAATCGAACCGTAATCGGAACAATCGACAACAAAAGTTGTACAATCCTACTAATAAGTATTATAAATGCGAAAGTTTGTGAGTATGGATGGAGGGATGTTTGATATTCTTTCACGCGACTACATTTTATCCTGTGAATATGGTCCACTATCTATACTAATATTATAAAGAGGAAAGATTTGTTTGTTTATTTGTTTGTAATGAATAGGCTCCGAAACTACTGGAATGATTTCAAAAATTATTTCACCTTTGGAAAGCTACATTATCCCCGAGTAACATAGGCTATATTTTATCCATGTATTCTCACGGGAACGGGAACTACGCAGGTAAAACCGCGGGGAGGCAGCTAGTATAGAATAAAATTAATATGCATTATAGTCCGAAGAGCCGTGGTGGCTCAGTTGGGAACGCACCGACTCACGATCATGAGGGTGCAGGTTCAAATCCCTGGCCAGTACCTCTTGAGTTAAAAAAAAAAATTACGTACGGATTCACACCACTGGCTTTCGGTGAAGGAAAACATCGTGTGGAAACCTGCATGCCCGAGATGTCACAATGAAAGGCATGTGAACTCCGCCAATCCGCACTAGGCCCGCGTGGTGGACTATGATTGCCTACACCCCTCGATATTAGGGGAGCCTCGAGCTCCTCGGTGGAGACGTATATATATGAGCTGACAATGATAGTCCGATGATCCCACTAATAAGTGAGAAAGTTAGTGTTGATGAATTTGATACATTGTCTGGTTATCATAATGCAAGCTTCTGCTTAGTTAGGAATTGCTTCAACAGCGAAAGAGTAAGTAAGTTTTTAAGTAGCACATAGGATACTTTAGGTAATCGCAGTGCGAAAGCTTGTGTAAAGAAATAATAAAAATGTTATAGGTACTTCTTAGAATTTTTTTATGATTTATTGATTATAGTTTTTCAAGGTTTTTTTAGTCGCTTGGCCAAAAATACTTCGCCTCGCCTTTAAGTTAATTAATCGCCCGCGCGCGTAAATATAAAGATATGTTACATATCACAGTTCATAACAATATTGACTAATTATAATTGTATCATTGTTTTCAGTGTTAATAAACAACGCCATAGGTTGTCGTTATTTATTACTAACTTTCGTCCCGCGGTTTCCGGGGGATCCTCAGCCGATGTGTATGTTTTTACAGAACATGTTAATTTATAGGTACCTACTGAGTTTGAAATCGATAAGTAAGAAAGTCCCCCAGACAAATATGTCATTGTTACATTATTTTAGTTTCCAACCTCATTTGCACGGAATTTTTAAGAATCCATTCTTAGTACACCTACGTTACCGCACCTAAGGATCATTGCCGCTTTGGAAGACTGCCTTCAGCTGAGAAGATTCTCTCTTTTCTTCTCGTGTTAGGCGATATTTTTTTCAAACTCCTTTTAAAGTCATCATAAGTATTAAATTTACAGCTTTTGCCTTTGCAAAAAGTATGTCAATATCAATTAGGATGCAAGAAAATGCACACTAAGCAGAGCATTTTTAAATACAGTACTTATTAGCACAGAACAATTTTTTTGTCCTGAGTGGGAATCGAACCCATGCCTAGTTTGCTTGATAAGCTGAGTTCCAAGTGAACTAACTTATTGTTGTTTGGTTATCCTGCAACCCAACTGACTGTACCAATTTAAGATATAGGTACTTAGTGATTTTTGAGTTTTAGTTAATAACAATTAATTAGTTTCCATAATTTCAATATTGGTTAACATTATAATAAGTAAGTAGATTGGTATTATAATTTAATATTTTCAAACTGGAATTGAGAGAAGTATCTCCAAAAATAAACATATATGGTTGGTAGAAAATTTACTATTTTTATGTGCTTTTAATTTCTATTACAAGGTATAATCACAATTAACAAATATAGCGAAATTAATAACAAAAAAATATAATTTTAAAGGTTAATTTATTGAGAACTTAATGAAATATTGACATTGGCAAGCCCATCTTCGTAGTGTTATTTGTAGCTTGCTGTTGCTGATGACTTACTGGAATCAATCCTGGCTAGTGGCCATATCTGCAACACAAAAAAAATGTTAAGCCTCCAAGAACTTTAATTTTTTTTAACAGATGTGAGTGTAAGTAAATATCTCTTTTCAACATTTCTTGTTGAATATCTTCCATGCAGAAACGATTTAGTGTAACATTTTATCAAACCTAGCAGCATAATGAAACTTCTACTTTCATCTTATATGATAAATGGGTAGTATATACTAATATTGATCCACACAACTTTGTTAGTGTCATAACCCAGATTTTGCAACCTTTTTCATTGATGCTCTGCTCCTATTATTTGTGGCGTGATGATATATAGCCTATAGCCTACTTCGATAAATGGCTATCTAACACTGAAATAATGAAAAAATGGACCAGTAGTTCAGAATGATTGAATTGACTTGGGTTTCATTTTTTATATATAAGGCAGCAGATAATTTAATATATGACAGACAGTTTTATTAACTTACTTCTGGAACTCCCACTCTCTGTTGTCAAGAGGACAGACTTGCCGTGTTTTCAGCCAACGTGAAATACAGTGGAAATGGAATGCATGCTGAAAAATAAAGTCATTTACTCCTATTAACTTCATGTATTATTACATGGTGTGATGTAGGTTAAATTCACATTTCCACACATAAAAATACTTGGGTATGCCACTAAATGGATAGCTTTTTATCAGAGAATATTTAAAACCAGGTAGTGTTAGGATTACCAACTAACACACACTCTTTATAATACATTTTGTGTAAATGGTACATAAACTCCTTTATAAATTTTGGATGTACTTCATTCATTCATTCTCTAGTCTAGTTTTTTAATTTACCAATTGGTATGGTACGGGTACCCCAGAACATAATATTTGATTAAAGGTACAATATATTATTCTGGTCACTATATATGTTAAATACAGTTTAATTTTTCTATGGAATGTTGTTATTGCAGAAAACTTTTGCAAGGTCAAGCTATTCAAGTGAAACTTTTTCTATGGGATTTTGATAGGACAATTTGTTGTCTGTCATACGCTGGCTAGTCTAAAAAAAGCAATCAGAGATAAGCTAAAGAATAACAACTCAAAGTCAACTTACATTGCAGACACCCCAGGCCACTGTGCACTCCTCACTGGTGGCTGATGCCTGATTAGCTTGGCATTCAATGCACAGATCCATTATGTGGTTGCGGCAGATAGCACAGTTGTCCACAACAATATCTAGAAAACGTAATAATATTTAAGCCTTTTGTTTATTTATCCCTTCATTTAATAAAACTGCCTATGTATTGAACAATAAAATATGCTGTCCTAATTTTTTTTACCTGCCGTAGATAATCTTCGATTTATTTTTCATGTGCTAAAATACATTGTATGATGAAAATGGGAATCTCATTGTTTGTGAATGAGTAAGCAGAATTTTCAGGTTATTATTATAATGTAACTGGACAGAATGTTTAATGTACATACCCCAAGCCCATAAAGCGACAGCATTCCACTGGAACAAGATAGTTTTAAATTAAAACTATTACGGAACAGAATAAAACACGGTATCTAATTGTATAATGTATACGAAATAAATATTGTGTGCTACCTTTTTGACTTCAAATCTTTTTTTGTCTCCTTTGCCACTACTAGAAGATGGCATCTCTACTTCTTCTTCATCTACATCCATTACTGAAGCCATGTTTTTTTATGAATACCTTCTAAAATCTAAAATGAATTGGTTTTAAACACAAATTTATTTATTTTACAGAGCGAGTTGATTGACTGGAGATGACAGTAAGTAATTAGTGTTGCCATAAGCAGATGGTTGCAACTTCCTTATGAATCAACTGTTTAGGCAAAAATATAATATGTGTAATATAAATCACTGCAAACTGCATTTACGGAATCATAATTATATTTTTTCTCTGTCTCTCTATAATTCTTAATAAGATACATTTGAGGCAATTAGTTTAATAAAACCACATAATATAAAAGTAATATAGGATTCATAAATATTATGAATATATCCCAAAATATTGCCAAGTATGCTAAGAAGGCAAGGAACATTAATACTCCTAAATCTCTTATATGTTGAAGGCTTGGAATATTCACTTTGGGACCCTGGACTCCAAGTTATAGATAGATTCTGCATCAAATGCAAATTATTGTTAAACTAATTTATGCTTGCCTTTAAGGAATATCTTTCGTGTGATTTTAGATTTCCTCAATAATCTCCCCAGAGTATTCACCCCTCCAAGACAATATATATCCCTGAATTCTTAGGAAATTTTATTATCTAGCAACTCTGGATTATGACAGGTGGTACTGCCAACAACTTAAACGGATAGATTCAGCCAACCTATAAAAACAAGTTAAAAGAGCGCTAAATCACGGAATTAAAAAAAAATACAAAATCATGTATAGGTAAACATAAAATTTGGTCAATGATTAGCAGTATAAAATAGTACTATAGGCCTCCCTTTACAAAGTGGCTAGACAAATTGTTTGCAACGTTAGGTATTAGGAGATTAAATTATATAGGTATGTATAGTAAAACACGTATTTTAGTACTTTCATGCTACATGACTATTTTTTAATTCAAATCCATGGTCGTTACTATCACTAAAATCTTTTTTCCTTTTGTATGAATTTTTCCAAATTTCATAAAAGCATACAGTAGCTTGAAATCTATAGCAGACAAGAAGAGGCACCGACACGTGTGTTATAAGAGTCCAGGCCCAAACTCCGTAAAACTCCATCTGTAAATAGGGATACATTTTAAGCAAGTACCTACCTTCTAAGAGGGAAAATTTTAACTTATGTTTACTGAATATAATATCAAGCTTCAGTTATAAGTTACTTAAGTACTTTTTCTAAACTCATTTCTGCAACAAAAAAACCATTTTCAATATTGTGTAACGCCCTGTAGATAAATGAATACGGAATGATCATCATTTTTTTTCATAAAAACACACATGAACTACAATAACAGTTTTACAGCTAGATTAATTATTAAGCTACTATCAATATTTTACCATACGGAAGTTGCTATAAAATTAAAAATTATCCTCTTTAGCCTTTAACATATAGCCTTCATAAAAAATACCTGTAGTGGATGAAACTCTGCTCTCGCATTCTTAACTCTGTTTAATAGCCACAAAGCAAAGTTGCCGACGAGTAAGAATGTGACCAGCTGTCGCCCAGGGCGCTGCCGGCCGGTACCGGCGCAGCGGCGCGACCACGCGTCCAGCACCAACAACGTCTGGCATGAGCTCTGTATCACCGCACACAGAGGTGATATTATCCTGATGAAAGAAAACGCCTAGTAAAGATAAAGTACAGGAGCTATTATTAGGTACCTACTAGTAACAAGGTAGAATGTAAGTAGGTATGTTTCAACACGGAAATCTGCTCACATCCATATGTCAAAAGTCAGGAAGTAAGTTAAACCATTGGCCTATTCTAATAATGCTTATAGGTTTGTATGTCTATATTTTAGAGAAACTTAACACTTGCAAATGGTAGGTACCTAGAAACCCACTTAATAATATTTTACAATAATCAGTAGCATTTCTCGACAAAGAACAAAATCAAAAATAAAATCCAATTAAGCATATGAATAGATATTAGTGATGTGTCTAATCTCATGTTTTACCTCGTAGCTCGGGACCCTTCTGGGTATCGTTGCAATAGGAACCCTGCACCGATGATTTGAAATAAATAATAAAGGTACACGCCACACTGAGTAACCAACAGCAGTGCGTGCTCCAAAGGCATCGTAGTCACAGCCCTACGGAGTGGCAATGTGCGCATGCGCTGGATACATGCTCCTGAACCAAGGGTCATTACGATGAAGAGAATCGTTTCCCATACATTTATCTGCAACATTTACACGGTTTCACAATACAATACAAATAAACAATCCTACCTTAGAACTGTAAATATGTAGGTATATGAGAATAAAATAAATCGCTCAAACTGTAAAGAAAAGAAAAAAAGGCCACGGTTTAGGCTACATTATCGTTTTAATTTAAGTTTAAGTTTTTATCTTGAAAATTACCTGTAACAATGCCAGCTCCACATGTTTCTCTTTCTGAAATAGTCCATTGAACAGCATCAAGCTTACTATTGTACCGGCAAGCACTGCAATACCCATGAACAGGCCTTTATGGGCACTTCCGCAATCCACTGAGAAATGATTGTTAGCCTTTACTCGAGAACAGCATTGTCGAGCATCTTTGCTAAAAGACGGTTCTGGAGGTGATTGCTTTAGGACTTTCTGTAAAAGAAGAGAAGATATTTTATAATTGCACATTTTATAAATAACTATATATATACATATGTCAGCCCCGGATCTTCAATTTTTTTTAGGCGGGGCAAAAACTGAATAATGCCGCCCCCCGTGCCCACTAATATTTAAGCTTTATCATCCTTGTAATTTCAGATGTCCACTAATGTTACAGATATATAGGCATAAACGTGTGGATACATCTATTTATACTAATACACACTAGAGACAAAAAGTTGGGGATATAAATAAATTTCGAAATTTTTGGATGATTTTCAACGAGCTATGACTCCGAGGAAAATAAACGTACAGCAAAAAAAGTGAACCAAATTGTAGCTTCAAGTGTCTTGTCTTTAGATACGACCATGACTTTTTTGTATAATTTTTTGGGTCTTGAGAAATTCTAAGGAAACTACCAAGGAAAAAAATGCAACATTTTTGTCGTTTAAAAAAATATCTGTTGTTTTCGTCAAATGCTCTTTTAGGAATTTTAATGCCCTTTAATTTGTCGTAATTAAGAAGCCTGTACAATGATTTACCACGGAGTTATTGTGCGTTAAACCAAAAAAGTACTTTTTAACTTTGAAAATCAATAACTCTGGGAATAAAGATCGTATAGGAAATTGAAGAAGGGTTTTGAAAACTACACAACATTCTCTATAAGAAAACATGAATGGCTCTTGTCGAAAACATTTTTATCGAATTGAAAACTTTGTCTAACAGACAAACATACACACACAAAGTCTTATTTCTTTCATCAAAGCAATAATATAAATATTACTGAGAAAAAAAATGTGTTTTCAATAAAAAAAAAATTAAAATCGAACCATTGTTCATAATGGTGATTTAAGCGAAAACAATTTCAAAGACTCGGGGTAGGTACCTACTAAGTAAAAAGCATTGCAGCTCTTTGAATTTCTTTTTTTTTCAGTCAATTTTCAATTCAATACAAATGTATTCGACAAGAGCCATTCATGTTTTCTTATAGTTGTCAATGTTAAAAAGTACTTTTTTAGTTTGACTGTCAATAACTCCGTGGAAAATCATCGTATAGGTTTCTTAATTACAACAAATTAAAGGGCATTAAATTTTCTAAAAGAGCATTTGACAAAAACAATAGAAAAATATTTTTTGAAGCCCGTACATTTTATTTAGATGACAAAAAAATAAAAAATAAATTCCTTGGTAGTTTTTTTAGAATTTCTCCAGAGCCAAAGTTGATACAAAAAACTCATGGTTGACATGGTCGTATCTGAAAACTAAACACTTGAAGCTACAATTTGGTTTTCTTTTTTTTCTGTACGATTATTTTCCTCGGAGTCATAGCTCGTTGAAAATCACCCAAAAATTTCGAATTTTATTTATATCCCTATTTTTTTGTGCTTAATGTATAAAGCTGAAGAGTTTGTTTGTTTGCTTGAACGAGTTAATCTCAGGAACTATAAAACTAAATAGTCCATTTATCAAGAAAGGCGATACATATATCATCACGCTATGACGAATAGGAGCGGAGCATAAACCAAAAAAGTTGAAAAAAACCGGCATATGTATATTTTATACACAGACAGGATAGGATTTAAAATATGATAAATATATTACCTATTACATTTGTGTATTGAAACAATTTGAACGGGAGAGAACTGGGAGTATATTGGAGCGCTAGTCTGTCGGCGAGGCATTCGGACTTTTTCTCACTCTCAAACGCGGGAGGTTTAAACCATGCCTTCGTGCCTCGCGAATAATAAAATTTTTGTATAGCAAGACTCACTTGTCACTCTTGCCGCCCCAGTGACATGGTCTGTGTGCTGTACCCTTGGGTATCGGTCGATTTGATATGACCACAGCAAAATGAGAATGAAATTTCTGTACTTGTACTATTATTTATTCTATGGTTAAAGTTGTCCATTCGTCTGTCAAGTGTGAATTTGCCGCCCCCCTGAACGTGCCGCCCGGGGCGTGGGCCCCGGCTTGCCCCCCCCTAGATCCGGCCCTGACATATGTATGTATATATTATAGCTGCCTCCGCGCGGTTTTACCCGCGTAGTTCCCGTTCCCGTGGGAATACAGGGATAAAATATAGCCTATGTTACTCGGGGATAATGTAGCTTTCCAAAGGTGAAAGAATTTTTGAAATCGGTCCAGTAGTTTCGGAGCCTATTCATTACAAACAAACAAACAAACAAACAAACAAACAAATCTTTCCTCTTTATAATATTAGTATAGATAGATAACAATTCACTTACAGATCCAGGGACCGTGCATATATCATTCCAGATCACAGCTATAATGATCGAGCACAAAAGGCTATACTCGACTCCACAAGGCCTCAAGTAAGGGTTGACATTCCTTATTAAAGGGGTGATCATATCAGAAACATTGCAAACCCATGTATCAGGTTGCGTTGTAAAATTTAAGTAGCTTTCAGTTAGATTCGTCATAATACTGTCATTGATACTTTGATGTATAGGTTTTTGAACTTGAATAATGGTCATGTTGTCTATTTCATCTCTTATGTCGATTTTGGAATGACCACTGATGTTGACGTAACGCACGAGACTTGGTCTATCGTAAGCTACTGCGATGATATCGTCTCTCGTCTCCTGGACGACAACGTTGAGCCATTCGCACACGTTAGTTGCTATCAAGTGCATCAGTCCAAATCTGTCGAGTACAACTCCTCGCATTGGATCTAATATCTGAAAAAAAAGTGTAAAAGTACAGTTAGAGTAACGTGCTCCCGAGCTTCTTGTTTTTTTTTATTTCACGGTATAAAATAGCTGTAGGATGTTTTATTTTATTTATTAAAGCGTTCGGTCTGAGCTGAAAGGAAATGAAACGTTATAAGCCAAGCAGTAAGGATGTTTACGACTTCAACCTGTATTACTGTGAATAGGTCACACTCGTTTATTTTATCCCGATAATGTGGTTCTTGTATTTATAGTTACGGTGAAGTTAGTTAGGTTATCTATATTAATAAATAAGTAGGTATATTTAAAATAAGCCTCCTGTTATACTTACGTCAGTGTATGAGAAAATAAAGACAGTCTGAGCCACTAAATACAGTATGCGGAGAGCTGGCTTGAGTGCGACCACTGCAAGTTTACAATCCCCGGAAAGGTCAAAATACCCTCCGAATTGTAGACATGAGTAGATGATGGAGCCCAGGCCGAAGCCAGCCACACCCATGTGCAGGTAGAAACTACCGTAGCGGGTTCGTCTGACAGTTTCTAAAAAATAATTTAGGAGTAAGTCTTATGTTCTAATCTTACCAAATCCTACCACCTAATTTATAGATTTGAATGTGGTTTTTTTATCACATATATGTCTTGAATCACGGTGAAGGTGGTTACATGTAACTAGACTATTGTTGTGTATACTTTATATTTAGTAAACTTAATATACCCCTCCTAATCTATCTTTAATTATTTAGGATAATCTATTTATCCATTTTCGTTAATAGCTGTACCAAATGGTATAATTTTTAGGGTTCCGTACCTCAAAAGGAAAAAACGGAACCCTTATAGGATCACTTTGTTGTCCGTCTGTCCGTCCGTCCGTCTGTCAAGACCCTTTTTCTTAGGAACGCGTGGAGGTATGAAGCTGAAATTTATATCAATTACTCAGGTCTACTGTCCCTTGAAGCTGTGAAAAAATCAAACTTCTAAGCCAACGCAATCAAAAGATACAGCCGTTTATGCCGCAAATTTTCGACACTTGCAAGGGAATCAAAACCTACAGGGTGCTTCCCGTGAACTCAGAATCTTGAAATTTGGTACGAAGCAACGTCTTATAGCATAGATAAAGGAAAAATTACGAAAACCATAAATTTTTAGTTACATCACATAATATATTTTTTTTTAATAATTTTAAACTTACTACCCATTTCCTCATAAACGCGTAGAGGTATTAAATTGAAATTCATACCAAATACTCAGGTCTATAATACCTTTAAGCTGTAACAAAATCAAACTTCTATGTCAACGCAATCAAAAGAAACAGCAATTTAAGCTGCATATTTTGAAACTCGCAAGTACTCGCAAGGGAATCAAAACCTAAAGGGTACTTCCAGTCGTCCTAAAATCTTGAAATTTGGCATGAAGCAATGTTTTATAGCACACATAAAGGAAAAATTCCGAAAACCTTAAATTTTTAGTTACATTACAAAAAATATTATTATGTTATTATTTATTATTTATTATTTATTAATTGTCGTAATGAACGAACTTTGTAAACCTTGCAGGTTTGTACGGAACCCTCGGTGCGCGAGTCCGACTCGCACTTGTTTTATTATATTATTTACAGGTTTAAAGTTTTTTATTAGAGCATAAATTAACTAAATCTGTTTAGTATCGGGCTTTAAAGGAGGTTACCTACCGGATGTAGCTTGATGAAGATATCGTACACAGAGTTCTGCGGCCTAATTTAATAGCGTCCTACATGCAGTAATGGACGGATATTCAATTACATATCATAAAACTGGAAACTAGCGAGTTTCCACATTCATATTTATCACTAGCTTTTGCTTCGCGATCTCACTCGCATTGCCTAGAAAATGTTATAAGATCTATTTATTGATGTATTATTTTGATATAGGTATAACGACAATAAATAAAGCTTATTCAGTCGTCTTTGCTTATACATCGGTTAGGTGTAGTACTTATTTTTAGACCAAACTACATATTTATCTAAAAAAATGTGTGTGAAAAATGTCCCGGGATATTTATTTATTATTATTATTTATTACCTAACATAATTCAATAAAGCGCGGTTTCATCCTAAAAATGTTAATAGTTAAGGTACGTACACTTATATTTTTAATTACCTACCATCTTTATCTCTCCCAGCTACTCGAAGGTGGTAAAATGTATATCCTAGAAACACCATGCTGACGATGTACAAATACATAGTGAATATCTGTAATTATAATTAGTAAGCATGCATTATTTTATATTGCTAAAAAACATATTAAATAGGTACAATAAATTAAGACATTTAAAAATGAAATGGTTCTTTAATTGGTATTTGTAAGGGAAGAATTATACCGACATGAATGCGAGGAGTAAAAAACAGGTGTTTAAACCAAAATATCATTTGATCTAAATAATACTTACGTCTGATGTAACGTTAGTGTACAGTTCATTTTGTATTGTGCTGGTCACAGGCAGTGCTACCCCCAAAACTATTAATAACTTCGCGTAAAATGCTGACAACACCACAGTCATTGATTCACTGAAATAACATGATATATCGAATCAATTAACTTAATAATCTAACCAAAATACAAAGCCGTTGGAAATTAGTGCATATCTAAATTAATTTAAATGGTCCATATTTTGTTGGTGGATGGCAGTAATAACTTACTCGTAGGAACGGTATAAAGCATAATTCTATTAAGGGTAACATGAACTATTAACTTCATATGGGTGTACTTACTCGCCGTGTGACAGTGGTTTTCTTTTCGGTAAGGAAACCGGTACTATGTTGTCTGTACTGGAATCTGTGCTTGCCGGCATCACCACACTTAACCTGGGTAATGAATGTGGAGGGTGTTCTCTGAAATTACATGCCTTTATTAGTTTGTCTGGCTTGTATCATTATTTCGCTATACTTAATAAAGCCTTTCAACATTTTTTCCAACGACAAGGTTCATTAAACTGAAAAGCACACGTTTTGCCGCAATGACAAAACAATCCTTCATATTGAAATCGTAGGTGTATTGTCCGGCATAATATGATTGCCATAAGTTTTTTTAGGATCCTTTCCTCTACTCTAGCTATATCGATCATGTGTGTGGTTTTCATAGAATTTCTTGTATGTAATTCTGTGAAGTAAATCATACTTGATCAGCCATGCCTCACCGCGCTCGCCGTCTAAGTTTGTACAGAGAAGAGCAGCCAACTAACATTACCTAGAAAATACCTTTTCAGAAATTATAGTATGTATTACAATATTTTTTACTAATGATTTTCAAACTGACGGACTTATTGTCAAAACAAGTAGACACATAGCATCGATTACTAGCAATTATCATATTTATTTTTACTTTATGTTTTGTACATACCGCAATATATTATGGTAAATGACCCAATGGTGGCCACTTTAAGAAAAAAAATACTGGTTTTTGTGAAATATTACCAAAATTGTGAAAGTTTCAGCACTGAATATAGTGAAACTGTAAAGTCCAGTCCTTATTTAATATTTGTAATGTGTTGCGCGTGAGATACGGCCAAGCTGGATTCAATTAATTTAACAAATAAAAGTTGTAGTTTTGTGACCCAGTCTTGGACAGGGAAAATCCATTAATGGATATCCCAGTCTTAGTCTAAGTTTATCTTTATTTTATGGCTTACACATCAAACAAAACTAATTTTGATTTTAATTAAGCAATATTATTTTACAAGTGAAACTTCCTGCTCACCGCCTTAACGATTTCCTTAAGAAAAGCCGTCGTTGTCAATTTCAAATCACCTTACACTTTGTATTCGCGCAAATTTGTACATGTAACTGACTGAATTCAATAAAACGTTAAACTTAGATAGTTCGATGTCTAAAGTCTATGTCACAGTGATCCCAATGTAAAAACATTCGCTCATGTCCGAATTCTAGATGTTTCTTTTAATTTTTGGCCATTACTGGTACCGTGGCCACGACTGGTACACTTACGATAGTATGTTTTATGGATATGTAATTGTTTAGGTAGGTACCATTACCAAATAACTGCATTAAATACCTAATGCTGAACCTATCTAGGTACCGAATGTTTAAGCGTTTAAAATACTACCATCGATATAATGTCATAAGTTTTGATCATCAAACTTTGAGACTCGGAAATTATTCGCAAAATGAAGCAGGTGTCGATATAATGTTACAAGTGTTGTTTTGTTTTAAAGCGAGCGCTTATCGACTAATAGTGGGTTTTAATGAAGCGCTTCGTCCGACTCACCTTTCATCCTCAGGCACGGCGACGAGAGGCTCCGACCTCTCCCGCCACTCCTTCGATGCATTTTGATTGGATTTCTCCTTATTTTTCGTCATCAAATACCGTTTACACACAGACCCGAGCGGTTTATTTTATTTACATCAGTTTTATTAAATCACACGACGCGACGTCCTGAGCCAATTAACGAGACGAACGACTTTTAAACTCGGTTTGCACCACTTTAAAATGAATATGTATATGCGCAATGTTTGTACATGCTTAGTCTCGTGAAACGAATTATGAACTGTATGAAAAGAGTCTCAAGTTGACTTCAGAAGTGACTAATACTTGGCATACAGTCGTGAGTGACTGAGTGTAAATAATTAGTTGTGATCTGTTACAGGGTTACAATTATGCAGTGTGGCTAGGCTTATTTTATTATAGTTTGGGCGGACATATTCAATACAATATTCTCTTTAAAATAGTGATTTATCAATCTTACAGCTATGTACATAAATACATTCATATGTATGACATGAGCTGATTTTTCATCATGCACGTTCATATGTTTCTATTTGATTTGTGGGATTTAATATCACGTCGGTGTTCGCTTACTAGAGGCGTTTATTTTTAATGGCAATAAACGAACATTTATTTTAACTATTAGCCATTTTAATTTTATCTACTTATAGACAGTAAAATCTAAACTATGCTATTTCTTTGTTTGAAATAAGTTATAAAGCAACATAATTAAATAACTGGTCTATGATAATATCAGTTCAATCTTTGTTTGCTTATTCAATGGACAAAACTGTAATAAAAATCATTGCTTTACACAACAACGGTCACAAGCTTCCGATTTGAGTCACCACACCAACCATGCGTGACACTGATGTGGCTTCTAATTTGTAACGACCGTTTATATTTTAATGTACCTAAGGAAAATATTCCTTAACGCAGATAGGATTTTGTTTATGCATTAAATATGCATCGCTGGAACGGATTGTAAGATGTTGTCCTCACGGGTAATTAGCGTCGGTGGTGTCACTTTCAGAGAGGGCCTTCTAACGAGGCTAGCACATGCACCGCTCCCAGCCCCCCGTGGCACCCCCACTCTATTCGCCAACACAGCGCGATTAATTAGAAACGCAGACGATTAACGTTAAAGGTAAAAAAATACATTTTTTTTAATACCTACCTGATTGATTTCTATATGATATGATGATATATAAAAATACATTAATGGAGCATAATTTTTTAATAGTACTCACCGACTATGACGAATTTTCCGCTCAAGTTTCGTACTGATTTGCCTCGCTGGATGGTAATGATGTGATCCATGCTCATAGCATATGGGTTTGGAGTCTTTTGTGTCAACTGACCTATTGTGAATGTTTGTTAGTAGATAAGTTAGGTGTTTGTTTTGAGTCATTGTGAGCCACGTACGACTCCAGCCTTATGTGAATTATTTGTGGTAAAAGCTAATTACTTGCTTTGTTTTTGGTTTATTGCTTCCCATTCTATTCTTATCACCTTCCTTCCTATCTAGTCATTTGCCCTTTCAGGTTATATGCTCTAGCCATCTCTAGGCTACGTCAGTATTACGCAAAATGTTGACTATGCTAAATATTCTTATTCATGTGACGATTCCATGTTTTAAGCCTACACGGCTTCAGCGCGCGCGCGGTTTTGATGATTTTCCGGAAAAAGTTCCATATAGGTAAGTAGATAGATTTATGCAAGTTAGTAAAGTTAGTATGTTAGTAATGTTAATAGTGTTCAAATATGAGGCATGTGAATGTAGGTAGGAATATTATTTTAATATTTGAAAGAAAACTTACCATTCTTTATCCTCTTGAATGATGTCCTCCATATTTTAGTAAATGTAATAAAATTAAGCGATAAATATATCTACGGCGCTTTAGCCATGTTGAGACACCTACAGTATCTGATGTGGCTAAACTTATGGCAGTATCTGAGATAGGCATCAGTTTATCTTGACAGGAGTCGAGGTGTTTAGGCGACAGGAAGTCTACGGTAGTTGATGACGCCATATCATTGTTTGAAGTCAGGGTATAATGGGTATGATATACGACCTGCGTGAATCACATCGCGAAATATTTCACTTTACATATTTCGTGGTTCAACGTTATTTAATGGAAGTTTTAACGAAGTATGACTAAAGTATGACTCTCTGTTTATTCTCAGTATCTACATTGTGTACAACTTAAGACTAACTGGTCCATTTCAATATGTGAAATGAGTTTCGGCTATTAATTTTAATTTGCATGTTTAAAGTTATTATAATATCAGTTGTAGAGTTACCGCAAACAATTAGCGGACTTTGTTGTCTGATATTAGCCCATGACAAAGGGCGGCGTTCAATGTGATAATTGTCACATCACGCTCGACATCAATTTGTCTAAATAACCTTATAACTATGGTCACACTTTTCATATATTTATGACTGTTTTGTCAACCTTGAATATGACTAAAACTTTACGTAAAAATATTTGGTTGTTATTTGGTAGTTTTTTGGGTTGCCACTATGTATTTTTTATTAAAATCTAATAAAGCTATTTTAAAGTTATATGAAATTGGATTCAGGTATTTTTGTTTAGTTAATAAATATAGGTAGTTAGTTAAATAAAGACCTATTTAAACTCGTTTTATATTTTTTTGTACACATTTTCTGAATTAATTATTATTGTCATAGTTGGCAGTTTAAAGGCTTCTTTCTAGCAAATTATTATCAATAGGGAAAATGAGTGAAAGCATCTACTCGACAAAATATTGTGTAAATCAGGCAAGATTATGTATACATACATCGCTATTACTAGCAGATTTTCTTTTATCAAGGTGGCGAACCGGCCATGTATAATATCTACGTAACTTTAAAGGCAAAGGACAAAAATGATACAAATAAGTGTTTTATAGAAATTCGATTCTTATATTAATACAGTCAGTAAGTAAAGATCACGTCTCCAGTTTTATATATCTTTTTTTATTTCGTCCATTAAACATTAAGGTAAAGGGGTTTGTTTTTAAAGCAGTTCTTCCATATCTCAAACAGGCAGATCGTTGAGTGGAATCGGTAGAAGATGGCGAGAGGCATTGATACGTGAGTTATTATCGTCCATGCCCACGGACCGTAGAATGCTAGATGTGCTGGTCTGAACTCTGCTCTGTTCTGTAATATTTAAAATATATGTCAATAAAGAAGACGAATAAATAGATAAGCGGTTTATTTTGCTTGTAAACTTATTAAGGTCTATCCATCTATTATAGGTTAACCTTATATACATTATTATTTTCTTGGAGAAAAATAAAAAAATTAAGTTACGAAAATTATTTTATGTAACTGCGCTACTAAATTGGAGAGAAAAGCTAATAATTCTAAAAGTGTTATTTACTTTTTCAAGAGTGTTGATAGCCCACATGGCCATATTGGCGACGAGCAGGAACGTGACTAGCTGCCGCCCCGGCTTCTCTCGCCTCTGTTCCGAGGTGCTACTGCGACGCCACCACGCGTCAATAATAAACAGAGACTGTAGTATTGTCTGAAATATGAACATTGTGTTAATTTAAATGGATATAGTAGAAAAAAGAGTTAAAACTGTGATTTTAACTGTAAAATAAATTGTATCTAAAATGGTTTTACTTCTTAGTACCTATACCTACGAACAAAATAATGCTATGTTATGTTAAAACCAAATAAAAACGCTGATTAATGTAATGGCTATGGTAATATGAGGAAATTTACCTGATTAAGCGATAGGAATTCAGAAAAGAATCCAGTAAGTCCGGCACTGTTTTTGCTGAACATCGTGTGGTGGCATCCGATCAAGCTGAACATACAGTAAATGAACATCCCTGACTGCGCCAATATAAGAAGGGACGTATCTAACCCTAACACGGCTGAAAATAATTTTATTTTCACGCTTATTATAGATATTTACCACATTTAATTGTTTAAAGCTTGTAGGATATTTAATCATACGTTTAGTGGCAATATGGTATTAAATTTTGAAGCATTAAACACTTTAATATTACTTAAATAGATACCTACTATCACCTTACCGACATAAACACACGCAATTTTATGGGGGGCATAAAACAATGATGATAGACTAAGTACCTTGAGATTTCCTTTTATATGGCAATGCTCTCATTTGCTTTAACGCCGCTGCACAAGCCATAATAGTTATCGTATATAGAACCAACTCGCAGATATTTACTTGGAATATGGCATCCTGAAAGAATATATTGGTCGTTTAAGAGCTTATGGAAACATAAGTGAAACTCTTGAATATAAGAATTTATATTACGATAATGGTGGCGGGATTGTTTGCTAATACGAAGAACATGATGAGTGAAATAATTGTGAGCACGATGAGTAGAATTCCAGCGAAAAGCCCGCGGTGTGCATGAGAACAGTCCACTGAGAAATGATGTAAAGCAGCTCTGCTGCCATGAGGGGAGCTCACTCCGAGCATTCCAGCTGAAAGAAACAGAAATAAATTAATCATTCTAAAACATTCTTTGAACATACTTATTTCAATTATGTAGCATGTGAAGAGTCATTAAAGGATAATGTATTAAAAACACACTAGTGCACACAAAATTACACTGACGGAATTTTGGAATTTGATAAAGCCGTATTACATTATCATTAAATATCATAGTATGAAGTAGGTATGCAAGCTATGTTACCAAATTGCTGCAAAATTTTCTCGGGTGTTACAGAATTATTGCGTGATTTATTTTTTGGAATATTAAATTTCTTCTCAAAGTCTTCGGGTGTACACTTTACCTGTAAATAAAAATTTATGTTTTATCCGGAAAGCCAAAATAATACGCAGAATAGAGCAATTAAGTACATCTAATCAGTAAAATAAGATTATATACCTCCTTCCACATCTCATAAAATATGACTGCGCATATAAGAGAATATTCGATTGTACAAGGAAAAAGAAACGGCGACGCATTTTGTAATAATGCACCCATAATATTAGCTCTTCGACAAGGCAGTTGTTCGGTTTCGTTGTGAGTCCCATTTAAAGGTGATAATATTGAGTGCTCCAAATGATGTATTTCATGTTTTGTTTCTTCCACAAGCACGTATAGCCACTCGCACAAATTTGTAGCTATCATATGCATGAACCCGAATCTCTGTATCATTTTGTAACTTCCGGATTCAATGTCTTTGTTTGTCAAAAAAATAAACTGCATCTGTGCTAATGTTAGTGTCATTCGCAGCGCCGGCGTAATTACAGAGAGGATAGAGCGGCATCGGTCTGTCATTTCAAAGTATTCTCCGAACTCCAAACCACTGTACACCATTGAACCGATCCCAAAAGCTGAAAATTTCAGTTGAAAGCCATGTAAAATTATAGTACTGTATATAAAATTTCGAATTACTTACCAATGAGATTTTAAAGTTCACTTACCAATAGCACCGAGTCTCAAATAGAAACTGCCATAACGTGAAATTACTTCCTTCGGTTTTGGTTTTTCTCCTATACCTTTAACGTTCTTATCATCTTTCTCAGTATCTTCTGTAAATTACGATACATATATGTATGTGTTGTCATTAGAGAAATGTTTTTTTAGTACAAATTATACGAATGGTTGAATACGCTAATGGAATGCAAACTAAAGAAGGTAATATTCTTTGCAGCGGTAATTATGCAAACAAGATGTGATTTTAATGTCTCATTTTGTTAAGCAAATGTGCTTAATTACCTACGTATGTCGGTAGTACTTATTGTTCTGTCTTTGTTCATATAATTGTTTTGTATATACACAATTACACTGAGATCACTTACCGTAGTTATGTATAATCATTTTGACAGCTTTCTGTCGCATTATATTTACGTATTGGAATACGACGAATATTACAGATACCAAGTATAAGTATAAATAGAACCCCTGAAAACATACATAGAAAGATCAATAATTATGAGGTAACTTAATTTTAAATAAATAAACTTTAAAACAAAGTAAATTATTGAATTTTTGAGAGACTATATTTATTATTCAAACATATGAAATCCTGAAAAGCGTTACCTGATAATATGCATCTGGAACACCATTAGCGATAACTTCAGTTACGGGAAACGCTAGTCCCAGTACGACGAGCAGCTTGGCATACAGCGCAGATAGAGCTTTGCTTAACGCTTCGCTGCAAATAATTTTATTTCATTTTTGTATACCAAACAGAATATATAGCAACAAAAATTATTCTGGAAGCAAGACAATAGGTGGAATTGAATACTTTAAAAACATTTTCACGTTTCAATTACATTCATCGAGTCACGTTTGTAGTGAATGCTCACAGGAGCATTGTCAACCTGTCTATCTATTAACAAATAAAGGGAGTGCTTTTGAATGGTGTTGTGTTGACGCGACGTAGGCGCCTCGCATTGTCAGTATTATAATGCGGACGGTAGACGTTATCCAACTGAATATTATTCACCTCTTGGTTCCTCCAGGTCCCTGCTTATTCATTACATAGTTGAGATAAAGTTGTATTTGACCGAGGGTGACGGTAAAGTCAACCATCAACCAATGTCAAACATTATTAGTTCTATGCATTCAGGTATTCATTGGGTACCAAAAATATAATATTAGTCTCGCGATAACTATAGCTATTCAGTAATTATTTCAAATCGTTTAAAGATTTTGTGAATGCTGGAACCAAATTATTTTCATAAGAATTATTTTAAACTGTTTCATGGTAGTAATTTTATAGTCAACATTGTAATAAGTTTGTGGTCAGTGTATCCCGTGTCAACTATTCGTGAGTCTTGCGGTGAAGATGTGCCGTTGTCGAGAACACGTGCCGTCGCCGCGCCGCCGCCGGCCGCCCGTCACCCGCTCTCCTGCCGCTGCCTAATTTATGGTCTATGTAGGTGTGACGGAAGATTTACTTATATTTATTGAAAGGCTTTCTTGTCTCGGGATTTATGACTCTCGATCCCATGGTAGCAGAGATAGAGGTACCAAGATAAAATTCAAGTATTTTTGCAGTAGGTAGGTAGACATCCAATATTTCAATATCAAAATATGTATAAAGTTCCGTAGCAATATTACCTTCTTACAGTTTCATAATTAACTTCTTAATAGCAAACATATGTTATTGTTACTTACTGTCCCAAGATTTCAGCAGCTGATGGTGGAGTCTCATGTATTGTGGATGCAACAGATGCGCGGGAATGTGGAGACAGTTCCGAGAGGAATCGACGTTGTGTCGCCGCACATAAAGCCAACGCCTGTGACGGTCGACGAAAGGCAGCTATAATAGCTGAAGGACGCCTGTAGACCACAGCATAAATTAAAATTTTCGCTGAAGCGGTTAATAACCGAGTCGCGAAATGGCAACCTTGTAATAATTTTTGTGTGTTTTAATATTATAACAACAATTAAATAATAGGCATTAATTTGTAAATGAGACTATCATTTGTATACCTTGTGTTTAGATTAGCAGCAAGCTTAGCCTCAATATCTGAGGACATTCTGCGGCTGTTTGGTTGTGAGTGGGCTTGCTGCACCAACGGCTCCGCTGGTGTACCCAGCATGGCTCTTGTCCTCTCTCTGAGCCTTCCAAGATCCGAGTAAGATGATTCATCGCTGTAAGAATTTTAGTAATTAACTCCTCCTTTTATAATAAACAAAATATCATGACAAAGTTTGATAATAACGTTATGTACAATTAACATTCTACTTGTATGTAGATCTGTCCCAGAATATTTATGATTTGATTTACTTCTAATACAATATTTTGGACTGTATACTGTGGAATATTTAAAATAAGTATAGTTTCCAAGTTAAGGACACAATATCTGAAACCTTTAGGATTTTAGTGGTAAGCAGGCGTGAGGTGTATCGCCCAACACAAAGCGGTCTATCAAACTTCATAAATATTTTCGAAGCTCTTCGCGACTGCAACCAAATCCCCCTTTGTGTATTCCATACTTTCCGTCGATTCACAGAATGTTTCAAAGCGAGATTTCTAGTAAGTAAATTCTTTCTTTATGGAAAATATCTAAGTCACAAAATCTCTTAATTAGAAAATTATTACGATTTGGATAATAACTAGGTGCATCTCTTTCATACATAGAATAAATACAAAAATAAAAAGAAGAACGAAGCTTGAGAATTTTTGAGAAAGTGAGGCCGAAGTTTAGGTAGATACTAATAGTAGATTTGTTTAGAGTATTTAATTAAAATTGTACAAAGTATTGAACACCCTGTGATATTTAAGTAAACGTCTGCGCTGAAGTTTTATTGAACTATTTCGACTGCGAGGTTCTCAACGCAAAATCTTCAAAATGTGCATCCGCTCGCCGGAAATGTCTTCCTAAGCTTCGTTGTATCCGCATTGTACCTATTTTGAATATCGCCTGTAGATTCTAAATATTGACATTCAGAATCATTTTTCTCAGTGTATAGAATGTACACACATCGTAGACATCTTTCGAGACGGTATTGAAACGCATTTTGATAAAGCTGGTGATAATAAACGGTATATACCTACCTACCTTTGTAGGAACAACACTGCTACAACATTTAGTACTATTTTGCGTGTGGTTATTTATTCTATTTGAATTTAATATTGTTCGACATAGTACCTAGAATCACATGTGTAAAAGATATCTATAAAACAAGGAACAGTAGTACAGGAACAGTAGTTTATATATGAAGTTAATACATGTACTAGGTACCTATTACTATACAATATTATCAATATTGCTGAGTTTAGTTGAGCGTTAAGAATGTGGAGGGATGGACCGAATAGACAAAAAGATTTTAATACTACAATTATTTATTTATAAATGAATTCTTAGATAAATAATGAATTGATAAACCTGGTATTTGCAATGTAAGAACTTTTATAAATAGATTTTATCAACGCAAAAGAAAAGAGATACTAAAACCTGTCATTTAAAAGTGAATAACGCGTAAAAATAAGAGTATGCGCAAGAGATACCGTGTTAAGATAACGGATAAAACTGAGTTGTGGGATAAAAATGTACACAGTTAAAAAGAAACTTTAATTAAATGGTTAGCTACGCTTTGTTTATGGTGAAAACTAACTGTCTGTTCTACGGCGGACTTATTAATTTCCTCTTTCTATGAAAGCTTGTATTTTTACAATAAATTTTCTATAGAGTCGTTATCTGACAGAAATAGGTTGATGAAGGCCTTTTACATCATTGTGCACGTACATTGTTGCTGGAGTAACCTAGTTTCAGCAAACCTTTGACTAGATTCAGCATGAATTCAAAATGGAATGAATCAATGTTTTACATATTTACTCCCTTTAAAAATTTCAATGCAGCGTCATTATTTTGTTTAAAAGGGTTATTTAAAATATATTTTTAAAATAAGAATTGTTGATTTGAAATGCTTCCATACCTGTCGTTGTCATTTTCTTCATGCACAGTGTCCATGTCGGTGACAGTGACGGTCGGCCGCGAGTCGCTCGGCTCGCACAGTGGGCTTCGATTGCCCGGAGTCATCTAGACAAAATAACAAGCAACATTTTTACTTCACGGCCATATCTTTTCAATCCACAAATGTGTTCCGTTACACAGCCAGTTTCAAAGAACAGAGTAGATAAACAATTGCCTAAACTTTGTGACAAATTTGAACAACAGAACAAATGCTTAGGTATTCACTACACTAACTTTTGTTGGCTATTTTAAGATAAATACTCTGTTTTTGCTATTCTATATTCTATAGTGACTATATATTATAAACATATGCATGTAGAAGTGTAGAACAAGCGAGCCTGTGTATTGAATACATTTATCAAAATATGATTGATGGCAATGCAGAACGAATGTCTACAATAAAGAAATAAAGTTTTTTGGACATGTGACTGTTGGATTAATTTATATTAAATATTTTCATGCAATAAAATCAGTAAACGGAATAAAACTCTATTTTTAATCAATAGAAAACACTAGTTTTTATTATCGAATGGAATCTTCGTCATTGCCTACAAAAAATGATACTAAAATGAGATAAAGATAATCTCTTAGTTATTTGTTTCATGGTGGAATATGAAGAATTTTAAATTCAAATATCATATTTTTATTGATGTCTGTTATTTATTCAGTACCTATAGCTGATTTCGTAAATATTAGGTACGTATGTATTTTTTTACTGGTTACAGTATTAAAATGATTTATAAAAGCAAAATAAGTGCCTACTTATCTGTTTCTGTATCTGTTCGGCTTTCTTCTCGAATATTTTTTCATTGCCCTAATCTTCAACACAGCTCTGAAGCGTAGCGTAGTAATTGAATTGTCACAGTATACAGAAATTGTGTGCGTGAATTCGTTTTTATTTATTCCTCTTTGATTTAATAGAATATGGTTGTTTGCAACATTGCTAACACGCGTCTCCTCGTTGAGACTATTGTACACTGAACGCTAAGATATGATTTTGTTGACATACCGACCGTAGGTATGTCAACAAAATCGTATCAAGATTGAGGCTATCGTTACGTAGTTATATCCGGTAATCCTTTAATGCCTGTTTGTCTATATCATGAACTTACTCCACTTGAGATCGGTACTCCACTCTGTCAATTGGCTGATTAAATAGATAATATTGATATTCACGTCACGCGTCATTATGACGACACAATCAAAAGTAACAATTTTTGATGGTGGGCGTATCAAACAAAATTAATCAAATACTTAAATAGTGAACAGTGTCGTTTAGGATGACAGTATTTCAAATGTTTTTCCTTTTACATATGATTTAAAACTGATAAACTTGATGACGATTATTGTATTACTGATACATTTTGAAGTAAGTTTCCATTTATATTTACCTACTCGAGTAGAAACTTACCATGACTGTCGATGATTTTCGCCACAGTCTTTATGTTTTAGTTCTATCACCAACAATACACACCAATGTCACTAACATGTATGTTTCACACTTATTCTATGTTTACTTTTATGAACGTATGCAAATATTAAATTACCAGACCATTGGCTGTGCCATCGATTGAAAAATGAAATACATTTTTTATATATTTTAATGTAGGTACATAAAGTGTAAGATTAAATGGTGAGTTTGTTTGTCTTGTGTCCGCCGGGCGGTCCGCTCTAAGGTTGTTAGGTTGTTGAATAAGTTTCTGAATTAAGAGAACTGAAAGTTTTCTCATCTCGAGATTACAGCAAAGTGTTTACCGTTTGGCTGTAGGATGCGGCCGCGACGCCGACACCCTCCGTAGGCATGGCCGCGCCGCGCCGCGCCGCTTCGCGCGACGTTCGCAACTCGATATCGGATAATTTATTTTTTAATTACATTTTTATGACTCCAAACAAATTAGACTACATTATTTTTTAAATTGCTGTTTTAAGATATAACTTTGTTGAAATATTTACGAAGTATGTTTTGTATTTTCGAGAAGCTGTTCGCAACTTTGCCTATAAAATCATTTCACGCGATGTTAATTGCCAAAATTCCTGTTTATAATTTCCCTAATCAGATGCGTTATTAGTCTTTCGGTACCAAATAATACTGATCACACATGAACCAGTAAGTATAACCTATATTGACCATTGAGTTTATTCTATTAGTTGCCTGAATTTTGTTACTTATTCAATCAATACAAATTTATTAGTATAGTAGATACGTATCTAAATAAAGTAGTATATTATATTTGGTAACAAAACATTAGGTACCAATATTGAAATATCGAGTCTAATATACTTACCTGAAGATTATCCTATTATTAACTTATCTCATTGAACAGCCATTACTAAAATCTACCTCGTCATCGATTTCTATCTATTGTTTTAATTTATACATAACTCCTTAGCTTTGGACAACACCAAAAAAATACGGTCTTAATAATGTCGATACTTTGTACAGCCCTAGTGATAAAACAGTGTAGATATTTTCATAAAATATTTGCGTGAGTGTATCGCACCTGATGCCCAGCCCAGCTATGTCGCTGCACTCTAAACTTGCTGTGATTTACCTAAACAAAAAGCCAAGTACAAATAAGTACAAAGATAACTTGAGCATGTGTCCTGCCGTCTTTTGTGTGTGGAGGTAGGTACGTGGTACGCAGGCTAGTAAGAACACCGTGTAAAACAATTTAGATAATTTTCAACTACTTAAGCAACTATTGTGTTTTTCCTCTTTTTCCTCTTTTTAACCGACTTCCCAAAACGAAGGAGGAGGTTCTCAATTCGGCCGGTATTTTTTTTTTTTTTCTATGTATGTACATCGATTACGTCGCGGTTAATGGACCGATTCGCGTGATTCTTTTTTTGTTCGACGCGAAATAGCTGCCAAATGGTCCCATAAAAATTTCTTTCAGTTTGGTTTTGTAGTTTTTATTTTATAAGCATTATTGATATTTCGACGATGTCATTTTGACGATACTTTGTATATTAGTATGTCGATAACTTTAACATTTCTAATCCGATTTGCGTAATTCTTTTTTTGTTCGTTAGGGTACATATTCAAGTTGGTACCCTGGTCATCTAGTCAGCATATGATGATGGGATCCCAAGGAAATCGTGAAGAACACTCAAATTATAAGCATATAACTGTTACGTTTCAGTCAATACCATACAGTTTGTTCAATTATTTGCGTTTGATGATGATTTCCTATGGATGAGCTGATGATGGAAGGTACAACTCCTCAAAGGATAGGAGTTCAGAGAAAATTCTTTCAAAATTATACGTGCATATGGATAGAGAATAGTATGCTTGAGGCTATTAGGTTGACCTTGAAGGTTAATCTCATTAACGTTTAGGTTTATATCATAATAGTGTTCTGTGATTGTTAAATAAATAATAAGCCTACCCATACTTAAATCACTAAAAAGCAAAAAATAAAAATAAAACTACGTTAAAAAAGACCGACTTCCAAAAATACTTAAAAGCAAAAAATAACTAACGCAATTTATAACACTTTCCTCTACTTACCTACTGACTACTTATTCTTTCCGCTTGCTGCATGGTTTGAAGTCGGTGCCAAGCCATATATGAATAAAAAAATTACTTAAAGAAATAAAATGGTGTAACAAATAAATTTCTACACGATAACCTACTAAGTACTAACCTACGTAAATAAATCAGAAATGACGATAAATGACAATAAGAAACAAATGAAAACGACGATGAGATATATGTAATTTACATTCTACAACTATAGTGGTCCTGTAAAGGACCGTTTATTTCTAAAATTTAGAAATTTAAATGCAAACGGTGCCAAAGTTTTTGTTGACCTTATTAAAACATGGAGAATCTTAACAAAGATCTTTTGTATATTGTTTACTAATTATGCTGTGGCTTGGCACCAACTTCAAACCAAGCAGTAAGCGGAGAGAATAAGTAGTCAGTAGGTAAGTAGAGGAAAGTGTTATAAATTGCGTTAGTGTTTTTTTGCTTTTAAGTATTTTTGGAAGTCGGTTTTTTTTTAATATTGTCTATCAATTTTATAACAAACTACATTCTCATTATTCTAGCAGATACCAAAACCAAATCTTGCCGAATAGAAAATTGTTTGTATAACATTATATTATTAGGTATATGAGGTATATCTAGTAAATACTGGCTATAAGAAATACATATTTATTTGCATTTTAATATTAATATGAATGCAGATAAGTGTAGATAGAACGTTCTGCACTTGTTAGCGCCTCGAGTCGTGATCAGTCTCAATTTGCGTCTGTTAGTTAGTACTACAGGTACAAATATATATATAAACTCTATTACGTGTGTCAAGTTATGGGTATAGCAAACATTGCGCAGCCATAATACTGAAGTAAAATGCCATGGAAATGTGAAAGTCAACACATATTCTGACTAATATTATGAATGTGAAAGCGAGCTTTGTTTGTCATCTTTCTTGTCCCCCTGTGGTATAGAGAAAGACATTAGATACTTTTTGTTCCGGGAAAATATTACATCTCACGTACCACAGGGTAAAATCAAGAACTTAGGCTAGCCAGGATTATTATTGTCGCTGGTACTCAAATATATGTTTCATATACTTTGGTCAAAGTTTTGTACTTATGTAACATTAAATTTTCTGGTCATATGAAATTGATATGACTGTTTGACTGTTATCGTATTTTTAAATATTATTTTTAGCCAAATGTAAGACAGAAAAGTAGATATATGAATCCTTAAAACGTGAGTGACAACGGAAGCGACGGCAGACAGGGAGGTATGGGAGATAATCACAAGTTATGCCAACCCTGTTAAGACGGGACAAGGACAGGAAGAATGAGGGTTATTTTTGCCTTAAGTGGCGTAGTAGTATTACCTACTATTTGTTATTTTTGCATGCAGTGTTTCCTGTAATTGACGGAGCACTAAGAAATGTATTTTGTTACAGTGTTCCATTTAGTTCTTGGAAATATAAATAAAAGAACAAATACTAATCTCTTTAAATGGTCTCAGAAATAAATTTATAGTTATTGAAACGTTAAAGGTGGATAAACCAAAAATAAATAAGTAAATTAATTACGAGTTCGAGAATATATTGGTGAAAGCAATCGGTTTGGCAAACCAAACAGTTTTTAATATTTACTTTATGGAGATACAAAGGTCTGCCAGTAACTTTACGTACCTACTTAAGTCTTTTAAAGATATGTATATAGATATTTGTTATCATTAAATTATATTATCTTATATAAAATAATTGAAGATACTGGAGATACAATTTGTAATCTTTTAAACTTACAGAACCGTGAATGGTAAAAAAAAGGATGGAGAACTGTTTTTATTTCTCCAGGAGATTTAGGAAAACTACTTTATAAAAACACTGAATAACACATTTTCGACCTGTCATTTATCACAATAATCTGCCGCCCTACCAGTGCATTTTGGCGCTTACAATTGAAATGCAGATACTTTCTAGGCGTTGTGTTATTATCAGCTTTACCATGGTTAGATTGTGGTCAAACACAAAGCAAAACCGCTATTGTAGACTATTTCACCGTTGTTGCTATTATATTATTTCAGTACAGAGCAACATTTCGTATGTACTGTTAGGTTTTTACCAAAAACATATTATATCATCTTACTAACTAAATTTGAACAAGTAGCAATTAAAAAATAACTTTGCGCATTGCTAATAAATTTTACCTTACAAAAGTATTTTTGGTACCTAATTCTTATTATGACTCAAAGCGAGTAGCCGAGTACATAAGAATATTAAATACACTTACCTTTCTTATGATAAATCCACTTTCTCGATCGAATAACAGTCGATAAGTTTCAAGTTGTATCACAATATATGTATCAAGTCACAGGCGGCCATCGTCGGTGTTATGTTCACTGATTTTCGGCAAACCCTCGTCTGCGCGGCTGTCATTCACTCGCTAATTGTGCGATCAATTTATATCGCACGATCCTACACGTACATGTATCGTGCTAAGCAATTACTAGCACACGTCTGCTTATAATAAGGAAACTAAGAACATCCTTCGTTGTCTTAGGTTCCTTCCTTTGTTTCAGTGTCGCTTTGTAGCGGTTATATCCGCGTACCTTTTCTGATGTAAATTGAATATGACGTTGTTTGTGTTTGTTGTTTTTTTTTATAAAGTAGTTATCATCTGTCTGAGAGTCTTCTAATAAGAGTCAATTATTTTTCAATATCCTATGTGAATGCTTTAAGTTTACGTAGATACTGTATAGAAAAGCCACCGTAGAGGGTCTACATACTTATATAAAAAGTATTTACAAATAATTACATTTTTTTATTCATATTTAAAAGAAACTTCATAGTATTAAATTGCAGCCAAACGACATCCATCTCGTAGCTTTTGAAATCCTTTAAAAAATCTACTGAAATTCCATCGGAATCCTGCTAATACCTAGACAGATTTTTAGAAAAAATCTGAAAATTCCGGCATGTACCTGTGTGTAAATGCTTTCAAGCTGTCACTCGGCGTTTCTCGAAATTCCGTTACAAGTCCGGGCAGTGACATCGTCGGGAGTAGGTACCTACGGCATGGGCTTTACAAAGGTATAGATTTTTCGAGGCAGCAGGTTTAGTGGATGTGTTCAAAGAGCTTTGCTGTCGGCCGCAGTGTTTGTGCGCTGCGCCACCTAGTGACACCCGTGCTGCACTGCTCAGCGTGACTACACCCTGTACAAACCTGATTGAAAACCGTTACGCCCTACCGACTGTGATTAACTGTAAAAACATCACTGAGTTAGACTTACATTAACTACCAAATTACCAATTTATACCACTTCATATACCTACCTATTTACTTAATTGAAATATGTATTATGATTTAAATTTTATAACTATATATAACTATGGTAAATGACCCAATGGTGGCCAGTTTAAGAAAAAAAAACAGGTTTTTGTGAAATATTGCCAAAATTGTGAAAGTTTCAGCACTGAATATAGTGAAACTGTAAAGTCCAGTCCTTAATTAATATTTGTAATGTGTTGCGCGTGAGATACGGCAAAGCTGGCTTCAATAAATTTAACAAATAAAAGTTGTAGTTTTGTAACCCAGTCTTGGCCAGGGAAAATCCATTAATGGATACCCCAGTCTTAGTCTTAGTTTATCTTTATTTTATGGCTCACACATGAAACAACACTAATTTTGATTTTATTAAGCAATACTATTTTACAAGTGAAACTTTCTGCTCACCGCCTGAACGATTTCCTTAAGAAAAGCCGTCATTGTCAATTTCAAATCACCTTACACTTTGTATTCGCGCATATTTGTACATGTCACTGACTGAATTCAATAAAACGTTAAACTTAGATAGTTCGATGTCTAAAGTCTATGTCACAGTGATCCCAATGTAAAAACATTCGCTCATTTCCGAATTCTAGATGTTTCTTTCAATTTTTGGCCATTACTGGTACAGTGGCCACGACTGGTACACTTACGATATATATTTTTTTATAAAATAAACTGAATTCAATTAAGTGAATGAATGTGATGCATCTGTCGTTCCTATCTCCTGCATATGTAGTTCGGTCTCCTCGGGGGTGATGTGTGTCTATACTAATATTATAAAGAGGAATGATTTGTTTGTTTGTTTGTTTGTAATGAATAGGCTCCGAAACTACTGGACCGATTTCAAAAATTCTTTCACCTTTGGAAAGCTACATTATCCCCGAGTAACATAGGCTATATTTTATCCCTGTATTCCCACGGGAACGGGAACTACGCGGGTAAAACCGCGCGGAGGCAGCTAGTATTTTATATTTTTGTGTGTACTAACATAGCAAGTAAGAATTGTGTTACTAACAAATTATGGACTGTAGATGTCTGAAATAAATGGAATTTATTATTATTATTATATCAGTATATATGGTAGGTATTAAGAAGTAGTACCTACTTTGCATCAAACATTATTTCAGAAGTTTCGGCAATAAACAGCATATATACAATAGCATCTGCGATAAACAGATAATGAAACAGAATAATAGCATAAGCATGATTTCACGATACCTATGCACCTAAACTCTCTCGCATGTAGTAAAGTTTTAAATATACCTACACAATACAATTTTTTTGGTTAACAATAGGTAGTATTATCAAAATTTTACAAATGGTGAATTAAATAATAAACATAATAAATAAAAGCATAGACAAATTACAATATAGATAGTTAAAAATAAAAATAATAAAGAGACCAACCGGAATAATTTCATACTGTATTTTGAATTGGTTCTACGAATTCTATAATGTCATTCATAATAATCACATTGATTTGTTGATATTTTATGATATGTAGAGTTTTATTTATGTATAGGTATTTAGAGTATGATGGGTTCTATACCCAAATCATTTTAGGTTCAAAAATAATGTATGAAATTTAACTGTGGAAATAATAGCGTACAAATCTTAGCTCGAGTAGATTGGGAGTAATGTAGCACTAAATGACATAATTAATGTCGTAATTTTTATGAGATTAATGAATTAATTAGGGTCCCCTATTATGTGGACATTCAAGGCACAGCTTTGCGTAAATATTTTAAGCTACACAAAGGGAGTCGGGCTGATGCCGCGTGAAATTATGTTCCGAAAAATGAAGTTGAATTTTTTTAGTCTCCTTTGACGTTCAGAGTTGCCAGAGTTAATTCAATTTATTGTGTCTCTTAAAACGAACTCTACCGTAATGTTATTTATGGGGTTCACCTACGGCTTGTTGACATGCCCCAAAAATTGAGTGCAGGAGCGCACCGGCACTGAGGCGCCTAAGTGATTCGATACACGTTCAATATGTTTCATTAGGAAGCACCGTGTTCGCTTATTCAATCATATCGGCGGCGGCGACGGCGGCTACGGCGAGGCGCGCGCGCCGCACCGCTACCAACCTTTCACGAGCTTCACTCAATTCTTACATAATCAGTTTTTCCTACAGAGTAATGGTATACACTCAACTTAAACAAGCTTTGAGTACGTCAAGGGTAGGTTTCTCCATAAATGTCTTCCCGGAAGGGCTCTTATTACCGTACTTAGTGGTTATATTGTCTCAAAACTATGTCGCTGCGGTTGTTCCTTCCGATCTCAAAGTAATTTACCTACATTCAGGGAAACAAGATCTAATTACAAATCCGTTAATGTTGGAAGTTAGGTAATCGATGTGGCAATTTTTTCCCTTCCTCCGGCGTCGTCGGCGTCGGAGCGAATGCGGAACGTTTCTGAGGAGAGAACACTTCTTGTCGAACGTTGTCTGCGTCCTGTGTCGCAGGAAATGGTAATTACCGCCTAATCTCGCCTGAAGCGCAGGGCGGCCCGACGTCCGGATATGAACTTCCGTTATGAACAATTTAGCGCGCGAAATTGGACGACGGCACGCTCTGCATTCAGCCTATCGCCGGTGAATCAGATGATGCAGGGCACACGTGCCTAGTCATTGCATCCCATTCACCGTGCGATTTGAGCCCGCGAATAACTTGTGTCGCCTCTATTCAATACGAATCGTAAAGCTTTTCAAAAGCGCAAAATTATATTTTTTTGAACATTTAAAAAAGTTAAACATTCATGTTCTGCAGTGAATACATGAATATAATTAACAGGTAACCGCCTACTCAACCGTCCTATTTTGTATCGTTACATTAATTTTTTTTAAATCAATTCAGATTTGTTTATTAAACATTGATGTTATAAAGTGTTAAGAGCCTCCATATTCACGCCCCAAAGGCACAATTACAAATGGATACTTTATAATTCGTAGGAATAATACAAATTGTTGTTATTAAAAGAGAACGTAAGTTTTTTAACCAAAAAAACTCTCTCAAACAAAATTTACAAAATATTATACTACCAGAACCTACAAATAACACGAAAACGTAATAAATAACTCAGTAATTGCAAATTTATTAATTTTATGTCATTAATTTCAATTGCACGTGGAGTTAAAACAATAAGGTAAAATGCTACGCTTAATGTCGGTACACAGCTCTTATTTATATTACTAGTGGCTCCCCGCGGTTACACCCGCATTCCCGGGGATCATCAATTTTCCCGGGATAAAAAGTATCCTATGTCCGTCCCCTGGTTCTAAGCTACCTCCCCACCAATTTTCAGCGAAATCGTTTAAGCCGATCTCGAGTTATAAATAGTGTAACTAACACGACTTTCTTTTACATTTATAGATATAGATGAAAACCCATAGGCTGCCCACACGGTACCTACCATTTTATTTTATATTCTATTATATTTTCTACTATTATATATTGTATTCTATTATACTACAATATCAGAAAGATTGCATCTTGTTCTGTCTTACCTTTCATACTTGATGTTCAACTCTCTGCGAATTGCTGGAAAACTACCTCTACACATTCTAGTAAAAAAATAAACAATTCAAACAATTATTTATTATTGTCAACTGTTAAAATGAAAACAGGAATTTCTTTGTTATGTTTTATCAGGACAAACAGTATTTGATAATATTAATTGACAATAGGTAATCGTACATTGGACTACATATTCAGCTGTGTATTGTTACATCGCATTCCAATGGATGCAAATGATGATCCCAGTTCGACGCAGGCTAATGATCGCCATTCATAGTGATCTGCATTGATATGGAGGTATTATTACTTGGAACTACAAGCCTCCGCCATAAGCCATTTGTCAATGCAAGCTGCTTGATAGTTACCTATTGGGCGAGACTTATCATCTAATCACTGATCAATCAGGCGTCGACGGTAATTGATACATGTTGATTGTCATATCGTTCGATTAGATCAATTTCCTAGTGCAAGTACATTATCCGATGTATTGAAGCTATGTATACAGGCATCGTAGCTAACACGCTTGTTAATATGCTTAGTTTAACACTCAAGTAATGAAAGCTCACTTAAATAATAAATGCGCCTTAATTCGATACATTTTCTCAATGTTCAAATATGGAATACAAAATATTTAAATGCCGAATCATTCGCCCCGTAAGCACATAACCAATGAAAATGTCAGATAACTCGCATAATTAACTTATCGCCGCGATGCTATCGTCGACATACAACGAGTGTTCAAAAATCAGCGTATGGAAATGGCACCAGTGAAAATGCAATGAATTCGTGGAAAAATGATTTGGATATTCACAGAGCGAGAAACGAATGGCCGGCCGGTTATTGTCGACTCTCATACAGCCTCCAAATGGACAGCGCTCGTTCAATTTCGATACTTTAACAATACAATAGACGGGAGTAAGGCGTGTTCACTGACCTGTCAAATTAAAAAAGCACTTGCATATATTCCAAATAAACGAAATGGTTTGTGCATGTACCTACATGTGGACAGAATATATACATTAAGGTGTGCATCGCTTTTGTTTTGTTCATACTAATATTGCTTACATTCGTTTAAAAGAAACAATTTTTATTTTAAAAGTTACATACTTATTCTTCTTGTGATTAAAGACTTACATTACACACAACTTTACAAAATTATACAATAACGCGGAAAAAGGAATAGCTGGTGATTTTGCAGCGAAGTGGTTCCCAAAGTTAGTCAAGTTATGAGCTGTAGTTTGCCGCACATTTTGCAGGTTTCGTCGACAACGAACCAATCATTTAATCACGGTTCCATCGTCCCGAAACCCGAATCATGTGCGGGTTCTTCTTCACATTCTTGTCTTCTTTCTTCTCTTCTCAACTTCTTCGCAGAAATTTAAATAATATTTCCAGGGACGTTTCTTTATACATTTTATCTTGTTATAAATATCGCAAATTATTTACCAAATTAAGCAATTTAATATGAATATCAACAATATGATTACAAGTGGAGACGTATATGAGCTGTTGATGATGATGACGATTAACAATATACAGATTAACAGAAAAGTTCATATTTGTTTAGACTAAAATCAAACTTAAGATATTTAGCATGTCAATCAAGGCTCAATTCCTAACCGACGACGCGGTAATTGACCCATCAAATGTATACCTATACATATTTTTAAAACAATCTTGACTTTTAAAATAAAGCAAATTATGATTAGTTTCCTAGAAACAAGCTTACCCTAATTTTAATTAAGGAATGGAGGGGTAATTAATTAATTAGGCAGTGTCCTCGCTTAGTAAACAAACGACTTGATGATTGCCTCCTGGTGCTCCGTGGACCGTGGTGTTGTTTTCATCAAATGTGTTAAAGGTTAATTGCACGCTACATTTATACTGGACTAAAATTTTTGTCCTTTTTGTCATTTTTGAGGCTGGATTGCGTAAAAAATCCTGGTTACCTCCCGCTCTTACCTTCTTACCTATCTTACTTACCTTAACTGCAGGGCGGAAATAGAGGCCTTGATAAATAACGTAAATCAGTTTAAATTCTTACAACCACAAATATTTTAATGGTAGTGAGAAGTGTACAGTAATATTTATGCAACTTTATTGACAATCATGTATTTAAGTGTGTAGAAATGTCGATGTTCACACAAATATAAGGTATTAATGATTAGCCGAAAGTTGTATCCCTTATCGCATGTCTGTTAAACAAGATTAACGGACGTTTAAGCATTTCCCTTTGCAACAGATGACCAATTGTTCGTTCTCCCATAACGGCAGCTAAAAGTTTTCCCATTTATTCAGTGCTCATACGTCAAGTGGATATAGCTGGAGCGGTAGGCGCGTGGGGCTGGCGTGGGGACGGCGCGGGGCCGGTGCGGGGCCTGTGCGGGGTCGGCGCGGGGCGGGTGCGGGGCGGGCGCGGGGCGGGCTCGGAGCGGTGGCGGGCCGTCGCCGACGCGTTCCGGCGTGATAAGGCGGGCGGGTCCATTGTCGCGGCGTCGGCGCACGTTTCCTCCGCTGCTGTCGAGCCTACCGCATTGTTCCCTCTCGTAATGAACAAACTTATTCCCGAGGCTAATGCTGCAAAAGCGCCGTCGACTGCCGAATTCGCTTACTTTAACGTTATCTCGATGAATTGTCAACTTGTGTCTACATTACATGCACGCTATGAAAATGCTGCTATTGTAAGTCCGAAACCTATCGGCCCAGTTTTGTTTGTGTAGTGTAGAGTAGGATGTGTTCAATGTGTAACTTCATATTAGCACAATTTAGCGAGGGGTTATTTGTTTAAAGACCCGCGGTCCATTAAGACATAGGTATAATAAGAATTTCAATTACAGAGTATCAGCATTGGAAGTATATGACGTTGACCGTGTTTGTTTCATTCCATCATTTCTCATTTTAATAATGAATGGTGCGTATTTTTTTAAATTATTTAAACGAGTCTAAAAAACATGTTAATCTTATATCCGTGTAAAATAAATAAAGTTTGAGAACAACAAATTGTAATTGGAAGCGATTGATATCCGCTAATTGATCGTATCGTATTCGACAAAACAGTGATTTGTATAAAATGAAGATCTATTTACCTATATTTAAACTTTGTGTTCATGAATATTGATGAATTTAATTCTTTTGTACCTACATAACTAATATACTAACCATATCGGATTATGTCAGATTATTACATTACATCTTCTGTTCTTTTACCTATATTATTATGCTTAGCTGTTGGTCTTCCTTATAAAATAAAATAAAATAAAATAAAATAAAATAAATTACACATAGGTATACAACACACACGTACACAATCATTTTCATTGAATTGTGCATACTGTTGGGAGTTTGTAAAGCGTGCATTCTGGATTAAATCTGGAAAATAAATTGTTTCTGTTATTGTAGCAAACAATTACCAATATTTATATTAATCGGCGCGCGAGGTCCCCGCGGACGCGTCGCAGCGCCGTGCCGCGTCGAGCCGCGTCGTGGCGCGCTTCCCGTCCCATTATACGGCAGACTCCCGCTAAGATACAGCCTCCCCGCTCCCCAACTCTTCGCCTACATATTATGCATTCTCCGTGGTGCCAAAATTTCTTATTCATTCTAATACATTCAAAATTGTCCCATAGTAGTAGCGCTCCATTTTCAATAGCGAAAAAAATTTGAGACGACCCGGCAATAACTCTGAAGGGAGAAAATCGCATTTCGATCGAAAAGAGGGCAAATCTTTTATGTAATATGAGATTGTCATCGCGATTATTACAGGCAAATAGAATACGCCGGATCAGTAAGTAGGTTATCTTCTTGCTTCCTTTGGCCGGAATCATTTTATTGGATGTTGCGAGGTAGGTGCTTATTTTATTTTTTTGCGATTGTCACCTCAAATAAAGTGCCTATGTACGCAACGGATTTTAATGCGGTTTTCAACAATAGATAGAAAGTTTTAAGAGGAAATTTATACGTGGGTTTAGTTTTGTAATGACGGGTTTTCATTTGTTAAAATATGACAGTGATGCTTGGAAAACCGTACGAAGCCGGGGCGGGAACCTAATTCTTTATATAGAAACAAATGCTATTTCGTTGGTCGTGCATCACTCGAGTACTTTATGCTCCTAATGTACTGTATTATATCATATGAAAACACTATAAGATATTTATGCGCTATAAAATGAGAGTAAATATCTAATAACTATTTATTTTTTGCAAAATAATGTTACACGAAAGTTTTATCGTTCGAGGGAGACGTCAATTTGTGAGAATACACTTTGCCGGTGACTTGAATTACTCCCAAACAAAATGCCTGTCATGGGGTTGTTATATCGTAAGTTTATCAGGAAACTGTGTGCCAAGATGGAAAAGTTTCCACTATAAAGAAGAGTACATAGTTGTAGTTCGTAACAATCAGATGCGATGTGCATATCCCGTGAAGTGTGAATTTCTTGTGCATGGAATCTTTAATTGCGATTTGCAGCGAGCGAATATCGCTACGCCGCTTTATGTTCACGTATCGCTAATACCTGCGATGCGGGAGCAGATGTGCGGAGCCGGAAAAATCACACATTATTAGCCGACTCACAACTAGAAGCCATGCCAACGACATATTCATATTTAAATGTGACGTTGCGACTGCAACTCGACAGAGTTAAGCCAAGTGTGTAACGAGGCACCGGCTCCTACAAATGTGTTGATGCTCTAATTTATTTATATGATTACATATTTTATATAAAACTGCAAGAAATAAAATTGATTGTGATAAATAAAAGTAAATGTCTCTTCTGCTTTCAATATGCTATCTCTTTGATATAGATTAGAAATAGTAGATAGGATCATTGAAAGATCTGATATGAGAAACCTTTTTGAAATCCGGATTATATTTTTCATCAGCTCCTTTCACACAAATGTAGAGCGATACATTCAGCAGGGAAGAAATATTATATTAGTTCGTTATATTTAATGATACTCTTGAATATTTAACATTTTTATGATGAATGACAAAAAATATTTCTGTATCGTTTATAGTGAGAATATATGTAGGTATGTAAAACCAAACCTCTGGGCATAAGAATGTCTACCTAGTTATCACAAGGCTGATACGTTTTAAAATATAATAATATTGTATCAAAATATCTTTAAAAAGAAGTGTATTTAGGCGCTCCCAGAATAGCGGAGATGTACTCGTAAATAAATTTACTTTCCGGAGAAAAATTGTGTTTATAAACTTAATTTGGAGCGAGGGGGGAACGTTTTCGCATATTTTTGTAGACGGACCAGTGAGGCCTTAATTATTAGTTATCTCTTCGTGTTAATACGCCAACTTTGTTCCAAAAGTAAATAAATATCGATAGCTTTTATACAACGATTAAAATAAAAGAAAATCACAATGTTATAAATATAATACATAGTTTTACACAAATAAGTTAATCACTGATATTATTTTATACATGAGCACAAAGTAAGTATTTCAACCGTAAAGTGATTGTTTGCATTCACAAACAAAGTGGTTTTCGTCGCAAACAGAAATATTTGGATGTTAAAATTTTATAATAAGCGTCAGTCACCGTGACCACAATGAATATTGAACATGCTATTTTAACGGTACACAATCAAAATGAGTAACAAAATTACAAAGACTAAAACATCCTCTCTTAAATTTTCCAACTACAATACAAAGGGATAAAAATGTTGGTTGCAATTTTGCGGAGAGTCAGCGACTCAATCCCGCGCCGCTCCGGGGAGCTAAACCGAATTTATGGTTTGAAAATTAAACTTAAATTGGATATTACCGAGTTATTTTTAAACATTTACATTTAGAGAATAATTAAGGTGAAACTCGTTTTGTGGTAATATCATTTGATGGATATGAAAATTTTACATTTAGGTTAACCAATTTTTTTACGGAATCCTTCCTCCGTGAGAAATATGAAATGATTTTAGGGTAGGGATTTTAATCGAGATATAAATTCTTCTTAGTGGGAATACAAGCCGGTCATTGACGCGGCCTGATTGCGGTGAGACTCGTAGCTCGTAGCACTCGTAGCCCTGACGCATATGTGTTCTAGTCACAACGCTACACATATGCTACGGGTTACGAGTATGCCATACCGACATAGATTTAGATTCCAATCATATTCTGCATTAATTATGCATTGAGCATTATTTGCGTTTTGCAGCTTAAATATCGTGTAATAAATAAGAATTCAATATGTGTAATCAAACGTTATGTCTGATTAGCAAGAAATAATGAATAATAGATACAATTTGCATTACATAAATGAAAGCCTATTAATTTCTGAATCACTTTAGTACTCACTTGTAGTTCAACAAGTGTGAAAATTTTACCGCTCGGTGAAAGTGGGAGCAAGGAAAAAGCGAAAACTGTTGAGATTACTTTTGTACAGCGTGTTGACATTGTAGGCTTTTATCACCCTTTTTATAGGGGAGAAATCTCTGACACATATTTAAATAGGCAAACAATATTGCTCCGTGAACAAATAGAAACAGTACCTGCCTTCCTATATAAGAAAAAAGTTTTATTTCGGTTGAAAAAAAAATAGGGATTCTTGAAAGATTTTGAGATTAGACATAACAGCCGCTTATTTTTTTCCGTAATATTTAAGGGCTGGAGGTAGAACTCACATATCTTGGAACAGATGTGGGACATAAATTCAGTCACTGATTTCCAGCTGGCTGATAGATAAAGTATCTGTTCTGATCACGGTTATATAAATAGGTAAATAACTATTTTATGTTCTATGATTACAAACTCTTTAATTCCTACATTTATTCTATCATAAAGTATGATATCAATTATTGCAAAGACATCTGAAAATCTTTATCGAATTACGGAGAATATTTTAGCGAAACAACGATCGAACAAATCTCGTTGTTCAAACGAGTAACCTGAGCTAAGAAAATGACACGCCATATTTTAAGTATCGGAGGAAAGTCGACACGAAGGCGACACCTGGAGGAGGAGACTGGTGTTCCCCTCCCCAGCTTTATTGATATTACGGTGAGCGCATTAACCACTCCACGCGTTGTGTATTGGCTTCCACATGAGGACCCTACAATAAAACTGGGGTAGAAGATTGTGCCTCACTATATAAATGTCACAGTCTATTTAGATATATAAATTTTATTTTAAACTATCTATATTGGTTCGTGTGATTAAATACCTAGATAAGACACAAACATCACTTCCTAACAAGTTGTGGTATTACGAGATGGTTACGAATATTTTTAGTAATTAAGTAAATTATCTAATTAGTTAGTTATTTAGTTACTTAACAAGTGCCCGATATGGCAAAATAAGTAATCCACCATGTTGTGGTTTGATTCCAGAATGTTATTTCTCATCGAAAACTCATGCGCATTATAGAATTTGCGACCTGAATACCTTATTCGACTTCAAGATATCATCGCCTTAAATCAAATTGTCTATACTTGTAGCATTATTATTTCCTCCAATATATATATTACTTACGACTGCTTGACGATTCTATCGTTTATATCTTTTGATAATCCTGCTGATATTTTAGAATGCAAATGATTTATGTAGTAAGTAAATTAACAAAAACCTAAAGTAACCTTATGTTCTTCCTAGTCCATTACTGAATAGACTTGGAACAACATAAATAAATATTTTAGTGAATTTAATCTACCAGGTACCTACTTAAAAATAACGCATAAATCTTCAATAAGTATAGTGCAGTATACAAAACAACATAACACAATAATAGGCACTCGATATAACTGGACAACAGATAAGAATAAGTGTTTTATCTTGATTGCAAGTCGATATTCAAAGCCTTGGTGTCTGGGCGGCGGCGGCGGCGGTGGCGGCGCGGGCGGCGGCGGTGGCGCGGAGGCAGGCGAGCGCACCGCATTGTCGTTGCCGGACCGCAATAATGAGAGAGCTCCTCCATTACGGATAAAAGCTTATATTTCTATGCGCAACGGTCAGTGGCGACGATTGCCGCCTGTAATTGTGTCCGGTTTGCCTCCACCTGAACCGACTGGAATACACACAGCCTCGGGCATACGTGCTCTAGCTTGCCAAAGCTTTAATTCAGTTTTAATTCCGTCTCGCTGCACAAGAAGCCCTGCAATCTATCACTGCATACGTCAAGTTAAGTGGCAGTCTGCGGGCACGGACTATTTCCTTAGTTTCTAAGTTGGTTCCGGCCCCAACAGGGATAAAAGTTTGTACCGAGATGGCGTCGCCTGGCCGCGAATGCCGCAACAACTGCCGAACTTTGCACCACTTTAATTAGTATTTACTCTCCTTTTACTATGCTTATTAAGTCACAAGTTGCTTGGACTTGAGTGAGCTTCACGTGACTTTATATTCATATATTTTTTTATTTTAATTCAATGTTAGGTGTGTTTATGTTTACGATTTAGGATAATATAATAAAGTTTGAGGAAGCATGCGGAGAATTTTGATAAATGGGCTAAGGCAGAAGTTAATTGATAAACAAAAAAACACGCTGTGAAATGTGTTCGGACCTTAATACCTATAGATAGGTATTGCTATTAATTAAACATTCTAATAAAATAATATAGTCATAATATATGAATATACAGCAGTCTTATATAAATTTGATATATCTAACATGTCTGGAGGATACGAATGCAATTTAATCTTTTCAATAAAATCATCTGTACAATACTACATACAGGTACTACGACGTTGTTAGGAGAAAGGTAGAAAATACGTTGCAAGTAGATATTATTAACTTTAGCGCCGACTATAGCCTATTCGGGATTTCCCTGTAAAGCCGTTCTCAATAGATGGCGTCGGGTAATAAGCTCAGCGATGGGCTATTACGAGGCTACGGGAGAAATTCGTATCGTAGGGAGCCTACACGGTATCGGCGCTGTGCTGCTTTTATGGAACAAGTGGCGGATTGAAACGTGCGAGCCGTTCACAATAGCGATCGATTAGAAATAATCCATGGCCCTGTCCGCAAATTACAACAATTGTTTGTCGAACATAACGTCCGCTTCCAATTCTAGACACTACTTGTGGGTTGCATTTACCACTAATAATTTTACGGCCAGAAGTATTACCAGTTATTTTTGCTTATTATGCCAGTTCAATAAATGAAAACACGTACGTATTTATAGCTTTATTATATATACATTTCGTCATATATATATTACAATGCATCAAGTCTAGCATTTAATTAAAGAACTTATATACGAAGTAACTCATATAAACTGATTGATTTTATCAATAGACAGCAAGAAGACAGTGGCATTTTTAAATTGTATAATATGTATATACTGGATACCTACTGGTTTTCACAATGTAAGCTTTTGGCTTGACTAGTTTTTGAACTGCTCAACACCTGCAGATTCGCTTTAAGATGTCGATACAACTTACTCTTAAGTAAAACTCACATTGAGGTAGTTCCCGGTTCTAAAATAACAATCCCTTTTCTTTTCGTCGGATAAATACATCGGTTAATGGTGCTTTATTTTTGCAAGGTGTTCCTGAACACTTTTTTTTCTATCACTGTTAAGACCTGCTTAGGTTATTTCGAACTTCTTATAACTTGGAAATTGGACGTCTGATTTCTATGAAGGATGTAAAATTACCACTTTTATACATAGGATCTTGTGTGTGGACGGACATCTTATCGAAATTAGGTACATGGTAAATTTATACAATATATAAGTACTTATATATTCTTTTTATGCATTTAACTTATGAGATATGTACCTACTTAATTGAAAAAAAAATTGGTATTGGAAATGTGTATACAGGTACCTATATTAGATAGGGAAACAGTAATTGTTGAATGTTCATTGTTTCAATAATCCTTGTTTGCAATGACGTGGGAACACGCTGAGCGGAATCTCTATTATTTTAGCGATTACTGTTCCCATTAAGCATTATCTCATTACCATTATTCCCCTAATTTAGATATATGAAATAGTTTTTTAATAAAGAAAACAATTTAAAATTTTAGATGAGCCAGCTAATCTGATTATACAATGAACAAGACTGTCAACGCCTTTAACTCCTCAAAATGAGCTAGCTGAGATTGTTATAATGTCGCCAAATTTAATTGAATAAGGCTCGCTTACATTTTACGACACGGCGCGAGGTGACGGGCTAAAGCCGCGGCGTTAATCTCCTAGGTAAAATCAATTGCCAAAAATGTATTTATCCCGATGGAATCAGTTTGAGTTACAGTCTTACGGGTGGAGGTTAAGATATATTTTCGCATGGCCGGAGTACTCGGTAGGAGAATCATATCAAAGTAAATTATTTTCTCGTTTACAAAAGTGCACATCTCTCGCGTGTGGCTTACGCTCGGATATGTATTTTGCGTGGTTTCCGGAAGGTTCATTCTTGCAGGGGTGTAAACGGGACTGAGTTTTTATTGAGAAATTTATAGAGCAGCATTTAAGAGCGTCACCGCCGCACCCGCCACCGATCGCGGCCGCCCGCACCGCTGCGCGCCGCCCGCGCCGTGTCCGCCGCCCGCGCCGCCGCCGCCGCTGAGGTTGAAGTCGCGGTGAAGACATCTCGCTGCCCCTTTATTGCTTGCTTCAAATTAATGTCTCGACCTCATAGCGGAGGATTTTCTACTTTGTGGAAACGTTTACCAGATTTTATTACGTAAATATTTTATGAGAAAAGAAAACAAATATTATCTACTTTAATCATCTAGACAACAAGGTATTGTACTTGGTAGTATTTTTTTAATTATGAATTATAATTTTGTATCCTATGTGCTTGCCAATATTTAATAAACAAAGCTGTACTGGAAATTCTGAAGTAGGTAGTTTTCCGGTCGTTGGAGCGGATAGTTTGTCAATGTTTTGCTCAGTTTACCGCATCATAGGCCGCACGTCCGCGTCGGGGTAAAGTAAGGACACAGAGGTAGGCGGGGCGCGTGTAATTTTCAGATTAGTTTGTTCAGTAAGCGAGCCGGCTAGGTTGCCGGCGCGCCGCAAATATGTGGCCAATAATAATGCCTCGCCACCGGCACCGAGCCGCACTTCGATCCGCAACACACTTTTGTTATATTGCCATCGATTAAAGAACTTTATACCAACAAAAGAAAAAAATGCATTTTAAGATAGCGACGTGATAAGGGTCTTTAAAGAAAGTCCTTAAAGAAACAATACCACAATATTACATGATTTATTTTCAGGGGTTAAAACTTAAAAGCGAAATTGTCAAATGATCATCAATGATAAAGTTATTTATTTTAATCTATGTGCAGAAAGATACAAATCAATATCCAGTAATCAAAGTTCTTGAAAAATAAATGTACCGCCCAGATGTTTATTATCAGTTTCGCTCGCAATAAATAAAGTCGTATTATATTCTTGAGCGGACGATCTCGTAGCTCTATAAATCATTTTTATTGTGCTGTCGAAGGGTCCCGGTTAATGGTGGAGTTTGAACTAAATTGGGTCGCCTCCTTCAGTAAATAGATAATGCCTACTAAATACAGGCTATGATCCCCGATAAATAGGCTTAGATGAATATGCGTTTTGATTTTAAACAGCACAGGTACGAAAGTAAAGAGGAGGATATTGTATTTTTAGGAAAAAGGAGCAAAGGTATTGTCCGTGGTCCATTAGTTCGGTTCAATTAAAATCAGTGCACAATGCAGCGAAAGAATGTTCATTTTGTTGGTACCTACGGGGCGGAGCAGCGCGCGCGCCGGTAGCTCGCATGAAACAATGAAAGCTTTGACATTACTTCCGGTAGTTGCGTCGCGTCCGCGTCCTACCCGCCACGCCTCATTTCATCTTTCTCCTTCACAATGCACATCGATGCGGACGTCTACAAAGTACTCCAAGTACCGTTATAGGTACTATGAAGATGGATAAACGATGTGATCCGCCAGCGTATGGTTTGTTTTATTGCTCAATATATGTAATGATGTTGCAGAATGACGAAATATTATAAGGATTTTGGGCCTTATTTCTTAATTAGTAGATGACACCTATTGACTGAATGATTAATTTGTTATACCACGTGACTTATATTTTTAATTCATTAACTTGCCTTTGCGTATTTGTAGGTATTCGAGGTAAAATGTAAGATTATATTTTACTATTGATAACTCTACATGTGCTATTTTCATCTACAACTAATTAAAGCTTGATTTGGGAGTAGGTAATGGACATAATATAGTATTTAAATACCATGTTATAACATACCAATAATAAAGTTAAGTCAAGTTTAACATAACATAGAATAGAATAAGTATCAATTTTGTTCATACAGTAAGGCCCAATAAGCTTCCGATATAAAACTGAGTTATAAAAGGAGGTTATTTGGTTTCGCAAGCAATAACGTGGCATTCTTCGAGGACAATGAAAACTGCCCTTGCCGTTTTTGTAGCTGTATATTTAAGTTTGATTTCTATTGTTGAATTATTACAACTTACAAAGCAATCATAATAGTTATAGCTAATAGTGCAATAGTCCGATTGTCGAAGCGCTTACAATACCTATTATATAAAAGATATTTACTTAAGTGAATAGGAAGTGAGATATCCTATCGTCAAAGTGCAACGAGCGACAAGATTGGGAGGCTCGTTGTGGCGACAAACAATACAAAGGAGGGTTTGTGACTAGCTCGTTAAGACGAGAGGTCGCCTCGGGACAATCAGTGGTAAGGCCTCAATCTCAGCACAGCTATGATTTAGCAAACAAGCGGTAAAATGTATCGAGAGTTGCAATATTGGAAATATGATCCTAAGATTTAAAATAAATCATTTCATCGATATTTGAAATAGGAAAGGATATTTAACATTTCGATATTGGTTTACAGAAATAATTGTTAGAAACGGTATTGTTACGTTTTGAATTGAATATGATTAAAATATTAAATCTATGACTTCTATCCACTTAGTATGTTAAAATGTAATTAATTTATGAGCTATCTACCAGATAGGCCAATTTTTTGGTTTATATTAATTATAACAAACTTTAAAGTAAACTAACAATACTTGTTACCGTACATGTTGTAGTTATTAACCGATTTCATTAAAAACTACAAATTAAGGAGCCGAATTATTGCCGATTTATACCCGATGTGATTAATATAAAACTAAAAATCAAAACAATATAAAATAATTCAAAAGTTCACCTTGTTAGTAAACATTGATTATTCAGGCTTTCATGTTAAACAATTGCATAAACGAGTATTGCAAAGATAAAAACAAACAGGAACAATATTTTTGATAAAGCAATTCCAATAACAGTACGCACGATTACGTTTATTGAGGGGATTAAAGCGGCGTTACCGGCGGCGTACGTGTAACGAAGTTCATTTATGAACCCGGCGGGCAGGCGGTGCAACATTGCGACGGGAAATATTAAAAATCCTCTAAATGTAACTCCCTGGTCTTCTTATTAAGCGATCCTAGAAGTAATTGTGGCAGACTTACAAAGTTAAGCGGTTGAGGTAAGCCGCCTGCCCGGGTGGGCAACCGTGAACGCTCATAATCGTTATTTCGTCTGCAGACTTTACAAATGGTAACCGACTGTACCATATGTTTCCGATTTTAATATCCTACTAATAATATAAATGCGAATGTTTGTTGAGTTTTCAGGCAAATACTACTGAACGGATTTAGAAATTTGGAACATGTTAAATACCTAGTTTGTGTAAAATTGAAGATTCCCGGAAATGCAAGCGAAACCGAGAAGAGTCACTAGTGATTTTATATGCTGTAACTGAGTATAAAAATCTTGATTGTGTT